>LR990983.1:6638639-7319639 GCA_905163465.1 Craniophora ligustri | reverse complement strand
CCTCTTCGCTTCCAGGAGGACCGAGGCGTACGTGATGCCCTTCGCCTCAGCACCAGGCTGAAGGGCGATCACAACCGCTGTGGAGCGGGGCGCTTGGAGCCTCGCGGCTCGCTTGCGCTGCCGGCTCCTCTTATTGGCTGCCTTTTTCGCCGCCTTCTTTTTGTTTGTCACGGTCTGCCACTCCCCCTCTACGGGTTCGTTGGCAGACCGGGCGCCCTGCGTAGAGGCGGCTGCATCTTGGGCCTGGGGAGTCTTCTTCCCCTTCCCCTTACCTTTTCCCTTCGGCTGCGATTTTGACGTCGCAGCCGCCGGGGTTGAGCCAGGCTGGCTCTCTGCAGAAGCCACCTTCTGCTGCGTGGCCTTGGCTGGTGCCACCGGGGGCGGCGCAGCCTTGGCGGACGCACCTTTCGGTGGTGCTGTCTTCGGCGGCATGGTCGACTTCGGCCCCTGGGTTGGAGCCGAGGTGCGTGACGTTGCCGCCTTGGCAGCGTAACTCGCCGCCGGTGCCTTCTCGGCGGCCTTGCGGTCGCCAGCCAGAGGAGGGCGCAAGACTTTGCCCTCCAGTGCAGAAAACCTGGCCGTCAGGCCAGCCATCTCCGTTCGAAAGAGGCGGAGTAACTCCGACTCTGCAGGCGCTGATACTTCTGAGGCCGAATGGCCTTGGCGCCCAATGCGCGCCACCTCCAGCTTCAGCGTCTCCATCTCGGCCTGGAGCCGGTTGTTGTCGGCTTGCAGGCGGGTATTGTCCGCCTGCAGCTTACTGACCGTCACCTCCAGGCGTGCGGAATCCTCGGAGGCCGACAGCACGCGCAGACCATCCGAGCCCTTCGCAATTAGGCCCGTTGCTTCCTTCAGGGCCTTCGTGAAGGTACCCTTCAGGTTGCCGGATTTTCTCGCCACGTAGTCGACGATCCCAATGCCGGCAGCTATCTGCTCCCTAAGAGCAGCTGCCGTGCGATCGTCGACCTCGCCTGCTACTGGGCGGGCGGGCATCGCCACCGATTTTGATTGGGCCGCCTTGACCAAGGCGCCGATGTCGTCCTCAGCTTGGAGCCGTGACTCCTCCCTTCGGACGGCCATCAGGTCGGCTTTCGCCTTGGCCAGGCCCACGTAGTCTCCCGAAGTGGGAGTACGCCCTCTTCCTCGTCTAGAGGTGCCAACTTTAGGGGCTGGCGCCTCGTCGTCACTCAAGGCCGACATATCCGACCCCGAGCGACTAGATTGCTCGAAGCGCAATCGCTTGCGCAACCCTACACTGCTCAGCAGCTTTTGTTCGAGCTCCAGGCTCTCCTGGAGCAACATCAAGCTACTGGACTCGGATCCGGAATCGGATCCATCCGTATCCTCCTGCTCGACCTCGACAACATCTTTTTTGTTTTTGCATTTATCCATGATAAGTCCCACGAGTATGGGGGAAAAGCAGTCCGCCCGGGCAGTGCCCCCTGTACCCGGGTAAGCCAAACGTAACCCGTCAGAGGGTCGGCCGGTACTCTGACGGGGGACGCACTAGGGACTGGACATCCTCCAGCCACTCATCTCCTCGCGGTGCGCCGCCGCTTGAGATTGGACGGTCCGGGCGGTTAAGCCAAGACCGACGGGAGGTACCTCTCGCTGAGCCGCGAGACATGTTCCACGACACTCAGCGTGGAACAGAAATACCTCCCGATTTGGACGACGGTGGCAGGGGAGACAGACTCCCGCCGCCTGCCCGGAGGTAGGGTGAGTACACACCGGGCCCGCCAACGTTCTGCCGATTAGCCTCGCGGCCGCTCGGCGAACATCCCTGGCCCTGAAAAGGGCCGTTGTTGACTCCAATCGGCCTCGCGGCCTCATGGAGCCACCCCTCCCCCCCTGGCCCTGAAAAGGGCCGTTTCCCCCCCGTGGCCCTGAAAAGGGCCGTTCCCCAGTGGCCCTGAAAAGGGCCGTTTTACCCAGCTAAGCCTCGCGGCCTCGCTGGGTTCCCCCCCGTGTTGCTCACCGATACACCCTCTGCCAAGTCAGAGAGGCACGGGAGCAACACCCCTGGCCCTGAGAAGGGCCACGTCAGACATTCGCCACGAGCAACAAGACTCCCCAAAACCGGGAAGAGTTATTGCCCGTACCCAGGGTGCACCGGCCCCATCAGCTGCTGTTCCCCCAGGATACAAGTATCCCGAAAGGACCAGCAGCCGGGGAGCACTCGCGGAGGTAGCTGACACGCACCCCAACCTAACCTAACCTAACCTAACCTAACCCAACCTTTTTTTTTTTTTTTTTTTTTTTTTTTGACCGTGGGAAATGCCTTTACGCACTGCCCGCCGCCCGGGGAGGCGACGGGGGTGTGTCGGACTCCACCCAGAGTGGGTGACTACCGACTAAAACCACACGGGGTATTTCTCCTCACCACCAGGGTGCCGGGGCTGCGGGTACGCGTGAGCATTCTTCCGCGGCTCCCGGCGGTGGCGGACCGCCCTTGCGGTCCTCAGGCTCTGAGGGTCCTTAGTGACCCTCTTCAATCATCGCTCCACTGAGTGGGGCGCGGCAATACCAGACCGCGCCGCCTACTCCGGCCTAATGCGGGCGGTCAGGCTTCCCCAAGCCTGCCGCCGCGGCCGTGCATCTGCCTTTATGATGGTGGGGCAGATGCGGACTCCGTCACGTCCATGGCCTGCGTGGCCGAGGACTGGGTGGGCCGTCGGGCTTTCCCATTGGCCCTGCCCTTTTGTTTGGCCACTTTGCAGGCCTTGCCGCCAACGCGGTGGTTGGCTCGCTTGCCGGCCGCGGCGCACAGGGAGCAGTGCGGCTCCGCTGTGCACCGGGTCGCTACGTGACCCGGCTGGCTGCAGCGGTAGCAGTGGCCGCTGCGGTCGACCTCCGACGGGCACGAGTGTTGAACGTGCCCGCCTTGCAAACATCGGTGACACTGCATGGGCCGAGGCTCAAGCAGTGTCACCTTTGCTGACACCCAGCCGACCAATAAGCGGCCAGCGCCAGCGATCTTCTTCGCCGCCCCCACAGGGCAGCGGAGCCAGGCTGTTCCCTCGCCGGACGTGTTGAGACGAATCTCTCCGACCTTTACCTCCTCTGAAGCGCACCCGCCGACTCGAGCTGCGGTTTCGCACAACTCCTCTTTTGTGACGGAGTCGTCCAGCCCTGATACGCGCATCTCTGCGCACTTCGAGGGTCTGGACACTCGAACGTCCTCGCCGCTCAGGCACTCCCGGAGCTTCGCTGCGAGCGAGTCGGCTTTGTCGCCGCTCGTCGCTCCGGGAAGGACAAGAATGCGGGCGCCAGTGACGGCCTGCTTGTACCCGAGCGATGCAATACCGAGGTCCGCGAGGTTGATCTTCCTCTTGGCCTCGGTAAGCATCGAGGCGTACGTGACGCCTCTCTTCTCCGCCTCTGGCTGAAGGGCGAGGACGATCGCCGTGGTGTTGGGCTCCCTCAGCTGCACCGTCTTCTTTTTGTTGCTCTTCGTTGTGGTCTTCTTCGGGTTCTTCTTTTTCTTCTGCACGGTCTGCCATTCCCCCTCAGTGGGGTTGGCAGCCGCGTCTTCTGCTTCCTGTGCAGGCTTCTTTCCCTTCCCCTTCTTAGGCTGCGACGGGCCAGGCTGGGTCTGTCCCTTGGGTGCAGTCGTTTGGGTCTTAGAGGCCTCCGGCGCTGCGTCCTTTGACTGCTTAGCCACCTGGGGCTGAGTAGCCTTAGGCGGTGCAGTTTTTGTCTGCTTGGTGGCGGCCTTGGGCTGAGAAGCCTTGGCCGGTGCCGTCTTCGGTGGCGCTGTCTTGGGCTCCGGAGTTGAAGCCGGGGCACGCGACGTTGCCGCCTTGGCCGCGTAGCTTGCGGCATTCGGCTGCGTCTGCTCGGCGACTGTACGGTCGCCAGCCAGGGGAGGGCGAAGCATTTTGCCCTCCAAGACGGCAAACCTCGCCGTCAGACCCGCCATCTCCTGCCGGAAGAGGCGGAGCAACTCAGACTCCGCAGGTGGAGCCTCCGTCGCTGGTGGGGGCTGGCGCTTAAGGGCTGCCACCTCCACCTTGAGGGCCTCAATCTCCTCGCGCATCTTGTATTCTTCGCCTTGCATGCGCATGTTGTCCGCTTTCAGGCGGTCTCTATCTCCTCGGAGGTGATCAATTGTCTCCTCCAGCCTGGCGGTCTCGTCGGTGAACTGCAGGGTGCGGAGATAGAACGTCGACTTAAGTATCGTGATGGTGGCTTCCTTAAGGGCCTTCGTGAAGGTACCCTTAAGGTTGCCCGACTTCTTAGCGACCCATTCTATGACTTCGCAGCTGTCTTTTATGTGCTCCGCCAGGACTTCTGCGCTGGCGTTTTCCCACTCCCGCTGCTGCGATGAGCTGCATGCTGGCCCCGGTGCGGGGCGTGGCGGAACATCCGCCGCTTTTGTCGCGGCCGCCTTGGCCATGGCGACGAGCTCCTTCTCGGCCTGGAGCTTGAGCTCCTCCCGTTCGATGGCCAGTAGATCGGCTTTCGCCTTCGCTAGGCCAACGTACTGGCCGGTGGTGGGAGGACGTCCTCTCCCACGCCTGGCCTTTCCGACCTTAGTGGCCGGTGCCTCCTCGTCACTCAGAGCCGATTCGGCAGACTCCGAGCAACTTCTCGTTGATGAGCGCAGGCGCTTGCGCACTCCAACGTCTTTGCGCAAATCTTCGATGCTCAGGTTAGCGGGCACGCTGTGCTGCACCACCATAACATCGCTGGATCCTGATCCGTCGGAAGCAGCATCCATGTCTTCTCGTTCGACCTCCTTATCTCCCTTTTTTGATTTGTTTTTTGTACAATCCATAATTGTTCCCACGAGTGTGGGGGAAAAGCGGTCCGCCCGGGCAGTGCCCCCTGTACCCGGGTAAGCCTAGCGTGACCCGTCAGAGGGTCGGCCGGTACTCTGACGGGGAACGCACTAATGACTGGGCATCCCCCAGCCATTCATCCTCTCACGGTGCGCCGCCGCTTAGGATTGGACGGTCCGGGCGGTTAAGCCAGGACCGACGGAAGGTACCCCTCGCTGAGCCGCGAGACATGTTCCACGACACTCAGCGTGGAACAGAGATACCTCCCGATTTGGACGACGGTGGCAGGAGAGTCAGACTCCCACTGCCAGCCCGGAGGTAGGGTGAGTACACACCGGGCCCGCCAACGTTCGACCGACGCGGCCTCGCGACCACGCGGCGAACTCCCTGGCCCTGAAAAGGGCCGTTTACTCCAATCGGCCTCGCGGCCTCATGGAGTCCCCACCCCGTAGCCCTGAAAAGGGCTGTTCCCCCCCGTGGCCCTGAAAAGGGCCGTTTCCCCAGTGGCCCTGAAAAGGGCCGACTCCGCTTCAGCCTCGCGGCATCGCTGAGTCTCGGCTCGTCAGCATTCGCCACGAGCAACAAGACTCCCCAAAATCGGGAAGAGTTATTGCCCGTACCCAGGGTGCACCGGCCCCATCAGCTGCTGTTCCCCCAGGATACAAGTATCCCGAAAGGACCAGCAGCCGGGGAGCACTCGCGGAGGTCGCTGACACGCACCCCAACCTAACCCAACCTAACCTAACCTTTTTTTTTTTTTTTTTTTTTTTTTTTTTTTTTTGACCGTGGGAAATGCATTTACGCACTGCCCGCCGTCCGGGGAGACGACGGGGGTGTGTCGGACTCCACCCAGAGTGGGTGACTACCGACTAAAACCACACGGGGTATTTCGCCTCACCACTGAGTGCCGGGGTCACGGGTACGCGTTGGCATTCTTCCGCGACCCCGGCGGTGGCGGACCGCCCTTGCGGTCCCCAGGCTCTGAGGGTCCTAGTGACCCTCTCAATCCTCTCTCCACTGAGTGGGGCGCGGCAATACCAGACCGCGCCGCCTACTCCGGCCTAGTGCGGGGCGGACAGACCTCCCCAGGTCTGCCGCCCGTGGCCGATTATGGCGGTTGGAACAGGGCGTTGTCTGCCCTGTTCCGGCGCCCAGTACGTCGGGCGCGGATGCCCATCGAGGAGGCATCCTCCCTCCCTCTCTCCGCGCACTCCTTCTGCGACATCACGTCCTCGCAGAAGGAGGCCATCGCCTGCCAGGCGTCAGCGCTCCCAACCATATTGTGGATGATGGTCGGGAGCGAGAGGTCTTCTCCGACGGCGTCTTGTAGGACACGGCGCTGCGGCGCCCATGCGACGCACTCCTCCAGCGTGTGTTGCGCCGTGTCCTCGAGGCAGTCCTCGCAATGGTGGCATCGGGCGTCAGGCTCCCTCCCGGCGATTCGGCAAAGGTATTTGCCGAAACACCCGTGACCCGAGATGATCTGGGTCACACGGAAGGAAAGCGTGCCGTGACGCCGATCCACCCACTCCCTCAACACCGGACGGACTGCCTCCACCGTCCTGACGCCTGCAGTTGGTCGGCTGAGCCGTTCGCTCCATATCTCAAGCGCTGCGCGTTGCAGCAGCCGCTTTTGATGCTCCAACTCCCTAGGGACGACACCTCCCCCGTGCTCCTGCGCCTCCCTCCGAAAGACGTAAAGAGACGCAAGAATCCGGGCCTCCAGGTCCCAAGGGAGCGAGCCCGCCAACAATAATGCCGCCTCCGTCGATATCGTGCGATATCCGCGAATGACGCGCACGGATATCGCACGCTGCGGCCGCTGCAACATCGCAGCGCCGCGGGCGGTCAGCTCGGCGGCCCATACAGGGGCTCCGTAGAGGGCCATCGAACGAATGACCCCCAGGTAGAGCCGCCTGCAAAAGACTTTAGGGCCGCCGAGGTTTGGCAACAGCCGACCAAGCGCGCCGGCAGCGCCCATCAGGCGCGGCGCTAGACGCTGGAAGTGAGCGTCGAACTTCCACCTACCGTCAAGCACGAGCCCAAGATACTTCAGGCTCGGCTTGATGTCAATGCGGACCCCACCGACGATGAGGTGGGAGTCCGACGGAGGCGCCTTCCGTGGACCGTGGAAGCACAGCGCCTCCGTCTTGTCCAACGCCACTTCCAGCCCCAACCGGCGAATGCGCGCGACAACTTGTGCCACTCCCGCCGTGGCTATACGGGCAGACTCCCTGTGACTCTTCCCCCGGGCTAGCACGAGTGTGTCGTCAGCGTAACAGATGACGCTGACGCCCGGGAGAGTGGCCCCGCGGAGGACCCAATCATATCCGATGTTCCACAGGAGGGGCCCGAGCACGGACCCCTGTGGAACACCGCACGACATACTCCTCGTGCACGTACCGTCCCTTGTGGCGAACAGAATCGCACGTTCGCGCAAATAATCCCCGACCAGCCGACGCAGGTATGGAGGCACTCGATGGTAGCGGAGTGCCTCTAAGATGCAGCTCCACGGCAAAGTGTTGAAGGCGTTGGCGATGTCCAGCGACACCGCCATCAACACTCCACCGGAGCTCACCACCTGCTCCGAGCGGGCCTTGACGCGTAAGATTGCGTCGACGGTCGATCGACCCGCTCGGAACCCGAACTGATTGTCGGACAGGTCGGGGCCCACTCTCGTCATGTGCTTGACGAGGCGAGCGGCGACAATTCGCTCAAAGAGTTTTCCCACCTCGTCAAGCAGCACGATGGGACGGTACGCAGAGGGGGATTCCGCGGGGCGTCCTTCCTTCTTGATAAGGACGAGTCTGCCCGTCTTCCACTTAGTGGGGAACCGGCCCTGCCGGAAACACCCACTGAACAGATCTCGTGCTCTGGGGCCCAGCACCTTTAGGGCATGGACCCAGGCACGTCCGGGCACTCCATCCGGCCCAGGAGCCGTGTTGCGGGCACCCATCTTGTCGACGGCGACTGCGAGCTCGGCCTCGGAGACTTCCGGCACCGGCTCCTCCTGCGCCTCTCCGGCGCGAGACCCCATCGAAGGCGGCTCGTGGCCCGCCCTATCCGGGAACAGAGTAGAGACGACGTTCTCGACCTGAGCGGGCTCGAGCGTCTCCGTGATCGGGGGCGCCCACGGTCGGAGTTTGGCTCTCGCGAGCTTGTAGGGTCGCCCCCAGGGGTCGCTGTCGAGGAGGCGCACGAACGCCTCGTTGGCCGCCTCCTTGGCCCGAATGATGCTCAGCTGCAGCACCTCCTTGGCCTCTCTGTAGGCCGCTCGCAGCTGAGCCTCCAGCTCCCTGTCTCGGCGTCGCCGTCGACGTTGCCGTTGGTACAGGCGACGAGCTGCTGCACACGTGGTGCGCTGGTCCGCCACCTCCCGTGACCACCAGTACACTTGACGCCTCTGAGGCCCGGATCTGGCTCGAGGCATTGCGGCGTCGCATATATGTGACAGTGCCTCCCGGAGCCAGTCTGCCTCGGCGTCCACGTCCACCGGGCCCTCGGGAGTGGGAAACCAGGCTTGGACGAGTGCGGCTTCCATGAAGACGTCCTTATCGAGCCGGCTCAGGACCCACCTAGGGGTCGTAGAGTCGGGCCGGCTCGAGCGACCGCTACCCAGCGTCGCCGAGGGTGTGGATATCTCGAACCGAATATATCGGTGGTCGGAGAGAGTCTCCACACCCTCCATGACCCTCCAGCCCTGGGCGCGTCGCGCCATAGATGGACTGGCGAAGGATACGTCTACGATGGAGCCGCCGTTGAGTCGCACGCACGTGTGCACCGTCCCGCGGTTGAGGATCTCCAGTCCCGATTGGACGACCCACTCCTCTAGGACGCGACCGCGAGCGTCGGTCACGGGGGAACCCCAAGCCGTAGATTTGGCATTGAAGTCCCCGAGGAGCAGGACGGGATGAGTCCTGTTTCGCCCAAGCAGAGCCCCCACATCGTCGAGAAGAGCTTCGAACTCTGCAAGAACTCTGCTGGGCGAGAAGTAGATCCCAACCACGAGGACGCCGCAGACCTTCGCTGCCACGCAGCCCGGTCGCCTGTACACCACCGATATGGTGGAGCCGGTAGCAGTGCCCGCGACGATCGCCACTACACCGGCCGTGTCACTTGCCCAATTGTCCCTTGCTGGGACGCGCCACGGCTCCGCCACAACGGCCACGTTTATCAACCACTCCGCCATGGTCTGGAGCAAGAGATCCTGGGCCCCGGCGCAGTGGTTGATATTCGCCTGTAGAACTTTTAAGGCCGTATTGTCCATTATGTGGCGGCGGTGGGCTCCGACACTTCCATGGCCTGTTCGGCCGGTGGTGGGGTCGGTCGCGGGTTACTACCGCCGGCCCTCCCTTTCCTCCTCTCGCGGCTCACGCAGGACTTTGCGCCGACCTGATGATTGGCCGTCTTTCCTGCTGCTGCGCACAGCGAACAGTGTGGGTCCGCAGAGCATTGTGCCTTCTTGTGGCCCGGTTGACTGCAGCGATAACAAAGCTCGCTGCGGTCCACTTCTGATGCGCAGGTATGCCGAACGTGGCCGCCATACAGGCACCGGTAGCACTGTAGAGGCCTTTGCTCAAGCAGAGCCACCGCCGCCGACACCCAACCAATCAACAGATGACCAGCGTCTGCAATCACCTTGGCCGCAACGACAGGACAGCGCAACCACGCAGTCCCGAGGCCAGATGGGCCGATCCGTACTTCCCCAACCCTGACATCCTCCTCGGCACAACCGCCGACTCGTGCTGCTACAGCTGCGATCTCCTTGGATGTCACCGAGTCATCCAGGCCCGACACGCGTAGCTCTGCGGTCTTGGTGGGTCTGGAGATCTTGACATCCTCGGAGTTTAGGCACTCCCGCAATTTGTTTGCAAGGGAGTCAGCCTTATCTCCCGTCGCTGCCCCAGGAATCTCCAGGATGCGGGCACCGGTGATGGCCCGCTTGAATCGCAGCGACTGGATACCAAGGCCGGCTAGGTCGACCTTTTGCCTGGCTTCCGTCAGGACGGAGGCGTAAGTTAGCCCCTTCTCCTCAGCGCCAGGCTGGAGGGTGATGACCACCGCTGTTGACTGCGGCGTCTTGAGCTTTGGTGCCTTCCTCGATGTCTGGCTCTTCTTTTTCTTGTTTTTGGCCGCCTTCTTCCGGCCCGTCACGGTCTGCCATTCCCCCTCCTGAGGGTTGGCAGCCGTCTGTTTCTCCTGCGCGGCCGGTTTGCCTTTAGGCTGGGATGCGCCAGCCTTGCTCTTGGACGCGGATGCGGCCGCCTGCGGCTGGGTGGCTTTAGGCGGGGCATTCTTGGTCCCAGTCTTCTTGGGAGCCGTAGCCGGCGCCGTAGGACGTGATGTCGACGCCTGCATGGGTGGTACCGGGGCCGCGGCCTGATCCCGCGGCGCTGCTGCCTTGGCAGCGTATGAGGGCGTCGACGGTGCTCGCTCCACTCCTTTGCGGTCGGCAGCAAGGGGAGGACGCAATATCTTCCCCTCGATCACCGCAAATCTAGCTGTTAGGCTCGCTATCTCATTTCGGAAGAGCCGAAGGAGTTCGGATTCCTGAGGCACAGCCGTCTCTTCGCTTTGGCGCCCGAGGCGCGCCACTTCAATTTTAAGCGTCTCCATCTCATGGAGCACCTTCTCGTGATTCGCCTGCAGCTGATTCTTTTCCTCTTGGAGGCGGTTAATAATCCCCTGCTGTCGGGCTGCTTCTTCAGAGGCCGTAAGTTGTTTGAGGCCATCTGACGCCTCATGAATCATTTGAACCGCTTGGTTGAGGGCCTTGGTGTAGGTCCCCTTTAAATTGCCGGACTTCTTCGCGAAGAAGTCTACAATTTGGAGTCCGTTCTGCACCCGCTCTTTCAGCTCGGCCGCGGTGGAGTCCTTGGGAGAGCTTGCCGACACTTTCGGCATCCCTTTAGCTGCAAACTTGTTGAGCATGACAGCGAACTCGTCTTCAACGCGGAGAAATGCCTCTTTCCTATTGATGGCTACCAAATCGGCTTTGGCTTTTGCCAGCCCGACGTACTCCCCTGTCGTAGGAGGCCTTCCTCTGCCGCGCCTTGCCGCAACAACCTTGCTAGCTGGCGCCTCCTCATCGCTTAGGGCGCTTTCTGACCCTGATACACCTCCCTCGCTGGAGCGTTGGCGCTTTCGGGCACCATCAGCCTTATCAGCCTTAAACATCGGCGTGCTTCTTGTTTCAGGCTCCACGTCGTGTTCTACTGTGAGAACACTGGATGCAGATCCGGAATCGGACGCTGTATCCATCTCCTCCGTATCAACCTCCCTATCAGCATCATATTTGTTTTGATTTTTCTTATTTTTGACCATATTGAGTCCCACGAGTGTGGGGGAAATATACGGTCCGCCCGGGCAGTGCCCCCTGTACCCGGGTAAGCCTAGCGTGACCCGTCAGAGGGTCGGCAGGTACTCTGACGGGGAACGCACTAGCGACTGGGCATCCCCCAGCCACTCATCCTCTCGCGGTGCGCCGCCGCTTAGGATTGGACGGTCCGGGCGGTTAAGCCAGGACCGACGGAAGGTACCTCTCGCTGAGCCGCGAGACATGTTCCACGACACTCAGCGTGGAACAGAGATACCTCCCGATTTGGACGACGGTGGCAGGGAAGAATAACTCCCGCTGCCTGCCCGGAGGTAGGGTGAGTACACACCGGGCCCGCCAACGTTCTACCGACGCGGCCTCGCGACCACGCGGCGAACACCCCTGGCCCTGAAAAGGGCCGTTTACTCCAGTCGGCCTCGCGGCCTCATGGAGTCCCCCCCGTAGCCCTGAAAAGGGCTGTTCTCCCCAGTGGCCCTGAAAAGGGCCTTTTCCCCAGTGGCCCTGAAAAGGGCCGACTCCGCTTCAGCCTCGCGGCATCGCGGAGTCTCGACTCGTCAGCATTCGCCACGAGCAACAAGACTCCCCAAAACCGGGAAGAGTTATTGCCCGTACCCAGGGTGCACCGGCCCCATCAGCTGCTGTTCCCCCAGGATACAAGTATCCCGAAAGGACCAGCAGCCGGGGAGCACTCGCGGAGGTCGCTGACACGCACCCCAACCTAACCTAACCTAACCTAACCTAACCTAACCTAACCTAACCTAACCTTGCTTGCTGTGGTCGAGTACGACAGAGGAGAAGTCGCAGACCGCTACGGCTGCTTAAAAGCCTCAGAAAAACATGAGGTAGTCGTGTACGAGGACCGAGGAGAAGACCTAGGTTTTCTCAAAAGTCCGAGGTCCGACGCAGCCAACGCGACCAGCCCCAGTACCAGTCGGGGCCGTCCTACGTCCTCGTCAAACGAGACCACCATGAGCGGATCTGAACGGGTCCAACAGAAAGTCGCTGCACGAAAAGCCGAGTCCGCAGCAAGAAAAACAGGCAGTTCAGAGGAGAGAGCGAAAACGAAAGATCGCATGAAGGCCTTCGCCAATTTCTTTAAGGCCATACTCCCGAAAACCAAGTCCAACACCACCACAAGGCAGGAGGCGGCCGTGGAGGAATTCACGAGGGAAACCCCGAGAAGTCCAAAGCAGAAGCCACCTACCCCGACAAGAGCAGACAAGGGACAAGTCAGCCCACCCAGCATCAGACCGGTGAAAAGCCGCGAAGACCACGCCATAAACGCTTTACTCGAGTACGTCGCAGTCGTAAGGGCGACCAAACAGGTCAACACTATGATATGCGAAAAAATCTTGCAGCCCTTCCGACTGGACATTGAAGGGTCGCTGAGAGTTCGACTCGAAGAGGCGGAGGCGGCAGTATATGACAACGCCACTTCCCAGGTCATCAAAGGGAACATGGCGGGACCATATATGGCCGCTTACAGCGCGACAAGTGGCTTCGTAGCTCTAGACGAAGAGGAGACGGAACGCCTGGGCAAACCGAAATTTAGAACTCCAGAAGATGATCCCATAGTGGTTATCGCCCGTTGCACAAAGATTATGTTGGAAGATAAGATTCTTGGGATGGCCGAAACCATCCTGGGAACCTTCGAATCAACTTCCACACACGAATGCTGGGCGGTACCGAACATCAGATGGGTAAATGGGGTTCCCGGCAGCGGAAAGACAACTTGGATAGTTGATAATTTCAATGAGGAGGAAGACATTGTGATCACGACGACAACCGAGGCGGTGAAGGAGCTCCGAGCAAAGCTAGCGCGACGCTTAGGAGACCGAGTACACACCAAGGTGCGCACTATGGCCTCAATCTTAGCAAATGGTTTCAAAAAGCCAGAAAAACACCACCGTCTCACGGTGGATGAGGCTTTGATGAACCATTTTGGGGCCATAATGATGGCAGCCAGGCTGTCGCAAGCGAAAGAGATCACCCTCATTGGAGATATCAACCAGCTACCCTATCTGGACAGGGAAAACCTGTTCCAACTTAGATACAGCCGTCCAAACCTGGTAGCCAACATTGACCAGGAGTTGCTCTGTACGCATCGGAACCCAATGGATGTTCCGTTTGCCCTAAGCGAAGTATATCCCGGGATATACTCGTCCAAAACCTCTCGATCGCAGGCTCACTCCTTGACGGTGAAGAGTTACACAGGTGCGAAAATACCCAACACCCTTCCGAACACTCTCTACCTGGTACACACGCAGGAAGAGAAGGCATCCCTCATCCAGCTGGGATACGGATCAGGCACGGGGTCACGCACCTTAACTATTCACGAGGCCCAGGGGTCAACCTGCGAACACGTCATAGTTATAAACACCAGGTCAAAGAGGCTCCAAGTCCATGATAGCGTCGCTCACGCAGTAGTCGCGCTCTCGAGGCACACAACCAGCTGTGTCTATTACACCGACGACGCCGATGACGCAGCGGGCCGCTTTGCAAGGAGGGCGATGGCTGCGACAACCAAAGCCGTCGTCGATTATAACCTAAAAATGGCCATTAAACATCGGGACAGGGCGGTCATAAGCGCTTTGCTCAACACCGCAAACCCTCTGGCAAATGGATGAGGTGGAAGTGACGTACTTATATTATATGATATAAATGTAATCATCATACAGGGTTAAAAAAAAAAAAAAAAAAAAAAAAAAAAAAAAAAAAAAAAAAAAAAATTTATACAATGTGGGGAGGACAATATGATCATAAATGAAACTTCGTATAAGTCATGATATTCCCAACCGTCACACAAAAAATCAAATGAATATATCCAGTAGTTTAGCCACAGGACATTATTTTTCATTTTAAGTATTTTCGACATGATGTTTTGTAAACAGGAGAGCACGCGACAGGTTAACGACTTACGTTGCCAGCTCGCCACTTTAAAAACCTACGCCTTTTCTATCAAATTTATTTTCTCAATGCAAATTATACTTTATGCCCGAGCCATAAGAGTCATAAAGCGTGTCATCACAGCTAGATAAGAAAAAATGCATACGAAAGTTATTACTTTCCTGTTACGCACTCATGTCAATCGCAAAATATGTATGTGCGAAAGAGATAGGTAAGTTTGCTTGTTTCCTCTTTGCTTACTTGTCGACGTGTCTAGGTTACGCGGTCAGTGTGTCACCGGACGTCCTTACTGCCTGTGACGCATTTTATTTTCTCTGGAATTTCGGATGCGCCCGCGCCCGTTTGAAGTCGCCGCGCGAGTGTTATCGTATCTTTGTTGTTGTGTTGTGTTGTGTTGTGCGAAATTTGACGCTTTGTTTTAATAGTGACAGGACACATAAACGTATTATAGGTACTTAGTTAAATAGCTAAGTGAACTTTGCGAAATTAGACGCTTAATACTTGGTGTTTCAAGGTTTTATTATTAAATAATCATGCCTCGTTACAATTATACCGCTTCGGAGTACACTGATATGATTTTAATTTATGGGGAGTGTCACGGTAATGCCGCTTTAGCTGTACGGACATACCGTGAGAGGTATGGGAACACGCGTATGTGTCCGACCCACGGGCGCACTATTGTACAAGCTGTCCAGAGGATACGGGAAAATCAATCTTTGATCCCGCACGTAGATGGTGCTCCTCCACGTGCAAATGTGATTTCAGACGAAAGAGTTATTAATTATTATGATCGTAATCCGACGTCCAGTCTGCGTAATGCAGGTCGACATTTTCGTGTAAATCACAAAACTATTCAAAAAGTTTTGAAACGTGACAAACGCAGACCTTATAAGTACAAGAAAGTACAAGCATTGTTACCGAGAGATAAGCCAATAAGAGAAACTTTCTGTCGCTGGTTGGAAACCAAACATCTCGAGAATCCTGACTTCCTGTACAATGTGCTGTGGACTGACGAGAGTACATTCACAAGGAATGGTTTATGGAACCGACAGAACCTTCGGTACTGGAGCCGCGTGAATCCGCATCTAGTACGGGAGTCTTCACACCAGTACAGATTTGCGGTCAATGTGTGGGCTGGCATACACAGAAATACTATTATTGGTCCGGTATTTATTGATGGCAATTTAAATGCTGTAAAGTTCATTGAACTCCTCGACGGATCCGTTTCCGAGTACACGGACGAACTTTCGCTGGACGTGTACAGGCAGATGTGGTACCAGTTAGATGGAGCACCAGCTCATTCAGTGGTGTCTGCAAGAGAGCGTTTGACTCAAATGTTCGGACAGCAGTGGATTGGCCGTTTTGGACCAGTGCGGTGGCCAGCGAGGTCACCAGATCTCACGCCCCTGGATTTCTTTCTGTGGGGTCACATAAAGAATGAGGTATACTCAACAGAAGTTACTACCGTTGAGGAATTAAAAAATAGAATAATAATATCTTTTAATAAATTGAAAGAAATGGCTGCTAATGGTGACCTATTATCAAGAGTGAGAAATAACATTATACGTCGGTGTAGTTTGTGTATTCAAGAACACGGCGGACATATTGAAAATAAAAAAATTTAATGACTGGCGACATAATTATGTGATCGAAAAGTGATTGTGAATAATAAATTGATCAGTGAATAACTCGCGGGTGAATGATGCCCGACTATTTGGTTAATATTCTGTGATTTGATTTGTGTAATTGAGCATTAATAACAATAAGAATAATGGCGCCAAACATTACGTCGCTGCGTCGGCCACAGCTTTAACATGAATGAAACCAAGCTGCGTTGCCATTCTTATCGCAGGTCAGTGTACCATTTTTATAAATGGTGTTTTATTTTGTTTGCAGTTTTAAGCTATTTAGTTTGTAAGAAAATTTTTTTTTTTTTAATTTCCATGTTCGGATTTATTTGATAGTTTACAAATGTTTCTATAAACCAGTATTGCCAGTGTTTTCATTTAAAGTCATATTGTCATCTCCACATTGTATAATGATAGTGATAGATAGAAACGTTTCCGATGGACAAACAATATAGAGTAAGATATAAAAATTGTTAAAATTGTTTATTACCAATTATGTAAGAACGATGGGGAGTTTAAATAGTTGAAAAAATATGTAATGTCTGCAAAAAATACTTAAAAAATTATAAATAAAGGCACGGACCTAGTGTCTGTGGATTGAGACATAGCAGGAGAGGGTTTTAGCCGGTAAGAGTCCGGCACTACCCAGACCTGTTACCTAATAGGGACCGGTCTGGGTGTCCATGAGGATTTCCCAACATCTACATCTCCTGCTTAAAAAAAAAAAAAAAAAAAAAAAAACCTTGCTTGCTTGCTTGCTTGCTTGCTTGCTTGCTTGCTTGCTTGCTTGCTTGCTTGCTTGCTTGCTTGCTTGCTTGCTTGCTTGCTTGCTTGCTTGCTTGCTTGCTTGCTTGCTTGCTTGCTTGCTTGCTTGCTTGCTTGCTTGCTTGCTTGCTTGCTTGCTTGCTTGCTTGCTTGCTTGCTTGCTTGCTTGCTTGCTTGCTTGCTTGCTTGCTTGCTTGCTTGCTTGCTTGCTTGCTTGCTTGCTTGCTTGCTTGCTTGCTTGCTTGCTTGCTTGCTTGCTTGCTTGCTTGCTTGCTTGCTTGCTTGCTTGCTTGCTTGCTTGCTTGCTTGCTTGCTTGCTTGCTTGCTTGCTTGCTTGCTTGCTTGCTTGCTTGCTTGCTTGCTTGCTTGCTTGCTTGCTTGCTTGCTTGCTTGCTTGCTTGCTTGCTTGCTTGCTTGCTTGCTTGCTTGCTTGCTTGCTTGCTTGCTTGCTTGCTTGCTTGCTTGCTTGCTTGCTTGCTTGCTTGCTTGCTTGCTTGCTTGCTTGCTTGCTTGCTTGCTTGCTTGCTTGCTTGCTTGCTTGCTTGCTTGCTTGCTTGCTTGCTTGCTTGCTTGCTTGCTTGCTTGCTTGCTTGCTTGCTTGCTTGCTTGCTTGCTTGCTTGCTTGCTTGCTTGCTTGCTTGCTTGCTTGCTATGTAACATACGTAATGTACATATGTAACAAAGAAAGAAATAAATAGATTTTTGAAAACATATTTATTGTTATTCCCGACCCTCAAAACTCAATAACAGTGGGAGCAGAGCGTGGTTCACCCTCAAAACTCAATAACAGTGGGAGCAGAGCGTGGTTCCCTGAAGTTTCTTGAACGCGAAACTGGCAGTCAATGAGAGGAAAAAACATTAACGTAGAACGCAACGTGCAGCTCAAAAAAAAATGGCGTCGGGAAAGTACGAGTTTGATAAAATAAAACAATTTGAAGGAGAAATTTTTTATACATGGTAATACAGATTAAGAACTATATTAAAAGGAGCAGGAATGCTTAGAGGCTATAGAAAATGAGGATTTTGAGAGCAAAACAAAGAACTTAAAAAAGGAAACGAGAGCAGAAAGAATTTTAGTAAGCTCCATCGCAGATAGTCACATCGAATATATAACAGACGAGAAAACTGCATATGGGATGCTTAAGAAATTGGAAGAAAACTTTATGAAGAAAAATACCAGAAGTAAACTTTTTATAAGAAGACAATTAATGGAAATTAAGTTTAATTAAAATGAAAAATTGCAGTCACACTTTACACAAATGGAGCAATTGTTTACACAACTCAAAAATGGCGGATCGACCTTGTCAGAGGAAGAAAAGGTCAATTACATTTTACTCAGTATGCCGAAATCATATGAAGTGGTAATAACAACTTTGGAAACTATGACTGATCTTAGTGTCAACTTTGTGAAAGAGAGATTGCTGGGGGAAGAGGAGAAAAGAAAGAAAACTAAATCAGAGGAGACAAAAGCAATCAACAATGCTATCTTGTGCTACAACTGTGGATTGCCAGGCCATAAGAAGTTTCAATGCCGTAATATAGGGAGAGGACGTTACGGATCAGCCCGAGGATATAATGCAGGACGTGGACAAACAGGACAAGAAGGACAAGACCGGAATACAGGAAGAGGACTTGCATATGGCAGAGGACGTGGACATGGCAGAGGACAAGGACAATATAGGGGACAACACCATGAAAAGAACCATCACACATTTCTGTCAACCTTTGAAGAAGAGGAGGTAGCATTGTGTATTAGTGAGGTAAATATAAATGAAAGTAACTACACTACATGGTGTGTTGACTCAAGTTGCTCTGATCACTCAACAAACGATAAAAGTCTCTTTAAAGATTACATAAAATTAAGTAAACCTAAGATAATTGCAGCAGCAAAAAATGGTATCATGTTACAAGCAGAAGGCATAGGTAATATTAATGTAAAATGTTTTGTAGGTAGAAAAGAGTCATATTTTAGAATTAAAAATGTCTAGGTATTATGTCCCTGATTTAAGAAAGAACTTATTGTCAGTATCTAAAATGGAAAACTATGGCTTTAGAGTAGAATTTTACAAAGGTAAGGTTAAAATATACAACTATAACGATCTTTCCATGATAGGAAATCAAGAAGGTTCACTTTACACAGTAAAATTGGTAATAAATAAACTGGAATGTAAGTACACTAATATTGATGATGTTAACTTGTGGCATAGGCGTTTTGGACATCTAGGAATTAAAAATTTAAGTTTATTGAAACAAAATAACATGGTAGATGGATTAGGAGACTTAAAAACAAATAATTATGATACATTGTGTGAACAGTGTATGATAGGTAAAATGACAAGACAACCATTTAATAGAGAGGGTCATAGGGCGTCCAGGCCTTTGGAATTAGTTTATACAGATGTGTGTGAGCCAATTAACCCACCAACAAGAGATGGATATCGTTATTTTATAACCTTTATTGATGATTATACTCATTTTGTAATGATTTACCTCTTAAATAACAAAGGTGATGATTTTAGTAAATTCAAACAATATTATTATTATGTTGCAACCATTTTAAAAGTAATATCTTAAAACTGAGATCAGATAACGGTAAGGAATATGCAAATAAAGAATTTCAAGATTTTTATTATTACAAAGGAATTAAATTGGAGTACACGGTCCCATATAATACAGAAATGAATGGGGTAGCTGAGAGAATGAATAGAACGTTGATGGAAAAGACGAGAACGATTTTATTAGATTCAACATTAGGAAAAGAGTTTTGGAGAGATGCTGTATTGTACTCCGCATATTTTAGTAACCGAAGTCCATCAGCAGGCAGGCACCATACTGCAAGCGAACTCTGGGAAGGATGAAAACCAAATGTGTCAAACATGAGAGTATTTGGAAGCTTATCATATAATTATGTACCAAAAGAGTGCAGACAGAAGCTTGATAACACAGGATGTAAGATGATTATGATTGGATATGCTCCAGCAGGTAAAGATGCAGAGCAAGAAATGAAAGACAGTCAGATTGAAAAGGAGTCGGCAGACAAGAAGAGACCTACAAGAAGTACAAGAAAACCTAAATGGCAGGCAGATTACCAGTTAGATGATGAAGATACAGGAGATATATTATATGCTTTACTTACGATTCATTCTGACACACCACAACGTTATGAAGAGATACAGAACAGAGAAGATAAACAGCAATGGGAACATGCTATATCAGAAGAAATGAAAGTTCTACAAGAGAGTGAAACACGGAAGATAGTACCTAAACCAGAGAATAAGAAGTTAATAGATAGCAAGTGGATATTTACTAGAAAAGAAATTGGTCACGTACTAAAACTAAATAAGTCACTATATTGATTAAAGAAATCGCCCAAATACTGGTATGAAAAATTTAACGAAGTTATAACAACTTATGGTTTTGAGAGATCTAAAAATGATTATTGTTTATATTATACGAAAGATTTATAATTATTAATTCATGTTGATGATCTGTTAATTTTTGGGCCTAACACTAAAGAAATTGAAAAATTAAAAAAAAAAAAAACCTATTTGTCAGAAAAAGTTAGAATGAAAGATATGGGAAGTAATAATTTAACATATTTGGGAATTTCTATATTAAAACAAAATGGACAGATCTATCTTAATCAAACTAAGTATTTACAAAATGTTTCAAAGAAATATGGTATGCAAAATTGTAAGGGCATGGACTCACCTATGGATCCTAATTTACAACTAGACATAAACACTGATATAGATATGACATTAGAAAACTATTGTAGATCACTCATAGGATCTTTAATGTATTGTATGGTTAGCACTAGACCAGATTTAGCTACAGCTGTTTCATACTTGAGCAGATTTCAAGGAAAACCTAGTGTAAAACTTGTAAAAGTTTTAAAGCTAGTCCTTAGATATATAAAACAAACACTTAATTATCAGTTAACTTATACGAATTGTAATATTAATAATACTCTAGTAGGATATGCTGATTCTGATTTTGCTAGAAGTATGGATAGAAAGTCCACTAGTGGTTATGTTTTTAAACTTTATGGTAATACTATTTCGTGGAAATCTAAGAAACAAAATACTGTGACGTTAAGTACTACTGAGGCTGAGTTAGTAGCTTTGTGTGAAAGTTCCGTAGAGGCTTGCTGGTTAATTAAATTACGTAAAGATGTAAATGTTAACTTGAAACATGTAACAATTTATGAAGATAATCAGAGTACTATAAAGACTGTTAATAATCCTGATCAGAAACGTCTCATAATTTTATTAAGGAAAAGGTAGAACAGGGACTCATAAAGGTGATTTATATTTCTACAAATAATCAGTTAGCAGATTTAATGACTAAGCCTGTCTACTCATCTATTCAGAAAGTTTGTTAATTTGTTGGGTTTGGAAGATTGTAACACTGAGGGAGAGTGTTGAGGAAAAGACAATGTTCCACTTCCAACCTGTTTTGGTCTTTATCTATGATTTTAGTTTTTAGGATGTATGTCTATGGTATAAAAGGGATTGTAAGAAGAACATGTAACAAAGAAAGAAATAAATAGTTTATGTGTTTATAAGAAATATTTATTATTCCCGACCCTCAAAACTCACTTACAGACACAAAAATAGATTAAAATTACCAACCTCCCAACTTAAGATACACTAGTGCAGCCCTTTGGTTATGTCCATAAAAAATTATAACAACTTACCCAAAGCCATCAAAGAGGAACTTAAATTCAACACTTTTATTAATAAATTAAAACACTTCCTGATTACTAAGTGCTATTATACAACATCCGAATTTTTTAACGATAAATTATTAAAAAAATAAAAAATTACACAACTTCCTTGCTTCCTTCCTTCCCTATGTAAACAACATTATTAAAAACCTAAACTTATTACCAAAGAAAGTAACTACAAAAGAAAATATAATATAAGTAATAAATAATAAAAATATAAGTCTAAAATATAAATGAAAACTAAACATAATATAATAAATAAATACAATTAAATCTTATAAATAAATGATTATATAAATATTAATAATATTATTACATAAAATAAATATAACAAAAAAAATCACTTATAAATGTTATAAACAAATACAAAATTTGTCATATTTAGTTAGAAATGAGATAAAAATATAATATTTTAATGCATACTTTTTTAATGGGCAATCAATTTGAAAATGATGCTAAACCCTCTTCCTCTCTCCTAATTTTGCTATATATTTGTTATCAATAGTCCACCTTTATAAAATATTATGGAATGCAACAAAATATTGAGTATTGAATATCATTTGTAATAATCCTAACAGCGACTTGGCTCGGTTTAAGAAATAACATACTACTTTTGTCATATTTTAATATTGAATTTAGTTTTCATTAGGTTATGAAGGTGTTACAAAATCGATGAAAATATGAACAACAAAATAAGCAATGACAACGTTCGTGCTGTTTATATACTTTGAGTGAACTAAGTGAACGCTATTATAATTTATTGGGCGATAAAGGAAATCATACGAGAAAACATTAAAAATAAATCAAATATTACAGTTTTACTTTTGTCACAACAGGTTAATTTAATTTAATACACATATATTTAGGTACTGTCTATGAAGTCAGCTAAGCCCCTTTTGTCGAAGAGTCGGGATTATGTTTTTTTCAATAAAACACCACCTCGTATTCTAAACGAAGACATTTATTACATAAATCTTGGCACCATAGAATATAGAATTCTCAGTAACGAAACCATAGCGCGATTCAGCGGTCAATCTAACAACGCCATCTAGTAATAAAAGGTGTACTAAATTTCCAGATTACAAACATTAATCGCTTTAACAGGTACCTTAATGTAAGAAGAGATATACCCCCAGCAATTAAGCATATAGCATATAATCAAGTTTATGGAAGCTTACATATACAAAGAAATACCATAATGTATATCACCATATATACCCTGAAGTATATACATTAATAATAATGTTCACAACAATTAGTAACACATATGGAATCATAACGAATTATCAAACAAACAATAATGTACTTAACTCTGTACAGATGTGATCCCGTCGGCAGCCAAACAAGAAGTGCCCGCTCGGCCACTGTACATGGCTTTTATATCTTATTCAACTGACACCAATCTAAAATGACCGACTGATAACAAATGATCTAGGTATTTTTTTAAAAAGAAATCAAATAATATTAAGCTGAAATTTAAAAATATTAGTGTACAACTTTAACAGTAGATTATTAACATATTAATAATTATCACTTTAAATACAATTTTAAATAAATCGAAATTACTACGACTTCCGGTAACTGTTGACATTTTGCAAATAATTAATTACACAATACATCTATCAATAGAATTTTATCTACTTTGTCAAAGGCATCAAAATAATTAAAAGTTTAATGAGAATGATTTATATTTACATTTTCTGCTCAAAAGAAGTTGAATACCAACGCGACTCTCTGACGCATACCACGCACAATCAGGTTGTGGAATTAATAGGGGTTTAAAAAAAAAAGAAAAAAAATGAGTGAAAAGGTTTGAACAGATTCGGCAATTCGCAAACGACTCCCCTGGTGTCCGTAAGATACGGTAACCGGTCACCATCAGGCGGGCCATATCGCAGCAAGATTGCTACACAAGTGGTATAAAAAAATGTACTTACGTAATCGGTAGCGGGACACAAATATACCTACACTGTAAATATTTACAATAAAATACGATTATATTTGTTTCTAAACTGGCAGTATGGGTATCAAATTTAAGGGATCTTTATTGGCCTCACTATACACTGGTTCGCCTTTGCAGCACTCGCCACCGTTGACTAGGGTGAAGGTAAAATTATTCGACTTGTCACTAAAAAGTGTGTATACCTTAGCGGCTTGGAAGTCACTAAGTAAATACTGATATATCAGGAGTCGGGTTAAGCTCAGCGTTATCTTAACACTGCCATTCGGCTAACAGATTGAGTTCGTACACTTACGCGAATATTAGACATTGAAATAAAACTACTTTTTACGGATTTTATCGCGGTATATTTGATATAATTTTAACCCGTTCTGTGTAAATCGGATTGTCAATAATAATTAAAAATGTAGGGTAGCTGTTAGTAATTATAACTTCAAGACGACCATCACCTCTGTCTTCCCGTGACCATGCATGCTGTAAAGGATCCGAAACGTCGTAATATCAAATATACCGCGATAAAATCCGTAAAAAGTAGCTTTATTTCAATTGCCATTCGGCTAATGAAATCTAACAGCGCTTTATTACTTTGTACATTAACACAGTTTGCGTCGTGTAAGTATGAATATGAAATTATACCAACTATGAGGAAACAGAATAGAACTAACACGACACTAACCAAATCTGTAAACTTTAGTTACAATTTGGAATAAATCATTTAATAGGAGGTACTTTAATATTAATTACGAGGAATTTATTATTAATCAGGAGGTACTGACACAAAAACGCTAATAAAACAAAATCAATGTAAATAATCACCAAGAGCAATTAATAAATAAAGGAACAAACTCACCAGTCAAGACCACCATTCGGTTCGAGAGTCACAAGCAAAAATGAGTCGGACTTCTGTAGCGGGGAGCTTTATAATAAGCACACCGATCGCGGCGGTGGTAGTGTGGTAAGGCAACTAGCGGGGTTGCCATTACAATAATTACATTATTGTATATTAGTTGTAAAACCTGCATAGAGATGGCGCTGTTTATGATTTATTGACAACATGAAATTTAATTGTATTCAGTACTTAAGATGGCGGGACTACTGATATTTCAGTCTAGCTAAAAGTAGGATCACCTCATTTATTTAATTGTTTATCATACTAAATTAATGGCTTATCCACATTTTTTTTTAATTCTAGTAAATAATATTTAATATTTCTTCTACAAAAAATGACAAGTAATAAATTAATATAAAAATAAAAAAACACGACGGCATAAAATGTAAAAATAAAACTTTACTTTTTACGTAGTCGGGTTTTTTGAGTTTTATATTAATTAATTTTTCTTGACACTTTTTAGTTTAGTTCAATAACTTAAAAAGGATTTTCAAATATTTATTCAATGTTAACCACACCACACCACTTGACATAGTTCGTCGATTTTCTTTTTTTCTATTTCATTATGGGCCATTAAGATTTTTCGAAATTTGTTTAAAGCCCATGTCACTCCCGCAGTCAAACCAAACCTAACGACACCCCCTATTTATGTTAAAACCCATCACGTCGTTTGGCCTTTAGGGTGTGTTTACTCAGCTGCTTTTGACAGTGCTACATCAGAAAAAATAATATAATATTTTATTCTCTGACGCAGCAATTTCAGCGAGGATCTTCAGAAGAGAAGTAAACCTAAAGCGGGTCCCGCGCTGGCTTAATCCGGCACTGCTCTGAAGATACTCTCTTTCAAACTAAAAAAAAAACAATAATATCTAATATAAATCGGGCCAGCCGTCTTCGAGTAATCGGTGAACAATAATAAAAAAATATATATATAATGTTCTATATTATTAACATTGAATGACGGTGAAATAAATGCGAAATGCGTTGCTCTGAAAAGAGATTTATTTTTATAAATAGTATGCTATAACATATAAATACATCAGTAAGATGTTTACAAACAATATTAATCCTTACCTGAAAAGAGAAACAACATTTAAGCTATATTTTTACTTATTTACTTTATATTCACCGGTATTTTAATTTACACATAACCTCTTACTATTTTATAATGATTCTTATAATGACAACCGTCGCACAGCTTATAAACTTCAATCCCTGATGGCGCGCCAAATTTGAATTGAGTTAAGCGCGGCAAATTCAAATTGAATGAAGGACGATAACCTTCATTTACATCTCCCCCCCCCCCCAAGAACGATACTTAGTCACTCTTGAAGAACTGGAACCAACTTCGTTATATGGAAGAGATTAGATTCACATTTTCTGTGTCCTGTATCTATTCGATAAATTGTGTTGGACAATTTTTCTAAAACTTTGTATGGACCAATTCTTAATTCATCCAATTTTTTTCTGTTTAACCGATTACCGTTTTCAACATATACTAAATCTTCTGTTTTTAAGTCATAACTTTTCCTGTTTTTGTCAAAGTATTTTTTATTATAACTGTGTGATCTTAGAGTATTTTCCAATGCAATTTTTCTATCTTGCATTAAATTATTATAAGATTTTTCTGTTTTCAATTCTTCTGGTAAAATATCCACATTTTTTCCTTCCAATAAATATTTTGGAGAAAACCCTGTAACTGTGTGCTCTGTTTCATTATATCTTAGGGTGCATTCATGAGCAATAGTTGTCCAAGCTAGTTTATCCTTCTTTTCATTTATTTTGCATCTAATTTTATTAACTAGTGTTTGGTTTAACCTTTCATTTAGACCATTTGAAAATGGAGCATTAACTGCAGTGAATACAATCTGTATTTTCTCTGTATCTAAAAAATCTTTGAAACTTTTTGAATGTATGCCCGGATATTGATCGGACAGAATCAAACCAATTTTATTACCATGTGTCACCTTTTGAATCAGTTTTATAAAATCATTAGCACTCTGAGTTTTAGAAGTTTGGATATAGGCATATCTGGTGAAATGATCTACCAGAAGGTGCAAATATGTCTTCGTAGAACGTGAACCACCAAATCCACCGATGGTATCTATAGACACTATTTCAAAAGGGTAAGTTGCGGGACCTAGGTGAGACATAAGTCCATATTTACATTTTCCTCTGGACTTGTTTTTTATGCAGATTTCACAGTTATCACAGATTGATTTTATATTGTGTGCCAAATCTTTCGCTGTATAGAAAGGTGTAATTTTGTTTTTTAATTGTTGTATTCCTATATGACAGAAATGGTGATGTATTTGTTTTATAATGTTTTTGCTAAATTCCTCTGACAATACTATCTTTGCTTTTTTTCTTGACTTCTTATAATATATATTATCTTTTAATTCTAGTCCTCTGTTTTTCTTTTTTAGATCTTCATTATATTCCTGATCAATTTTTATATCTTCAAGTTTAATTAAGTTAATAATTTTTAAAATTTCATCTTGATTGTCATTAGGTTCTAGTACAGGATTTCTACTTAAACTGTCTGCTTCCACATTGTATTTTCCTGGAGAATATATTACTTCGAAATTAAACTGTGATAGATAGTAAGTGAGATCTCCTAGTTCTTCATCAGTTCTAGCCTTTATATTCATGTTTTCCAATGGTTTATGGTCAGTAAAAACAATGAATTTTTTTCCAATAAGCCAATGCTGCCAGTATTTTACTGACTCCTTTATTGCTAAACATTCTAGGTACACAGCTTTTTTCTTTTTCTGGGCATTGTTTAATTTCCTTGAAAAATATGCACAAGGTTTTTCTTCTCCATTGTGCTGTGGTTGTTTTAAGACAGCGCCTATACCCTGTATACTGGCGTCTGTATAAATATATATTGCTAGATCTGGATCGAATATTGTTAAGATAGGTTTTTGACAAAGTAGTTCCTTTATTGTATCAAATGATTCTTGACATTTTTCTGACCAAATAAACTTTTGATTTTTTCTCAACAAATTATGCAAAGGGTCTAATATAATTGATATATTTGACACATATTTACTATAAAAATTTATTTTCCCCAAAAACTGTCTCACATTTTTTTGTCTTTGGCACAGGGAAATCTTTAATGGCAATTAAATTATCCTTCAATGGGGTAATCGTATTATTTTGGATTATGTGACCTAAATATTTCACTGAGTTCTTTGCAAAGTTACATTTTGCGAATTTCAATCTGAACCCTTCCTTTGATATTGCTTCCAATAGTAAAGATAAGTGTTTAATGTGGTCTTTGAATGTTTCAGAGAAGACTAAAATATCATCAATATAATTTACAGTGAAATCTGATAGTTTGTGTTTCCTTATTATGCTACTTAATATTCTTTGGAAAATTGCAGGTGAAGTTTTTAAACCAAATGGTAAACACGTCCATTGAAAATGTCCTTCTTGGGTAACAAATCCTGTTTTTTGTCTGTCTTCAATCTTTAGGGGAATAGCCCAAAATGCTGAATTAATATCAAGTGTTGAGAAATATTTACATTTTCTTGTCTTGACCATTAAGTCTTCTATCAGTGGGAAAGGTTGTGACTGTGGAACTATTATTTTATTAAGTTCACGAAAATCTATGCAAAGTCTTGATCTTTTTCCTTCTTCTCTTTTATATGCTAAAGTCACTGGGGCAGCGAATGGACTATATGACTCTTCTATTAAGTTTTCTTGTAATAACTTGGATATCTGTTGTTCTATTTCTTTTTTATCATCAATACTGCACCTATATGGTCTTTTGCTACAATATTTATCAATTAACAAATCAATATGTGCTTCATATCCTTTTACAGTGCCTATATCGTATTTATCTCTGGCAAAGAGAGATTTGTATTTGCATATTAATTCCTCTATTTGTGTTTGTTTTTCGATATCCAGGTGATTTATTGAAATATTAAAGTTTTTCTTTTCAACATGTTCATTAAAGTTAATTTTATATTCAACATTTTTATTTTTAATAGCATATAATTCACCTTTCTCTTCCTCTTTACTACTTATTTTTGAGCTTTTTAGATGCATTTCTTCTTTATTATCTTTTATTTTGATGTTTGTGATATTTTGTATAATTTTTAATTTATCATTTTGAATAAGATGAAACTTCTCTATACAGTCTAATCCAATTAAGAAGTCATATTCAAAGTTTTCTTCATCTATCACAAAAACATTCATCTCTTTTTCAATATCAAAAATCTTTATCTTTAGTGTAACTATTCCTTTAGTTTTTTTCACACCATTAATCGTTTTCAAGTTAGCATTATAACTTATTATTAGTTATTATTATTACTTTCAGAGTTATTTTTTTAAGGATAATAATTTAGAATTTATTAGAGATACATTTGACCCTGAATCATATATTCCCATAGTCTCTAAGGTATCATTTAGTAATAATTTAATTTTGATTAATGGTGGAATTAGCAGTTTTTTGGATTAATTTCATTTAGCTCTATTTCTAATTCAGAATTATTCACGTTTCTAATTTGGTCTCGTTTTGGTTGCTCAACATTTTTATTTTTGAACCAACATGATGATTCGGGATGATAGCGATTACCTTTGTTCTCTTGTTCACAAATCCTACATGGCTTTACACTTACATTTTTTTCTTTAATTTTATTTTCAAATCCTTTTATTTTATTTTCACCAATATTCTTTCTATTTACCAAGTGTTCTAAGCCTCTGATGTTATTAAATAGATCTTTTGTTTCTTTTAAGTTATTTCTATCAATTTTATCAGTTACAAAGTTTGGAAGTCCTGTAGCAATTAAATCAATTAAAATTGAAGAATCTATTGATTTGTTTATTTCCAAATCAAATCAAATCAAATCAAATCGTTTATTTCAATTAGACCAATACAGGTACTTTTGAATTGTCGAATTAAATTGAATTTAGTTGCACGGTTCCAAAAGGTAGGTCTTATGGAGAAGAACCGGCAAGAAACTCCATAGATACTCTTTTTAAATTAAATACAAAATTGTTGGTTTTGTTTTACAATGCTTTATGTATGTAATATCAATATGAGACTGGTGCAGTTCGATGTGAAACGTATTATTTATGAAAGTAAAAGAAATAACTAAAACCAATTTAGGTTGCCATAACATGTATGAGCCGACCAGTCCCAACTGATAGCACCCGTTCACGAGCATGACGTGTGTATCGGCGTCTGTCTACTCAACCATGTTGTAGGGAATAAAAAGACCCGACACACAACGCCACCATCAGCAGGACATTTGAGTGAGCATGACAAGCCCAGAATGCCCGGCAACCGGTAGGCATTTTCACATTTAAAAAAAATTAATAAAACAACATCAAAGCCAACATCAGTCTCATATTTTACAAGTTATTTTACTAATCAGTAACTATTGCGTTAATAAATAATAAATTACATTAATAAATAATTTGCATGTCAATCAGTAAAGGTGTATAACTAAACATGTCAAATTGTATAAGTGTATAATTGAGCATGTCAAACTGTAAAAAATTATAAATATCTTTATGTAAAACAAAAAGAAGTCAAACCAATAAATAAAAAAATAAATAAAAGAAAATATAATAATCATGAGGCTAGCAAACCTGTGGAGCTGGACCAGCATTTTGCCAAACTTTTTTATCTACAAGATAATCTTCTAATTTGTAGTATGCTTTCTTGCATAGAGTAGACTTTACGATGGATTTGAATTTATTTTCCGGGAGGTTTAAAATTATTTCCGGAATCTTATTATAAAACCTGACACTATATCCCACAAAAGAGGTATGGACTTTAGCGAGACGAAGCTGTGGCTGCATTAATTTTGACTTATATCTAGTATTATAATTATGCAGTTCACATCTTTTCGTATGATGTGATATATTTTTTCTAACGTACATTATATTTTCAAAGATATACTGACAGGGCACTGTCATAATATTTATTTCTTTAAAGAGTTCCCTGAGTGAATCACGACTACTTAGGTTATAAATGGCTCTTATTGCTCTTTTCTGCAGAACGAAAACTGATTCTATGTCTGCAGCACGGCCCCACAGCAATATTCCGTAAGACATGACGCTATGAAAGTAGCTATAATAAACTAGTCTTGCGGTTTCTACATCCGTAAGTAGTCTGATTTTTCTAACTGCATAAGCAGCTGAACTCAGGCGTCCCGACAAAGCCTTAATGTGCGGTCCCCATTGAAGTTTGGAATCTAGTTTGATTCCTAAAAATACAGTCTGATCGACGAATTCGAGCTTTTCATTATTTAATATTATATTACAATCCTCACTTCTAACATTTGGTAAGGAAAACTTTATGCATTTAGTCTTCTGCCCATTCAATACCAGATTATTAACAGTGAACCACTCATGGACCTTTAGAAGGGCGCTATTTACATCGTCAACATTTGGTGACCGTCTATCTAATCTAAAAATTAAGGAGGTATCATCAGCAAATAACACCATCCCACATCCATTCTGGCACATATAAGGTAAGTCATTAATATATACCAAAAACAAGAACGGGCCCAGGATAGAGCCTTGCGGAACACCCATTTTAATTTTGGATCCAGATGATTTAATTCCGTTTATTTGGACTTTCTGTACTCTACCTTGCAAATATGATTTTAATAACTTTAAAGAGTTTAGCTTAAATCCATAATGTTCCAATTTTAGTAGTAGTGTATCATGATCCACGCAATCAAATGCTTTTGAAAGATCACAAAATATGCCAACGGCATCTTGTGACTCTTCCCAAGCATCAAAGATGTGCTTTATAAGCGTCACTCCGGCGTCAGTTGTATTGCGCCCTTTGGTGAACCCATATTGCTGGTCATGAAAATTTCCAATAATAACCTTTCCTTTTTAACGGCATATTCTAATAATGATCCCTGTCTATATTTGAATAACATGGCATACCTGATTGGCGACCACCCTTTGGCCGCATAAGTTTCACAAAAGTTTTGTTTCCACGTAGACCATTCTGAATTTACAGTGTATTTAATAAGCATAGAACTATACCAATCCAAACAGGCATCATCTAGAAATAATCGGAGGGCTTCAATCTTCTTAGTATCTTCTTCTATTCCTAAACGAGTACATTCTGTTTCAAAAATATTTATCCATTGAGTTACATTTGATGTTTTTCTTGTGAATTTATCTATTATGAATTTCTCTGTCAACTTTCTAATGTTATTGGGTTTAGATTTATCCTTCATAATTTCAGTGAAATTTTCTAGAATTGTAGTCAAAGCCTCTTCTGAAATACCAGCTGTAGTCTGTTTACGCGTCTCTTGTGTTGTTTCCTCTAAAAAATAACCTTTAAACTGCCTATTTCCGTCCTCATCTAGGTACCCATCACCTATTTCTGGTGTCACTGAAATCCAAATTTGTCTTCTATCATGCCTCTTTTGTAGCGTACTTCGCACTTTTTGGAAAGCTTGAGTTTTAATCACTGCATCATGTAGTTTAGCTGGTTGGAATTGTTCCGGGATTGAAAACGTACTTCCATTGGAATCCGTAATTGAATTTATGCAGATAACGTTTGATTTTGGGTCTTCACTTGCTTTTACAACAAATTCAAATCTTAACTTCTCCATATTTGTAAGATAATTGCAGAAATGTTGTTTTATAATGTTCTATATTATTAACATTGAATGACGGTGAAATAAATGCGAAATGCGTTGCTCTGAAAAGAGATTTATTTTTATAAATAGTATGCTATAACATATAAATACCAAACCATACCAAAGACTACGTTAGTTACTGACGAATCAGTATCAACTAGTTATTCTACTGATACTGAGATAAATTGTTTAAACTTTTACAACCGACAATAGAGAGGCAGAACCATATTTTATTATATCACCAGAACATAAATCGCTTCCCTGGCAAAATATTAGATATTGAACTTTTAGTGGATAAATATTCTATAGATATATTGTGTTTTTGTGAAACCTGGTTGAAACCAGATACCATGCAATTTAATGTAAATGACTTCACGGTGGCCAGTGCATACAATAGACTTTCAGCCATGGGTGGTGGAACTCTAATACTTTGTAAGAATAATTTTAAGTTTAAAGAACGCAAGGACATCACCTCTTGCTCTGTTGATCGCCTTTGTGAGGTAGCATGTGCAGAAGTAGGTAACTATATTATTATATGTGTGTATAGACCGCCGGCCTCAAACTTTGCTACATTCTTGTTAGTAATGGAAGAAGTTTTCAGAAAAGTTTTTAAATGTAAGAAACATATTGTTGTTTGTGGGGATTTTAATATTGATATTATAATTGAATCGCCGGAAGTAAGCAAATTTCTTGCTTTATTTAATTCTTTTAATTTAAAGCATATTTTTGATAAACCCACTAGAATTACCCCCACTACTCGCACTTGTATTGATAATATTTTTGTGAATTGCGCAGTCCAAGGCTCTTCTTTAGTTAGCGGTGTTAGGTCGGACCATATGGGACAGCTAATTTCGGTAGAAAATGTTAAAAATACGCGGCTGAGTAAAACTATATCAGTTAGACCTTTAACGGAAAATAAATTAGACTCTCTGCAAAATGCTATTAAAATTAAATTACTCAACACAAAATTCACATTACACACCCCCGATAAAATGTACTGTAAATTATTCCATATAATATGTGAAGCATTTAATAAATCATGCCCCATAATAAAGGCTCCATTACGCAATAAAACTAAATTTAATCAATGGGCCACTACAGGTATTAGGAAAAGTAGAGATGTGCTTTATAAGCTATATTATGATAAGTCATTGACCTCCGACCCCAATTTTCATAATTATGTTCGGAAATATTCTAAATGCTTTAAAAAAGTATGTACGCTAGCTAAATCAAAACTTATTAGTAATAAAATTAATAAATCAGATAATAAAATTAAAGCTGTGTGGAATATCATTAACACGGAGACTGGAAGGGGGAAAAAACAGGGCTCCGATCTGATTCTTAAAATAAACAATAAAGTAGTCTCAGATAAAATTGAAGTCGTAAATTCGCTCGAACAATATTTTACCAATATTCCCATCGAGGTGACAAAGTCATTGCACTCGTCGTCTGTATTAGCTGAATCTCTAGTGAAACAATTTGTTGCTAGAGATATACCAAATTTTGATTTCTTTCAAGTTTCAGCTCATATGGTAAAAAAAGCATTTAAAAGTATAAATATGAAAAAAACGGAAGACCTATGGGGCATATCTGTTAAAGTAATTAATTCAATCATAGACAATATTGCTCCAATACTTGCAAATATATTTAATGTTAGCGTCAAGTCGGGAACCTTCCCTGATTTAATGAAAGAAAGTAAAGTTATTCCAATTTTTAAATCAGGTTGCAAGATGAATCCCTCAAACTATAGGCCGATTTCTGTTCTTCCAACGTTAAGTAAAGTCTTTAAGAAACTGATGCTCGAGCAAATGGTAGCACATTTTCAGAAATATAATATTTTGCATGACAGACAGTACGGCTTCACCAAAGGTAGATCGACGTCTGATGCAGGCACGAAGCTAGTCTCTCACATTTTAGATGCTTGGGAGGGATCGCAGGATGCTATAGGTATCTTCTGTGATCTTTCTAAAGCTTTCGATTGCTTTGATCACAACACGCTTGTCCGTAAACTCGGCTACTACGGAGTACGAGGGCTTTCTCTAGAGCTTGTCTCTTCCTACCTTTCAGAAAGACGTCAGAAAGTTAGTATAGACGGAGTCACTTCCTTAGGGTCTATTGTTAAAATGGGTGTTCCCCAAGGTTCAATTTTAGGTCCTTTTCTCTTTCTGGCGTACATAAATGATCTTCCCTACATGATGTCAGATTTGTCTAATATTGTATTGTTTGCTGACGACACCTCACTAATCTTTAAAATCAATAGGAAAGATCGCGTACTTCTAGATGTTAATAAGAGCCTAGCAACGCTATCTAAATGGTTTGATGCGAATAACTTACTTCTAAATGCTAGTAAAACAAAATGTTTAAGATTCGCGTTACCGAACGTTCCTCAAGGCGAAACTAATTTAATGCTCGAAGGCAGCAAACTCGAGTTAGTTAACGAAACTATATTCCTTGGTATTACAGTGGATTACAAATTACAGTGGGGGCCTCATATCTCAGCTCTTTCTAGTAGGTTAAGTTCTGCTGCCTATGCAGTAAGAAAAATTAAACAAGTCACTGACATACCTACAGCTAGATTGGTATACTTCGCATACTTTCACAGCATCATGTCATATGGCATCATTCTGTGGGGTTCAGCTGCGGACGTGGATTCTATTTTTATCTTACAGAAAAGGGCCATCCGCGCAATCTACGACATGGGCCCCCGCGAATCCTTAAGAGAAGTCTTTAAAAATATTAATATACTCACACTTCCGTCACTCTATATACTTGAAAATATTATGTACGTCCGGAAAAACCATCTACAGTTTAACATCAATAGTGACTATCATAACATTAATACTAGGAATAAACATAAATTAGTAGTGCCTAAATATAGACTTACAAAAACTAATAAATCATTTCTAGGGAATTGTATACGCTTTTATAATAAACTACCTAAATGTGTCACCGATCTCACCGGCAAGAAATTTAAAAATCATGTGAAATCTGTTCTTGTCAAGAAAGCCTATTATAAAATCAAGGACTATGTTGACGATAGGAATGTGTGGATGTAGATACTGTTGTGCATGTGGCCTCCCTGGTACCGTGAGGTTGTTTCTATTACAAAAACGTTGTCTTTTTAAAGACATAGCTTGTAGCATTTTATTATGGCGTATTTCACGCCCCTATTCAATTGTTATAATTTTGTAAATGTGAGTTCAGTGTATTGTTCAGTCTAGAGAATTATACTTACCATATCACTTTTTTTTTATATCTTTGACCATTGACATCTCAAGACATGAATTTTTTACATTGACCTCGCATAATTATTACCAAAATAATGTAACAATACCTTCTTTTTAAAAGAGTGTCTATGGAGTTTCTTGCTGGTTCTTCTCCATGAGATCAACTTCTTGGAACCGTGCAACTAGAGTCATAACGTTTTATAAATGCTTGAAAAAGTTCATATGAAATAAAAACCTTTTGATTTGATTTGATTTGATTTGAAAAATACATCAGTAAGATGTTTACAAACAATATTAATCCTTACCTGAAAAGAGAAACAACATTTAAGCTATATTTTTACTTATTTACTTTATATTCACCGGTATTTTAATTTACACATAACCTCTTACTATTTTATAATGATTCTTATAATGACAACCGTCGCACAGCTTATAAACTTCAATCCCTGATGGCGCGCCAAATTTGAATTGAGTTAAGCGCGGCAAATTCAAATTGAATGAAGGACGATAACCTTCATTTACATATATATATATATATAAATATAGACACATTATATTTGAGAACCTCCTACTTTTCAAAGACAGTTAAAAATAAAGATAGTATTATTCAATCTTTAAATAATTTTAAAATAATCGAATTATATCGATTCTGGTAGAGTGACTTCTATCGATATTAATACGAGTATCTCTTTCGATTATCGATATAGTTGTATGACGTATGTTTGTCATCAAAACATCAAATACGTCTCTAGTTTCGAACTACTTTGGTTTGGCGGAAAACCCTTCAAAAAATCAAACCCAACCCTTGACGATATTGCTAAGTATTTAAGTTTATGTGCTGAATGCAGTCATTTAACTACTTATACCTGTGAGCAGGATATTAAACTGTAGATTCGTTTGCGCGGCACTTTGCCGTGTCGGCGCTTACCTGTGTCAGTACCTGGTTATGTTTTTGTAAAGCAATGGATGATAATTTCACGGATTTTACCAAAAACTGTAAGTTTATTTGATGATTGCTAACCCTGCTTACGTTATTGTTCGTGCTAGCATCTAAATATTGTGACAAGCATAACCTTAAAGTGGTTTCTGGTACAACAAAACAATATAGGTATTTATTGACATTCAGAGGCGAGGAGCGAAACTGTTTGACGCCGACGTGTTCATTTGTATTTATCAAAAACATTGCCCGTATGTTAAGATTCACTCTGTGCCACTCTGTAGAATGTAGAAATACTTAAGTAAGTAGTTATGTTAGCATCTGATGTCACTGAAAAATGTTGCAAAGTTTATTTAATTTAATATCCATGCCGTTTCTAAAGTATGTGACTGAGCAATTCTGCCTGGTGTTCTCTGGTTGTCTGTAATTGTTCCCTGGTAATGTTATAATCCGGCCCCGCTTGGCACAGCAGACACTTAGTATGTTTGGTGGCAGATCACACGACTTAATGCTTAATTGTTCCTAGTACTTATTTCTCTATTCATTTTCTAGTGCTTATTATTGTTCTAATCAATATAATAAACTTATGTTAAATAGTACAAAATGCCTTCAGTAAATGAATTCAATAATTTTCTTTATAATTTTATGTTTACATAGAAGTACTTAGTGTTACTCTTATTGTTGTATACAGGTCTGTGAATATACATACATATTGTATTTAGGTAAATACTTAATATTATTAATATTGTTATACCCAATACAAAGGGTAAACTGGTATTGAGTAAACTTTCATATTCTACCCGTAATAAATGTCAGGAACATATCATAATACTCTGCTATAAATAACAGCTCCTACAAAGTAGGTTTACTTCAATATCATCATCAGTGTATACATAACAAAATGTAAGTTTTCCAAGATAAAAATCTTATGAATGGGGTGTTTGTCTCAACAAATTTAAACTAAAATGTATGTAAATATAGTATCATTGAGGTATAACTTATAAGATATGGTCGCTACAAACACACATAATTATAGCCATTATTTGTGTGAGTTAGTCAAGTGCTTCTGTAGTCACTACAGTTATGAAGTGAACACAGTGTAGCCAAGTGTCAATGTGCCATGTGTAAATAACATATTCTAAAATATAAAAATCTTATGTGCCAGTGATTGTTATCGAACTCAGAAATGGCTTGATCAATTTTTATGAAATTTTTTGTGTATAACTGGTAGGTCTGAGAATAAGCCTTAAAGTATTTTTTACTCCACATTTAATATTTATAAGCCTCCCCAAGGATTTCCATGTCCTGCCCCCGCATCCAGTGGAGTGTAAAGACCTTATAACAATAATATATGCTCGCTCAGCTAAGTAATAACCTGTGTTTGTTTGTTGCAGACACATTTGACACATGGGTGAGTGGCAGGAGTCAGGAGATGGGACAGTGTTGTGGTACAGCGGGGTACCGGGCGGTCTCCCTGAGGATTATAACCTAGTAGTGTGTTAGTGAAACTGAGGGTTGTCTGTAGTCAGACCCTAGCTAGAAGACCTGGTGGAGTGATGACTACAAGACATTAGCGTGTTTAAATTTTGAATCTATACAAGGGCTTTAAATTTTTTATAATTCCACATGAATCAAAGCTGATGAATTCACAATAATCTTCTAAATTGGCCTGCCCCGGAGCCCTAGTAGTAAATCATTAACATAGGTTTAGGCAGGGCCGGCCGTAAACATCTAAGCGCTGGGGTGAGTGATTCCTTTATTTGGCGTATGGTCACGGGGGCTAAAAGAAACTACTGGGAAATTCCCGATAAAGATTGAATAAGTAAGTTAAGCTGGCGCGTGGTGCGCCCTCTGTAGCGCCCCGGCAGGTTGCCCCACCTAATGCCAGTCCTGATCGTTTGTCCGACGTTTTGATTGATTGCGGCGCGCCTTCCCGTGGATGGCGACCTAGGACCGGCCCTGGGCTTAGTAGTGGAGTGACTGCCTCTGATGTGTGTACGTGTTGTATTGTGTTTGCTTGCAGACGTCAAGCGGTGACATCAGCTCCAGCACGGACGTGGCGATGCCCCCCGCGCCCCCCGCGCCGCCGCACTCCAAGCGCACGCACGCACGATACAACAAGTACTGTGAGTACCGACGCACACACACACACACACACACACACCAACCACACTTCATAATCACAAGTTTATTGCATTCCATAATACAAGCATACAGACTATACTAGCTTTTGTCCGCGACTTCGTCTGCGTAAAATTTGTAATTTTATTTCCACCCCCCTTTTCCCCCTTTTAAGAGATGATTTCCGGGATGAAAATTATCCTATGTCCTTCCCCGGGACTCAAACTATCTATATACCAAATTTCATCTAAATCGATTCAACAGTTATAGCGTGAGGAGGTAGCAGACAAATAGACACACTTTCGCATTTATAAATAATATTAGTATCGATACCACCTGTACCACCAAGAGAAACAATTATGGGCCCTGTTGAGCACAAACACTCTCTCTCACTCGTTGATATGTGCTTTCTCTCTCCTAATTAACATAAGTAGGAGAGAAGGAGCACTTAAAAACTAACTACCTTTTACACTATCTGTATTCGTCAAAGGAAATAAAAAGTATAGTTGTATTATTGTATACACAAGGTAGTGTTTCATATACATATATCTACTTGAACGACCTGACACGTGAACCCACGCCCTCGCGGACTCGCGGTCGTCGGCCGCCGCGACGTGCTCATATCTGAAGTGTATGTCACATTTCCTGTTGAGATAACACTTAAGTATTGTCCCATTAACAAATAACCCCACTGTTTGTATGTACCTATAGTCTAAATTATTTAAAAACTGACGTCACATTAATACTCCCAACATTTTCCTGCGCAAGCGCAACGCGTAGTCCCCCCTCTGTGCGCTCACTATATTATAGGTTAGGGTGTAAAAAGTTATATTTGTGTATTGAGAATATTATTCTCGTATCGCTATAGTGAGAAATAACTTAATATTCACTATTGATAATTAACAAAATTTTAAATTTTAAGAATCCCCCGATGTAGCTAAAAAATACCTCTATAATATTAGCTTTCTATAGAAAAAACCGCATGAATATCGGTTAATTTTTCGTTTATACGATGCTAAGGACAGAAACAGACAGAAACGGCAGACTTAGAACACCACTCTTTTTGCGTCAGGGATTAATTAGAAAGATATAAGCGCGTCCAAATAATTCAACTAACATTCAACGCGATACACTGAGCGCACTGTATTGCAGCCCGTTATATCGTCACAGACGCCAAAAACGCCTGGCCTTCACCGCTTCCTAGTGTTTTTCATATCAAAAACTGTAGTAGTTTTTAACTGACTTAATGACTGACGGACATATTAACGCAGGGCCTAAACTATAAGGGTTAGGAACTTGAAATTTTGCACAGGGGTTCCTTTTATAACGTAGGGGAACACTGAGACAGGATTTTTGAAAATTCACCCTCTAGGGAGGTAAAACGGGGGTGCACATTTTTTTTCGTTAAATTGCCCGCGGTCGAAGTCGCGGTGATCAGCTAGTAAATGATATTTTGAATTGTTGACATAACGCGGGTACCTAACAAATAGTAATGTGGGTAGGTGCCAATTGTTTTCTGTCACATTCATATCGTGCGGTCGTTGTATCGCGAGCAAACGCGTGTGGTGTGGTTTCATTGCATCTAGCAGCTCTTGCAGCTTTACAGTGAATAGTGTGTGTAGATTGTGCTGACAGTAGACCGCGAGGCAGGATCGCAATATGGTGCACCAGATCAGCGAAGGTACGCGCGGCCGAACGCATCACACGGCTTCTTTTGTATTGATACTAGCTGGTCCCGTGTTAGTGGTCAGAGAGTCGCCTAGGGGTTCTAAAATTCCTTTCTTATTGAATGTTTTCGTCATAAAATGTGTCATCTGTCCAAATTTCAAGTTTTAAACCGCGATGGAATAAATTTGTCGGTAGATGTTTTAACCTACCTGTGTTGGTGTATGTGTGTTGTTTGACAATTCTGTTTATACTCGTGTGATTTAGTTCATAGCGGGTTTGAAGTGAAACTGTATAGAGAAACATCGTATGTGATGCCACATTAACAACAAAACTGAATGTTGTACAGTTACAGTGTAATAGCTTAACCCTTAAGCCCCAGCCTCGCACATTGTTTAGCCATTGACACGAAAAGAAGATTCAGTTATGTTTACACTGGTTTGTTCCCAAATAACCGCCTTATCTGCTGAAGCTACAGTCAATTCAGACTATTTTGGCTAGAGTAGGTACCTAGTGACCTTCCCAAGTACTGGTGATGGCAGCTGTGTGTGTGTGTGTGCAGACGGCCAGCCGCCGGCCAAGCGCGCCGCGCCCTCCATCCGCGTCGGCACCGGCTTCAAGTGGAACCTGCAGGTGAGCCCTCGGCTACTTTAGCAGGCCGTATTGTCTGTAAAGCCGATTTACGTGATATCAAGCCGAACGCTTAGGCCGATCAAGCCTCTCGATCGCCTGTTTCGCGCTCTCGCTTGCACGCTCGGCTCAGGCGGAACGTGACAATTTTTCGTGCGTGCAGATGGCGTTCATCGATTTATAAGACGTCGTTACTAAGTCAAAAACTCGCGTAGTTTTATACCAAAATTGCAACTTGTAACTGTTTTACACAATTACAAGGTAAATTGATGATAATTCACAAACAAATCTCAGTGAAATATTATTTGTGTTAGAAACACAGTTCATCAACAAACAACTGGTACGGTTATATTCCGTGGTTCTCAAATTTCTCTATCTCAGAATCGTTTTATCGAATTAGAACATCCAAAGCGCTAAGAGTTCCTTCATTGGTCTTACTTTGTCGGCTAGCCAGTTCAAACGTTCATGAATGAACTGGTGACGTAGCCACAGTATAGTACACTGCAGTGTGTGTGTGTGTGTGTGGGCAGACGCTGGCGGCGGCGGCGGACGCGGTGGAGAGCGGCGGCAAGTCGCCCGTGTCAGCGCTCAACGAGCTGGGCGTGCGCGTGGCGTACCGCGTGCTGCGGCAGGGCGGGCCGGCGCACTGCCCCAGCTTCAACGTCGCCGTCACCGTCGCCGACATGAGCTTCGAGGGCTGCGGCCACAGCAAGCGCGAGGCCCGCGCCGCCGCCGCGCGCGCCTGCCTCTCCGCGCTGCTGGCGCGCGCCGGCCGCGTGCTGCCCGCGCCCAGCCCGCACCAGGACTTCACCAGCGACGAGCCCCACCAGTGTCCAGGTCAGTCAGACAGACAGATAGACTTACCACCAGCAGGAGACAGACGCTGAAACAACAACTGAAGACATCAGACCAAAGGTCTCTGGAGGTGCAGGTTTACGTATGAAGAGCAGATGACGTGGCGGTAGATGCGACATGATCTGGGGGCTTATACCAGATTGACACACATGTCACACCTGAGTAAAATTTATAAAATTGACATTTAAAATTATTGTAAATACAGCTCAGTCCTAAACATTTGTGTGTACCGGCTTGCGCTGATACTCTGACAGTACAGCAATTATCATAATCAGAGGAGCATTGATGAGACGTGTCCCCTCCTCCCCGCAGTGTCGGAGTTCCAGTGCCTGGAGCCCAAGGTGAAGGCGGAGCCGCCGCCCGCCCCGCTGCCGCCGCCCGACGTCCCCAACGGCAAGGAAGGTAAATATCTAACAGCAGAATTACAAAACACATTTTTAGAAAAGTCTCACGTACAGCTAGACTTTTTGTAGGTTTTTGTTCTGGTAGTTGTAGTAAAATGCACTTAATATACTTTTGTGTAGAGCACAGATTGCGTGTTGTGTGTCGGCAGAGCCTGCAGCGCCTGCTGCTGCGAGTGCGGTGGGGGCGGGGGGCGGGGCGGCCGCGGCGCTGTTCGGCGCGGCAGGGGGCGCGGGCGGGGCGGCGGGGGGCGCCGGCGGGGCGGCGGGGGCGCACAAGAGCCCCATCAATGTGCTGTACGAGAACTACGCCGGCCTCGCCTTCACGTGCACCTTCGGCGACGGCTCGCCGCTCACCGCCGCACAAGGTACCTACCGCCCCACTCCCCCCACTCCCTGGGTTCGCCACCAGCTGACGCCACACGTGTGTTGTCCACAGCGCCGCTGCAGCTCAGCCACAGCATGAGGTTCAAGGTGGTCTGCCAGATCAAAGACCAGAAGTTCGAAGGCTACGGTGAGTTCATTTCTATCTGGCATCATGCCATAGTAAATGTACCCTGTACCAGTAGCCTAGCCTGTACAGAGTAGACAGTCATATTCAAATTGTTTGCGGGACAGAAATCGGTAGTTAGTGTAATGGGAAAGATGGAAACGATTGTTGAAACTTCAACTAAATGAAACGTTTGATATTGACATCAGCAATCATCATCATCAACCTAGTTACTGTCTCACTGGCCACGGGTTTCCTTTCATGTGAGAGGGAAAGGGTTGTAGTCCACCACGCTAGCTTACGGCGGGTTGGCAGACTTCACGGGCCATCAAGAGAAATCTGTCTGGCATGCAGGTTTCCGCATGATGTTTTTCTTGCACCGTTTGAGGAATATGCGTGTAACTTATGTATTGATTATGTATATGAGAAAAGTATGTGGCTTTGGGATTGATATAACCTTTATTTTCCTCCACAAGCCTCCCACAGCTTATAATTATGTCAAAAATGTATCAACCAACGAAATAGTTTTGGGCCAAGCGTAAGTGGCGCCATTTGTGCTAGTTCCTATACGGGCCAATTGCGCTAAATTAAGTGGTGTCGTGTTGGCAGGGTCCAGTAAGAAGCTGGCCAAGCTGGCTGCGGCGCGAGCTGCCCTCGCGGCTCTGGATGAGGGCCGCCCCACCACCGGGCTGCCCACTTCGCCCGGCGCCGCGCCCGCCCTGCACCAGACACTCGCCGACCACATCGCCAAGTCAGTACACACACACTATACATAGGGCCGCCCCGCCACCGGCCCGCCACCTCACGTGGCGGTACTGATAGAGTAAACATACGATACAGTACATATACTCTCATAGCCTCATATAGTATTCATACAGAAACATAATTTAATATCCAAACCCCTAGATAGTGGTACCGGTGTCTCTATGACTTCGTTCAGTAAGGAAGTACCAAATTAATTATTGTGATGTTAATATATAATGATGTGATCGACTCTGTGTCGCCGCAGACTGGTGAACGAGAAGTTCAACGAGCTGATGAAGGACGACCTGGTGCACTCCAAGCGGAAGGTGCTGGCCGGCATCGTCATCACCACCCACAACCGCCTGCACGACGCGCGGGTGAGCATCAGCCATGCTGCTCCAAACTCATTCCTAGCAGATGTCCTACTGTTTAAATATCCTATACTTCACATGACCTGTTGTTTAAATATCCTACGGTGTACATGTCCTGCTGTTTAATTATTCTACTGTTCTCATGTCCTGCTGTTAAATAGTATATTGTTCACATGTCCTATATTGTTCACGTATTTCTTCCTTTTGAGTAATTTAGTACATTAACTTTAATATTCCATTAATAGCGTAATTATCTCTTATTTCTTGTGTAAAAAAATAAGCTGTAGAGATACACTAATTCAATATAATTTTTCAAGAAACATATAAAAGAGATAAACCACTCTATGAGTGTAACATTAAAGTGCGGTATGGCGTGTCCGGCAGGTGATCGCGGTGACGACGGGCACCAAGTGCGTGTCCGGCGAGCACATGTCCGTGTCCGGGCGAGCGCTCAACGACTGCCACGCCGAGGTATACACACACACACATCTCTAATCTAAGATCTAAGAGTTTAAGAGTAACAGAACGTATGCAAAGCTGGCTAAATGTAATCGTCTCTTTTTGGACGTCAAATATAGACAGTCCCCTTCACCGCTTCCTTGTGTTTGTGCTGGGAAGACGAACCGGCGTAACAATTAATTCAACCACGCATGTTATCTGCTGGTCGCTGTTACATTCATCATTGGATTGCTTCATGCTTAATCCCTAAAAAAACAATCTCTCGCCTTACTTCCCTGATGACATTGTTTGATCATTAATCGGTGGATAAAAAAATAATCTCATGTATTATCACGTAAGGCTTCATTTGGTATACTTGTCAAAAACGCGTGTATCCCTTATTATTGTGAGGTGACGGCTTGTTTCGGCGTGCAGGTGGCGGCGCGGCGCTGCCTGCAGCGGCACCTGTACGCGCAGCTGCTCATGTACGCCAACCAGCCCGGTGAGGACACACACCATTGGAATATCTACACTTTTCTTTCAGCTTGGCCCCAGCGCTAGATTTCCTTTCAACTGTGATGAGTTTTTTTTAGCCTCGGCACCCCCGATCTCGCTACTGAACTCCAATAATGATACTTTGCATATATAATACTAGTCGCCCAACATCTTAATATGGTGGGCACTGTACCATTCTTCCCCCTCCCCTTAGTTACATGAGCGTTTAAGGTCTAAAATCCCATGGCCCCGGCAATAGGGCTCTATTGCCGGGGCCATGGGATTCGCGAAACCATGCAGCAACCCCGGCGGGTTGGTTCGGTTGCCTGCTCAAGGTCAAATGGCTCTGTAGTGGTAGCGAAGTACATTTTATACCATGAGGGTGACTAACAAGCTTCCGTCCCGCCTGATGGTAAGCGGTTACCGTAGCCTATACACGTTTGCAACACCAGAGGTGTCGCTCGCGCGTTGCCGACTCTAGATATCGTTTAGGTTTCTTAAAATAGGGGAGTATAAAATAAACTCCCATGCTATCAGAATAGTCACTGCCCTAATAAGCCCTCGCGCAACCTTACTCACTCGGAAAAACTCGGTCTTCTGTAAGTCGGAGGTACTTCCTCTGTCGGGCAGCTCCATTTAAGCGAGTAATCTCGCTATCACCTACCTCTTATGAATGGAGCTGGCATGGTGCTTTCTAATCGCATTGTTTCGATCGTCAGTCCATCCAACCAGGGGTGGTTAGATGGACTGACGATCGAAATAAGTTAGCGGGGATAGACTGGTGTGTGGACAGTGTGTTGATGGATGACCGGTGGCGTGCAGACCCGCGGCAGGTGGTGGCGGAGAGCGACGTGGAGCCGGCGGCGGGCGGCGGCTACCGGCTGAAGGCGTCGCGCGGCGTGCACCTGTACGTGAGCACGGCGCCGTGCGGCGACGGCCGCATCTTCAGCCCGCACGAGCACCACGCCGCCGCCGAGCCCGACAAGCACCCCAACCGCCTGGCGCGCGGTCAGCTGCGCACCAAGATCGAGTCCGGCGAGGGCACCATCCCCGTCAAGAACTGCGCCAACCTCGTGCAGACCTGGGACGGCGTCATGCAGGTACCCCCCCCCCCCCCACATACACATACACGTATACACACACACACACACACACACGTATATATACATATTTTCCAACTGTCATCCTAACCTACCTATTTTAGGAACAGGGTAAATGAAAAGCTTAAGAATATTCAGCCGTAAATTATTAAAATCCGTAAATATTTAATCAGATTATTTGTATATTTTCCACTGCCCTTGCCTTGCCATATTTTGATTGGTGATACAGATCCTAAAGATTTCGTTCGATGACATTGATGACATTGATGTAATATGTACCCGGCGTCGGCAGGGCGAGCGGCTGCTGACGATGTCGTGCTCGGACAAGGTGGCGCGCTGGTGCGTGTGCGGGCTGCAGGGCGCGCTGCTGGCGCGGCTGCTGCGCCCCGTGTACCTGCAGTCGCTGGTGCTGGGCTCGCTGCTGCACCCGCACCACATGTACCGGTCAGTCACCGCTCTACATGTATACCTGCATCGGTCGGACCGGTCGTCTGGAAACCCTTAGGGGAGGCTTATGCCTGGTCACTTAGTCTATGGTGATGATAAGTTGATTCAACCTTCTTAAGCTATCGTGGCTGCACAAGCACAAGCCATCTATATAATCTGTATTACGCATTATTGGACTTACTCAGATCCAAGATTTTTTCCAGTTTCACCGAGTTGTTGCGCTTTCGCCACAACTCATGGAGCAAACATTTAATAGTAAAATGTGTATACTCAATTAATGATTCTTCTTCTTGTTCGTGTCGGTGGAATATGATTGACGTCAAATTTTATACTACCCACTTTTACTTTATAAATATAGGCATTAAAACTGACTCAATTGATGATAATACTATTTTAAATATTTCTCAGTCAGTTGTGCCATGTTGTAATGTGATACCATGTGACGATTAGGTCTCGAAAGTACTCATTCGGTTTCGAATAAACGAGTTTTATCGGTTTGAAAGAGTCTTTATGTATATGCTTTTTGTTATTAACCGATTTAGAGCAAAAAGAAATGTATTAATTACTTTATGCTCACCGTGAACAAACGCTGTGTATCCCGTGCTTCGTAGAAGTTAATTAATTAAGGTTATATTATATAAGGTTCTTAAACCATTAAGGTTATCAAGAAAATATCGGAGCATAACCAATAACTGAAGCCCTTTTTAACCGACTTCAAAAAGGAGGAGGTTCTCAATTCGTCGGAATCTCTTTTTATTTTTTTATACCACGAGAAGCGTGTAGCCTATACACGTTTGCAACACCAGAGGTGTCCCTCGCGCGTTGCCGACACTGTAGAAACCTTTTTAGGTTTCTTAAAATAGGGGACATTTATCACATGCTCAAATGGTGAAGGAAAACGTCGTGAGGAAACCTGCAAGCTTGAGAGATTTCCTCGATGGCATGTGACGTCTGCCAATCCGCAGTAGGCTAGCGTGGTGGACTATAGCCTAATCCCTCTCAAATAGGAAGAGACCTGATCCCAGCAGTGGGACTAAAATTGGTGGATTGATGAGGAAATAAAACAACAGTTTAGTACTAAGAGCTATATTAGTTAGGTCTATTCTATGGAGTAGGGCGAGTCGCGCCGCGTCATCAGGTAGTATGTGCCGCGCGCGCTACAACACACACACACACACATTACTGCTGTCTCGCTCTAATTACATCACAATGACAAGGACAGTTACATCTGGTTAGGTTACTAAGCTGAAGACGCCATCCATTTATTATGTAAAAGGAATTTTACCAGATTTCCTCCCGATATGTAATGTGGGTCGTTCTAGTATTACGTCAACAATAAAGGGGGTGGGGGGGGGGGTCTATTGGCTTTGCTCGTTTTTGAGGTTAAGTAAGGTTACATACATAAGTCATTGTAAAACAAAACCAACAATTTTGTAATTTTGTATTTAATTTTAAAAAAGTATCTATGGAGTTTCTTGCCGGTTCTTTTCCATAAGACCACTGACTTTTGCTGACAATGGAAATTTGCTGAAGTAATTATTTTGTACCTGTCTATTTAATATTTAATAAGTAAGAATCTGAAGGAAAATATTTGTTTTGTAGGTACTAATAATAACTTTTAGTTTTTGGTTTCATTTTAAAGTCTTCTGTCTTATCTTTGTGCATCTTTATGATGTTATGTCACGTAAGAACTATCATACCTCTCCCCTGCCCTTGTAAGAAAAATATTGAAATACCCCCCACCCCCTCCCCCGCTCGGCTTACATCATAAATAAATGGCGCCAAAGCTGTCAACTGTTTACCAATGGACAAAAAAAATTATTAAATCAGATTTAACAAAATCAGACTAAAACTTCTTACTCGAAATTGAAAACTTTTTTTTTTAATCAATACATACTATTTTTAATAAATACATATCTACAAAATACGATTTTTGACAATAATATCGTAAATTTCTAGTACATTGTAACCTTACCCAGCTAATCATTAATGTGCATATTATTTATTTACAACAACATTGCGCTATTTACAAAAGGTGTTGGATGCTGTTAAGGGATGCACTCGTACCAGATTTATCTCCGCGTCATTCAGCCTCCAATAACATATAGGTACCTATATTCTTGCACTTCAGCGAATATTACACATTGAGATATTACGGTTGCCTCCTGGTGTGATGTCGTAAGTGTATTTACAAACACTAATTTCCTGTAGCCCAAACTAATCACCTTTTAATGAACAATTTTAATCTATACCAATATTATAAATACGAAAGTGTGTCTGTCTGTCTGTTACCTCTTCACGCTATAACCGCTGAACCGATTTAGATGAAATTTGGTATGGAGATAGTTTGAGTCTCGGGGAAGGGCATAGGATAGTTAGGAAATAAAATGACTAATTCCAAGACGAAGTCGCGGGCATAATTAAAGCTAGTTAACAATATGTGTGAATTTCTCACTTAGGGTAGAAAGTGACATTGACATATTAAAATGCCAGTTTCTACACTGTCATGACAACTGTGCTGACTGTACCACCGCGTGGGCGCGTGCCTGTACCCCCCCGGCCCCCTACACGCCGCCAATGGTCAAGCGGTTCCCTTTAGGAGTGAGGCCGAAGAGCTTCTTGACGAAGGCCACCAGCTTGGAGTCGTTGGCCAGCTCCAGCGTGTAGGTGACGGGCGGCAGCTCCGGCGGGGTGGCGCCCACGTAGTTGTTCCTCTCCTTGGTGACGTGGTTGAGCTCCCCGTTGGCGCCTTTCACCAGGGTGCTGATGTCCCTCACGACGCTGACGATGGGCACCACGCTCTTGCGGTTCCTCACCAGGAAGTTCAACGCTTTGAATATGAAGCTGTCATCATTGTCTGACTTAAACATCTGCAGGAACCGTTTCTGGCGTTTCTTGCCGTCTGACCTCTCTTTAGGTGATTGGACTTCTCTGTTCGCAGTTCCTGACCACTTTTTGATGAACAGTCTCGTCAATTTAGGTATTCTCCTAAGTATTTCACTGTTTTTCACAGTACCATGCATAGTTTTATCACGTCTGTCAGTGGCATTAGTTTGTTCTCCGACAGTCTGTGTTTGTGTTCCGTTGTATTCAGCTACAGTAGTGGTTGCTTCTGTACAAGGAACTTGTTTGTCTTTCTGTACATTATTGGGAGACTCAGTATTATCTGGATATATGCTGTCGATGTCGCGTTTCTCACGTAGTCTGTTATCTCGCGTGTAGTACTTGTATTGACGTTGAACTGACCGAATATCTCCTTGATTAGTATCTCGCGATTTTGTCGCGTATTTCTTATATTTGTGTGCAATTGCCTGATATTTTGCATGTTTGCTAAGTTTTCCCACGCCTGTGCCAGTTACACCCGGTTCAACCCGGTGTGCGCCGGTTGCGGGCGGTGTGGTGTGTGTGTGCGGGCGCAGGTAGTATGTGTAGTAGCCGCGCGGCCGCTCGGTGCCGTCGCCTGCAAGCGTCACGTGACGTATACACAAGTGCTGGAAGCGTGCTGCCCTGCAATACGTGCTAAATTACTTTGCCCACTTGCTAAGAAAGTACTCAGCTATTATATTTGCTTGTTAGAGCTGGCAAGAACGGCAGAGTTATTTGACGCGTATTGCCAGTTTAAATATACAACAAATATGTGCAATACTAAGTGCATACAGTGGAGGAAAGCTTGTGTATGCCGACGGCATGGCTGCCACCTTCCGCTCCAGACCTTCGCCATGTGCAGAGCCTACAAGCGAACCTTCAAACCCCCAACCAGTGCTGGTCCTCCACCACTGGGGGGTACTTACTTGTGGTCGATTCCGAAGCCCATGTGTACGGTGCGTGTTCTGGCACAGCGGCCGCTGGCGAAGTCCTTCCACGAGGGGCACGCGCTCGCCACGAAGCTGCGCGGCTGCAGCACCGACTCCGCGTAGTACCGGTACGAGCGCCAGTGGCTGCAGAAGACTGCAGCGCGGGGGGCGTTAATAAGGGAACCGGTACCGTGGGACTTAGGGTCTTGAGGTCTCTCCCGATATTAATGGATAGCTTGGGCCCGCAGTTCTTTCACATTAGGATTTTATCCTGTGGCGTGGGTGCGTTTTGCAATCACAAATTTTCACATTCACAAACGCCCAGACACGTACAAATATCTGTTCCGTGCGGGGATCGAACTCGCAACCTATGACACAAGCTGATCACTCAGCCAGCTTTTGCACTATCAGTCGCGTCTTAAATGGTCTATTATTTCATTTTTTTTTTATTAAATCTATTTGACGCCAACACCAACCTCACACCTTATGTATTGATCGGCCCTCAGACATATATTCTCGCTAAACTACAACGAAATCTGGCCAGTAATGGTGTTAAGCTGGGGCATATAAACAGACAGACAGACAGAAAGTTTACGTCAGTTGAAGCCTTCACCGACGTGTGTAAGAACATTAGTAGGGATTGGCAAAATTATTGTTGGGAGTACCTTCCACCTCAATAGTCTGGTACTTGTTCTCAACCTCACCTGATGGCAACCAACGAAGTGCTCGACAGCATATTAGGCGCCACGTCCAGTAACCTATTCCCTCAAGACTGGAGCTAAGCTAGTATTTAACTGGAATCAAATTCTGGCTAGCAGTTCCAAAGAGTTGCGAAGTGGAACCGGTACGGACTGGGGGTGTGTCCAACTCTTAAGATGGTGGGGAGTACTGACTAAACCCACACGGGGTCGTCCATCGCTGGGGTTCGTGGAGAGATGCTGCCGCGATCCCCTGGGCGCGGTGTCCCGGTACTCACACTTGTTGAGCAGCAGCTGCTGCGGGATGACCACCTCGAGCTCGCAGCCCGGCTGCGGACTCCGCCCGCCGTTGGGGAAGAAGTCCGCGTGTCCGATCGGCTCCTTGTACCCTGAACACACACACAGACACACGCGTTATACTGTCCTCTATACTTACGCGAATATTAGACATTGAGTTAGCTAGGTTGATGGGGTACTAGGTGTAGCGTTAGGGGGGCACTAGTTGTAGGAGGTGGGGGCACTAGGTACAGTGTTTAGGGTGGCACTAGGTGTGGGGTGTTGGGGGTACTAGGTGTAGGGTGTGGAGGGCACTAGGTATGGGGTGTGGGGGTACTGACCGAAGATGCCGGCGTCGGTGTGTATGACGTCGACAAACTCTGCGTCGGAGGGGTCGAGGCGCTGTGCGAGCGGCAGCCCCGCGAACAGCGGCAGCGCCGGGTCCAGCCCCGTCAGCCGCGCCACGCGACCTGCACGCCAAAGTAACCCTTATTGCGTCTGATTGAGTACTCACAGTTCTATAACATAGTTTCAAACTTACTCAGCCCATAAATACATACAGTAAAATAATTGTTTCGAAAAACGTAACGTAACGTAAAAAAAGTGTAATAAAATAATTGTTGGCACTATTTTGGTGGGATTTCTTCGGCTGAACAGTCGATTTTAATATTTTTATAAGTATTATATCATATCACACACACGCACACACACACTGTACCTGTGGTGAGGGCGGCGCCCGCCACGCCGGCCGCCTGTGCGCCCAGGCTGTGCCCCACGAAGTGCGTCTTGTTCAGGTCCAGCCCCCTGCAGCACACACACACACACAATAAGTGGCCAGCTAGCCTAGTGTCCTACATATATGTACACATACGATTTCTTAGAGAGAGAGATAGGGCATAGCGAGATTTCTCGCTCAAATTGCTGCCGCCTGGAAAGTACCTCCGCCTTTTGTACTTCCAGCCGGCGTTCATTGGTTTATGAGTCGTTACCACGTCAAAAAATATATAGAGATGTCATTATTATCATCAAAGCATTACTGTCCCACTGCTGGGCACGGGTCTCCGCTCATTTGGGAGGGATTAGCCTATAGTCCACCACGCTAGCCTACTGCGGTTTGACAGACTTTACAGGCCATCGACTTTTCCTCACGATGTTTTCCAAATGATGTTGATCTTTAAATACGCACATAACTCCCGAAAAGTCATTAGTGCGTGCCCGGGTTGGAACTCGAGACCTTTGACATCTCAGGCCACAAGTCACACCACTAGGTTACCACACTAGAGCTATATCTCTGCCCACGAGGGTATGGTACTGACCTGGAGACCAGATAGTCCACGAACTGCGCGGCGAAGCGTCCGATGTACCAGGTGTTCTGCGCCGCCGTGAAGTACCACGGCCCCGCCTCCAGCCGGTGCGCGTCCACCATGATCACGTTACTGTCGCCGCGCTGCATGTACGCTGCACACACACACACACACCATGAGCATCACGTGCGAGCACAGCGGAGCATATTGCCTGCCCATTTCCTCACTTAACGATACAGCTATTTATATGTATATGTATGACGCTATATTAAAGTGCAAACATCTTTGTTTACAAAATGTGAGCGTGACGAAGTAGGTCAAAGTCTGAAACGCCTTTTGAAGAAAGCACCAGTGCAGCTTTGAATTGAGCTGTCCATACTGACAGCACGCATGCGTCAGCCATCGTGTAGCTCAACCATTATTGGAGGTGTGGTGTTACCTTCTCGCACGAGCACGGCGCTGCCGTCCTCGGGCTGCTCCATGAAGGCGTGGAAGTACAGCACGGTGGGCGCCGCCCAGTCCACGTGCGACGCGAACAGGCGCTCGTCGTCCCCCAGCACCAGCTCCTGGTACACCGTCGGGTTGTGTCTGCACACACACATAACACGCGTTACTCACACACAACTCACGTGCACTTTATAGCCGACTTCGAAAAAGGAGGAGGTTCTCAATTCGACTGTAATTAAACTAGGTGATTACCGCGACTTCGTCCGCGTGCAATTTAACGAAAATCGGAAAACTTTCATGCTAACTTTGCACCCCCGTTTTACCCCTCTTAGGGGGTGAATTTTCAAAAAACCTTTCTTAGTGCTCCCCTACGTTCAAATCAAATCAAATCAAATCATTTATTTCAATTAGACCAATACAGGTACTTTTGAATTGTCGAATTAAATTGAATTTAGTTGCACGGTTCCAAAAGGTAGGTCTTATGGAGAAGAACCGGCAAGAAACTCCATAGATACTCTTTTTAAATTAAATACAAAATTGTTGGTTTTGTTTTACAATGCTTTATGTATGTAATATCAATATGAGACTGGTGCAGTTCGATGTGAAACGTATTATTTATGAAAGTAAAAGAAATAACTAAAACCAATTTCGGTTGCCATAACATGTATGAGCCGACCAGTCCCAACTGATAGCACCCGTTCACGAGCATGACGTGTGTATCGGCGTCTGTCTACTCAACCATGTTGTAGGGAATAAAAAGACCCGACACACAACGCCACCATCAGCAGGACATTTGAGTGAGCATGACAAGCCCAGAATGCACGGCAACCGGTAGGCATTTTCACATTTAAAAAAAAATTAATAAAACAACATCAAAGCCAACATCAGTCTCATATTTTACAAGTTATTTTACTAATCAGTAACTATTGCGTTAATAAATAATAAATTACATTAATAAATAATTTGCATGTCAATCAGTAAAGGTGTATAACTAAACATGTCAAATTGTATAAGTGTATAATTGAGCATGTCAAACTGTAAAAAATTATAAATATCTTTATGTAAAACAAAAAGAAGTCAAACCAATAAATAAAAAAATAAATAAAAGAAAATATAATAATCATGAGGCTAGCAAACCTGTGGAGCTGGACCAGCATTTTGCCAAACTTTTTTATCTACAAGATAATCTTCTAATTTGTAGTATGCTTTCTTGCATAGAGTAGACTTTACGATGGATTTGAATTTATTTTCCGGGAGGTTTAAAATTATTTCCGGAATCTTATTATAAAACCTGACACTATATCCCACAAAAGAGGTATGGACTTTAGCGAGACGAAGCTGTGGCTGCATTAATTTTGACTTATATCTAGTATTATAATTATGCAGTTCACATCTTTTCGTATGATGTGATATATTTTTTCTAACGTACATTATATTTTCAAAGATATACTGACAGGGCACTGTCATAATATTTATTTCTTTAAAGAGTTCCCTGAGTGAATCACGACTACTTAGGTTATAAATGGCTCTTATTGCTTGTTATAAAAGGAACCCCTGTGCAACATTTCAAGTTTCTAACCCTTATAGTTTAGGCCCTGCATTGATATGTCAGTCAGTCAGTCAGTCAGCTTCTACTTTTATATAGTTAATACCTGGTGAACAGCTGGAAGCCGATGTCGCTGGTGTCTCGGACGTAGGGGCAGTGCGACTTGTCCACCGGCGCGATCTGCAGCAGCGAGTTCTCGTACTGCACGCCCGGCGGCCCTGACACACACACACACACGTCAATAATCACCATCATCACCCAGGGGCGTAGCGGGGAGGCCGGGTAGGCCATGCCCACTCCTTAATGGTCCGGTGCCCAGGATGTTGGGTTACCGATTAGAAATTCTCGTACGGTAGACTGTGCCCACCCCAGGAGGGGTCAAGCCCCCCCCCCCCCTGAAGGAAAGATCTAGATACACCCATGACTCAAAACTAGCGACCCTAGCGGATGGTACAGGCAACTGAAGTACATATTCATTGTATGCGTGTATACGTACAGTGTGTATTATGCACACGTTCAAGCGAGCATGGACCGTTCAAGTGTTATTAGTTTACGCACACAATAACAACGGCAATTAGAGTTAGGGTTTGTGTGTTTGTGTTTGATGTTAGAGAATTGGGTTGTTAGAGTGTACACATGTCGATGTTCACACAAACATTTGCCGCTACCGGGAGCCTTACCACAGAAGCCAGCCTTCCTACCGCTGCGCTAACCGGTGCGTCGCTTTCGGATTTTGAAATCAATGATTAAAAATCCCTCGTTTATCAGCTTGTTCACATGCCTGACACGCTGTCAGCCACGCTTCCTGTATGACGACACTAATCTAAGTAAACCGGACTAAGAGATTATCGTACCTATACAATGTGGGGAGGACAATATGATCATAAATGAAACTTCGTATAAGTCATGATATTCCCAACCGTCACACAAAAAATCAAATGAATATATCCAGTAGTTTAGCCACAGGACATTATTTTTCATTTTAAGTATTTTCGACATGATGTTTTGTAAACAGGAGAGCACGCGACAGGTTAACGACTTACGTTGCCAGCTCGCCACTTTAAAAACCTACGCCTTTTCTATCAAATTTATTTTCTCAATGCAAATTATACTTTATGCCCGAGCCATAAGAGTCATAAAGCGTGTCATCACAGCTAGATAAGAAAATATGTATGTGCGAAAGAGATAGGTAAGTTTGCTTGTTTCCTCTTTGCTTACTTGTCGACGTGTCTAGGTTACGCGGTCAGTGTGTCACCGGACGTCCTTACTGCCTGTGACGCATTTTATTTTCTCTGGAATTTCGGATGCGCCCGCGCCCGTTTGAAGTCGCCGCGCGAGTGTTATCGTATCTTTGTTGTTGTGTTGTGTTGTGTTGTGCGAAATTTGACGCTTTGTTTTAATAGTGACAGGACACATAAACGTATTATAGGTACTTAGTTAAATAGCTAAGTGAACTTTGCGAAATTAGACGCTTAATACTTGGTGTTTCAAGGTTTTATTATTAAATAATCATGCCTCGTTACAATTATACCGCTTCGGAGTACACTGATATGATTTTAATTTATGGGGAGTGTCACGGTAATGCCGCTTTAGCTGTACGGACATACCGTGAGACCTATTATCAAGAGTGAGAAATAACATTATACGTCGGTGTAGTTTGTGTATTCAAGAACACGGCGGACATATTGAAAATAAAAAAATTTAATGACTGGCGACATAATTATGTGATCGAAAAGTGATTGTGAATAATAAATTGATCAGTGAATAACTCGCGGGTGAATGATGCCCGACTATTTGGTTAATATTCTGTGATTTGATTTGTGTAATTGAGCATTAATAACAATAAGAATAATGGCGCCAAACATTACGTCGCTGCGTCGGCCACAGCTTTAACATGAATGAAACCAAGCTGCGTTGCCATTCTTATCGCAGGTCAGTGTACCATTTTTATAAATGGTGTTTTATTTTGTTTGCAGTTTTAAGCTATTTAGTTTGTAAGAAAATTTTTTTTTTTTTAATTTCCATGTTCGGATTTATTTGATAGTTTACAAATGTTTCTATAAACCAGTATTGCCAGTGTTTTCATTTAAAGTCATATTGTCATCTCCACATTGTATAATTTACTCGTATTGATTTCGTACACTTACGCGAATATTAGACATTGAAATAAAACTACTTTTTACGGATTTTATCGCGGTATATTTGATATTATTTTAACCCTGTGTGTGTGTTAGGTGAAATTATTTTTACGCTAGCCTACTGCGGGTTGACAGATTTCACACGCCAGAAAATCTGTCTAGCATGCATGTTTCCTCACAATATTTTGACCTCACTGTTTGAGCATGTGATAAATACGTAGTCAGCTTTGGATTTGAACTCGAGACCTTTGATATCTCATTCCACTGGTTACACCACTAGATATTGCAGCGTATGAATTACGTTCAAAATGCAATAAAATGGCAGATTCATACTTGCGGCTTGTGTTACCATGTTGTTCATTGTAGAGATGCGTAATATACTATTGTATGAAAACCACGAAATTAGAAATTTGTGGCCGCGACTTGCGACACCGTGTCCCATACATACATACATCGCGGCTTCGTCTGCGTATAATTATTAATTGTGTCCAAACTCCTTGCTTCGTATCTGCTTATTTGGAGTAGCACTCCCCGTTTTGCCCCTTTAAGGGATGATTTTCGGGACAAGAATTATTTATGTCCTTCTTCACGCTTAAACCACTGAACCGATTTAGATGAAATATATAGTGTTTTTGTTTCGAGAATCATCCCTTAAAAGGGTGAAAAGAGGGATGAAAGTTTGTATGCGGATAATATTCCTAACTTTATGCAGATAAAGTCGCGAGTTAGTCAGAAAAATTATCCCCGATAGAGCTTGATCAACATAATATTAAAACGGCGAAACAGATTTCCTTGAGTGGCGACGGCGCCTTTCATTTACGTCTCACGTGCACTATTTTGACTAGTTACTGGCTCCCCCCCCCCTTCCATAATGAGATCCGCCTGCAAAATCACTAGGTTCATAGCGTACATAGTCAAAATCATTTTTTTTAGGTATAATTCAGAATAGGCGAATATATTTTTGCCAAGATGCCAATTAAAATGAAATTTTTGTCAGTTAATCACTTTTCCTCCTCTCTCTTATTATACTGTTGCTGTGCCCGACAGGGTCCATAATTACATCTAGCACTATGCCTTACCTGTATTAAAAACATGGAATGCAATAAAGTTGAGTTGAATTGAAAAAAATTTGCCCGCGATTATTTTTTTACAGGGTCGGCAACGCGCGAGTGACATCTTTGGTGTTGCAAACGTGTATAGGCTACGATAACCGCTTACCATCAGGCGGGTCCTAAGCATGTTTAGCACCTTCGTTGTAAGAAAAAACCCCAACGGTCTCGGGTCCTGCTTGTCAGTCACGCGATATAATCCGTAAAAAGTAGTTCTATGTAAATGACCGCTGTGTCATGTATAGACACAAGTTTTGTGAAACAAATCGATGTGTAAATCAATTGAAACGCAATGCTTTCTTTAGTAATTACAGTTATTGGGGTAAAAGCGTAATTAGTCAGTCAGTACAAATGAACTAATTGCCGGTCCACTGACTAAACTGACTGACCACGGTATCAACAGAGTTGCTGAAACTGATAAGTTTGTAACTACAAACAATGCTGTAATATAAGATGTTTTTTCCGCCTCCAATATTGCTGTATTTGAACTGCATAAGGTACTATGTTTTAGCCGCGATTTTATCTGACTATTTATTTCTTGCTTCGTTTGAGAAAGTATCGATTCCTAATACAAATTCCACCCCCCTCCCCCCTCGTTTTGCCCTTTATGGTGATAATTTCCGGGAAAAAATCATCTAATTCGATTCAGCGGTTAACCGTGAAGTGGTAACAGGCAGGCGGAAAGACAGACAGACACATTTTCGCATATAAAATATTAGTTTGGATTAATCAGCTTCAATTAATGAGCTTCAATTTTGTCGTAAGTGCCGTCCTTTATCATTGCCGCTTGTGCTATTAAACTGTGTTGCTGGGGAGTTTGTTGCGCCGCTTCTTCTTCCCAGCACGAACATTAGGTAGCGGTGAAGGGCGGGCGTTTTTGGGGCTGTTTTTATTGTCGACGTTCAAAAAGAGCCAATTAAATTTGGCCTACTTTGTATAAATGTTTTGATTTTTATACCTAGTAAGATTTTTGTCCGGGTTGCATTTTGCCGTATCTGTCGTTACGATAAAATCAGTAACAACATGACCAGTTGGCACACAACTTGCGACATGTGCCACTTCACACAATATGCTGATTTCATACACTTACGCGTTTACAAACTGATGAAATTAAACTGTTTTTCGCGGGTTTTGTAATACATATATGTAACTAACTGCTTTTTAAAATGAAACTAAACATAGTTTGACGGGTAGTCAGCGGCGCGGTGTTAATGGCTGCCTTATTAGGTAATAAGGGGCCATTGGCATATCTAGGGAACATTTTTCAGAGAGGAGGGGACCTTTTTATGGATGTAGTTTGAATCCCGGGGAAGAACATAGGATAGTTTTCATCCTAGAAATCACCCCCTAAAAGGGCGAAAACGGGGCTGCAAGTTTATATGCGAACCGATAATTTCTTAAATCAGAGTAGAAATAAATAAGCAGATTGGATGCAATTACAAATTGTACGCGCAGACGGAGTCGCGGGCTGAAGCTAGTAACTTATAATAGGAAAATTTTCCAATAGTTAAAAGCGTCGGGTCAGACCATCAAACTCAACTTTATGCGTGTACTAAAGTCGCAATCGCACTCAATAACATCGACTAGACATAAACTGTTACAGTAACATACCATCACGCCTGTCGTCCCCGAAAGGTTAGGCAGAGGTGTGCTAATGTACACCCACGTTTCACCGCTATTATTTAGGTCCCATGTAATAGAGGGCGAGTCTATTGCCATTAACCGGGCACGATTCTAAACTCCGAGCTGCTACTGAGAATTTCATAGAAAAACCCAATAACACTGCTCGACCTGAGAATTGAGGCCAAGACCTCTTGCTCGGCAGTCGCGCTGTACGACCACTAGACCAACGAGGCAGTTAGGCGATTACAGTAATCAAACGCGTAATATACACCAGTACGTAACTACATCATAAATAATATGCGTGTTTTACCTAACTCGGCCGTTGTGTAATACCCTCGAACTGGCCCGACTGGCGGAACGCTCGAGGGGTGGGGGGGATGGAGCCCACTGCTGGGAATGTGGGAAGAACACACCCTGGGGAGGTTTTTGATACCACGAAGGGTGCCAACGTCCCGCCTGGTGGTAAACGGTTACCGTAGCCTATACACGTCTGTAACACCAGATGTATCGTTTTGTCGCGTAAAACCGATTTATCTCAGATATTATTAAAGCTTGCGTGCTACATCTTCAGCTGCATCAAATCAAATTAGTAAATAGAGGACTACACTGACGGCAAATGGAATCAAATCAAATCAAAGGGTTTTTATTTCATATAAACGTTGTCAAGCATTTATAGAAAGTTAAGACTCTAGTTGCAGAATTCAGTCTAATAAACAGTCACTCCCCTAACGAGCTCTGGTAACCTTACTCACTCGCAGAAACACAACTGTTGTTGTTTCGCTGCGGTGTTCTGTAACGCGGAGGTACTTCCCCAGCACTGAAACCCGTCAAAAATATGTAGGGCATAGCGAGATTTCTCGCTCAAATCTCGCTGCCCAACTGGGGAAGTACCTCCGCCTTACAGAACACCGCAGTGAATCAACAAGTTGTCTTTCTGCGAGTGAGTCAGGTTGCCAGAGCTTATGGGAATTCCGTTTGCTGTCAGTTCAGTAACTCCCTATCTTAAGACACCTGAACGGTTTCTAAGGGGTTTGGCATCGCATTTGCAAGCCTCTCGTGTTGCAAATGTCCATGGGCGGCGGTCATCACTTACCATCAGGTGAGCCGCCTGCTCGTTTGCCGCCTTATCACCATAAAAAAAATATATTCGATCTCCCCTCTGTGTTCCTTTCTGTGTGATCCCATTACAAAACTATCATCTGGCCCTTCCAAACCTCGGCTATTCACGGTGGAATGCGTCAGCGGGCGTGGTTCAGTGGGCACGGCGTGTGCTGGATGCCTGTGTGTCGGCGCGTGAAGCTGTTACAAGCTGTTGCCTCAGCATCGCGCCGCGACCAGCTGCTACTGATGTAGGGCTCCGCCCACCCGTGGGCTCCAGCTGTAGCTAGGCTACCCGAGTCATATCATAAGCATAAATAACTGAATTAAATTTTAAAGTCCCCTGACACATTCTGTGGCAGCTAACTTGGACCTTCATCAAACTTAGCTAAGAATACGCCTAACTCACATTTCATAGAAAAGTAAATCAAAATCGGTTCATCAATTCGGAAGCTACAATGCCACACACACACATACACGTCAAACTGATAACAACTTGTCGTTATTGCGTTAAAAAAAAAAGGATTGAAATCTGTTTTTTTTTTTTTTTTTATTGAATTGTGAAAGAAAATTGGCAACTTATGTGTTTCCGAAACACATGCTCAAACGGTGAAGAAAAACATCGTGAGGAAACCTGCATGCTTGAGAAGATTTTCTCGATGGCGTGTGAAGTCTGCCAACCTGCAGTAGGCTAGCGTGGTGGACTATATCCTAATCCCTCTCAAATGAGAGGAGACCCGTGCCCAGCAGTGAGACAGTGAATGTGATGATGGTACTGTCGTAAGGTGTGGCTGCTGGGCTAAAGGTCGTGGGTTCCATTCCCGAGTCAAGTATTGTTATCAGTAAGTAGCACCGTGCCCGGTTAATGGCAATAGGCTCGCCTCCTATTACATGGGACGTAAAACATACCGGCGAAACTTGTGTGTACATTAGCACACCTCTGCCTAACCCTTCGGGGACGACAGGCGTGATGGTATGCTGTAACATGTGTAAAGTACTCACGTATTAGCGACAGGAAGCACGCGAGCGGCGCCATCGTCTGCATCTTGTCACTTTTGTACACCACACCAACTTACTAACTACACACTCAATTAAATAAATAATTAACTACATAAACTATAAACAACAAATAAAAATAAACTATTAAAAAATATGTAAAATAATAATAATAATGTAATGGGGTAATATTAGGTGTTATGTCGTTACGCGCGTGCGTTTGGTTGTGTGGCGGCGCGCGCGCAGCCCTGCGGCGCCCCCGCCCTCGGGGCGGTGCGGGCAGGGCGGGAGAGAGAGGGGAGGGATGGGGAGAAAGTCAGTTGTTGTGTAGGCTATAGTGAGCTTTACAGCTTCTGTGGTCTGGTGGCGAGAGGTTTCTATCAGTAATCTATATATTACAAGCTGATACCGCGACTTCGTCCGCGTGAAATTCAATTAAATAAAAAAAGTTTCATACAACTTTGCACCCCCGTTTTAACCCCTTAGGGGGTGAATTTTTTAAAATCCTTTCGTGGTGCTCCCCTACGTTACAAGGGTTCCTACCGTTGTTCGGGCGGAAGCTAGTACATGATACATATTTTTGGTCAAACGAGCACAATATTCAGGGCTCGTCGTTCCATTCTAAACTATTCATATTGATTTCTTATACTTACAGGAATATTATACAGTGAAATAAAACCAATTTTTACGGATTTAATCTCGATGATTCGGATCCTTTACAGCATCCACTGGTAAAGATGGACGCTGTAAAGGATCCGAAACTTACTACCATAACGAAATCCGCGGTAATAATCACATTTATTTTAACAAACTTTTAACTTTTCTCTCAATAAATACACTTACATTTTCTCCCGTGTTGTGGATACGTTTACAAACACAAACGCCCAGAACAACTACCAGTAGATCGAACGAACATTTACTCCGCACGGGGTTCGAACCCGCAACCGGTGACGTACGAGACGATCGATTCGTGCGTACACGCCATTACTCAAATACATATTGTAGTGGCCGGCGGCGGCCGCGCGCTACTTCATACAATTAGTTACAGTGATCACACGTACTCCCACTTCACACGACATCAACATAAACATTATTAACATACTAGCTTGTGCTCGCGACTTCGTCTGCGTAAAATTTGTAATTTTATCCGCATACTAACTTCCACCCCCTTTTTCTCTCTATTAAGGGATGTTTTCTGGGATGAAAACTATCCTATGTCCTTCCCCGGGACTCAAACTATATCTATATCAAATTTTCTTCTAAATCGGTTCAGTGGTTATAGCGTGAAGAGGTATCAGACAGACACACTTTCGCATATATAATATTAGTATACATGGATAAACCTATTTATATAAACATTTTTTATACATGTGCGGCAGACAAGCTTACGGGCCGCCTGATACTGATTTAAGGACCCAATAAGTCCAACAGCACTGCCTCACCTGCATGTTTGTGTGATAAGCATCAGCATTTGTATCCGAGTCATGGATGTATCTATGATTAATATGTATGTATTTACAACAACAAAAAGTATATATGTAGTATATCAACCGACTAGTATCCGTAACACAAGCCTCGTTGCTTAGCTCGGAACTAGATGGCGCTGTGTCATAATGTCCAGAAATATTTTACTGATTTGCCGGTATGTTGAAGCTCATATGCCATCAATCGCGCACGAATCCAAACTCAGAATTGCTAAGAAAAAAATCATAGAAAACCCCAATAACACTTTGCTCGACCTACAAATCGAACCGAAGACAGTTCAGCCGTCGCATAAAGGCAGTTTATATAAAAACAGTAATCGTTGAACTCGGCCGGCACGCGCCGCGCGTCAGCCATTACGTGTAATCTAGATCACGCAGTGCGATATTAGCCAACACGTGTTAAGTATCGCTGACCACACGCGCAGGTCGGCGGACCACGTTACATCAGTGCGAGTACCATCATTCTTCCAGCATCAGCCCTTTTATTGTCCCACTGCTGGGCACGGGTCGCCTCTCGTTTGAGAGAGATTAGGCTATAGTCCACCACTCTAGCCTACAGCGGGTTGGCAGACTTCACACGCCATTGAGAAAGTCTTAAGCATGCAGGTTTCCCCGCGATGTTTTCCTTCACCGTTTTGAGCACATAACTTCCGACAAGTCAGTGGTGCGTGCCTTGGGTTCGAACTGAGGACCTTTGACATCTCAGTCCACTGGTCACACCACGAGTCTACCACAACTTCTAGACTCATTACAGGTGATGAAGTGCGGGATTTAAATTATTTTCCCAAGATTGTGTAACAGTTACCGAGTAAGTTAGTAGGTATATGAATTATCAATTAGCCGGTGTCTAGTTATAAGGAGCGGTAACCTGTGTAATTGCAATAACTGGTCGGTTGGGTTGCACAACCGCGCGGCATTCCCGCGCCGAGTGGCGACAGGAAGCGGCGCTAGTCGCGTGTCCTGCTCAGATCAGCTCGCATAATAACCGGGCTCCCTGACATATTAAATGTTACTTTATTTCTGCACATAGATCTTGTTAAGGACACAAGTGAATACATATTATTACTAGCTGACCCAATAAACGTTGTTTTGCCTCATTATAGGGGTTGATGTTAGAAGAGTAAAAGTTTACGGTTATGGGGTGGTTCAGCACAGATTAAAAATATTGTAAAAAACAAAATTAATAAAATTTTGTTTTTTTAAGTGATTTCTCTTTATACAATCGTAAAACAATATATTTATTTTATCTAAGTACATTTTAGATTTTAAGAAATTATCGATTTACGCATACAAATTGCCACCCCTTTTGGCCATTTTAAGGGATAATTTCCGGGACAGAAGTACCCTATGTTTTTCCCCGGAGGTCAAACTGTTTGAGGTAACAGACATACAGACAGATTCTTCAGACAGGATGACCTTCGAATACTGCCTTTTCAGTGAATTGCGAAATGAAAGGGAGTTGTATCAATCGGAAGTAAGTTTTTAATCGGAGAGGTAGTGAGTAACGAGATTCCTCGCTCAAATCTCGCTGCCCGACTGGGGAAGTACCCCCGCGTTACAGACGACGAAAGACGAAGACGATACACTCACAGTGAAGCAACAATAGTTGTGTTTCTGCGAGCGAGTAAGGTTACCAGAGCTCGTTTGGGGAGTGGACTATTCTGACACCATGAAAATTCCAATTGCTATAAGTTTCTTAACTCCCTTATTTTATGAAACCTACAACAGTTTTTGCAGATGTTGCAAACGTGTATAGGCTACGGTGATCGCTTACCATCAGGCGGCCGTGAGCTTGCAAGCCACCCGCCGTGGTATGATTCCGGCGTGGAGATGATTGACCCTCATTATTGTGTTGTTGTCGTCATCAGGGCGATCTGCGGGCGCATCGAGACGTACATCTCGTCGCTGCCGCCGCCGTTCGCGCTGCACCGCCCGCTACTGTCGCGCGCCGCCAGCGCCGAGGCGCGCACCCCCGCCCGCGCGCCCTCCTTCAGCGTCATCTGGTGCTGCACCATGCAGGTGACACACACACACACACAAACACTCACACACACCTACACACACACACACACACACACACACACACACACCCACACACATACGCACACACACAGACACACCCACCCCTGCGCCTTCTGTCAGCGTCAATTGGTGCTGCACCATGCAGATGACACACACACATACACACTAAGCTGGCTTGTGTTGGCAGACGCCGGAGGTGGTGAACGCGACGACGGGTAAGCTGGAGAGCGGGCAGCCGTCGCTGCTGTGCAAGCAGAGCATGTTCGCGCGCTGGCAGTACCTCGTCAAGCGCCTGCCGCTGCTGCCGCAGGTACCCCGCCAAACACCACGTGTTTATTTATATTATCAGTGCATCTTCTGCACAGCCTTTATAATAGCCCTCTTCGTGTTAGATCACTAAACATTTATTTTACAACCGACTTGAAAAAAGAAGACCGCTCTATTCGACTGTTTTTAAATGTTTCTTTGTTTTAATGTAATTTTCAACAAGGTGAACCGAATTTGATGACATTTTTTTATTCGTTTGACGCTGGTCCCATTTCAATTTGGACCAGTTCTGACATTAGAAGTCACTTTTTTTTATAGATTTATTAAATATAAACTAGGTTATGTTTACAGTTTTTATACTAATACTACACAGCCTTCAGTCAATATTGTAACGAAATGCAAAATTGGATTAAATTAAATCAAACCGCCATGAAATTTGTGAAAAAATAATTTCAAATATAATCTACAGTTGGTGAACATTTCAGTTGGATGTCTCGTGAAGGCTCGGTCTTGATCGTGTCGAGCGATTTCTTCGGATACCTTACTTATGAACTCAGTAATCTATTTCAACATCAACAACCCATTAATTACCTAAAATATATTCTGAGAGTATTTAAGTCCTCAAACTCTATAAAAAAATATTAAACTTGAGTATTCTAATAAAATCTTTGACCAACTTGTTCGCTAAACGATATAGGTACATCGTCGAAGTACACGAAACTAATATCGCTCAACGATAAGCCCAGTTGTACCGTTCCTGAAAGTTATAAACATGGATGACTCAATATCAATCGTTTATACCAATCACAATTACCATTGAACCGGTCGTCCCCAAAGGGTTAGACAGAGGTGTACATCTACATATATTTCGCTGGTATGTTTTAGGTACCATTTAATATGGAACGAGCCTATTGCCATCAACAGGGCATGAATCCAAAACTGAGAACTGCTGCTGAGAATGTTATAGAAAAACCTAATAACACTGCTCAGAATTCGAACTTACTATCACTTAACCAACGAGACATTTTGATGTATTCTGCATAAGCACTGGTATCTGGTGATAAGCCTTAACCAGTTCAGACGCACATGTTCGGAGTAATGTCGCTACTGTATTGTATTGAGTGCCGGAGACGCGCGTGTTGTGTGCAGGACGTGGAGGCGGACGGGCCGGCGCCGGACATGCCGGACAACATCGACGGGCTGCTCTACAACGAGGCCAAGCAGATGTGTCCCACATACCAGGTACACACAGACATAGATCACAGTGTCAGAACTGCCTTTAATTTAATTCATAATATTTTACTTCAGGCTTAGTAAATATAATAACATCAAAGTTAAAACTGAGAAACAGGTATTAAGAAATCCGTACTTTTCTTCAGATTGTGTCGACTGATACAGGGCATTAAACTTTATATGTATAATTTGTAACAATTGTATACTGTGGATCCCTATCGACCTACTCTTCCTTCCAAATCAGAACATTACTGCCAGACCTGGTACTCTACAAACAATAATTTGGCATGTTCACAGCTCGCTAAGCAACGTCTCATCGACGCGTTCGACAAGGCCAAGCTCGGGCGCTGGATCAAGCGGCCGCTGGAGCAGGACCAGTTCGTGTGCGAGATCGCGGACGCCGACCCCGCACTCCTGTTCGCTTAGGCGGGCCCACACCCCGCCGCGGGGGCCGGCCGCCGCCCCCCCGCCCGCCCCGCCGCCAGCCCGCCCGGGGGCCGCCCCGCCACTGGTAACGAGAACACTGACACTAGCGACATTAGTACACCAGACAGTAAAGCAGCTACTCTACGCTTACCACATTTTATGGCTCCTAAAGTGCTGGGCAAGCGTGATCTAGTAGGCAGCGGGCGCGATGGTCGTTATGTTGGCGGTGACGGTAGGGACGATCATAATGTCCCGGCTGATGTCACTATAGGTGATGTGGGCAGTAGATCTTTGTCGTATTATATTTATCGCAGCAATAAGTTTCGTATTAATAATAATTGTCATAATATACCAAACTGTAATCGAAGTAGTATTAGTAGTCGCTTACTTAACGCTAAGCATAATGAAGATAAAAGTATTGAAAGAAAATATCGCGACGTGTGCGACCCACCAGAAGAAGAATGGGATGATAACGATAATTTAGATGATAACAATTTAGTTTCATATGATCATAGTAATTTAAGTGAAGATATAAATATTGACGCTTGTTTAAACAATAAAAAAGACGAAGCACTTAAGGTACATCAATCGAAAGAAGATGGCGAAGTGAAATATATAACGCACAAAATACAAGGTGTTCACCTACGTAACGATAAGAATAAATTATGGAAAGATTTTTATAAAAACAGACAAGCGAAGCGCAATGTAAGTACTGATGATACCAAAGAAACTGTAGGTGATATCAGCGACGCACATCAGACTGCTTGCGAAGCAACTCGTGCACAATGTTATCTTAAAGATAAGAATATCAATTACTTAACGGTCGACGATAGAGATAGTATCAGACCGAGAGTTCTAACCAAAGATACACGAACTGAAGAGTGTAGCGAGTATATTAGACGTAAGCCCAGTCGTGTAGGCGACATGCTAGATTATAAGAATAGTAAAGAAAATAAACTCAATAGTCTAAGAGACATACATTTCGGAATCAAAGAAAAAGACGTTAATTTAGGTAGTACTGATGTAGGAGGTGATAGGGACGTCGAAGATGATTCGTCTGACAATAGTGAAGTTAATGCAAAGCGTGAAACACATGTTATTAATAAAATGACTGCGTATTACTTGAGCAAGTATAGGGATATGGGTACTAACTTGCGTAATTACAGTCAGGATGTGTCTGTAAGTGAAACTGCTGGTAATAAAATCTCGTATTCAATAGAAAATGTTAATCCCAACCCACAGAATTATACCAGTAACAGTAATTGTAGTAATTCTCAAGATAATAGTAATTTTAATGAAGAATTATTTGCCCCGAATGTGAAGAGTTCAATGCTTTTACGGAGGCTTCATATTTACAAGAAAATTTGCACAAAAATTAAGGAAGACAAATGATCGGTGAGCAGTCTCTGAACGGTTCTTCTGATTGTCCCACTGCTGGGCATGGAGCTACTCTGTGTCTCCGAAAAGTCCAACAGGGGAGCCGATTTTATCACAACTGAATTATCGATCTCTGCGTCTCTTTCTTTTGAACAACATGGAAAAGGACAGTAGATTTGCGGTTTGTCATATAATTCTGTGACAGAACTAAATTGTGTAATTCCTTTTCTCGTAGTTTTTGTTAGTTTAGTTTATAGATATCGCAATCAGTGATTTGTTTCTAAAGATATCTTTACCACGACGGTGGCAAAGAAGCTTACGCCTCGCCTGATATAAAGCGGTTACAGTAGCCTATAGACGTCTGCGACACACGATGTGTGGCTCCTTGCCGACCCTACAAAACCTTTTTCAATCTTGAAGAACCCCACGCTATAGTCATTGTTCCTCGGAAGGTAGCTGATTGTGCGAGGAAACTGATCCTTGAAAACAAATTTGAGAGATTTGTTTCGTACAGTCGTACTATACAGCTTTCGCGTTCATTAATGTAAGCAGTTGATTCTTTGTCAGTACATTGTGTTTTATGTACGGTGGCCGGCACATCAAGCTACGACAATCTGTCAAATTTCTTTGATAGATTTACAACCTTATGACAAAATAATAAGGTTCATTTTCAGTTGGGAAAATTTGTCATTTTCCGATAGGTTGACCTGCTGGCGACTGTACATCGTATTTAATATAATGTGAGCTAGGAGTTTCATTATTTCTTATTACTTTTCTATTGTCTATATGTAAGTTGATTATAAAACCGTTGCGTTACCGAACAATCACGATCTAGCGCGATCTTCAAAACCAACATCTCCAGTAATAATCAAGCTGCCTAAAGAAAAACGTAGTTGCATAGTTCAGTGTTCTCATTACACAGCGTCATACCTATCGTCCTAGATGAGTGTGTATGTGAGTGAGTGTGAGTGTAAGCCCCCCCCCCCCCTCCCCCCCCTGCTCCCCCCTCCCCCCCTGCTCCCCCCTCCCCCCGGGCGTGCTCGCCGCTCCGGTTCGGTGTGTGATGTCTGCCAAAGCGGTTAGCGTCACCCGCGTCACAGTCAACATCATTTGTTTGCATGTCTCCCCGCCGCCGCCTCGTCTCGCCACACTTGATGATCTCTGTGATATGTAACCTGTCTGTTCTCTTTGTCTTTGTATCTTACAATATTTACACACATACCAGTCAGTTTGCTCGTCTGTATGCGTATGATATTGAGCTATAACAGTTCTAAATGACTTCATTTTCTAATATATTCATATTGTACGTTACAAATAAGGAGAGACATAGAAAACAGACTGAACTTCATAAAAAAACTGATAACATGCTAGAAAGAGACAAAGCGACTATGCGGGCAATATCTGTCTCTTTTATGCAAGACTACTCTACGTGTATTGGCCCACCTATTTTATTTCTTAACATTTATTTAAATAATTGATCATTTTTATTAAAATAAATATATCAAAGACAAAGACTTATAACAATACTAGACAGAGACAACTATTGGCCACACAATCGCTTTATCTCTCTCGAATTTTTTTACACAGAACACTGGAGTAGTTTCTCTTAGTGTTACTGTCAGTCAGTCAGTCAGTCAGTCAGTGTGTCGCGGCGAGGGCAGCCGTGGAGGGTAGTTGTACGCTTTGTCAGAACATCACCGGCGCCGCGCCGCCCTCGCGTGCGGTGTAGACCAACCTTGGAAGCAGAGTACGATAACCACAGATTTTAAGTTTAAGTTCATCTTTATTTAAGTTTAATTCAAGTCTTCACGCCATAAGTGCGAAACTTAAACTTAATATTAAGTGCCATGAGACTCAATGTCTATTATCTTTGTGTTACTAATCTAATTAATTGTTTTACTGATCGTCAACAAATATTGTATTAGCACATTTGAAAAATTAAAAATCATTTTTTTTTGTATTTTATTATACTCATAATAATATGTTTATTTTGTGAACTATACAAGTTGTGTCGACTTTATAATTATGTTAATTAGTTGATTGCAACTTGAGACCGCGATTTTCCGGTGAAGAAACAGAACTTATATCAGCTGATTATTGAAGTAAACATTTTCATCACCAATTATGTATTTTATTTCTCAAAACCTCGTCAAATTAGCAGATGCCCTTACATTCTGTGCTATTTGTTTGACTACTTACTGCCCCGCTGTTGAGTGGGAGGTCCTGGGTTCGATACCCAGGTTGCTACCATTTTTAAGGTCGTCAGTCCATCTAGCCGGGAAGCATCCTACACTACGTTTGCCGAGGCGCGGTCTCCACTTCAGAACTGGTCGGCTCCAGCGGCCATCAGTCCTTCGAGAAACATGACCATCTCACTGCCACTTCAGCTTGCTGATCATACGAGCTATGTCGGTCACTCCAGTTCTTCACCAGAAGATCTCATTTCCAATCTTATTCTTCACCAGAAGATCTCATTTCCAATCTTATTCTTCAAAGAGACTCCGAGCATCGACTTTAAATTTTGCGACGATTTAGATCAAAGTCTGAGATGGCCTATTGAAGCACCAGTATGGACAGCTCAACTCAAAGCTGCACGCATTGAGTTGCCCTGTCCATACTGACAGCACGCATACGTCAGCCATCGTGTAGCTCAACCATTATTGAGGGAGCTCAATGACAGGCAGGACGCACTGGTTGAATCGAGTTACAGAGAAATAAAACATCGTACATTTGGCACAAAATAATTATAATTTATTGATACAATGAATGTTTAGTTCACTTACAATATAATAAACGCGAGGAACAGCATTTTAATTATCAATAACATGTCTTTTACTATTCCCTGTACACTGTAATAACATTACTTTATAAAAATACTTAATAATGATTCTATTCATATTATCATCGACCCATTTATTGTCCCACAGCTGGGCACGGGTCTCTCATTTGAGAGGGATTAGGCTATAGTCCAACACGCTAGCCTACTGCGGGTTGGCAGACTTCACATGCTATCGAGAAAATCTCTCAAGCATGCAGGTTTCCTCACAATGTTTACCTTTATCGTTGAACCACAAACTTTTGGGAAGTTATGTGTGTGTCATCATCATCATCAATTCAACCGTTAGACGTCCACTGCTGGACATAGGTCTCCCCCAAGGATCGCCACACGACGACCAGTCGTATGCCGCCCGCATCCAGTGGATTCCAGCTACCTTTACCAAGTCGTCAGTCGTCGTCACCATGTGTGTGTGAACGCACATAACTTCCGAAAAGTTTGTGGTGTGCGTGCCTTGGGTTACAAGGAACTAAGTTACACCACAAGGCTACCACAGCTCAGCAAAATCTTACGATTCTATAAAAACCATTTTATCAAAAATATACTTAATAGTTGCCGCTTCGCGCGCAATGGAATTCATATTATGTATTTACATAAAACTAGGTACAACTCAACTAGATTTAAAATTTATTCCACATTTCATTGCTACCGATTTCATTCATTATTTTCATAACTATATATGAACATTATACTTAGTTTTGTATTCGACGTCCAGCATCAAACACGAGCAGGGTATTTATATACAAAGTCACAATAACAACTCGGAGTAACATCACATAATATCCTGGTGAAGTGTGTGTACTTCAGTCGCCCCCGGCTGGGCCCGGCTCGAGCCTATCCGCGGGGCCGAGACTGTGTGCGGGGCCGTAGCTGGGGGCGGCGGCCCGGATGAGGTCGGCGAGCTCGGTGTAGAGCGGGCAGCGGCGGCCGGCCGGCTTGCACACCTCGCGGTGGTCCACCGACACGCCGTGCAGCGAGCCCACGCCCGCGTCTGCGAGCACGGCCCGATTTGCAAAATTCTTTTTTTGTTTAAAAGGGTAGACTTCACAGTTGGTCCCATTGTGACCACATCATGATCTGATGATGGGATCCCAGGAAAATCGAGGGCAACCCTCAAATTTTATAGGCAATTATCACGTTTTGAATATATTTACTGAAATTGTTCCAGTATTTGCGTCTGATAATCATCATTTGATGTTGATGAGCTGATGATGGAAGGTAGAACTCCTCAACAGTTAAGAGTTAAAAGAAAATTCTTTCAGTTATAGGCATTTATTACATTTACATGTAATCTCCGAAGCTGTTCAAGTATTTGCATTTGAAAATCACCATCTCATGTAATGATCTGATGATGGAAGGTACAACTCCTCAACGGTTACGAGTTGGAGGAAAAATCTTTCATAATTATAAGTATATATGGATCGATAGTTGTATTCTTTCAGGCTGTTAGATTGACCTGATATGAAAAGTTTAATATATACAACACTAAAAAGAAAAAAATAAATTAACTTTTTAAAAAAAGAAAAACCAACTTCAAAAACTAAAAAGCAAAAAATAACTTCATACAGTTTGACCTTTTTTTTAGTTTTAAAGGTATGAAGTCGGTGCCGATGATGTGGTGGTTTTAACCACATCGCTCAAGGTCACTCGCGGTGAGTGTACTTACTATTACGTTTGGCTTGGCACCGACTTCATACCTTTAAAACTAAAAAAAAGGTCAAACTGTATGAAGTTATTTTTTGCTTTTTAGTTTTTGAAGTTGGTTTTTCTTTTTTTTAAAAGTTAATTATAATAAAATTTTGTAATTATTACATTTTACTAATATTTACAGACATAGAGGGGGACATACACAGATCTAATACTGAACTCTTTTCAAAAGTTTAGGTGTACAGTAGGTACTCGTAACCGGCGCGAACCCACTGTGCCTAATGTATGAATGTGGACGAGGAAAAAAATAGTATGCAAGAATCGTAGCGCGTGGCATTTTGTAGTTGTATGCATATACATTATGTATTACTGAGAAACACATATATCCATCAGGCTTCACAATAATAATTGCTCGAACTACAAGTATGTTAAATAAAAGTAGACTATGTTCATCTCACCGGCGGACTCCTCGCTGACGATGCGCAGCCACAGCACGGACATGAGCGTACGGCGCGTCTCCACCAGGCTGCGAACTTGCGGGGCCGCCCCCCTCCGCCCCGCCCCTGTGCCGCCCTCACACGCCCTACACCCCTGCGCCGCCGCCAGCCAGCGCCGCTGCAGGTCCAACACTAACGGACAATCTGTAAATATATACCATGATTAGATTTGCAGAGAGAGCTCCCAAGCAACCAAGTTGGCAGACATATTGTTCATGATTATCAACACATTATTCCCCCTGATGGGCACGGGTCCCATCTCATTTTAGAGGAATATTGCTCATTTTTAACCGACTTCAAAAAAGGAGGAGGTTCTCAATTCGACTGTATTTTTTTTGTATATTACCCGATAACATCCAGTTTTGACATTTGAAGTCGGTGTTTTTTTGACAAAATCATCGGTCTTTATATCTACAAATTTCAAATGGCGAGGGTTACCTTTAGCGATCTCCTGCAGCTCCACGCTGCGGCTGGTGATGGGCGTCTTGATGTCTGCGAGCGGCGACCCGCGGTGCGGCACGGAGTAGAACATGAACCCGGTGCTCGCCGACCACAGCCGCGCGCACGCACCGCTGTCTTCTGCAACCACACCGCACATGTTACCACTGGCGTAGTTACCGGAGGGCTAGGCGGAGCAGTGCCCTGTAGCTCCCAAAGCCCGTGACCCTTTTTTGTGCATAAAATCCTTCACGGATCGTCCCACCGCCTGGGAAGGCGACGGGCCGTGTCGGACTCCGCCCACAGTGAGCGTCTACCGACTAATAAAACGCAGCCATCAACGCCACCAGCCCTCAGCCCTATTGCCGGGGCCATGGGATTTGCGAAAGCATGGTCTGTTCATTGATAGAACCTAAACAGTTTGGCTATAGTTTTTTTCCCCCTGAGCTCTTGGTCGCCTAGCTACGATACGATGCTGCATGTTACACCCCCTAATGTATATATTACAGCTACATAGGTGTGCAGTGGCGTAGCGTGGGTTTTTGCTGCCCGGGGCCGTCTGGAAATGTGCCACCCACTATTCTAGTAGTAAAAAAACGTGGCATTTGATGCCACCTTCTTCCAAATGCCGTCCGGGGCCGTGGGCCGCTTTGACTATATACCATGCAGGCAAAGTCGCGGGAGGCAGCTAGTTAAAAAATTATATTATCAATACACTGCGATACAATCTGTAAGATGTAGTTTTAGTTTAACTTATTGATTGTTTTGTAATTGGATTCAAACTTCCCAGTAACTCCAGTAATTCATAAAATTTTTCATAACACAAATCGCACGCACTGTGAATTGTGAAATTGCGGACAGGGATATATTGCATTGCACTCGTATTGCTAAAAATACTTCATCCAGTCCCCGGCCCCGATCCATTATCGCCCAGTTGGCCTCACCTAGGATACGGGACCAACTATTGGCAGCAATAATCAAATACAACCAGGCTAACCCCCAGGAAAAGTTTAATTCTTCCCACCTTGGATATGCTGGACCAAAATCACCTGTCTTCATTACCGAACATTTGTCACCAACAAATAGAGCCCTCCATGCCGCTACGAGGGTTAAAGCTAAGGAGATGAGCTACAAATACGTGTGGATCAGAGGGGGCAGAATTTTTGTGAGAAAAATTGACGGTGCTGTGCATATTCAAATTAATTGTAAGAATGACCTTACTAAAATTGTATGATAGGTATTGATTGATTTTTCTTTATTATTTTAACCCACTTGCATGTTTTAGCATTTATATTTCCGAAATTCAAGGATATTTCTATGTACTACCAAAATAGTAGAGGATTGAGAACGAAAACAGAACAGTTTTACAATAACTTGTCATGTATGAATTATGATATCATAATATTAACTGAAACTTGGCTTAATAATAACGTAATGAGCAGCGAGCTATTTGACGACCGATATGAAGTATACAGAAGAGATAGAGAATCAAGTAGGTTTCAGTGCAACAAAGTGGGGGGAGGAGTATTAATCGCGGTAAATAAAAAATATAACTCCACGTGTATCACACGCTGGCAAAGTAATTGTGAGGATTTATGGATCACAATCGACATATCCACTTCTCACACATCGTATCAAGTAGCTCTTTGCGCGGTGTACCTGCCCCCACCTGTGAGTCTTGCAACCTTGGAACATTTTATTGAGCATTGTAACACAGTACTACACTCTACAAACTTCCCGATCTGTATAGTAGGTGATTTTAACTTAGGAAAAATCGACTGGAATCTGAATGTAGTAAATGTTACCTTACCAAAAACTTCTGAAACTCTAGTAGATTTTTTAAATGTAAGTCAGTTGGTGCAGTATAATTATGTTAAAAATTGTTCCGGGCGTATATTGGATCTAGTGTTGTCAACATTCCCAATATACTCAGTATATGAGTCTAACTGTCCACTTACCGTTGTCGACAAATATCATCCACCTCTCGAATTGACCATATCACTGATTAAAGATCGTAACCTGCCATATAGCTCGGGCTCGAGACCAAATTTTTACAAGGCAAATTATATTGAAATTAACAATTATCTTAATAAAATAAACTGGAATGAACTTTTCGAAAATGTTAATAACGTGGATGAGATGCTATTGGTGTTCTACAATCATTTAAATGATGTTATTAAAAGATATGTACCTAACCGAAGGACTAGGGGCGGGCGGTATCCACCTTGGTTTGACAAAACAATAATTTCTCTACTAAAAGAAAAAAACAAGTACAGATTGCGTTTAAAAAAATATAAGAACCCCCTAGATCAAATCGAATTGAAGCTGCTTTCGAAACGATGTGAAAAGTTAGCCAAGAATTTATATAATGAATACATAATTAAGATTGAAAACGATATTAAATATAATCCTAAACTTTTCTGGAATTATATAAAAGCCAAGCGCGGTGGATCGAGTGCCTACCCTCTGTCTATGACTGATGGACATATCGTGACTTCTGATGCCTCTGAGATTTGTAATCTTTTTGCGAAACATTTCTCAGCCTCATACACACTTGACAACGTCACAGTTACCGATTGTAACTCAGGTTTCTTACACAACCTACAAAATAATAGCCAGACCTTGACCAGTCCAGAAATCGATCGCGAATGCTTACTCAAGAAACTAAAGTCAGTTAATACTAGTAAGGGAGCAGGTCCAGATGGCATCGCACCCATTTTTATCTCGTCCTGTGCATCAGCCTTGGCATCTCCCTTACTTTTAATCTATAATACTTCACTGGCCTCAGGAATTTTTCCTTCTGAATGGAAAAAGGCCAAGGTAGTCCCAGTATACAAAATGGATAAAAAAGAGGTTATTTCCAACTACAGACCAATTTCAATCTTATCCACCTTTGCAAAAATTTTTGAATCCATTATCTGTCCATACATTCAACAGCATTTTAAGAAGTACCTTAGTTTCCACCAACATGGTTTTGTACCGTCAAGATCCACGGCCACCAATTTAGTTACGTTCACGGAGTCTCTTGCCCAGGCTGTAGATGCGGGCGAACAATTTGACGTGCTGTATACAGACTTCAGTAAAGCGTTCGACAAAATGTCCCACTTTACATTACTGTACAAACTAGCAGCGTACGGGGTGACAGGGTCCTTACTTAATTGGTTCAAGTCGTATCTAACAAATCGCGAGTTCTATGTAGTGGTCAACGGTTCTCGTTCTGCATCACACGAAATAAGCTCGGGCGCTCCACAAGGTTCCCATCTAGCTCCGACCCTGTTTAATATATTTATTAATGATCTTCCTCAATGTTTTCATTTTTCTGAACCTTACTTATACGCTGATGACCTAAAGTTTGCACGAAAAATCGACTCATCTAAAGATAATGACCTCCTGCAGGATGATCTTAACAGAGTTGTCGAATGGTGTCATAATAACAAGATGCAACTGAATATAAGTAAATGTTACCATGTTAAATACACTAGGAGAATTAACTACATTGACACTAAGTACTTCATAGGTCAAGACAGGGTCCAGGAGGTGGAAATAATTCGTGATTTGGGAGTACTGTTCGATAAGAAAGTCAGCTTTGTGCCTCACATAGATAATATTATTAAAAAGGCTTCAAAAATGCTAGGGTTCATACTTCGCAACAGCAAAGGTTTTAAAAAAAGCGGTACTAAAATAATGTTGTACAACAGTTTAGTTCGGAGTGTGTTGGAATATTGCAGCGTTGTGTGGAGACCTCATTATGCCACTCACATGTTACGGTTAGAGCGAGTCCAGAAGCGGTTTATGTGGCACCTGGCATTTTGTGGGGGTAAAATTAAGCTTCTACCATCTTATAAATCACGCCTGCATCATTTTAAGGTACAACACCTGTCAGTCCGCAGAGAAGTCACAGACGCTTTATTCTTATATAAACTAATAAGAAACAAAATAGACTGCCCCAATCTGCTAAATCGTCTCCATTTCCGTGTTCCTTCTAGATACCCTAGGAATGCTATTACGCCACTATGTCCGCCGCTACGTAGGTCTGTGCTTGGCGCAAACTCACCAATTCCAAGGTTATGCAGAATCCTCAATAGCCAGAGTGACTTAATTGATGTGCATCATGACGGCATGAGTAGCTTTATTAAGGCCTTTATGCATGACAAATCTGATTAAACCGGCCGTTCTGTTTCTGTTTCTGAAATTTTACTTATACACTTGTTATTGTTATTGTTTCTAAAAATTTGATTTCATTATTGGTTTAAATTATAAGTTGTATTCACTGTTTTAAGTGTCAATCTTAATTTCAAAATCTAATAAACCTGAATAAAATAATAATCATAATTATAATCTAAATATGTATAAAATTATAATAATATTTATTATAAACAATAGTTAATCCATTATTATTGTATTATGTCCGTTTAATGTGCATGCGGTGTTAGCCTGTAAGTGGTTGTTACACATGTAAATGTATCTTAGATAGTAAGTTAAAATGTATTGTGGAAACAATCGTTGGTTAACCTAATAAATAAATAAAAAATAAAAAAATTTTTAGTAACTCACTCAAGCAGAGTGACAACGTTCAACAAACGCAACTAGATGACGTTGGCGTCGAATTAGATCGCGCTATGGTTTCGTTACACGCATTCAGTTGGCTGCTCAAGTGCTATTAACTCATTTCATTTGGTAGTTTTTTATACAAATACATAATATTTTTGAGAGAGTTACATTGCACTAACGTACATGGAAACTCATAAATGACATAAGAAGAAATCTTTAAGATAATAGTACCTACCTACTCTAAACTCAAAGTCTATTTGTATGCCGAAATTCATTCAAATCCTTTACGTGAAAAGTAACAAACATCTATACTGACTTTCGCGTTTACAGACGAGTAAGGAGAATTATAAATGCAATTCTTAAAAATATAGGTGTTAAGGTTCAGTTTAGCTCAATGTTTCGGAGTGAAAAGAATACACGTCTGTCTTTGATGAGGGTTTATTTGCTACTAAATTTAATCCAACTATGCTCGTACAAGTGTATTAATGGACTGTATGAATGATTTTATGAATCTATGTATAAACAAACCAATGACATGGCTTTAACAATAGGTAAATTAGTTAAACAACAATAATATCTATTTATCCTGATAAAATGAGGTAACTAACTCAAGCAGTGACAAAGTTTGTCAAACGCAACTAGATGGCGCTGGCGTCGAATTAGATCGCGCTATGGTTTCGTTACACGCGTTCAGTTGGGTTAACAAGTGCTATTATGAGTATATAATGACCATGTTAAGCATATGAATTATATATGATATATTTTTGGAGGGTTACTTGTACTAGCGTACAAAGAAACTCATAAATAACGTCAACAATTCCCTACACTCACTAGGATTATAAAAAATTTAACCTATGACCTGTGTTAATCCAGATTTCTAGACTTAAACTCTGTCTGTATGAATGCCAAAATTCATCCAAATCCGTTAACCGGTATTAGCGTGAAAGAGTAACAACCCCCCCCCCCCCCCACCCCACGCTACGCTACTGCCTGCCGGACGGCCTACGGACGCCCTTCAAACTAGGACAAATCCGGGGAATCCCGGACGGATAGCAGCCCTACACACAACCAACCCAAGGACGTTAGAGTCCTGTAGTGTATTATACTCTGTGAGAAATATATTTAACTCCTAACGCCAAAACCACGGGGCGTTATAAGTTTGCTGTCCGTGGCATTGTACCTCCCGAACGGATGAACCGATTTTGATTTTGATTTTTTTGTTTGAAAGGTGAATTAGTCGGGAGTGTTGTTAGCTATGTGATGATAATGAAAATTGGTCCAAAATGGCTGACACAAAATGTCTCAGGGGCTTTTCAAATTTATTTTTTTACCATCACGCTCGCATGTATCTTTGGGGTTAACCAGATGTGTTTGTTAACAGATTGTAGATAGTGAATAATCTATGTAAATAAAAATGAATGTTGCTAAGCGCATAACCCGATACTGGCTCCACCAATTCGGCCAACGACATCTGTACCGACGCCAGCAATACCAACGCCATAAATACCGACGCCAAAAATGATGACGCCAAAAATATCGACGCCAATAATATCGACGTATCCAATACCGAGCAACGCCATCAATACCGACGCTAACAATACCAACGCCATCAATACCTACGCCAACAATAACGACGCCATCAATACCTACGCAACCAATACCGACGCCATCAATACAAACGCCAACAAAATCAACGCTTTCAATACCGACGCCACAAATACCAACGCCACTATTACCGACGCTACGCCACCAATACCGAAGCCAACAATACCGACGCCACCAATACCAACGCCTTCAAAACCGACGCAACCAATACCAACGCCATCAATACCGACGCCAACAATACCGACGCCACAAATGCCGACGCCACAAAAACCGACGCCACCAATACTGACGCCACAAATACCGACGTCCACAATACTGATGACAACAATTTATACTGATGCCACCATTGCCGACGCAATCAAAACCGATTATCAATACAGACACCAAAAATACCTAAGCAACCAATACCGACGCCATCAATACAAGCGCCAACAAATTCAACGCTTTCAATACCGACGCCACAATTACCGACTCCACCAATACCGTCGCCACCAGTACTGACGCTACCAATACCGACGCCATCAATACCGACGCCATTAATACCGACACCATTAATAACGGCGCCATTAATACCGACGCCATCAATACCGACGCCATCAATACCGACGCCATTAATACCGTCGCCATTAATACCGACGCCATCAATACCGACGCCATCAATAACGACGCCAACAATACCAACGCCACAATTACCGACGTCACTAATACTGTCGGTATTAGTGCCACCAACACTGACGCTACCAATACCGACTCCATCTATTCCGACGCCAACAATACTGACGCAACCAACACTGACGCTACCAATACCGACGCCATCTATTCCGACGCCATTAATACCGACGCCATTAATACCGACGCCACCAACACTGACGCTACCAATACCGACGCCATCTATTCCGACGCCAACAATACCGACGCCACCAACACTGACGCTACCAATACCGACGCCATCTATTCCGACGACAACAATACCGACGCCACCAACACTGACGCTACCAATACCGACGCCATCTATTCCGACGCCATTAATACCGACGCCACCAACACTGACGCTACCAATACCGACGCCATCTATTCCGACGACAACAATACCGACGCCACCAACACTGACGCTACCAATACCGACGCCAACAATACCGACGCCACCAACACTGACGCTACCAATACCGACGCCATCTATTCCGACCACAACAATACCGACGCCACCAACACTGACGCCAACAATACCAACGCCACAATTACCGACGTCACTAATACTGTCGGTATTAGTGCCACCAACACTGACGCTACCAATACCGACTCCATCTATTCCGACGCCAACAATACTGACGCAACCAACACTGACGCTACCAATACCGACGCCATCTATTCCGACGCCATTAATACCGACGCCACCAACACTGACGCTACCAATAACGACGCCATCTATTCCGACGACAACAATACCGACGCCACCAACACTGACGCTACCAATACCGACTCCATCTATTCCGACGCCATTTATACCGACGCCACCAACACTGACGCTATCAATACCGACGCCATCTATTCCGACGACAACAATACCGACGCCACCAACACTGACGCTACCAATACCGACTCCATCTATTCCGACGCCAACAATACCGACGCCACCAACACTGACGCTACCAATGCCGACGCCATCTATTCCGACGCCATTAATACCGACGCCACCAACCCTGACGCTACCAATACCGACGCCATCTATTCCGACGCCAACAATACCGACGCCACCAACACTGACGCTACCAATACCAACGCCATCTATTCCGACGCCATTAATACCGACGCCACCAACACTGACGCTACCAATACCGACGCCATCTATTCCGACGACAACAATACCGACGCCACAAATACCGACGTTGAATTATTTGTAAAAAATTTGGAAAAAGTGACAGATAGATAATAATTATGATGAATAAATATTTCTTTTAATTTTATGCAAGAAATTTCATTTCTTTTGTGAGAAATCTTTACCCTTCATAAGGCCCCCAAACAAATGTTTATACGGGGCCCGCCAAGGTTCACTACGCCACTGCCATCAGCAGCGATTTTTGAAACGCCTTTTTTATATTTATGCCTGTCCTATTGTAACGTGATGGGCACGTGTGAAGAATAACAATTAGTAAACTAATTATAGGGCCACGGTGGCCTCTTAAAACACATACATATAATAATAATTGTTTATCTTTCATAACAATCTTAGTACAATATTGACAATATTTTAAAGGGTACATTATTTATCTTAAGAAAAATGAATTAATCATCTGTAGTCGAACTAAGCAGAGCCTGTATTTCGACTATCAGCGCCAATTCCCAATTACATAGCGAAGGTTTGCCCTTTTTATAATAATATAGGTTAGGTACAGTACTTATAAATAAATAATAAAAATATAAGTCTAGTATATAAATGAAAACTAAACATAATATAATAAATAAATACAATTAAATCTTATAAATAAATGATTATATATAAATACAATTATAAATATAACAAATAAATTCACTTATAAATGTTATAAACAAATACAAAATTTGTCATACTTAGTTAGAAATGAGTTAATAAGAATATAAACACCATAAATATAATATTTTAATGCATACTTTTTTAATGGGCAATCAATTTGAAAATGATGCTAAACCCTCTTCCTCTCTCCTAATTTTAATTTTGCTGTGCCCGACAGGGTCCATAATGATCTAAGATATATATAGTAGTAATAGTCCACCTTTATAAAACATTATGAAATGCAATAAAATATTGAGTATTGAGTACTTGTCTAGTGTTATGATAATAATATTTAGTTTACAACTTCAAAGAACAAATTAATACAGAAATAAGAACTTAATCAATTATAGTGTTTTGTGTATACACATATAAGTGTGTGTGAGTGTGCGCGCGCGCGTGTGTGTGTGTGTGTGTGTGTGTGTGTGTGTGTGTGTATGTGTGTGTGTGTGTGTGTGTATGTGTATCTATTGTATGCTCTGTAGCAATTTCTCAGTTCCGTCATAGTTAACGTTTAGTAAATACTTAACTAACTTTATTTTGCATTGTTTTGCCGTCAGGGGATGTATGTTTAGTATTTTATTAATTTTATTGTACAAGTTTGGTCCACTATAGTTAGAAAATTTTGTAATGAATTTAGTTTTGCAGTCAGTTGGATTTTTACACACCATGTATTTTCTACGTTTGCTTAGCAACTGTATGTCATAAGTAAACTTACTGTGTTGTAAAAGGATAAAGAAAAAATTCACTTACCTTCATCATTTGAAGACATCCCTTCACAAGTAGCCTCACTCTGTCTTCTGGTCTCCACATTCCTGATTCGTTCATCATTTCTTACACTTATATCTATATATTCTGTGTCGTCATCACATTTATCACCATCTTCATCGATTCCCGTCATCATTTCTTTCGCATCATCAATGATATTCAAATTCTTGTTCAAATCTTGATTGTTTTCATTTGAATACAAATCGATGTGCCCAGAATTGTTATTGTTTCTTACTTCGTTCATTGCATCTATACTTCGTAGCGATGTATCACAATTTTTGATACAATTCATATCTTTATTCTGTTCATTAATGAAATCATTGAATAGTTTATTACGATTTCCATTATCATCGTCTCTATTAGTAGTATGAGCTTCAGTGTTATTAAATATATTAAATTTATTTTCTATAGTATTAGTTACATTGCTTTTTCTATCACTTTGATCTTTAAAATTATAATTACTTTGATACTTAGGTATATTCTTCTCTAGTTTCAGGTGGGCTTCGTATGCTGGAATATAAAAGATTATTTTTATATATTATTCATTATGATTCTCCGAGTTTGTTTCGATGTTTCTTCTCAGAGAAGAACAGATGTTTACAACTAGGCAATGACACATGGTAAACATAATATACAATCACGCCTGTCGTCCCCGAAGGGTTAGGCAGAGCTGTACTAATGTACACACACATTTCGCCGGTATGTTTTAGGCCCCATGTAAAAGGGGGCGATGTTATTCCCATTAACCGGGCACGAATCCATACTACTGAGAATTTAATTGAAAACCCCAATAACACTTTGCTCGACCTGAGAATCGAACCCAAGACCGATTGCTCGGCAGTCGCACTTAAGAACATTAGAGCACCGTCCGCGACGTATGGCCAACTAAAAGAAAGAGCGATGTTTCCATACTGTGAGGCAGTTTAAGAGCGAATGGTTTGTACCTTCGCAGTATATCTGCTTGATGAACAGGCCGCCCTTGGAGTGCCCCACCCACACGAGCGGGCGGCGCCCCACGCCCAGCGCCAGCAGCTGCCGCGACATCTGCTGCGCGCGCTCCTGCAGCCGCAACCTGACACCACACACAGGTAAATATCATCATCATCAACCCATTTCTATTGTCCCACCCCATCCGGCTGGGCACGGATCTCCCCTCGTTATTCTCGAAGTTGCTTAAAATTTTGGAAAGGTAAACCGAATAACACTGCTCTGCCTGACAATTGAACCTTATTGCATGTCATTATCAAACCAGTTGTTGTCTCATTGCTGGGCACGGATCTCCTCTTCATCATATCAACCGTTAGACGTCCACTGCTGGACATAGGTCTCCCCAAAGGATCGCCACGACGACCGATCATGCACCGCCCGCGTCCAGCGGGACCTTTACCAGGTCGTCGGTCTACCTTGCCGGGGGCCTATCCACGCTGCGTCTTCCAGTACGTGGTCGCCATTCGAGAACTTTCAAGCCCCATCGGCCATCCGTTCTTCGAGCGATGTGCCATGCCCATTGCCACTTGAGTTTGGCGATTCTTCGGGCTATTTTACAGATTTTACACGCATTCAAGAAAATCTCTTGGACAGGTAGATTTCCTTTCCGTTCCTAATCTCTCTCATAAATGAGAGGACACCTGTGCCCAGCAGTCGGAGGTGGGATGATGATGATGATGAACTTTACCTTTTATTTCCCTTAACCCACAGCGGTCTCCAGAGGTAGGGGTCGCTAGTGTAGTTGATGGAGATCACTCTCGCGCCGGGAAAGTCCTCTTTGATCCAATCTCGAGGCCAACAAGACGAGTAGCACTCGTCACACACACACCCGCAGCCGGCCTCGCACTTCGTCACATTTAATTTACATTGACACTCATTTAATTTACATTGTTCATTTAATTTACATTTCGAACCGCTTCCTTCTTCACAATTACATTGTGTTTTGTTCGTTTCGTAATTACATTTAAATGTATTTAAATCACAATTTTTATCACAGTCGTTTTTAAATAGTTCAGACACGAATTTCGCTTGGGTCCCGTAGTTCTCAACGTCAACATTGATCAAGGTGTTATTGTAGAATTGTTCGGTTATGAGAGAGTTTTCGTTGGGCAAGATCTTTTTGAAGCACCCACTGATTTGGTTGAATGTAACTTTTTCATTTAAGTTGGTTTCATATGCGTAGATTTCTTGCGTGTTATTGCAGGTATGTCCGGCGCTGTGTTCGGAACAGCTGCAGGTTTCCGTGGGGTGGTTTCTGAGAGGTACTTTGATCGGGTCCAGCTTGTACTTGGTCCGCCACTCCCCCTGACGCCAGGTGTTGCCTAAAGACCCTGGAATGGGAAAACAGTATTGCTTAACTTCCATGAAAACACGAGGACAATAAGGTGGGAAAGCATTTTCTGACACCCACTTGGGAAAAACAAACACACTCTTGAGGAGCTCTTTAATACCTTCTTCTATTAATTTGTCGACCCAGTTAGTCCAGCGGTAGTTAACACTGCCTTCTGTGCTATGGGTCCCGGGTTCGAATCCCGGTAGGGACAAATGTTTGTGTGATGAGCATAAACATTTGTATCCGAGTCATGGATGTATCTATGTATAATATGTATGTATTTACAAAAAAAAAAAAGTATATATGTAGTATCAACGTACAAGTATCAACCAACTAGTATCCGTAACACAAGCCTCGTTGCTTAGCTCGGTACTAGATGGCGCTGTGTCATAATGTCCAGGAATATTTATTTATTTATTTATTAATTAGCACAGGTTCTTATTTGGAACTTTCAAGATACTACTTTTTTTATAAATTAAATCCACTTATTATAGATCATATAGATCATAGATCCCAGGGTGGTAGAAGTGATATAACTTCACACTTTGACCATCCCTTTAAAAAAACAGGTCTCTATTAAGTACTATACTGTAGGTATTATTATATATACACTTAACAGCAATAACGCTACCAGGCCTAACATGCACCACGTTAGAGAAACCTCCCTCCTGGATCTCCTATGGTACCATAATATTTGCTGTCAAAGCCACTTTGGATCCCCATGCTTATCGGACTCTCATAAGCTACTTTTAATCCATATGCCTACCCTCAATTTTTTGCCAAAGCCAAGTTGGATCCCATATGCTTATGGGACCCCCTTGTTGCCAAAGCCACCTTGAATCCTCTATGCTGATGGGACCCTCAAATTCCCTGGCGAAGGCCACAACGCGCTGGTATTACCATAGAGTCCGTGCACGAAGACGACGTCGACGGTGGGCGCGGCGGGCGCGTGCAGCTCCACGCACTCCACGCGCGGCTCCGGGTGCAGGTGCTCCGAGCTCGCCGGCCGGGACTTCGCCCCCGCACGCGCCACCGGCTTGGACCCTGGAAATGTTACAAAAAATTCAGTCATCAGCCTGTTTACCATCGGTTCTATAAAGACGTGTCCACTGAATTCAAGACTATAGTGAAGTCAAATTCAAAATATAATTGATTCAAAGTAGGCACAATTGCTGTGGTAGCCTAGCGCTGTGACCAGCGAACTGAGATGTCAGAGGTCTCGAGTTCGAACCCAAGACACGCACCACTGACTTTTCGGAAGTTATGTGCGTATTTATCACACGCGCAAACGGTGAAGGAAAACATTGTGAGGAAACCTGCATGTTTGAGAGAATTCTCGATGGCATCTCAAGTCTGCCAACCCGCAGTAGGCTAGCGTGGTGGACTATAGCCTAATCTCTCTCAATTGAGAGGAGACCCGTGCCAAGCAGAGGGACATTAATGGGTTGATGATGATGATGATGAGGCACAATTAATTGGCTTTTATTGAAGGTCGACAAAAACGCTCGCCCTTCACTTACTGAAGTAGACTGACTTGGGAGGGAGTTGTCCGGTTGATGGCAATAGGCTCGCCCCCTATTATATGGGACCTAAAACACACCGACCAAATGTGGGTATATAAAACATTTAAAAAACCTCCGACCTATTTTGTGGCGGCTATCTTTGACCGATTTTCATCACCCCGACGTTTTTATGTCGGGGTTAATGAATAATACACTCCTGCCTACCCCTTCGGTGACAGCTGGCGTAGCGTCTTTCTCATTATATAACCCAGTTACATAAACTTGTACTCACCAGCAGTGATCGACGGCAGTGGCGTGGTCATCAGGCGGTGTAGGAACACCGTGGCGGTGGACCACAGGCAGGACACGCACCACCGACTGTACACAACAACAACACATCAATAACTACCACCTTTTTTATGTCACAAGTTTGGCAAATTCAAATTCAAAGTATTTATTGCAAACCAAGTGTACATGAGTTCTTAAAATTAACGGTAGGTACTTTTTACTCAGTTGCCTTTGTCAGGCATAGCAAATTTAAGGGCTTAGATAGGTACATCAATAATATTTGACTACCTACCTATAAATATTTATTATTTGGATTGCCATATTAATTATTATATTGATTAGGTATAGTACTTAAATTAGTTATTTAAGTGATCTGGTTTCAAATAGTCTTATATCGAATAAAAACATTTTTTTATCAGAAAGGATTTGAGTTTTTTATTAAAAGGTGCAGGTTTATTTTCATTTTTAATTGTTATTGGGAGTTTATTAAATATTGTTATTGCCATATAGCATGGACTTTGGTTCAGCTGCTCAGCATTTTTATTCTTGACGGTGGTAAATAAAGCCTATTTTTATGTCGTGTGTTTATGTTGTGTATGTTTTACTTTAGTAAATGTGTCTATGTGTTTAAATACAAATATACATATGTCATGTATATATATAGATGATATTGTAAGTAGATTAAATTTAATGAAGTACGGGTTACAACTGTGTATTGTCAATATTGGCCAGGATTCTAATACATTTCTTTTGCATGATAAACAGTTGTTGTATATTTCCGCTATTCCCCCATAACATCACGCCATATCGTGACCATGAATAGGCGTAAGCATAGTAGGCAGCTAAAGCTGTTTTTATATCGGTGCTGTGTTTTAGTTGGAATAGGGCATATGTGAATTTTGAAAGTTTCGATTTAATTTGTTCAATGTGACTTTTCCAATTGATATGGGTGTCTATGTTTATACCTAAGAGGTTAAATGTTTCTACAGTTTCTATACCTAGATTTTGCAGGTTTAGTTCTAGGGGCTGCGTTTTATATGTTCTGAACTGCATTAATTTTGTTTTATTGTAATTGATTTCGAGATTGTAAACCAGCATACTACCCACTGATGGTAAGCGGTTACCGTAACCTATAATATAATAATAATAATCAATTTCCACAGAGAATAGTTCATACTCGTAATAATACACTTAAACATTATTTGTAAAAGTCTATAGACAATTATTCCATTCTATGTTTATTTATGGCAATGATGCTGTTGTCGACAATTCTGCCAATGTCAGAAGTGTTATTGAAAGACACGAAGTGTATGCTTAAAAAAAAACAAAAGTCTATTGACACTTGCAACCATTTAGGGTTGACGTTTCTCAAAAGAAGAGTTACTAAACTGACAGCAAACGGAATTCCCATGCTGTCAGAATATTTACTCCTCCAACGAGCTCTGGTTACAGTGATTTCATAGAGCGCTACCTTATGCACTATACAGTAGCGTAGCGAGGGGGGGGGGTGCAAGGGGACCATGTCCCGGGCGGCATATGAAAGTGGGCGGCATCAAGTGCCACGTCGTTTTTATACTACTAGAAAAGGGGGCGGCAAATTTCCAGAAGGCCCCGGGCGGCAAATTTCTAGTAGGCCCCGGGCGGCAAATTATACCCACGCTACGCCACTGGCCGGATAAAAAGAGAATACAATAACCTCCTCCTTTTTGAAGTCGATTAAAAAGATTAATATCGTGAGGATGAACTCCCACGATCCTCTCTAACACTGTTTTACAATCAATCAGCTCAGCCTATCGCCGTCCACTATTGGACATAGGCCTCTCCCTAACTGCGCTACAACACTGCGTACGTCATTCACATAAACGAGCGTCTGATACCATGTAATCATAAGATGACCATGAAATGCCTACTTATAGTCTCGCCTGTGACCACACGACGAGATCGATACCAATACTGTAAATGCGCAAATATGTATGTCTGTCTGTTTCCCTTCACGCTTAAACCGCTCAACCGATTTAGATGATTTTTTTATGGAGAGATTTTGAGTCCCTGGAAAGGACATGGGATAATTTTTGCCCCGAAAATCAACCCATAAAAGAGGGAAAAGGTGGGTATTACGGACGGCCGATGAGGCCTGAAGGTTCTAGAGTGGCGACCACGTACTGGAAGACGCAGCGTGGACAGGCCGCCGGCAAGGTGGACCGACGAGCTGGTAAAGGTCGCTGGAATCCGCTGGATGCGGGTGGCGCATGACCGGTCGTCGTGGCGATCCTTGGGGGAGACCTATGTCCGGCAGTGGACGTCTAACGGTTGATGTGATGATGATCGATAATTTCTTAAAAGAAGTTGGCAAGAAATCAATAAGCAGATTGATGAAAATGACAAATCCAAGCTAGTATGCCTATAATTTACAATCGGATCGCAGATAATGGTACCTCGTGACATATGACGCCGTCCGCCAGCGTGACACGCAATTGTACTCAATAAGTAACATCGGTGTAATCACGACAATTGCGTGGCTATTCACATTGGTAATAGCCGCGGTGTTGACGCTACTCTCACAGTAGCTCAATAGCCGCACTTGATAATATGTTATTCACGTTATTCATACATACGAATGACGACCCAATTAGTCCAGTAGTTAACACTGCCTTCTGTGCTATGGGTCCCGGGTTCGAATCCCGGTGGGGACAATGAATGTTTGTGTGATTTGCATAAATATTTGTATCCGAGTCATGGATGTATATATGTATAATTTGTATGTATTTACAACAAAAAAGTAAAAAATGTAGTATATCAACCGACTAGTATCCGTAACACAAGCCTCGTTGCTTAGCGCAGAACTCGATGGCGCTGTGTCATAATGTCCAGGAATATTATTATTATTATTATTGTACCATCACGCCTGTCGGCCCCGAAGGATTAGGCAGAGGTGTACTAGTGTACACCCACGTTTCACCGTCCTATTGCCATTCATCATCAACAACCTATTCATGTCCCACTGCAGTCTCAGTACTGTCGGCAGCGTCGTCAGTTAGAAACATTAGATTTTATTACTTACAGATACACTTCATCATCCCACTGCTGGGCACGGGACTCCTCTCATTTAAGAAGGATAAGGCTATAGTCCACCACGCTAGCCTACTCCGGGTTGGGAGACTTCACACGCCATCGAGAAAATCTCTCAGCAGGTTTCCTCACGATGTTATCCTTCACCGTTTGAGCATGTGATAATTACGCACATAACTTCTGAAAAGTCAGTGATGCGTGCCTCGGGTTTGAACTGGAGACCTTCGACATCTCATCCACTTTGCTACCACAGCTAAAACCGGACACGAATTGTCATTAACCGGGCAAAAATCCAAACTCCAAGCTGCTACTGAGAATTTCATAGAAAAACTTCGCCCGAAAGACATTCATGAGAAACATGTTTGCTTAATGCCGGTAATGTGTTTAGCCGATCTTGTACGTAAGAGAGCCGGCGGTGATGTACGGCTTCTGGCCTTGACTTCCTACAGTCTAATAATATACTATAGTATGTTGTATGGATTCTGTTGTATAGAACCATTTAGTAACTAGCAAATACAATACCCGGGCATTATGAAAGAAAAAGAAAGAAAGAAAACTTTTTATTTTGGAGACCAAAATAAAAAGTTTTCTTTCAAATATTTAAAGAACAAAAAGAAAAAGAAAAGAACAGTAATGATACCAATATAAAAATAAAACTAAGGTCCTGTAACCAAGCAACCCTATGCGAGGCCAAAAAAGGTACCTATCTCAGCTTAATGCTGTGACATCTATGAGCAAATCACATTGCCACTGCGCTGGTTATACGACACCGGTTTATGGCACAGCGCCACCTAGTTGCCGAGCTAAGCAACGAGGCTTATGTGACGGATACTAAATGGTTGATACACGATTTAAGTATTTTTTTAGTAAATACATATGTACATATTATAGATAGGTTGATTCGGATACGGGCACATCGCTCGAAGAACGGACGGCTGATGGGGCTTGAAGGTTCTAGAGTGGCGACCACAGACTACTGGAACACGCAGTGTGGGCAGGCCACCGGCAAGGTGGACTGACGACTGGTAAAGGTCGCTGGAATCCACTGGATGCGGGCGGTATATGACCGAGCGTCGTGGCGATCCTGGTGGACGTCTAACGGTTGAAATGCTGATGATGATGATGACTCGGATACAATAGTTGATGCTTCGATACGAACCCGGGGACCCGTATCTCAGATACTTACAACTCTAAATTTTCACTCTTTTTTTTTGGCAAAACAACGTTTGCTGGGTCAGTTAGTAACATAACAATGTATCATCAATCTACCCGTGTGAAGCCGGGGCGGGCCACTAGTTGTGAATAAAGTACGCGGGCATCATAAAACGCGAGCAGTTGAAGGTCGGCTAGGCCAGACCTGTTGCTCTAGTAGCCCGCACCAAAACCGTGATAATGAGGCTGTGGTAGACTAGTAGTGTGACCGAGTTGACTGAGATGTTAAAGGTCTCGAGTTCAAACCCAAGGCACGCACGCATATTTATAATTCGTTTTCGAGTGGTTCTGCAATAATGATCGTACCTAAAATTGTTAGATAATAAATAAATCGAGTGAATTTCGGGCTAATCGGGTCATCGGTTACAAACATTAATTACTTACATCTCTCGGATTCATAATTACATAATATTTGTATTCTAGTTTAACCATTGTACGCAGATAAGCCACGTGTTGCTAAGTATGCAATCCTTCTTGTCTTTATGTTAATAAATAAACTACGTCTTGTGCGCGTGTGAGGTTCAAGGTTATTTCAACAATAACCCATAAATATGTCCGTTTGCTTACATAATATTAAAGCTATTATTGTTGTCGTTATATCGCAGGGCTATCCATACTTCCATTTCATGTATAAATGCGATAGTGTGTCTGTCTGTTACCTCTTTACTCTATAACCGCTGAACCGATTTAGATGAAATTTGGTGTAGAGATAGTTTGAGTTCCGGGGAAGGACATAAGATAGTAGACATCCCGAAAATCATCCCTTAAAAGGGCGGAAATGGGGGTGGAAGTTTGTATGCAGATAAAATTACTAACTTTATGCAGACAAAATTGCAGGCAAAAGCTAGTTCTACATATCTTAAAGGTTTCATCATCATCATATCAACCGTTAGACGTCCACTGCTGGACATAGCTCTCCCCCAAGTATCGCCATTATGACCGGTCCTACGTCAACCGCATCCAGCGGATTCCAGCGACCTTTACCAGGTCGTCAGTCCACCTTGCCGGAGACCTACCCACTCTGCGTCTTCCAGTACGTGGTCACCATTCGAGAACCTTCAAGGTTTAGCTGAAGATAATTGATAGTTGATGAATTACTATAGAGAATGAGAATTTTCTGTGGCTATGAAAATATTAATTATATACATCCGTCCGAACATTATGCCACAGTGCCATCTTGTGTTACAAGGTACTAGCTGGTTAATACACTACATAGATTGCATATAGAGATAACAAATATCTCATCTCTCAAATTGAATCAAAGTGAACAATGGTTCATTAAACTCCTCCGAATCTGTGAAGACTATGCGATGGCTCATGGTCTCAGGTATAACTCAACTAAAAGCGAGCTCTTAGTGTTTAGGGCGCAAAATAAAATGTACGATATTGTTCCACCGGTTAACTTAGGCAGAGTTCCGCTGAAAAGAGTTACGCGTTTTAAATACCTGGGGCACTGGGTCACCGATAGGCTGTCGGATGACGATGATATAGAAAGGGAACGTAGAGCTTTGGCAGTCAGGTGTAATATGCTGGCTCGTAGGTTTGCGCGTTGCACGCGAGAAGTGAAAATAACACTTTTTAAGGCGTACTGCCAGTCACTGTATACGTGCGCCCTGTGGGTCAGTTACACACTAGGTCCGTATGGGGCTTTGCGAGTCTAATATAATAATGCCTTCCGGGTTATGTTGGGGTTGCCGCGCTTCTGTAGTGCGTCGGGGATGTTCGCGGAAGCACGCGTCCCGGATTTCGGCTCGTTGTTGCGTGCGCGAATCGCGTCACTAGCGCGTCGGGTGCGCGACAGCCCCAACAGTCTCGTGGCTTCTGTAGCCGGCAGAGTAGATGGTCAAATAATGTGTCACTGGATAGCGGGCACACAGACCGTCACAAAAATATATTATGTAATTATTATTATTTTATTTTTTTATTTTTATTACGTGTTTTAGTTCTAGGAATTAATGTTACTATATTATGGATCTCTGGTTTGAAAATAAAGATTTATTATTATTATTATTATTAAAATTGTTTCATTAGTTCTGAAGTTCATTCACAAAGAACGTGACATCGTAATAAAGAAACATCTTTTTCAGTACCTAGAAATGTTGTTTTCTATTCCTAAAATAATTAGATTGATTTATGGAGGGAAGGAGGTGGTAGTCCCACTATTTGAAAAGGAGGATCCTCCGACCAGGCGAGGAGTTGTGCCTGGCAGGCTACTGCCCAACGGTCGATGTTGGGTGGTTGTATATATGCTATCCCGCGTGCAAATTTCACTTCAAACACAAGACCTAGACAAGACCACTGACTTTTCGGAAGTTATATGCATATTTATAACATGTTCAAACGGTGAAGGAAAACGTCATGAGGAAACCTGCTTGCTTGAGAGATTTTCTCGATGACATGTGAAGTCTGCCAACCCGCAGTAGGCTAGCATGGTGGACTATAACCTAAACCCTCTCAAATAAGAGGAGACCCGTGCCCAGCAGTGGGAAAATAATGGGTGATGTACAATACCGCGATAAAACCCGCAAAAGTACTTTTATTTAAATGATAAAATTTGTTATCATGTTTTTAGCAAATACCGATGAAAGAAAGTATTATAAACACGACATACTTTAAGTATTTTATCGTCATAGTTATTTTCCTATGATAGTTATTGCCAACCTTTGTTTTATCTAGCAACAATACCTTGGTAATCTATCTTATCTCTGCTAAAAACCGTGTTACATGTCTGCTAAAAATATAAATAGATTAATAATACATATTATTATTATACACTTGTTTTATAAATGTGTGTCGTAGGTGCGTTTACAAACTCAATTTTTTCACACACACCAACACCCAGACCCGGAACAACAACCTGTAAATCATACAAATATTTGCATTGTGCTAGGATCGACCTCGGAACTCGTAACACACAAGCCGATTGCTCAGCCACTGCACCAATGCTAATAAATTTCTGCGCGTTAAAGCGTTTTGCCATACCCATTATTGGAATTTTGCTCACATCATTAGGACCCATAAACTGGCGACCGACACCTCTGGTGTTGCAAACGTGTATAGGCTACGGTAACCGCTTACCATCAGCCTATGCTTGTTTGCCACCACTGTGGTATCAAAAAATCAACTTTCAAATTGGGAGGTCAAATCAACTCAACACATAAATGACCCCAAAAACCGATTTTATCGATACCCAAATTGCACTTCACTATGACTACCTCAGTGTAATCATTTAGGTACAGGTTACTCAAGCTTAGTCCTTTTATGAATTAACTAGTCAGATAACCATCAGCCAGGATATCTTGACACTTGATGGCGTTGCTACTTGTCATGGCAAATGTAAAAACTGTACTAAATACCGTTTTATCAACAATCTTACTGCTCGCCTGATGGTAAGCGGTAGCCTTTTTTTATGGTGATAAGGGGGCAAACGAGCAGGCGGCTCACCTGATGTTAAGTGATCACCGCCGCCCATAGACATTTGCAACACCAGAGGCTTGTAAATGCGTTGCCAAACCCCTTAGAAACCGTTCAGGTGTCTTAAAATAGGGAGTTACTGAACTGACAGCAAACGGAATTCCCATGCTGTCAGAATAGTCACTCCTGGTAACCTTACTCACTCGCAGAAACACAACTATTGTTGTTTCACTGCGGTGTTCCGTAAGGCGGAGGTACTTCCCCAGTCGGGCAGCGTAATTTGAGCGAGGAATCTCGCTATGCCCTACATCTTGAAACGTATTTAATACTAGTTGAATATTTCGATGTATCTCAAGTTATAGTGGTTATTGTGACTACTTAGTAAGAACTGGTATACCATATAAAGTAATATCTAATATATAAAATTCTCGTGTCACAGTTTTCGTTGCCATACTCCTCCGAAACGGCTTGACCGATTTTCATGAAATTTTTTGTGCTTATCCGGTATCTATGAGAATCGGCCAAAATCTATTTTTCATCCCCCTAAAAGTTAGGGGTAGTCCACCAACCCCTATAATGTGGCAAAACAACGTTTGCTGGGTCAGCTAGTAACATATGTATTTTTAATTGCTGTGATTTCGCAATAGAATGCTTAAGTAAGTAGCTATATGGTATAATTGGTGTGTCTTTAGTAGGTAAAGTGTTTATCTAGATTGTTCTAGATCTTAGGTAACGTACCATTACGCCATTATTGCTAGAAAGGTAGGCAGATGCGTATGTATGTCAACGCGTCGACGGTCATCGGTGTACCTTAGAGATTTTATAATCATCATAATAATAACTGCCTCGTTGGTCGTAGAGTGCGACTGCCGAGCAAGATGTCTTGGGTTCGATTCCCAAGTCGAGCAAAGTGTTGTAGGGTTTTCCTTTGAATTTCTCAGTAGCAGCTCGGAGTTTGGGTTCGTGCCCGGCAATAGACCAGGCCTCTATAACATGGGACCTAAAACGCACCGACGAAATGTGTATGTACATTAATTAATACACCTCTGCCTAATCTTTCAGGGACGACAGTCGTGATGGTATGTTTATAATGTGTACATTTAAAATGTAGATAGTGTTAATTTGTATTGCTGGCGTTTCGCCAAGCGGAGTGACGTCACAACGCTACGGGTCAACGACCTGCCCACACGTGCTTTGGTAAATAACTATTATTGTTGGCAGACTTCACACGCCATCGAGAACATCTCTCAAGCATGCAGGTTTCAGCATGTGATAAATATGCACGTAACTTCCGAAAAGTCTCTTTCACAGACCACTAGTCACGTTACTACGAATGTACGACTAAACGCCGACAGACACTACGCCGACAGACTGAATAACGACAAGACTACTTCGACGGGCCGTTACGCCGACAGGACACTAAAAAAATCAGACCTGGCGCTTCGCAGGGCTCTGCCACGCACGGCACGCTCGCTTCGCTCGCTCGGCTCGCGTGCTTGGGTCAAACAATATACAACCTGCTTCTCCTCGCTTTGCTCGTCGTCGTACCTATATCATGTATATTATATTGTCTTGTCGGCGTAATGTCCTGTCGGCGAAAAGTCCCGTCGAAAGTAAATTCTTGTCCGCGTTCAGTCTGTCGACGTTTAGTCGTACACTGCGTTAGTAGGCCACTGTTTACAACTGGGTTGAGTTAATAATAAACATATTTGGACATTATTATTTATTACACACCGTCATTAATGGTTGGTGGGAAAACACTGGGAAAACTGTATTTTTTTTAACATAGCTTGTTTTTAAAAGTAGTATTAAACTCTGATAATAACTGTGCGATAAAAAAAACCCACAAAACAAAACAATACATTAAAAAAATTCTACGTGATTACCTCAAGCGCGCTCTGGGGTAAAAATATCGATATTCATAAAAAAATTGAAACTATATAAATCGATATACCTACCTATTTTTTTCCTTTGACCATCCCTAACATGAGGGCTGCACTATCTGCTGCTCTATCAGCGAGAAGAAGCGACAGCTCTCTCCATCTCACTCTAACTGTCCAGGTTTGAAGGCAAATTACAATGTTTAACATAATATTACATGTCGAAATACGGAAATTCTAAATTCAAATGTTACAAAATGTACTTAATGATAGTACAAAATTTGAAATTCAAATTTCGAAGTGTTCTACTTTATTTATTTAAATAATAGTAGGTACACGTTCTAGTTAGCAACGTCAGTGGCCAGTTACAACGTATAGTTAGGTTGCGTTACAACATTTATACCTACCTAATTTTTCAAGATCATATATTTTTTATACCCTGTAGGGCACAACCGATTCACTTAAAGTTGAAAGTTTGTCGGAGATTTCCCCCTGTTTTTTTTAAATGACTGTTTCGTTGGTCTAGTGGTCGTACAGTGCCACTGCCGAGCAAGAGGTCTTGGGTTCGATTTCAAGGACGCGCAAAATTTTTCGGGATTTTCTAGGAAATGCTCGGGGTTTGGATTCGTCTCCAGTTGATGGCAATAGGCTCGCCCCCTATTACATGGGACCTAAAACATACCGGCGAAACGTGGATGTACATTAGTACACTCTGCCTAACCTTACGGGGGCGACAGGCGTGATGGTACGTTTTTTAAATGACGCCATAATTAAAGTCGTGTTGCAACCTCTTTTTAACCGACTTCAAAAAGGAGGAGGTTCTCAATTCGTCGGAATCTTTTTTTTTTTATGTAGTTCACGAATTACTTCAAAACGCTTGGACCGATTTGCATTCACAGATGGTTCCATTGTAACCACATGACGATGTGATGATGGGATCCCAGGGAAATCGAGGGCAACCCTCAAATTTTATAGGCAATTATCACGTTTTGAATATATTTACTGAAATTGTTCCAGTATTTGTGTCTGATAATCATCATTTGAGGTTGATGAGCTGACGATGGAAGGTAGAACTCCTCAACAGTTAAGATTTAAAAGAAAATTCTTTCAGTTATAAGCATTTATTACATTTACATGTACATTCTCCAAAGCTGTTCAAGTATTTGCATCTGAAAATCAACTTCTCATGTAATGATCTGATAATGGAAGGTACAACTCCTCAACGGTTAGGAGTTGAAGGGAAAATCTTTCATAATTATAAGTATATATGGATCGATAGTTGTATTCTTTCAGGCTATTAGATTGACCTGATATGAAAAGTTTAATATATACAACACTAAAAAGAAAAAAATAAATTAACTTTTAAAAAAAAAGTAAAACCAGCTTCAAAAACTAAAAAGCAAAAAATAACTTCATACAGTTTTACATTTTTTTTAGTTTTAAACGTATGAAGTCGGTGCCGATGATGTGGTGGTTTTAACCACCCCGCTCAAGGTCACTCGCGGTAAGTGTACTTACTATTACGTTTGGCTTGGCACCGAATTCATACCTTTAAAACTGAAAAAAAATGTAAAACTGTATGAAGTTATTTTTTGCTTTTTAGTTTTTGAGGTTTTACTTTTTTTTTTAAAGTTAATTTATATTAAGATTGAAGAAGTGGAATTTATTTATGCTAGTTCAATATAAAGAAGTGTGTTAATCTGATTTTGGGGGCCCAACGAACATGGGGGCCCTTGGGTACTGCCCCACCTAGCCCTTCGTCAGCTACGTCAGCGCCCATGCCCAGCGGTGGGACGTAAAAGATGGACTAGGTATTTCATTTAGAACAAAGCTATCACACAAACACACACGCGCGCAAAATATGATAAAAGTCGACCTATTCCCGTTGACCACGTGACTCATATTCACATAACTTATCAACGTATTGTTCCGTTTAGGTGAGTAACCGTTTGATCACATTTCGACCTTAATACATCAGCTGTAAGGTTGTAATTCGAATATTGCACTTTGCCATAGCCGATCGGTCAAAGGTCACAAGTACGTATTATTATAATAATGATGATGAGTTTTGAAATTAGAACGTTTTTGTTTTCTTAAACTTGACATAGAAACACGAAGCAAAAAGTACAAGGAGAACTGTGTATTTGTGTATGTGGGAGTGTTTGTAAACACACACACACATCATGTCCCACTGCTGGGCACGGGTCTCCTCTCATTTGAGAGACATTAGGCTGTAGTCCACCACGCTAGCCTACTGCGGGTTGGCAGACTTCACACGCCATCGAGAAAATCTCTCAGGCATACAGGATTCCTCCATTTCACGTTTATAATATTAAGTACCTATAGACTAGCTCTTGCCTGTGACTCCGTCCGCGAAGAATTAGTAATATTATCCAACCCGCTTATTCATCAAACTGCTTATTTTATTTGTACCTTCTTTTTAGAAGCTAACGATATCACATATAAAAGTGCACCCCTTTTTGACATTTTAAAGAATGGTTTCTGGGACAACAACTATCCTATATCCTTTCCTGGCCACTAAACTATCTCCATAACAAATTTCATCTAAATCAGTTCAGCGGTTTAAGCGTAAAGAGGCAACAAACAGACATACTTACGCATTTATGCTACTAGCTGTCAATCGCGGCATCGCCCGTGCTATGTTGTCAAAAAGTAGCCTATATGCTATACCGATGTATTGGCTATATTACTGTAAAGTTTCATCTAAACCCATTCAGTAGTTTTTACATGAAAGAGTAGCAAGCATCCATACATACTTTTACGTGTATAATATGTATGAAGTACTAGCTGCCTACCGCGGCTTTGCCCACATGGTATATAGCCTATGTGTTAATCCAGGTAATAAACTATATGTATGCTAAATTTCATTCAAATCTGTTAAGCGGTTTTTGCGTGAAAGAGTAACAAACATACATCCACACTTACAAACTTTCGCGTTTATAATATTAATAGGATGTATGGGTTTTGTTATGTGGTAACCTCATTTGATTACGTAAAGATGTTGTGTTGTGGGCGCCGAGGTCACCGACCTTCGGGAGGTAGCAGGTTTGATTACCTCACTAGGCCTTGTATAAGATATATTATTGTGCTTATAATGTTTTTATTTTCTTAATCTGTTGCTTCATAGACACGACCATAGATTTTTGGCCGATAGGCTTAATGATATAACATAATATACCATCACGCCTGTCGGCCCCGAAGGGTTAGGCAGAGGTGTACAAATGTAGGTACACAAACATTTCGCCGGTATGTTTTAGGTCCCATGTAATAGGGGGCGAGCCTATTGCTATCAACCGGGTACAAATCCAAACTCCGAGTTGATACTGAGAACTTCATAGAAAAACCCAGTAAGACTTCGCTCGACCTGGAAATCGAATCCTCAGCAGTCGCGCTTACGACCGACTAAAATAACGTTTACTAGACATTTATATGTATAAAAATATGTACGTTTTTCATGCAGTATACAATTATTTGTGATATGTACTGTGTAAAGGATTATTATAGGTGAAAAGCGTCAGAAAAAGTTCGACAAACGCAACTAGATGGCGTTGGCGTCGAATTAGATCGCGCTATGGTTTCGTTACACGCGTTTAGTTGGGTTGTTCAACATTTCTTACGATAGATTGGTTTTTCTATGAAATTTTTAAATTTTTGATTAGATACGTAACATTCAAATGTGAAGTATCTTAGAAACACTATGAATATTAATTAAATTTAATACTGTGACGAGAAATGTTCGACAGTTCATAGTTATTAACATTAAAATTCTTATTCGAACGAAGGCATCAAATTCGTAATGATTATTGAATATTGACAGACTTCAATAAGGAGGAGGTTCTCAATTCATCGGAATCTTTGTTTTTTAAAGACTAGCGGCCCGCCCCGGTTTGTCTCAGTATTTAATGAATAGGTATTAAAAAATATATAAACTATAGGTAATTGCATTTTTCATAGGGATCCCTAATATATTTTAACAATAAAATATTGTCTATACATGTTCAACACGAATAGCGAAGCATTCTAATAGCAAAAGTTTTATTCAAATCGGTCCATTAATTTTGGGGCCTATTTAATACAAACAAATACACAATCAAGTCTTTCCTCTTTATAATATTACAATAGACATAGATAATGTAAAGTCAAAATATCATTTATTAAAAGTAAGCCAAATTTAATTGACTCTTTTTGAACGTCGATAATAAAGACAGCCCCCAAAAACTCCCGCCCTTCACCGCTTCCTAGTGTTTTTGCTGGGAAGAAGCGGAGCAACAAAATCCCAAGCAACATATTTCTGTCTGTTCGTTAATTAAATGATTCTATATAGGTACCTAATAAGATATATAAAAATCAATGCCACTTTTCGTTGTAATTTTATAACTCAAGAACGGGCTCACCTATCCAAACCAAATGTTTAGGCTTTGTTCGGACTATTAGTAGATGGTTTATGTGAAGTTTGCATAAAATCTCGTAAAAATCTCGTGTCACGGTGTTTGTCGCTGAACTCCTCCAAAACGGCTGGACGGATTATTATGAAATGTTGTAAGTATGTATATTTGGCAGGTCTGAGAATCGGTCGTAGGCTATTTTTATACTCCTAGCTAATAAGGTTTTTTGACAAAATATTTTTATGTATTTCGTTTATGATTTGGGATAAAAAAAAACAAATTTTCACCCTTCTACCACCAACCCCTATAATGTGGCAAAACAACGTTTGATGGATCAGTTAGTATTACAATAATAATTAATCTATGATGTGAGCGAGTATAAACACATTCATTCACGAATAATTATATCAGATTCGTGTAACTGAAATTTTAAAGACAATATAAAAAGTAGTTCGTCCATTCATCTCTTTGTATTTGGCAACGAGTTCGCATCAATCTTCAAATAATTTATTTTTAAACCGCTGCGAAAGAATTTACGTAACGTATAATAAGTATATTTAATATAGGTACTATATCGTCGTAGGGAAACGTGTCACTATTTTTATTTTTATATCTGTGTCTGGAATTTCTTTTTCTATAATTATCTGTTACATTGTAATCTGGATCGATTTCTAGAAAGAGCAGTGTTATAATTATATACTAATATTATAAAGCTGAAAAATTTGTTTGTTCGAACGCGCTAATCTCAGGAACTTACTGGCTGGGATTGAGAAAATCTTATTGTGTTGGATAGTCCATTTAACGAGGAAGGTTATAGGCTATGTAACATCACGCTTTAACCATTAGGAGCAGAGCACAAATTAAAAATGTTGCAAAAACATTTGCGCGGGTCAGGTGTTAAATACATATACATTATGACACGTAATGGAGCTGTGGTAGCCTAGCGGTGTGAACAGTGGACTGAGATGTCAAAGGTCTCGAGTTCAAACCTAAGGCACGCCACTGACCTTTCGGAAGTTATGTGCGCATTTATCACATGCTCAAACGGTGAAGGAAAACATCGTGAGGAAATCTGCATGCTTGAGAGATTTTCTCGATGGCATGTGAAGTCTGCCAACCCGCAGTAGGCTAGCGTGGTGGACCATAGCCTAATCCCTAAACTGAGAGGAGACCCGTGCTCAATAGTGGGACAAAAATGGGTTGATGATGACATTACGACACCGGATATTATGACAAAGCGCCATCTAGTACCGTGGTAAGCAACGAGGCTTGTGTTACAGATACTAGATGGCTGATATACTACATAATTCTCTTAAATTAAATAGACTCACCTTCTATTACATGGGACCTAAAACATACCGGCGAAATATCGGTGTATATTAATTCCACTACTGCCCATCTCCTCGCGAACGACAGGCGTGATGATATGTCATTTAAAGGAATTCCCAAACCACAGTTTTGTCAGCTTCTGATTTCCCCGCGTGAATTTTCCCTAAAATGTATTCCCCAAAATTTTTATTTTAAGGATAAAACAGTAATTGAGGTAAAATATTTTTACTTAGAACCCGGGTCACTGACATAGCCCGAAGAATCGCCAAACTCAAGTGCCAGTGGGCAGGGCACATCGCTCGGAGAACGGACGGCCGACGGGGCTTGAAGGTTCTGGAGTGGCGACCACGTACTGGAAGACGCAGTGTGGGCAGGCCCCCGGCAAGGTGGACCGACGACCTGGTTAAGGTCGCTGGAATCCGCTGGATGCGGGCGGCACAGGACCGGTCGTCGTAGCGATCCTTGGGGGAGACCTATGTCCAGCAGTGGACGTCTAACGGTTGATGATACTTTTAAAATATCTACCTACCTTACAATTAAGTATCAAAATCTGTATGTGAACAATAAATCACCCCTATTTTCCTGCTTAGGGTAGGTTTTCTATTAAATTTATATGGAACTTCAAAGTATAGGTACAGGTACCCAAAAAAAAAGAATGATTAAAATTGGACTTCTTTGTAAAAAGTTATGCGTGGTCTGAGATCACAATCAGTGAGTGAACAATCAAAGATCCCCTATTTTCCAACCCTTAGGGTTGTCTATTCTTTCCAAATTCATATAGGACCAGCTTCGGACTATACTCTTTCAAATAAAAAAAGAATTATCAAAATTGGACCACTCTGTATAAAGTTATGCGTTGTTATACCTACTTACAAAAAAAAAATATACGCCTCGACTTGAGAACCTTCTCCGTTTTTTCGTCGGTTGAAATAAGTTTTACCTATGTCAATGTCTAATATTCGCATGCCTGAGTGTTAGCAATTAAAAAAATATATTAGGTAATATACTTTTTGTTACGCAAAAAGTTTCTAATAATTCAAAAGTGAAAGGTAACTTTGGCATTGTTAGTTTATTATTTACATTCAGGTCTTATCTAAATTGAAAAACATTCTAGACTTAATTTTCAATAAATAGTCGACATACATACATAGTTATCTAGTGATTCTTTATGCTGTGACGTCATGCCTGACCTCCTCAGACTGACAAGAAGAGAAATAGGGTTGAGGTTATATTCTAGTTTGACATTAATTACTGCAATCATTAATTTAGGCGATATGACATGTAGACTGTGAAGACAATGGACCCGATTCCATCCAAAGGCACAACTGACTTTTGGAAGTTATGTGCATATTTATCACATGATTAAACAGTGAAGGAAAACATCGTGAAGAAGCCTGCATGTTTGAGAGATTTGTCTCAATGGCATGAGAAGTTTGCCAACCCGCAGTAGGCTAGCGAGGTGGAGTATAGCCTAATCCCTCTCAAATGAGAGGGGAGCCGTGCAATGGGATAGTAAATGGGTTGGATATGACGGTTTTTTTACGATATATAATAATAGATATAAATTAATATGACGAAATGTTGCCAGAGCTCGTTAGGGGAGTGACTATTCTGACAGCATGGGAATTCCGTTTGCTGTCAGTAACTAAGAAACCTAAAACGCTTCCTATAGTTTCGAGGTTCTCCAAAAAAAAGAGTGAATTGGGTAGGCAACGCGCAAACGACACCTCTGGTATTGCAAACGTCCATAGGATACGGTATCCGCTTACCATCAGGCGCGTCGTAAAAGCACAACCTCTTTTCTAGAAGTAGGCAAATAAATACGATAACTATAAAGACTTGTAGTTTAGTAAATACTTACACTAGTGTAATTAAATACGGGTGCAGTTTGACGTGCGCGCCGCCATCTTGTGGTAAGCTGACGTCAGACGACGCCATCTTGTTTTTAAGTCACCCCGTTCGCGCCAGTACGCTGTGAAGAGAGAAAATTAAATATTATTTTTCATTACATTGCCTTCGCCCTAGAAGGACATACACCGACCTAATTGGTGAACTCCTTCAAAAAGGTCAGGTACGCAGTACTCGTAACCGGCGCGCGTGCATGACGAGATGTATGAATGTGGACGAGGCAAAAGTGGTATGCAGAGATCGTAGCGCGTGGCATTCTGTAGTTTCTGCCTACCCCCATGGGAAAAAGGCGTGAGGGTATGTATGTATGTATGTACATTGCCTTCATTTATAACCGACTTCAAAAAAGGAGGAGGTTGTCAATTCAATTGTAATTTTTGTTATGTTTGTTACCTCATAGCTTTCGACTGGGTGAACCGATTTTGATGATTCTTTTTTATTAGAAAGCTGTAGTTCTGACATTTAAAGTCGGTTTTCTTTGACAACATTATTTAAAAATAAACGTTGCGCCACTAGGTTTTTCGCCCCTGTCGTGGGTGCGTTTGAGAACACAAATTTTCACATATACAAACACCCAGACCCGGAACAACTGTCTGTAGATCGTGCAACTATTTGCTCCGAGCCGACTTCGAACCCTGTGCCCATAATTTCGTCTAATTTGTTCCAGGACTATACATATACACTGAGAACTGCCTCCTAAGACCAATTACTGAGCAAGAGGGTTCCTTGGTTTCCCTCAGAATCAGAACCTGCCTCGACCACTGCACCAACCGTCAAAAAAGTGAATTCTGAGACAAAAGTATAGATTTGAATTCGGTATAATTAAAGCCGCCATTTGCAAAAGTTTTTGTCATCGCATAACTTGGCCTATCTGAAATTAGGCTTTCTTAAACAAGCGGATCCCAAGGGCGTGCCTAGAGGTGGGGGGTGCCCACCGCTCACCCCAGAACGGTCCAGTGCCCACCCTAGGATGTTGACCTACCGATTAGAAATTACGGTGGACTGTGCCCACCCCAGAAGGGGCCAAGCCCCCCTCCTGAAGGGAAAGCCTAAATAAGCCCATGGCGAAGCCAGCTTTCAAGTTAGGGGGGGTCTCATGGTCAGGTGTGTAGCCATAACAGACTCCAATTCTTGCTCCAAACGGCAGCTCAGAAAGGCGAGGAGCGGGAATGCTATGTGGTGATGGCACTCACTCTCTAATAAACCGTCAGATAATATATTCACGGAGCTAGCCTAGTGGTGTGACCGGAGGACTGTTAAGTCAATGAGCTCGAGGCACGCACCACTGAATTTTCACAGTCACATGTTTATCACATGCTCAAATGGTAAAGGAAAACATCGTGAGGAAACCTGCATGCCTGATATGACCATATGATACATATCAGTATCCATGACTTCTGCCGGAATTCGAACCCAGAGCCCTTAGATCAAAAGGCAGCCTTTTAATACCTATATATTGCGCTTCATTGCGGGTCATCAAATGAACTGTACTGAACGCTCGATGTACCCAAACGGTTATTATTCCCGCGAGCGGTTCAAAGATAACAATAATTCTGTAATTACAGTTAATTAATATGCAATAAGTCAATACAAGAGTCATTCATTGACTTAAAACAAGTAGTCGAACTGATAACGTCAGATAACAGTGTTATATCATATCTAGTAGTTATAGATTGAAGTACACACGTGTTGACTTGAGAATTGTATCTGAAGGATTTACTCTTCCATCATCGACCTATTTATTAAATAAATTTATATTTTTGGACATTATGACACAGCGCCATCTAGTTGCCGAGCTAAGCAACGAGGCTTGTGTTACGGGTACTAGTCGGTTGATATGCTACATATATACTTTTTTCTGTTGTAAATACATACATATTATAGATAGATACATCCATGACTCGGATACAAATGTTGATGCTCATCACACAAACATTTGTCCCTACCGGGATTCGAACCCGGGACCCATTGCACAGAAGGCAGTGTTGAGTACCTTGAAATCGGTATTTTTTCGAGAGAATTATTTTATCAAAACTTGAGTGACACTATTCGACACTGACTACATTATTACATCTCTGCCGAACTGTTTGGGGACAACAGGCGTGATGGTATATTTATACATCTAATATATAAAATTCTCGTGTCACAGTTTTCGTTGCCATACTCCTCCGAAACGGCTTGACCGATTTTGATGAAATTTTTTGTGCTTATCCGGTATCTATGAGAATCGGCCAACATCTATTTTTCATCCCCCTAAAAGTTAGGGGTAGTCCACCAACCCCTATAATGTGGCAAAACAACGTTTGCTGGGTCAGTTAGTATTACATAACGATATACCAATTCGCAATCATATTAATACTTTAAAATTTTAATTCATTACCTAAGATCCTTCACACAATAAAGTGGGGAATATTGCCAAAAACACAACTTTCGTTATATAATTTATTTTATTCATCTTAAGTTATAATAATTTAACCCTATAACTGAACGCGTGTAACGAAACCATAGCGCGATCTAATTCGACGCCAACGCCATCTAGTTGTGTTTGTGGAACTTTGACGTCCCTCGAGGTCCTTTATTTAAGAAGTAAGATCTTTGATTAATAAATAAATAAATAAATATTCTGCAACATTTTACACAGCACCATCTAGTCCCAAACAAAGTAGAGCTTGTGCTGCGGGTACTAGGCGGTTTATAATAACTAGGCAATTTATTTTAGTTTTCCAAAAAGGTACAAACTTGTTCTGACTGATTCATCATCGTTAAGCCTAAACCGCTGGGTTTAACTCGTAGGGTTAATATCTAACTGATTGGCATATACAGTATTAGTCACCATGTAGACAATAAAGCATAGTTACCGACAATTATTTATAATTATTTATACAAAGGAAAAACACAAACTGTTCAAATACAAGTCATACTTTGGATTTATTTGGTTTCCGTCCTTATGACAATTAACTGACGTCAGATGACAATTAATATAATGATTTACTGATGATACACGGAAATCTGGGTAAATGGAATCAGAAAGGATATATGTTTTGCAAAAGATGAAGGGCATAGAAAGAAAGAAAACCGATTTTATTGCCAGAACAATGACGTACAAACTTATTTTTAAACTTATGTATAAAACATGAATAGTGCATAAATATGAAAATAAAATAAAAATAAAAATAATATAATAACATAAAATATAAAAATGGAATTGGTGATAAACATAGCGGATTTGTGTGGTAACCTAGTGGTGGGACCAGTGGACTGAGGTGTCAAAGGTCTCGAGTTCGAACCCGAGGCACGCACCACTGACTTTTCGGAAGTTATGTGCGTATTTATCACATGCTCAAACGGTGAAGAATAACATCGTGAGAAAACCTACATGTTTGAGAGTTTCTCGATGGGGTGTGAAGTCTGGCAACCTGCAGTAGGCTAGCATCGTGGACTATAGCCTAATCCCTCTCAAATGAGTGGAGACCCGTGCCCAGCAGTGGGACGTTAATAGGTTGATGATGATGATGACGATAGCGAGATTTCTAGCTCAAATCTCGCTGCCTGACTGGGGAAGTACCTCCGCCTTACAGAACACCGCAGTGAAACTACAATAGTTCTGCGAGTGAGTAAGGTTGCCAGAGCTCGTTGGGGGAGTGACTATTCTGACAGCATGGGCATTCCATTTGCTGTCAGTTTAGTAATTCCCTATTGTAAGAAACCAAAACGGTTTCTGCAGGGGTTCGCAACGCATTTGCAAGCCTTCAGGTGTTGCAAATGTCCATGGGCAGCGGTGATCACTTACCATCAGGTGAGCCGCCTGCTCGTTTGCCCCCTTATCGCAATAAAAAGAATAAAAAAAATATTAAACTTGTTAAAACACGAAATTACATGTGAGCGGGCAGTCGGGCACATACAGACAAATAGAGGCTAAATGTGTGTTAAAACGTACATAATTATATATTATGTACTTAATTGTTAAATAATATTATTTTTTATGAGTAAAATGGATTTGTGTATGTGTATAATTTGCTCACATAATAATAGCCATTTGATAAACTTTGTAATGATTAGATTCATTGTAATATTGTATAGAATTATTTAATTAATTAACAGACAGAACTGTGTTGCTGGGGAGTTTGTTGCGCCGCTTCTTCTTTCCGGCACAAACACTAGGAGGCGGTGAAGGGCGGGCGTTTTTGGGAGCTGTCTTTATTGTCGAAGTTCAAAAAGAGCCAATAAAATTTGACCTACTTTGAATAAACGATGTTTTGATTTTGATTTTGATTCTGCTTTACCTTGCGAGAACGACAGGTGTGATGATATGTATGAATCTGGCCAGATCCAATCATGATCTCACTGACATCCTGTGCTGTACCTAAGTGATTTATTTATAAGGATGGGCAGCGTCCGGCCGCCACAACAGACTGTGATTGCGAATGTGTTTGCGAATACCGCGCTATTACGCCTACAGACACTCAGACAGATCTCACACCGGTACCTCCCATCCCACCTATCCTGGTCACCATCACTTATAGTGGCGGAGGAACCCACATAGATCTACGGCTAAAGAGAGATGGCTAGATTCCTCGCTCAAATCTCGCTGCCCGACTGGGGAAGTACCTCCGCCTTACTGAACACCGCAGTGAAACAACAATAGTTGTGTTTCTGCGAGTGAGTAAGGTTACCAGAGCTCGTTAAAAAGCCATCTCTTTTTGGCGTTCTTAAATCAATCAAAATCAAAAGGTTTTTCAAGCATTTATAAAACGGTACCACTCTAGTTGCACGGTAATAAAAGGGATGGTGAATGTGATACGGTTTTTTCAGGGTCGGCAACGCGCAACCGTCGCCTCTGGTGTTGCAAACGTGTATAGGTTGCGGTAACCGCTTATCATCAGGCGAGGCGTAAACCGTATGCTTGTTTGCTACCCTGGTGGTATTTCGGTGGATGCACCGTAGCTGAAAAACATCACATCTCGTTTCCGCTACGGCCATCTCCGCACTGTGTTATATGAGACTAGGCTGTATAACATACAGCCTTTGTCATGTAGAAGTTAAGTTTTAAAAAATAAACAATGTATCATGGCCTCTTGTGGAAAGTGCATTTTTATTTTAAAATAATTCCTGTATAAATGGACAATACACGCACATCTCCGCTTTGGTGGAGTCCGGACTTAAGATAAGCAGTACCTATTTATTAACAATACAAACGTAGGGTCATTTCGCAATTGATCAGCTGTTAAACAATAGATATAAAGTACCATTTCACAATGTACGAATAAGCACGTGCGACGTCTCTGCTAGCGCAATACGGCAAGCGATAGAATTTAAAATATCTATAACAATGTCGGTATTCGAAAGCGGACTGATTTTCAAGGTTTCGAACTTCAAAAGGAAAATACGTGTTTGAATTTTTTTAATTGACTTAAAAGCTTTGAAGAAGTAGGGCTGTAGGGCATCGGATAATTTCGTATGCTGTCAGAACCGTAACGCCCCTATCAATAGGGGCGTTACTAAGCTGACAGCAAATTCATAGTCATAATTTTAAGAAATGCCGACGCCATCTATATCCTAAAATAATGTTATCAATGTGTGACTTGATCAATTTACTTAAATAAATAATCATTTATTCATCATAATTCATTCAATCATCATTCGATCATTCATTCAATAGTTTCTGACTTTTCGTGTTTCTTTTCGTATTATATTATTGTTGCCATTAAAGCTATCTCTTGTTGATTGATTTAAAACTTCGCATCGATATTTGACATGGCAATACTAGTTTTATCTATCTAATAATGGCTACACAGATAACCTACAAACGGTACCTACATCGCGAGGTCATTGAACGTACACGATAAGCGCAAGCGTATTAAATGCTACTTGCTCTGGGACGGTTCCCGGGTTCCAATACCGGGATGGACATTTGCACTTGAGTATTTTTTTTTAGAAAACGTTGCCCCACACTAGTATTTTCTCCTGTATCATGGATACAATCACAAATTTTAACATACACAGACGCCTAGACCCGGAACAACTACCTGCAGAACGTACAAATATTTGCTCCGTGCGGGGATCGAACCCGCAACCCGTGACGCACACACCGATCGCTCAGCCACTGCGCCACTGAGTCGTCATTGATATTTCTATGTATAATATGAATATCTTCACATTTTGACAGATGGTGCATTTTATGACTAGTCAATTCAATTCAATTCAAATTTATTGCATTCCATAATGTTATAAATACAGGTGTTAAGGCTTAGTTCTAGATACAATTATGGACCCTGTCGGGCACAGCAAAAGTATAGTAAGAGAGAGGAGGAAAAGTGATTTTTTAGCAATTTATTTTATGTTATAGTATATATTATATAATATATTAATATATATTGTATCTAATTTAATTTGTCGTTTAGTTATAGTTAATGTAAGCAGTTTTTTTATTCTGTAAAGTTATTCTTATTGTTTCTATCTCAATATTAGTCTATACTAAGAAGGGAATTTTAGAAATTCGTCTCCTAAATGAGTATTCTGGATATATTTATTGATGATTTTACTACTGAACTGCCTTGTTGGTCGAGTGTTCCTACAGTGTGACTGCCGAGCAATAGGTCCTGGGTTCAATTCCCAGGTAGAGCAAAGTGTTTTTGGGTTTTTCTATAAAATTCTCAGTAGCAGCTCGGAGTTTGGATTTGTGCCCGTTCGATAGCAATAGGCTCGCCCCCTATTTCATGGGACATAAAACATACCGGCGAAACGTGGGTGTACATTAAGTACACCTCTGCCTAACCCTTCGGGGACGACAGGCGTGATGGTATGTACATAATAATATGTATGTAGTATATACTATATGATGATTTTAAAAACTGAACACAACGCCATCTATTAGCCAATATTTGAACTAAACCTTTATCTCAAAATGGACAAAGCGAACGAGTTAACGACATCACACAGTGCTATTTATTTGTATGTATCCTTTGTCCAAAGTTACCTACTTTATGTAAACAAACAAGGTATGAGTCGGCGTCACAATAACCCGGTCAAACGGTGACAAACGATCGCAGATTACACTAAATAAATATTCCATTGCATTGCCATGGCCGGTACAGGTCGCTGGAATCTGCTGGATGCAGGTGGCTTCCGGTCTTGGACGCTCATTGTGGAAATCTTTGGGGGAGGCCTATGTCCAGCAGTGGACGTCATCTTGCTGATATGATGATGATTATGAAATATTCAAGACTCAGATACAAATGTTGATGCTCATCACACAAACATTTGTCCCTACTGGGATTCAGACCCGGGACCGATAGCACAGAAGGCAATGTTAACTACCGCTGAACTAATTGGGTCGTCATACTAAACTATCACTAATTCACTAGTCATACCATTTAGGTATATTTGATGACCCGATATTAAATATAGCGCAGTGGTATTAAGGCTGGCTTCTGTGCTAAGGATCCCGGTAGGGGTAAATGTTTGTGGGAGCATGTCATTTGCCAAAGTCGTGGATGTTTCTATGTAGAATAAGTATTTACAGCATAAAACAAATCGATGTAGAATATCTAATAAACATAAACATTTATTATTCATAACACATGCCTCGTTGTTTAGCTCAGAACTAGATGGCGCTGTGTCATAATGTCCTGATATACATTTATTATTTATGCATCATCGTATGATACATACATATATTTTTAACAATAATAAAAGTAAATATTTTCGCCTTGTTTAAGAACGTATTCAAAGCGAATAAAACCTATTTGGTTTGTGTAAAGAATAGAAGAAAAAAAAACAAAACGTTTGTCTCACCTTGATTGTAGTTCAATTAATGTAATAAAACCAATACTTTAGATCATTATCATCCATTTCCGAAAAAATAACGATTCACGATAATATTTCACTAAATAACACTTTATTTCACTTAATATTGCACAGATGAGTTAGGAATTTTCTAATTAGAACTATTTAGTAAAAGTTTTCTTAAAAAATCGACAATAATCTCACACACAACCATTCACATCGCGGGTTCCCGCGTTACTGACTTATACTACATTCCCCATATTGTAATTTATCCGAACAACCAACTTAAGCAAGTATTCGAAAACTACTCACTAGCCCTTATTAAACAGATAATAAAGCGTAGTGTACATTGTACGCAACAGCAAATAAAAATTTGTTTACAAACACTATCTGACGTTTCCTACACAAAGTTATATTTGCAGTTGTTTAAACTGTTTTTCATTTAATAATGTACTGGTAATATAGTTGACGGACCGCAAATATAAGTTGTTATGTCACGATAAAGAAACCATTGTTGACAATTTTTGTTTTGACTAATTAATGCCCGCGACTGGCGTTTCGTGGAGGTTTTACTAGCACAAATACTGTTTTGAAAACATTATACTATCTAGGATAATAATATATGGTGAGAGTCGTGCTGGCAGACTTCACATGCCATCGAGCAAATCTCTCAAGCATGCAGGTTTCCTCACGATGTTTTCCTTCACCGTTCGAGCATGTGATAAATGCGCACATAACTTCCGAAAAGTCAGTGAGGTGTGACTAGGGTTTGATTGTTTGAACTTGAGACCTTTGACATCTCAGTCCACTGGTCACACAACTAGGCTAACACAGCTATTTCAAACACTTAGCATATTAATTATCTCTGCCTCTCCGTACCGGAAACGGAGACCGCCTTTTTTTAAATCATACAACTACATACCAACCTACTTCAAAACCCTCAAACGTCAACTAAACGTCACATATCATGTCTAGTGCAGAGGCTTTCTTCGGCTTAAAAATATTACATTATTTAAAAAAAACCCTTACACATTTTATTGCGGTTATCTTGGACCGATTTTTTATCAAACAGCTCAACACTCCCAACTAACTCACTATATTTGACAGGACGGGAATTACGTTTGCTGTCCGTATAGTCATCAGCACATCAACCGTTAGACGTCCACTGCTGGACATAGGATCGCCACGAGGACCGGTCATTCGACGCCCGCATCCAACGGACTCCAGCGAACTTTACTAGGTCCTCGGTCCATTTGCCGGAGGCCGACCCACGCTGCGTCTTTCAGTGCGTCGAAAACCCATTTTACGTTTCGTAAAATAGGAATAGTTACTATACGGGCTTGAAGGTTCTGGAGTGGCGACCACGTACTGGAAGACGCAGACCGACGACCTGGTAAAGGTCGCTGGAGTTCGCTGGATGCGGGCGACGCATGACCGGTCGTCGTGGCGATCCTTGGGGGAGACCTATGTCCAGCAGTGGACGTCTAACAGTTGATATGATGATGATAAAAATTAGTTTTAGTGTCAGCAACGTCGGCAAGAAACGTCTGGTGTTGCAAACGTGTATAGGCTACGGTAACCGCTTACCATCAGGCGAGTCGTGAGCTGGTTTGTCACACTCGTGGTATAACAACGCAGTTTCAGTTATCAACAGTGACCAAAAATACTGTGTAAAATAGATTAGACTCTAAATATTTTTCAATAAATATGATAAGATTTTCTACTACACAGTATGAGTCACCCGCGCTATAAACATAGCAAACAAAAAAAAAATCACATGGTTTTCTAAGTATCTTGCCAAATATTTACATGACTCATGAAAGATAGACTAATGGGTTAGAAAACATACCATGTGGCTTATTCGCGATGGGTTAGACAAAGGTGTAATAATGTAAACAAAGAAAGAAAGAAAAATATTTATTTTGACTCCGTTGAGGGTATATATTACCTACATTCAATAACATAATATACAACATAAAAACTACATTTCGCGAGTATGTTTTGGGTTCCATGTAATAGGAGGCGAGACTATTGCGAACAACTGGGCACGAATCCAAACCGAGCTGCCACTGAGAATTTCATACCCAATAACACTTTGCTCGACCTGGTAATTGAATCTAAGAGAGTCCCAGCTCACCACTATGACCACTAGACCAACGAGGCAGTGAAAAAACGGCAAGAAATGCCATAATAATATACTCCAGCCTCACGATGTTTTCCTTCACCGTCTGAGCATGTGATAAATACGCACATAACTTTAAAAAGTGCTGATTGGGGAAAGCCAAACTGACAAGGAAAAAACACAGATAATATTTAATAATGTTTTTTTTTATTGTTATTATTCTGGTAAATATTCAAGGATATTTCATTCATCAAAACAATATCACGATTCACGAAATTATAGTATATAAGACTTTTTGTAATTTTGATCTCTTCAATATTATAATAAAAATTGTTTTTTTTTTATGTTTTAATTTTTTAATAGAATCTTAATGATAAAGATATAATATAAATTAAGATAGATGTACCTATATGTAATGATGGATGTATATGTAATGATAGATGTCTATATAATGTGTAATATTTGTTGTGCCCTACAGGGTCCATAATTGGGTCTAGCATAAAATTGTTTGTTCTTTATTAACATTGTGGAATGCAAATAAACGATATGAATATGAATATGAATATTCATTCTCAACTGAGTAATTGTTTAAATAAGACATATTTCTCGACATACCTACAGGTCGTCTGCACGTAACGTTCTCTTGACATTCAAGAGTTTTTTATATATTCTAAGAATCTATTTATAAAGGAAAAACCTTGCCAAATGCAATGAGGAAAATAAGTCACTTTTTTTTTAGGGTTCCGTGCCTAAAGGGTGGCAACCCTATTACTCAGCCTCCGCTGTTCGTCCGTCTGTCTGTCTGTCACCTAGCTATATCTCATGTACCGTGATAGAAGATATTCGAAATTTTCACAAATTTTGTATTTCAGTTGCCGCTATAAATAAATAAATAAATATACCTGGACATTATGACACAGCGCCATCTAGTTCCGAGCTAAGCAACGAGGCTTGTGTTACGGATACTAGAAGGTTGATATACTACATATATACTTTTGTTTTTTTTTTGTAAATACATTAATTATTATACATAGATACATCCATTTCTCGGATACAAATGTTGAGCTCATCACACAAACATTTGTCCCTATTTTGCTATAACAACAAATACTAAAGATATAATAAAATAAATATTTAATGGGAGAACGTGATTTTATTGTTGATATTTGCTCTGTATTAATAATGGCGACAGGTATTGCCAGTAAATGGTACGAGACAATTAGTGCGCGAGTACGACTCGCACTTGGCAGGATTTTAAACGGTATTATTTACCTTGCCCTGTTTATTTTTTGTTATTGTTGATAGGTTTACGCTTGACCATTAAGCGTCACTGCGTCTGCGTCTTGGGTTCAATTACCAGGTTGAGCAAAGTGTTATTGAATTTTTCTATGAAATTCTCACTGCTAGCTCGGAGTTTAAATTCATACATACCCGGTTGATGGCAATAAACTCGCCGCGTATTGCATGGATATATGGGTGTACATTAGTACACCTCTGCCTAACCCTTCCGGGACGACAGCCGTGATGGTATGTTATGTTATTACACATAATATATTTTTATTTTAACTTAGTAATTTTATTGTTAACCTCTATTGGATTGTGTTATATGTATACATTTATTTCACAATAAATCCAATTACATGATAATGAGCTGCAGAGGTCATTATTAACATTTAAATACTTATTTGTTAGCATTCATTGTTCTTTCTAAATCATGTTAGAAACATTATGTCACTAGTTAATTTTGTTTCTTCCCGCTTTTTGTCGAGCGTGTTTCGTTTCACGTAAGTTATGAATTTAATTAATAAATTAACTGTTCAATGTTTGACATTAAAAATTTTAGTTTAGGTCAATATTAACAAAAACATTTTTTAAATTATTATTTATATAATTTCTAAAAAAATCGAATCAGGAGAAAACATGCGTGATATGGAACGAAAAATATGATGACCTTGATGTTTTGACAGATATTAATAATATTACCAGTGTACGGTTTTACCCCGAATCTATGGATCATTTCCTATTTTTTTACTTTTTCGTTATACATCATTCCTACAACCTATTGTGACAATTAAAATTAGAAAAAATAACTAAATAGCTAAATAAGTAACTAAGTTACTCGTAACTATGCAGACAATACTAATGATGGGTAAATCCCCTTTGCACAGGAGTATGGCAGCCGGAGCGTCTTTTTCTTTTATTTTATTACAGCACGTAGTTTACAAAGAACTTAAATGTACTTAAAAAATATTTCCTTAAAACATAATTAGACCCGGTAGAGACGTAGCAAGGAATTCTTACATTACTATATTTTAACATTATTATATTTTATCTATAAAATAAAAATAAACATAAAATTAAATTTTATCTTTTAATGCTGAAATAAAATAACTATAACTTTTGCTTTGAATAAATCAATGGTTTCTGTATTTTTTATACACTTTCATTAATTGATCATTGTGTGCAATTATCAGAGAAGCTTAACAATATTTAGGTATGAAAATGAAAGAATAGCCATTTCTTTTCATAAATTACTAAAGTAATTCTTTATACCTATTTAAATAATGTTGGGTAAATCAAAATATAGGTTTGCAACACTGCAATGACGGCCATAGCAGTTTACCCAGTCACGCGAGAAAAAAAATGTGAATTTACGAATATAATATTCTTTGTTTTAATGGTCTTATTAAACTTTAAATTGTGTTTTTTTGTTATAATTAGGGTCTATAAGACACGTACAATACAATGAAAGTGTTATTGAAAGAGTTTTGGTGTGAAAAAATGATGAATTTCATCTTTAAAAACTAATTTATAAATCGAGCAAAAAAAGTGTTTTTTTGTGTTATACGGTTCAACATCAGGTAAGTTTTTTATGCCGAGAGTATCGATTAGTACGTGGAACGACTCTCTGAAGTGTTTTATACGCCGTTTCGACTCTTAAAGTGATGAAAAAACATATTTTAGTGCGTTGTTTACAAATTCACGAACATACAGGTAGGTTTCGTACTACATTGTTTTCATAGTAGATAATGTTCAACATATATAAGTGCATTGTTTCAGTATAATTATAACTAGATATTCAGTTGATACTGACTTAATTATCGTTGTCGTCTTTATCATAAACCTAAAATACGTATGTATTAGCGATATAGTTGCAAACATGATAATTTTAAAGCCACCTGACGGAGTTAGCCTTATATTTGAGTTTTTAGCCTTTTTTCCTTCACATATACGTTTATTTGATTATCCTCATAAATAAATTTACATATGTAGTGTGTAAGGTATGAAGTTTTATTTATTTCTATATGAGTGGCACAAAAAAATTACTTCATTAATAAAATTATTTTCATCAAGGATAATATGTTTATCCTGCCTGAATGTGTTTTGACATCTTTCAAAACTTTTGTCAACTATGTTCCCAAAACAAACTAAAAATTTAAGATGAAACAAGAAAATAAAGATTACATGAAATATAGACAGTCCCTATGGTATATTTTAATGTGCATATCTATTTAAAAAATCTATAACAATTAAGCTTAACTATTTTTTTAAATATGTAGGTACATTGAAATATACCAATGTACTAAGCTCAAAACAGCAATTAAAAAAACATGGATTCCTAAGATGACCTTTTTTTACATCAATGTTCCAAATTATTTACACCATCCCTGGCTTGTTGGGTACACTGTCTGCACAGATGATCGGAAACATCAAAATTAAATAATATCAATTATTATTATTATTAACTAGCTCCCCGGCTCCGCACATGTGGAAGGTTGATAAGATGTAGCTTATATCCTTCTCCAAGATTCTGTCTTTATCTACACCAAAATTGATCATAATTGGTTCAGTCGTTTACGCGTGATTCCATGACCAAGGGAAATAGGGGGTTAATTTTTATATATTACTACCTGACCCAGCAAACGTTGTTTTGCCACGTTATAGGGGTTAGTTTTAGATGTTGGCCGATTCTCAAACCTACTCAATATGCTCACAAAATTTCATGAGAATCGGTCAAGCCGTTTCAGAGGTGTACGGGAACGAACATTGTAACACGAGAATTTTATATATAAGATTAATTTAAGAGCTCGGCTCTTAACAAGGGAGCCATTGCCACTGTTCTCTATCTTCTGCTTTCCATTTTACCTCATAAATACATTTTTTTTTCACTCATTCCACAAAACTTCTACAACAATAGTATTAATATAATTTAATAAAACAAACAGTTTTATGTCAAGTATTGTATTATCTTTTGTTGGCATCCAGCATACAGAATTGCATATAATTATATATATTCCAAATCTCTAGGTCATTGGGAAGTTAATTTCTCAGCTGAACATACAATCTACATGAAATAATAATTAATAAAAACGTAATTACTGAATTAATAGTTTGTATACTACAAAAGAATTACATATTTAATATTTTATACAAGAAAAATGTAATATATACACTATGTTACATTATATATGAAGTTGCCTATGCAGTAATACTTAGCTTTCTATTCTATTCTATTTTTATTAATGGCAACGATGCCGATGTCGACAATTCTGTCAGAAGTGTAAATACTTAGCTTTATTAGCCCAAAATTCTCTTTACCATTTAAGTGAGTTTTCATTTTCACTTTGCCTGCACATGGCTAAAAATAAAAATATTCTTTGTCACTGCAGTTTTCTTAAGCTTACACAAACCAACTAAGTAGTGTAAGTATTTGAATTTGTGTTAGAGTCCCAGGACGAGCAAAGTGTTATTGGGTTTTTCTATCAAATTCTGTGTAGCAGTTTGGATTTGTGCCTGGTTAATGGCAATAGGCTCGCCCCCTAAAACATACCGACGAAACGTGTGTGTACATTAGTACAACTGCCTAACGATTCGTGGATGGACAGGCGTGATAATATGTAATGAAGATCTCATTTCTTTTTCCAGGGTAGAAAAATGAATCATGCGGTTACATTAACCGGCAATATGGATATAGACCCTCTCAGCAACTATGAATACCAACCTTATGAAGCCTTCCCACCGGTCGCTCCTCTCAACCAAGCTTACTCCTACGACATTAAGCTTGAACACACAACATACAATCCGTACCAACATCACAACACCAACTATGTTCCCAACGGACATAGCACACAAGAAGAGTTGAAAACAGACTTGCCAACATCAGAAACAGCTGTAGAACCTTCTAGCAATGCTGAAATAGATACTAAACCCAATACAACAAAGAGAAAAAAAGACAAAAATGGCCCGTATTGTTCTGAGAAAATCACTGATGCAACATTTCCTTTCTACGGTTGTTCAGTCTGCAATATCAGTTATACAGCCCTACATGAGCTCGACCAACATGTTACCGTACACAAAAATAGAATGACTAGCTACAGGCTCAGACTCCGGAACCAATATAAAAAGAAACAGATAAAGAAAGAAAAGAAGAAGTTGAAAAAGATGGTCAAAATCAAGAAAGAGAACGATTTAGATATTGAAATTAAGCCTGAAGAAGGGTATATTGGCAATGAGAAGGCTGTTGATTTTGTTAACAACGGTAACGAGACAAATATGGAATGTAACGGAGACGATGCACAAATAAAAGATAGTAAAATTAATGTAAATAATAATTTAAGCGCTGATAGCAGTTCTTTGAGTACTGATGTCAGTTCTAGAATTACAAATGACGCTAGTGTTAGTAATGGAACAGACAATAAAAGCAATACTAAAGATAATAGTACGGAGGAGACGGAACTAAATAATTTAGAGAAAATATATAAATGTTTTGCTTGTCAAAAACAGTTCACTTTGAGTTACTATTTGAAGTTACACGTAAGATCACATACAGGTAAGAATTATACAATTTATCTTAATTTTTTGACGTCCCAATTAGTCCAGCAGTTGTTAACACTGCCTTCTGTGCTATGGGTCCCGGGCTCGAATCCCGGTAGGGACAAATGTTTGTGTGATTGATGAGCATAAACATTTGTTTTCGAATCATGTATCTATCTATACTATGTATGTATTTACAAAAAAAAGTATATATGTAGTATATCAACCAACTAGTATCCATAACACAAGCCTCGTTGCTTAGCTCGGGACTAAATGGCGCTGTGTCATTATGTCCAGAAATATTTATTTTATTTTATTTATTTAGTGTCCCACTGCTGGGCACGGGTCTCCTCTCATTTGAGAGGAATTAGGCTATAGTCCACTACACTAGCTATTGCGCTAATGCTGGTTGGCAGACTTAACACGTCATTGACAAAATCTCTCAAGCATGCAGGTTTCCTCACGATGTTTTCCTTCACCGTTTGAAACAATAAATGTTTTCTGATTCTGATCATGTGATATCAATAGGCAGATTATCCATACAAATGTTATGAAAAACTCGCATTTACGAAAGTTTTTCTGTCAATCTGTTATCTGATGCAATATGGTATGCATATATTTTGAAAAATTAGGATATAGAATAGATTTCTCCCGGAAATCACCCCAAAAAAGGGTGAAAAGGGAGGTACAAGTATGTATGCAGAATCCATAATTTCTTGAAAGAGGGTAGTAATTAATAAATATATCTGGAAATTATGACACAGCGCCATCTAGTTGCCGAGCTAAGCAACGAGGCTTGTGTTACGGATACTAAATAGTTACATAATGTCCATGTTCATCGTAGAAACATCTGCCTCTACCGGGATTCGAAGCCACGACCCTTACCACAGAAGACAGCCTTTAGTAACGCTGCGCCCATTGAGCCGTTAAATAAGTAGATTGGAAACAATTAGTTATTCTACGCAGACGGGGGAAAAGCTGGATAATTATAAATTTGTGCTTGTTTTCAGATGAGAAGCCGTACACGTGCAGTGTTTGTGGGCAGTCGTTCATCACAGCGAGCAAACTCGGGAGGCACAACAAGCGGATACATCTGGCAGAGCGCTACCAGTGCCGGATATGCTTCAAAATATTCTCTAGGTAACCATCTTACTCTTAATTACTTACTTACTTTAAAGTTTAAAGTTACTGGATGCCATAAGCAGTCATGGGCAGCGCCGGAGCTAACAAAAAAGCTATAAATAAATATTTCCCGACATTATTACACAGCGCCATCTAGTTCCGAGCTAAGCAACGAGGCTTGTGTTACGGATACTAGTTGGTTGATATACTACATATATACTTTTTTTTGTAAATACATACATATTATACATAGATACATCCATGACTCGGATACAAATGTTTATGCTCATCACACAAACATTTACGGGACCCATAGCACAGAAGGCAGTGTTAACTACCGCTGGACTAATTGGGTCGTCTAATATATTATATTGTAACATGTATATTTTTTCTAGGTTCGAACTTTTAACAGCTCATTTTGACAAAACACATCCCGAAGACAAACTCGAAGGAGAACCATATGGTATGTTTAAGTTTAATTATATTTTTTATGACATACAGACAAACAGAATTACGTCCCGCTTTATGGTAAGCGGTTACCGTAGCCTATACACGTTTGCAACACCAGAGGCGTCGCTCGCGCGTTGCCGACCCTGTAGAAACTGATTTGCTGTTTTCCATTTTTATGAACCTCAAAAATTAAGGACTGTTTTTGGTTTCTCCAAATAGGAGATTTTTACTAAAGTGACAGCAAACGGAATAGGGGACTTCACAATTTTGTTTAAAGTATTCAAAAATATTCCAAATGAAGTGTTACGTGATAAAAATACATAACATACCATCACGCCTGTCGTCCCCGAAGGGTTAGGCAGAGGTGTACTAATGTACACACACATTTCGCCGGTATGTTTTAGGTCCCATGTAATAGGGGCGAGCATATTGCCATCAACCGGGCACGAATCCGAACTCCGAGCTGCTACTGAGAATTTCATTGAAAAACCCAATGACACTTTGCTCGACCTGGGAATCGAACCTTGGACCTCTTGCTCGGCAGTCGCTCTGTACGACCACTCGACCAACGAGGCAGTTATATAAAAATACATATACAATAAAAATACGTCAGAAAATTTATTTTATTTTCACCAATAGATGCATTAAAAACAACTTTCGTACTGATTTAAATTATGATTTCGAATGTTCGCGCAAAAATGGCAGCCGCCATGTTGTCACTATGATGGCAACAAATAAAGTCATCAGTGAAGAAAGTACGGCGAGAGATTTTTAGAAATAGGGTATTTTGCCCCGTCTAAAAAAAACTGAAAAGTGTATTTTTAGATAGATATTCATAAAAGCTAACGGATTTTTTTATTTCTATTCAAAAATATGGAAAATTAATTTTAATGTATGTAACTAATTATATTTTAATGTAAAAATTAACGTTCTCTTATCTGTTCCTTGAATGTGAAAAGTGATTATTTAACGAGCTCTGGTAACCTTACTCACTCGCAGAAAGACAACTATTGTTGTTTCACTGCGGTGTTCTGTAAGGCGGAGGTACTTCCCCAGTCGGGCAGCGAGATTTGAGCGAGGAATCTCGCTATGCCCTGCCTCTCTAAATTAATTTGAATTCCAACATACCCCAAGTAATTGAGCCTCAATATTCGGTCTTTCCGCAGACTACAACGCCATACTGCCTTACCTGAAAGAGTTAGAGGAACAACTGCAGGTTCCAGCTGAGGATAGAGACGAGAAGCCAGCAGACGGAGCTGGCTTCGAGGAGACCACGCCGCCTGCTGTCAAGGAGGAGGTCAGTACTGGTCTAGTAGACCATAGTAGACCAAATTTAAGTGCGTCTTTTTCGCCGGTATGTTTTAGGTCCCATGCAATAGGGGGCGAGCTTATTGCCATTAACCGGGCACGACTCCTAACTCCGAGCTGCTACTGAAGATTTCATAGAAAACCCCAAAAACACTTTAATCGACATGGGACTCGAACCCAACTAGACCAACGAGGCAGCTAGTTTTATTTCAATGTCATATTTTATCTTTTACTAGCTGACCCAGCAAGATTTTTCCCACGTTATAGGGATTGGTGGACTACCCCTAACTTTTAGGGGGATGAAATATAGATGTTGGCCGATTCTCATAGATACCGGATAAGCACAAAAATTTCATCAAAATCGGTCAAGCCGTTTCGGAGGAGTATGGCAACGAAAACTGTGACATGAGAATTTTATATATTAGATATGCCCAACGGCACAGACATCAGTTTTTCAGCTACTATGCTGATCTCATAAACATTTACCATTTTTTTTTCTAGTTCAAAGAAGAAGACTTAAAAGACTTGGTTCCAAAGTTGACCATAGACACTGAGGATATTAAGTATGATCTAGACATCAAGGTAAAGGACGAATTCCCGCCGGAAGAGGCGCCGCCTGGTGATATCGGTGATACCGGTGATGTTGGTGATATCGGTGATACTGGTGATTGCGGTGATGTTGGTGATGAGCCTGATCATGCTGATGACGCGTCCAATGATGTGAAGGATGAAGATGGGTGAGTTTTGTAGTTTCAGCTTCTTTTATACTCTTTATGTTATAAATGCGATAGTGTGTCTGTTTGATTGTTACCTTGTCACATTTTAACTGCTGAATCGATTTAGATGAAATCTTGTATGAAGTTTTAATCCTGGGGAAAGATATAGGATAGGAAAGAGAAGTGGAAGAAACTATCAATTTTGTAATTGACAAAATTGATAGTTTTTTTTTGGATGAAATTAATAATAAAGACGAAGTCAAAAGTAGTATTTTATAAACCTTAAAAATAAAACCTAAGTTATCGTTTTAGTTAGACCATCCTGTTTAGACTAGGTAGACTATAAAAAATGCAGCAATTAAAAACCTATAATAAAATAAAATATATTAATGATTTTCTCAAGTCTCAGTAAAGATGTGATGTGATTCCTAGCTCATCAGACGAGGACTACTTCCCGTCGAACACGTGGGCGGCGCCCCCTTCGCCGGGCCCCCCCTCGCCGGGCGGGGGGCGCGGCGGGGGCCCCCGGGGGCGCGGCGCGGCGCGTGGGCCACAAGTGTGCACCGTGTGCCACAAGCGCGTCAGCACGCCGTCCTACATGCGCGTGCACATGCGCACGCACACGGGCGAGAAGCCCTTCAAGTGCTACACGTGTGGGCGAGGGTTCATCACCAGCAGCAAGATGCATCGCCACGTGCTCACGCATCAGCAAGGTATACACCACGTCTATACTAGGTCATTTGTCCTTACCAGGAGCCTGATAGTCACGTCAAATAGAGAAAGATAATTGAGCACGATAGAGACAGAATGATTGCGGGACAGAGACAGATATTGGGCGCAGTCGGATTTCGCCGGTATTTTTTAGGTCCCATGTAATACATGGCCAGCGTTTTCCTTTCAACCGCACACAAATCAAAACTCCAATATGCCACTTAAAATTTCATCGAAAAATCCAATAACACTCTATCTCGCTCGCACTTACAACTACTAGTTCAATAAACCAAACATCCATATAAGTAGCTTGCCAGAGTAGTGGTGCATGTGTTCGCAAATCCCATGGCCCCGGCAATAGTGCTGGTGGTATTGACGGGGGCGGTGTTTAGTCGGTACACGCCCACTGTGGGCGGAGTCCGACACGCCCCGTCGCATCCCTAGGCGGCGGGAAGCTCCATAACGGCTTCTCCGCTCCTAAAAAAAGGCACCTAAAATATTCAGCTTCACGAAATCCCACAAAATTGCTCTACCTATTCCGATCAATATACTGTGTGTGTTCTGTTCTAGATAAGGATGATGTGAAGCTAGAAGAAGAGTCACAGCTGGAGGCTGCGGCAGATGACGACACCGAGGAAGCTGCTAAGAAGTAAGTGAAGTCACCCTCTTCGTGCTTTACAAACTACACGTTAGTATCGATGCAGCTGCATGGGCGCAACTAAGCGGGTGGATATGGTCCAAGACCCACCCTAAGATGTGCTGTACCCTAAAGACATCCCCCAAAAACACGCCCCCTTCTCACGTTTTTACTGGGAAGACGAAGCGGCGCAACAAACTCCCCAGCAAAGACCTACGCAAAAATAGTCCTTAAAAAGTTACGGCTCTCAAGAAAACTTAGGACCAAAACCGGTATTTAATCAAACCGGTACTATCGCTACTTTTAACCGGTTGCTTGTTTCCTGAACGCAATACTCCGACGCTGAAAAGTTACTGAATCCATAGTCATGTATGTTAAAATTCCACAGGCCTTCTAAGAAGAAATCCAAAATGAAATCCAAACTGAGCAAGAAGAAGAAGACAGAAGAAGCGCCGAGAAGGAAGCACCAGAAGCGGCCGCACGCCTGCGAGTACTGTAACCAGAAGTAAGTGATAATAATATTAATGTATCTATCTATATACCAGGCCACTCAGAAAGTTTTGCGACAAAAAGTTTTTATGTATAAGACACTGGCCACTTATAATTATTTTCAAAACTTCGACTATTTAAAAGTAAAAATACCATTGTTCGATTTTCAAATTTCCCTCCGCATTTTTTTGAGAGGCATATAAAATTTTCTTGTCTCATAAAAAATGGATCTGCATCGAGAAAAATTTCGTGCGTTTCGACTTTTTATGATTTCAAATGTGGTTTAAAACCTGAAGAGTCATTTGATCGACTTCGAATTGCTTTTATGGATGAAGGACCTTCAAAAACAACCATCTGCCGCTGGTATAGCGAGTTCAAACGTGGTCGTCTTACTTTTAATTTTTTTGTCAGAAGTAGAATAAAAAACGAAATATTATTCTCTTTGTGTGTCCCAACCTGCACTAGGCTAACTCCTCAAACCTCAAATGGAAACTCGTGCCCAGCAATGGGAAAACGGCTCAAATTTTCTCAATTTTTTATGATAGGTAAGCGTTTGACCACAGTGTCAACTGAAGGTAAGTGACGATGTGATCTAATCATTCCCTTCCATGTTTCATTCCAGATTCCTCCACCTGAACATGCTGGAAGTGCACAAGAAGTCTCACGAGGGCGAAGCCCTGGTGCTCCGCTGCCACTACTGCCTGGCGGAGGCCGGCGACGCCGACCAGCTGCGGGAGCACGAGGCCACGCACCGCGGACCGAAGCCCTACCTGTGCACCACCTGCGGCAAGTGCTACAAGAAACGGGAGACTATGGTGAGAATAAAATAAATAGTAAAAAAAACTGACTTTTAATGTAAAAACTGGACCAAATTGAAATAGATGGCGTCGGTATAGCTGGCGTCGGTATTGGTGATGTCGGAATAGATGGCGTCGATATTGGTGATGTCGGAATAGATGGCGTCGGTATTGGTGATGTCGGAATAGATGGCGTCGGTATTGGTGATGTCGGAATAGATGTTGTCGGTATTGGTGATGTCGGAATAGATGGCGTCGATATTGGTGATGTCGGAATAGATGGCGTCGGTATTGGTGATGTCGGAATAGATGGCGTCGGTATTGGTGATGTCGGAATAGATGTTGTCGGTATTGGTGATGTCGGAATAGATGGCGTTGGTATTGGTGATGTCAGAATAGATGGCGTTGGTATTGGTGATGTCGGAATAGATGGCGTTGGTATTGGTGGCGTCGGAATTGATGGCGTCGGTATTAGTAGCGTCGGAAAAGATGGCGTCGGTATTGGTAGCGTCGGAATAGATGGCGTCGGTATTGGTAGCGTCGGAACAGATGGCGTCGGTATTGGTAGCGTCGGAATAGATGGCGTTGGTATTGGTGGCGTCGGAATTGATGGCGTCGGTATTGGTAGCGTCGGAATAGATGGCGTCGGTATTGGTAGCGTCGGAATAGATGGCGTCGGTATTGGTAGCGTCGGAACAGATGGCGTCGGAATAGATGGCGTCGGTATTGGTAGCGTCGGAATAGATGGCGTCGGTATTGGTAGCGTCGGAATAGATGGCGTTGGTATTGGTGGCGTCGGAATTGATGGCGTCGGTATTGGTAGCGTCGGAAAAGATGGCGTCGGAGTAGATGGCGTCGGTATTGGTAGCGTCGGAATAGATGGCGTCGGTATTGGTAGCGTCGGAATAGATGGCGTCGGTATTGGTGATGTCGGAATAGATGGCGTCGGTATTGGTGATGTCGGAATAGATGGCGTCGGTATTGGTAGCGTCGGAATAGATGGCGTCGGTATTGGTAGCGTCGGAACAGATGGCGTCGGTATTGGTAGCGTCGGAATAGATGGCGTCGGTATTGGTGATGTCGGAATAGATGGCGTCGGTATTGGTGGCGTCGGAATTGATGGCGTTGGAATAGATGGCGTCGGTATTGGTAGCGTCGGTACAGTTGGCGTCGGTATTGGTAGCGTCGGAATAGATGGCCTCGGTATTGGTAGCGTCGGTATAGATGAGTCGGTATTAGTAGCGTCGGAACAGATGGCGTCGGTATTGGTAGCGTCGGAATAGATGGCGTCGGTATTGGTAGCGTCGGTATAGATGAGTCGGTATTAGTAGCGTCGGAACAGATGGCGTCGGTATTGGTAGCGTCGGAATAGATGGCGTCGGTATTGGTAGCGTCGGTATAGATGGCGTCGGTATTGGTCGCGTCGGAATAGATGGCGTCGGTATTGGTAGCGTCGGTATTGGTCGCGTCGGAATAGATGGCGTCGGTATTGGTAGCGTCGGAACAGATGGCGTCGGTATTGGTAGCGTCGGAATAGATGGCGTCGGTATTGGTAGCGTCGGTATAGATGAGTCGGTATTAGTAGCGTCGGAACAGATGGCGTCGGTATTGGTAGCGTCGGAATAGATGGCGTCGGTATTGGTAGCGTCGGTATAGATGGCGTCGGTATTGGTCGCGTCGGAATAGATGGCGTCGGTATTGGTAGCGTCGGTATAGATGGCGTCGGTATTGGTCGCGTCGGAATAGATGGCGTCGGTATAGATGGCGTCGGAATTGGTCGCGTCGGAATAGATGGCGTCGGTATTGGTAGCGTCGGAATAGATGGCGTCGGTATAGATGGCGTCGGTATTGGTAGCGTCGGTATAGATGGCGTCGGTATTGGTCGCGTCGGAATAGATGGCGTCGGTATTGGTAGCGTCGGTATAGATGGCGTCGGTATTGGTAGCGTCGGTATAGATGGCGTCGGTATTGGTCGCGTCGGAATAGATGGCGTCGGTATTGGTAGCGTCGGTATAGATGGCGTCGGTATTGGTCGCGTCGCAATAGATGGCGTCGGTATTGGTAGCGTCGGTATAGACGGTGACGGTAGTGATGGCGTCGGTATATATAGTAATCTCTCTCGAGCCGTTCAGCTAACCGTCTCCATGCCTGGCAGGTGTACCACAAGAAGCGGCACGCACCGGACAAGGAGTTCGTGTGCGAGATGTGCTCGAAGCGCTTCAACGCGGCGTGCAAGCTGCACAAGCACATGCTCACGCACCGCACCGACCGCTTCGTGCTGCGCTACGAGTGTCCCGTCTGCGCGCACATGTTCAACACCAAGTACCACGTGCACATGCACCTCAACACGCACCAGAAGGAGGGCCTGTGAGTACACACAAACATGTTCACACATACACACACACACATGTTCTCTCTCTCACATACACACACATGTTCACACACACACACATGTTCTCTCTCACACGCGCACACATGTTCACACACACACACACACACACATGTTCACACATCCAAATCTACAGAATACTTTTCCAAGTCGGTAAGAAGCGAAGTCTACAAGCTAAAATCAACTGGAAAACACGAAAAATGCTACTTTGTTGTTATATCATAGTAAAATAATATCATTTCATATTTATTATTCAGTCATTAATAGTGGTGACTGAACTGAAGCCAAAAATGATTTCAAACCGAAAGCAGCTGTATGTTTTGCATCTTAAACTTTTAATATAACAGTGCAAACTATAATACATCTACATTTATTCAGCAATTAACTTCCAAACCCCCTATAACTGACTTCAATTCCCCAGAATCCTGGAGGAGAATCGCAACGAGATTCTCGCAATGGTCCTTCAAAACGCTCGAAAGATACCGAAACAGCCGGACGCGCCCGCCAACCTCACCGACATCATACCTTCAGACGAGCGCTCCAGGGTGTGCAACATATGTGGCGAGGTCTTCCACCACTTCTACTACCTAGAAGAACACCTCAAGAGCCACGGCTCCAGAATCGCCATCACCGACATCGACAAGGAAGAAGAGAAGAAATACATCTGCCAGATTTGCAACAAAGGCTTCAAATTGCACTATTATTTAAAACTTCACAGCTTTACGCATTCTAAGGAGAAGCCGTTCATTTGCCAGCAGTGCGGCAAGGGGTTTATTACTAAAGGGAAGTTGAAAAGACATTTAGAGACCCATACGGGCTTGAAGAAGTACCAGTGTCATATATGCTATAAATTCTTCACTAGACCTAGTTATTTGAGAATACATATTAGGACCATTCACGGCACTCAGGATTATAATTTCCGGTTCGACAAAGGCTATGGGCTTGGATCTCTGGCGGTGGCGATGTCCGATGGCAGTCAGAACAGCATTTAGTATCTCGTGAGGATTTTATGATCCCACTGCTCCAAAACTGCGTCTCTACTGATCTCTGTTCAGAACTATCTTAAGGTGCGCACAGATTTAGTAACATGTTATGTGACTTGTGTTTTATAACACGTCCACGCCAGAATAACAATGTTTTATAAGAAAGTGTCGTTTTCATACCATATATAACATTGTTGCCAAAACTAATAACATGTCAATAACGTCTTATAACATGTTATGTTATGTAATCTGTACGCACCTTTAGGCCGTATTTTCGGGTTATTACAAAGAATAAATTTATCTTTTTTAAAAAGGATATTATCTTGATACATTGATGTGAGGTGTTGGTTGTCTTGAAGTTATAATTACTAACAGCTACCTTACATATTTGTTAATTATTGACAATCTAACCCAGAACGAGCTCACCGTATCCTTCGGTCGTGTAGTTTTAAACTTGAACTTTAGATTTAATAGAATCTATGATGGGACAATACCTATAGAGAAGTTAACTGGGTCTAAATAATATCAATATATCGCGATTAAATCCTTTAAAAGTATAATAGTTTTATTTCAAAGAGTATATCACAACACATACATACATTCACGACTTTTACCCATGGGGATAGGCATATCACAATATTTGATGATTTTAAATACATTTTTTTTTATTGTTAACTTAAATGTGTGATAAATACTCCCAGGGGTCTGGTTTGGTTTGACCAGTGTGAATGTCAAATCTCGAGTTTAAAACCCAAAGCACACACCACTGAGTATTCGGGAGTTATGTGCGTATTTATCACATGCTCAAACGGTGACTGAAAACATCGTGAAACCTGCATGCTTGAGAGATTTGTCTCGATGGCGTGTGAAGTCTGCCAACCCGCAGTAGGCTAGCGTGGTGGACTATAGCCTAATCCCTCTCAAATGAGAGGAGACCCGCGCCCAGCAGTGGGACGCTACAAAATACGATATTTTCCAATATTTGTCTTAGAAAAAATACTCCATTGAAGAAAAAACAAATAAAATTTGAGTTAAGCAGTCACAACACTAACCTTATTTCGTTTTGGTTAAATAATGTAAATGTTACGTTTAAAACAATGTACATCTTTAGGACAATTTGTAAGCCTTGTATTCATGGTAAACATTTGTTGAGCAACAGTTGATTAACATTGTTGGTAAGCTGAGACACATGTTTCCGGGTTAAGAAACAGTTTGTCAAATGTTGATTGACTCTGCGAACCCCAATGTTTACTGCAACGTGTTGATAAAAAAAATTTGTTCGACACATGTTTTCACGCCGATAAACAGTTTGTCAACATGTTGTCTACAACTACAACATGTTGAGAACAAAATTTTTTTGACACTTGTTTCCGCGCCGAAATTTAGTTTGCAAACATGTTGATCGACTCTACAAACCCCAGTGTTGCCAGCAACATGTTGCCAAAAACCACCATGAATAAGGCTTTACATATGACGTGTACTAGGTCAGTGACGTCACAATGACAGGCGCAAGTTGTACTTCAAGTTACGCCGCTGTAACTAACCTATATATAAGTATTTGGTTATGGTAATTGTTAATATATATAGCAATAAAATGTTGTCATTATAAGAAGGTTGTTGATTTTGTAAAAAAAAGATGAAATAAATTAAGTTTTATAATTCTGTCGTTTCATTGTGGTTCTAAGCTTGGGCGTGACTAGAGTTTTCCTTCAGGCAGGCTTGGCACCAGCGCTGTGATCGAGGCGCTGGAGCTAAAATAAAAGCATCCCACCTAAATTACCACAAACATTCACAAGTTTCAACTAAGGGCCGGCGCTCACTGACGGCGTGGCACGGCATGACACGGCAGGTTTTGCTGCGGCATGCCGTGGTATTCTGCTGAAAGCCCATTAACCGAAATTACCGTTGCACAAGTTTCAACCTTATTTCAAATAACTTAGCAATCATAATTCCACGACTAAAGTGACCCATTCATGGAATGAAACCATGTCACGTCAAGCCGCAGCATCCCGCGGCGCGTCTCCGCAGCATTCCGGGGCACTTCGCGTCATCGATATCGAAAAAGAGTAACATGAATTGAAACAAAATCATTGAAATAAGTTTCAAAATATCTTAATTAGTAATAAAATCCTTGGACATGACACGCCGTGCCGTGCCGACAGTGAGCGCCGGGCCTAAATATGATGACCTATTTTTATCCCCGGCACCCTCGTTCTCCTTGCTACCACGCCACTGAATTTCAATAGATGATAATTTTCCTATTTAATACTAATCCAAGAACCTGTGATGGGCACCGTCCACCGTAGAAGAATTTCTAATCGGTGGCCCAACATCCTAGGTCCAGCTCGGTCCTAGGCTAGGCTATGGTCCAGTACCCACACTGGACCATTGTCCGGTGCATTGCACGGCCCATCATCTCAGAACAACCAAATAAAACACGCACATGACACAACACTTTAATCACTTGTTTTATTTACGATCGCTTTGTACAACACCGTTTATAAAAGCGAATATAATCTGAACAACATGCACAAATACACTCTAGCATGGCAGAAAGCAACTCCTGGAAGTGCATATCAGGGATAGTACAGCTGAGCAGGCAACAAATGCACCTAAATATCTCTTTAATATATTTCGCCACAAGCCCACAGCATGTACCTATGTGGCTGGCACTACCGGACCCCGGCTTACACTGAGGGGCGAAACTCTTCTTCTTGTTTAAAGAGCACAGAGTAATCAGCCGCTCTTTCTTGCGTCTCTGTTCCCTTGAAGCCGTAACTTTGGTTCTTGGTCTGTGGTGTTCTTTCTATAGATTTAAAATGGTTAGAAACATACTGGATGGGGCAGATCGGGGCACTAGCCTCGGTGGTACTTTCAAGGGATGCTAACATCATAATAATTATATTCATCTAGCTAACGTCATACTATGATTTAAAAAAAAAAAAACATGTCACATGAATGAAAAACTGCCCACTGACTTTTCAGTTAATGAAAACATGGCGAGGAAATTGCATGCCGAAGAGCTGCATTTTCGAGTGGCGCGTGAAGTTTGCCAACTCGGTTGACTAGCGTGGTATGTTAAGCCTAATCACTCGCTAATAAGAGGACACCCGAGCCCAGCAGTGGGACAGTAATAAATGGGTTCATGATAATCATGCTAATCTAAATATATATAACTCAAAGGTGACTGACTGACTGACATAATGATCTACCAACGCACAGCCCAAACCACTGGACGGATCGGGCTGAAATTTGACATGCAGGTAGATGTTATGATGTAGGCATCCTAAGAAAGGAATTTTGAACGTTCACCCCCTACGGGGTTAAAACGGAGGTGCTAGTTAATATGACACTTTTTTTTTAGTTAATTTGCATGCGCACGAAGTCGCGGGAATCAGCTACTAATAAATACATTTGCAGATTTTATCATCTTGCGTGTAACGTAACGTAATGGTCAGTTGGATGTCTCACCAGAACTATTTCTTCGACATATACGTCTCCCCTGCCATGTTTCCTTGACACCCAGTTTTTAGGATTCTGCAACAATCGTTTACGATATAAAGAGACACGCAAAGACGTAACAGGATAGTCCACCTTTATAAAACATTATGGAATGCAATAAAATATTGAGTATATTGAGGATACGCCACACTGACAAGGGACCTGTAACTAAATTTTGATAGAAACCACAGCGATGGTCGCAGACCATACGAATATTACGCGCGTTACAGGTCGCCAATCTATGCCAGGTTTGGGTTTCCAATAGTCTATCGAATATACCAAACGGCGCGGGCGTCCGACATTTGTACAATGCGATTCATCATCATCATCATATCAACCGTTAGACGTCCACTGCTGGACATAGGTCTCCCCCAAGGATCGCCACGACGACCGGTCCTGCGCCACCCGCATCCAGCGACCTTGACCAGGCCGTTGGTCCACTTTGCCGAGGGCCTACCTACGCTGCGTGTTCCAGTACGTGGTCGACACTCGAGAACATTCAAGCCCCATCGGCCATCCGTTCTTCGAGCGATGAACGGATGATAATGTGATTTGTCTTTCGAAATAGTCGTGGTATTAACTGTGGGTTGTCCAGTGAAAGATTCGTCTTCAACAAGGGACGCACTATTTACTTTTTTGTAGGTTATATATAAATAGTTATGATACAGGAAAACGTCGTGAGGAAACCTGCCTGATTCAGATAAGTTCTAAATGACATGAGAAGTCGGCCAACTAAACTATAGCCTAGTTTCTTTCAAATGAAACAAGACCCCGAGCCCAACAGTGGGACACTAGGTAAATGAGTTGATGAGATGACTAGTGAACATATAAAATATTGTTCCATTACGAAAACTGTTTAGTACCTACTAGATATGTCTTACTTGCCCTTCACTCAGTAATTACTAAAATATCATAGCATCATGCCTAAATTCCTGAAGATTGTGATAGAAGTATTTATATAAAGTATTTTTTCTTATATACCACACAGGTGGAAAACAAACTTACGGCCCGCCAAATGATAATCGGTTACCGTAGCGCCTATGCACGTTTGCAACACTAGAGGTTGTCGCTCCCGCGTTGCCGACCCTGTAAAAACCTTATCACTCCTTTTTTGAAGAACCCCATGCTGCAGTCGTTTGGGATAACCTCGGCAGGTAGTTCATTCCACAGGCTGATTATGCGTGTGAGATTTCTTTGGAACCGCACAGTACGCGAAGAGATATTAACTCTATAATAGACCAGGCACAAAACTACTCGTTACATTTACACGACCTAAGAAACGAACACACGGCATTGCGATCAGACTACATCAGTAAGGTACTTATTGCTAAAAGATTACTTAGTTCTTGTACAAATAACTTACAAAACAATTTTTAAGTCTCCACGCCTCAGCAGCAAACTCCATCTCTCAGCTGCCAGAGAACTGCACTTTATCTATTTACCTAACATTTTACATATTACCGATAATTTTCACATTTGGTCAAACATTTTCACCATTAGATAATAATACCTACATATTTAGAATTTTCCCGATAGATAGAAACGCAAAATTTGACAGTCTTAGTTGGTTATGTCAACTGTCAAACATTTTTTTTTCTTATAAATAGACATAATAGAGTTTTTTTTTTTATCAGTTATACCTACTTAGGTTACCTCTTGACCACAATCTCATCTGATGGTAAGTGACGATGTGGTCTAAGATGTAGCACGCTTACCTAGAAGATACCTATTCACTCGTGACTTGTAGACCTCCAATTTGTACTCGTCGGGGAATACAGACTCAGGCAACTGATTCCATTCCCGCGCTGTGCGGATAAAAAAGGACGAAGCGAAGCGCTTCGTGCAGGTTTGGGGGATTCCCACCATAAATCATAATTAAAGTATAGTTGACGTATATACCTAGTTACATGGATTTACAAGGATATTGATAATATTAGCGATATATATTTATTTATTTGGGTAGGCCCCCGGCAAGGTGCACTGACGACCTGGTAAAGGTCGCTGGAATCCGCTGGATGCGGTCGGCGCATAACCGGTCGTCGTGACGATCCTTGGGGGAGACCTATGTCCAGCAGTGGACGTCTAACGGTCGATGTGATGATGATATATTTATGAGGAAATATACGTTACCGGCCTTTTAGAAAAGACTCGACAATAAAATAAAACACCATTGATTTTCATAATAAACTTTTTTTTTCAAATAGCATATATTTTTACGAAATAAAAAATACACATACATTGTAACATAACCTTTCTAAGCTAGACTTAAAACTATTCGCCCGAGGATTTGTGACGGGTTTCAAGAAAAATAATATATTAAACTAAAAAAATATAATTATGTATTAGGCATGTGTAACATACATGAAGATTGTCAAAAAAAATTTACGTCGGTTGAGTGTCTTAAATTAATAAAAACTTTTTATTAAAGATTTTTTTTACGTAGCTTGTATAGAATGTACTTTTGAATGTGAGAAAACTAAGATAAGAAAAAAAATGTCCAGAATATTTACCAAAAGTTCGAAGAAGTAACATAGAGTAGATGAAACTCCGAAATCATAAACATGATGAATAAGACCAGCATTTAGAGGAGGTATCATCAACTCTATATAACTTGCAAGAACTTTATATAACTATTCCGATCATTTTGAAACAAAAAACTTCCCAGTTTACAGAAAATTATATCACTAATATATCACTGATCAAAACTTCGCTAAATCAAAAGTATTTCAAGTTTAACGCTATTTGGACACAGCAGACTCTACAGGAATTTTGGAGCATGATTGAAGATATATCGGTTTAGATACAGAGACTATATTCGAGCTTTGATATTCAAATGTCAACGTTTACGTCGCTGTGATTGGCTGAAGAAAAACTGTTCAACCAATCACGGCGTCCGAAATAGTTAATATTTTAAAAATACCCTCAAAATTTAAAATACTTCTCTTGACGTAATATATTACTTGATGGTGTATGTCTGCTAGATAATAAAGATTAATTTATCAGTTAAAACGCATTTATGGTGTTCAAATTATAGAAAAAGTAATTTAAAAAAGTGGGTAGTTGTTTATTTATACGTTATCTTTTGCTTTCTTAGATAATTTATAACAAACTATAGGTGACTGGTGACTTTTTACTACATAAAAGTTTCTGACAGAATTGTTTTGATACAAAAACTGCATGAAAATCCGTTGCCATCAAAAGTTTAGAAGATAATTCTGACCTACAATTTAGTAATTAAAATCATGACATTAAATCGTGCCATCTCGTCCTCAGACATGCAGTGTGAGAGAGATAGCAGATTTATGCCGTTGATTTATGAAATAATTTTATTTTGAGTTTGTAGTAATAAGTCCCCATCCACTATAAGCTACCACAAAAATCTTATAAAATCTCAACTTGTCATTTTATCAACACTAGAACCGTTTCTAGGTAATTACAAATCGACATACAATAAATATTAAAGGAGAAAATAAAAAAATATACTTTTCAGTTTATTAAAAAATAAGACACTTTAGTTTAAAAATTAACAACATTTAAATGTACTGGTTATTATTACACGGTTGATATAACCTGACTATATATTTAAAAATGTTAAGTTGGACAAGAAATTTTGAAACGGTAAAAATTTTATTTTACGGTCAATCAATCTTTGTTTGAAAACAAGATTGTTTTTTTCCTTTAACCACAATGTACCACAGTAAAGCGAGGCAGGGTACAGGTAGTATATTATATTTATTTGTCAAATGCATGTACTTTTAAATATATTTTATACCTTCAAATAACATGAAGGGTAAACTCGGTTAAGCGGCACCGGCCTCGCTCATTCGACAGACGGGTGTCAGAATCCGTCGTGCATCAAAGACCACGTTAAGCCTTTGATCCTGGTAGTCATATGAATAACTGGTAGTTAATGGTAGTCAGAGAGCTAAAAACCCTGATAACCAGTTTTACCCTTCGGATATCAGAATTACCCAATAATTGTGTCGCGGAGGTCGATGAAAACCGAACCCAACAATTTGGAAAAAGGCTGGGTAGAAATATTTATAGTTGTATTGGGAACATACTTCTGTAGATAATAATATATGAATCAGGTTTATGGGTATAAAGGTATGTTGTTATTAATATTCTCGAATGAAAGATCTAGAGAATCTCTATAGAGAGAAAAAATATCACAAGTTATTTCAACCGTGCAATAGAATGAATAGTAAAAAAATAAAGAGAAAAAAATAAAATAATAATTTAAATCTATTGAAAGTAGGCTAGCCTGATTATTCTTAAATTTACATAAAATGCTAACACATTATATTATATTTTTGTTTTATAATTATTTTTATATAATATCAATTGTGTAGGATGATCTGGCAGACAGGAAACAATATTAAGTATTGATAAAATAAAAATTACGTCAAAACGTCCACTATCAATGAACGTTCAATAATTTATTTAACAAATAAGTATTTTCAACATGCAATCTATACTTCATAAATTTATCGCAGTTACCCTAATCTGCTCAGAAAGGGGTAAGAATGGTTCATAAGGGTAAAAATTATTAAAAATATTTGAACAATGCCAGAGCATCCTATGTAACCGATACGATTCTATTTCATTATTATTATTAAAAGCACAATGGCGGGGGTAGCTATGTATACTGGTCACTTAACCCGGTTAAGCGGAATTTGTTGTTACGGTTATAGGCAGCAATAGCCCATCGTGGAAAAGAGACTTATTCTTTCGACAGTCGACAGGTCAACGCTGTTTTGTCGCTTTCTTCAAAAAGCCATTTCAGCCGTTGACCATCATTAATGGACTCTCTTACTTTGCAGCAACATGTCTGAACTACTGTCATTTGTAAAAGATTTTTATATTTACAGAAATAAATATAATTTGTTGTTGGAGCCTCAGGTAGGAAGTAGCCGCTACAGCCTCAAAATACGCGTCTTAAAATATTCATAAGAGAATTTATCACGATGTTTTTTTAATTAGAATTAATCAGTAGGGCGTCGTGACCAGTTCCTTAGAGCATCCCCCCAATAAACATGAAAGCATTATATGCCATCTAGAAATGATAATGTAAAACAATGCACCAGTTTTTAATTCTATTTCAACTGAAAATGATCAATAAATTAATATTAATGATAATTACCCTTTTTATTTATGTTTACCCCTGCGTGGTGGACTATAAATTAATTTCTGGTTATATTTATAGAATATAATTAATGTGTTAATTCAAGGGGTAAGGCAGAGATGTACTGCTGTATGCGTCTCGTTCGCCACCGCTTTATATATTACAGTTTATTTGTATTTGTACCAGCTGCCAATACTTTCGAATACCGTCATTTTCAGTTGAAACTAAATATTACAGTCAGAACTAAAATTAAAAGAAACATTAAATTAAAGTCATAATTTTCGACATAAGAACTTGATTGGCAAGGCATACGATTTTAAACAAACCAATTTGGAAATTTCGTCAAATAACTGTCAACAAATAAATTAGAAAGAGACAGAAAATACGCCGTTTTTTTAACTATTTTATAGCGTCTAATTACTATACGGCTCGCGCGCTGCTCAAATAGTTTTGGAAACCCTTTAGGCTTAATAATTGCCCGTTGAGCTCAAAAGTGCAATATTGCTAACACAAAAACAAGTTGCTCAAGACGTGCCGAATTAGCTCAATTATTTGTTGAGCAGCCGCGAGCGCAATCTAACGTGAAAAAGTAGCAGCACTGCTAAAGGCGTTTAGCACAACGGGAGCTTCGTAATTTGAAATTTCAACGGTTTTTTTTTGGTTAATATACACACAGTTATACCGTCAATTTGAGAATATTGAAAAGAAAAATAAAGAAATGTCTTTCTTTCTTTCTTTCACAGTAAAATTTCGGAATATTGAGAAAGAAACTGTTTTCTCTTTCTTTCACACTTTGCCCATCAATTTGGGAATATAGAGTGAGGCACAGCCCTGACTCAGAGTTGTCACTGAGAGATAATTTACTAAAATTGTCTGACCTGAGAATCAAACAGGCTGATTTGCTATCACTTGAATGCGTTGGTTGAATACAACACTCATTATCTTTAACTACAGACAGATAACAACTCAGAGACGGTTTAAACTGCCACCATATTCCAAAAAAACCGTTAAAATTTCAAAAAACATTTCCCTTTTTACATTAAGGGCTGGAACGCCTACAAAATACGGTGGGTGGGTCTTAAAAAAATTGTACATAGTATTTTTTTCAGCCGCTCAAAACCATAATAAAAAAAATATTTAAATCGTCCATAAAAAAAGTAATATAATTAGTAAAAGTTCGGCTATAAGCGGCCTTCTAAAATTTATTAAGCTTTTTATCTTAATACATAGAGGTGCGTTCGATATATGTATGTTTTCTGTTCTCTTTCATTTACTTTTTAACGATTTTTAATTAAGACTTCGTAAAAAAAAGCGCAGGGATAAGCGACTCAACATGTGGCAATTTAAAATACAAAATTTACCTTAAACAAAAAACATAACTGTTTTATGTACACAATTTTTGAGTATTTAAAGTGGATTTGGGCTCTAATTAAAAAAGAAATACTTGGAAAATTTATATAAATAACTTTTTTAAGGATTGAATTTAGTTTTTTTATAAACATGGCAATACTTAATTTCGGAAGAGTCTTTATATAATATAATAATTAACTTATATGTACTGGATTTTCTGTCTAATTATCATAAACCACGTATCATTTTCAAAATATTATCAGCAAGCGAACACACCTCTTATACAGCACGTTTGATTTCCACAACATTAGTATGTACACCCCACCGCAACACCATGTATAAGCTGTTTTTACTTTACGCACGTAACTCCAGGATAAATCCTTACAATAATTAAAAAAATTACAAGTAGTTGAAAGCGAGATGGCAGTGTGGATTTGTGGGATTATCTGAAAGAGAAAGATAATAATAATAATTAATAATACAATACAATTACTAGCGGCCCGCCCCGGGTTCGCACGGGTGGACTTTTTGGGATAAACGTTTTAGTGCGGGTAACGGGACCCTAAATATTTCTTTTTTTTTTCTAGTCAAATCGGACGTGTAGTTTTAGATTGTGTCTTACATCAGTCAAAGGTCTCAGTTCAAACCCAAGACCACTGACTTTTCTAAAGATATGTGCGTATTTATCACATGCTCAAACGGTGAAGGAAAACATCGTGAGGAAGCCTGTATGCCTGAGAGATTTTCTCGATGGCATGTGAAGTCTGCCAACCCGCAGTAGGCTAGCGTGGTGGACTAGAGCGTGGAGGAGACCCATGTTCAGCTTTCGTATTATATATTTATTTTATATGTGTATAAGTATATGTTTATTAACCTAACCGTCCATGAATTCACGCAATTGACCCCATAAGAAAATCAGTTTTGGTTCGCATTTTTTTAAATGCTGCTTTTTTAAATATTGTTTTTCTTTTTGTGTGATGTTGTTAATGCCCTCTTAGGGGTTCTTTCTTTTTATCTTTCAGTGGGACAGTAATTGGGTGAGACGTACCTCTAGGCGGGTTGTGGCGTGCTGGACTTCTTCTTCTCTTTCTTCTTTTTGAGGAACGACGGCGTTCGGAGGCCTTTCTTCTTCTTCTTGTCCTTCTTGGGAGAGTCCTCGGTCGACACCTCCTTGGAGGGAGAACCCTGGAAATATGAACAGTCATCATGAAAACTTGTAACGTAACTAGACGAAGAGAAATACACAGGAAAGTTATCAGTCAGTTTATTTTTAACAGAACATTATATTTATTGCCTCGTTGGTCCAGTGATCTTACAGCGTTCTTACAGCGTTCTTGGGTTCCCAGGTCGAGCAGTGTTATTGGGTTTATTGTTGGTGTTTTATAAGTCACCCTGTATATGATTTTTAAACTTTTTAGAATCTTACCTCTTTACTGCTATGAGAGAAAGTACTCTGATGAGCGTCGGAGTGATCGCCGTTGATTGTGTGCTCGCCTGAAAAACCAAATAAACATTACATTTATTCATTAAAACTCGCAATAAGTTCAAAAAGTTCTGTATCCCAGATTTTTTATAAAATATAAACTGAGTGCGGGGATCGAACCCACGACCCGTGGGTGGCAAATAGTTTGCAATCTACTGTCCCACAGCTGGGCAAGGGTCTCTTCTCGAACCTAGGAGAAGTTACGACGAATAATATTCAAATGACAAAAAGTATGCCAAATTATATTGGAATTCATTCTCATGCCTTACTTAAATCATCCAAAAAAGCCATAAAAAACCCAAAAGTGTTTAAAATCGTGCTGTTTGTTGTCAAAATGCTGGTTATTATTACTAATCGGAGCAAGAAGATTTAATTTACCTGTACTTCAAAGCACACAGACAAAAACTGGAGGCTTTCTTACAACATATGATTTTAATACAATAAAACATAAATATTAAATTTACTTACTTACCCGAAACTCCAGGACAATTCCCAAAGAAAAAAAAAATGCTTTCGTAAATAAGTCTCCAATTTTCATCTCTGTTATTTGCAGTTTAAAGTAAATTTGGTCACCTAATTCAAATCACTGGTTTATTATATAGTAAGCGTCACCTACCTGTGTGTGTTAATACCACGAACCGCCGCTCCCGGAACCAGGTAATTGCTTAACCATGCAAAGCGTGAAGATATAACACAAGAGAAAAAAGCATCTTCGTTACAAAAAGGAAGATTGGACACTTTAAGCTTCAAGGCACGGCTTAGTAAGAGATTATGGCGATCAGACATCATCAAGATAATAATGTCAGCCCTATCACTGCCCAGTACCCGGCTCCTGGGTGACTATTATATCAAGGCTCTGGGCATTGAATGTAATCACCTTATTATATTTATAAAGACTTTTTGTCATTCTTTTCATTTATGTCAAAACGTTTTCTTAAGTATATACCTTAAATATTGAATGTCCAGAGCCTTGCTGTAATATCGACACAAAATTGGGTTCTGGGCACTGAATGGGCTAGGGCTGGATATTTTTCAGCACCTCGACTGGGGCAGTACCTCCTACAGAAGACCGCAGTAAAACAACAACAGTTGTTTTTGCGAGTAAGGTTGCCAGAGCTCGTTGGGCGTGACTACTCTAACAGCATAGGAATTCCGTTTGCTGTCAGTGCAGTAACTACCCTATTTTAAGAAACCTTGAACGCTCGAGCGTTACCTCTGGTGTTGCAAACGTGTATAGGCTACGGTAACCGCTTACCATCAGGCCGGCTGTAAACTTGTGTGCCACCTCAGTGGTATCAGGAAAAAGATTATCATGATGATGACTGATCACCAAAATCAAATTAGTCATGAAAAAACCTTATTAACGACACACATCACAACGCTATCTGCTCCTAAAGCTACTTTGTCGCATCCTCCTTTATATTGTAACACAGCTTTACATTGTAACATAAAACAAAAGCGTTCTTGTTGTAACATAACTTTACATTGTAACATAACAGAAAAGCGTATTAGTAACAAAAAAGAACATTATTTTGTAAACCATTAGAAAAGATTTGAAACACACATTATTTTATTGAAAAGAAACTAAGTTAGAACATGTAACTACTTTATTTTGTAGCGCAAGGTAATGCTTTTTATTGATTGCAGATAAATATTATATGAAAAAACCCACAATGCAACGCTTCTAACGGTCATAATAAGTAACTTAATCGATTTAAAAAGCTTTGCTCATCTAGCTGTAATGACGATTGATATGTTAACAGTATGTTAGCTCGTTAGAGGAATAACTATTCTGACAGCATGGGAATTCCGTTTGCTGCCTGTATAGTAACTCCCATTATTTAAGAAACCTAAAGCGATTTTTGCGGGGTCGGTACAAACGACACGTCTGGTGTTGCAAACGTGTATAGGCTACGGTAACCGATTATCATCAGGCGAGGCGAAGGCTTGTTTAGCACTGTTGTATTAAAAACAATTGCTATCTATCATCTATTTGTGGTGAACAATATAATAAAATGTGAATGTCATGAGCTTAATGAGCATCAATTTCTTAAAAGAAGATTAAATAACAGTATGATACCGATACAGATTCCCTCCAATACCAATATATATACCGGTACTGAGCCGTCATACCGGTACTGACCTGTCACATCGGTACTGATTTGTCATAAATTATAACGTATCTATATCGTTACCAAATGTTTGAAAACGGACACAACCACTACACAGAAACAACATTATTTAGAGTAACATACACTTTAATAGCAGAAAACATATACTAGCATAGAAAATCCTGTTTAAATGAGCGTGAAGTAGTTTTATACAAGTTTTAGTGGCATGCGGGGTGAACAGAGATATAATGATTGAGTCCTATCGAATGCAAGGCTCCGAAGCTGAACGATTGGAGTCGGATTTGGTCAAAAAAAGATGGAAAATGTATACTAAATTAAAATAAAACTACTTTTTACGGATCGCGGTATTTTGATTCTTTTTTAACCCGACTTTTCGGATCCTTTACAGCATCCATGGTCACGGGCAGACTATACTAAATAAAAATGTAGTATATAATAAAAATGTAATGTAAGCTATTAGTAATTATTAAATTCAAAGACAACTAACACCTCAGTCTACCCGTGACGTCGGACGCTGTACAGTATCCGAAACGTCGGGTTAAAATAATATCAATATACCGCGATACAATCCGTAAAAAGTAGTTTTATTTAAACGTATAATATACGCGTAATTAAAATAAATATTAAAACAAATGTGCCTATAAATTTTGAATCGTTTGTAATATGTATTTTAGCTCACAATTTTTAAATTATATAATTGAAATGATAAATAAGAAAATTAGTTTAAATGTAAGTTTAATGTCATTTTAACTAGATTCCCCGCAACATTTACAAAATAAAACAAAAAACTTAGAATGAAAACAAACTACATAATAAAACAAGTTTAACAAAAACGCAAGTTATTAATTATTCAGTTAAGAAAAACGTCTACAGTTATAAACACTTAAATTACAAATTAAAAACGCAATAAAAACTACATAAACTTTCATATTAAAACATGTTTCTATAAAAAATACATTATTGTTAAATTCAATTATTTATTTTAGAGGGAGAAAAGAGATTATTTTTATATCTATTCTCTTCATATTTCGATTTCATGGTACGTAATCTAATGAGATTACGCTACACTATATGTTAGGTAGGCACCATTGCAAGCGATTTAAAAGACAAAAATTCAACTGCCATTTTGTTAGAAACATCCAAATATTATGATTATGAATGTGCTGGGGAGTTTATTGCGCCGCTTCTTCCTCCTTGCAAAAACACTAGGAAGCGGTGAAGGGCGGGCGTTTTTGGGTGCTGTCTTTATTGTCGACGTTCAAAAAGAGCCATTTAAATTTGGCCTACTTTGAATAAATGATATTTTGGCTTTTGACTTTTGAATGAGGTATGTAATGTTAATAAATATTGCCTCCTATATTTTATAAACATACCATCACGCCTGTCGTCCCTGAAGGGTTAGGTAGTGGTGTACTAATATACATCCACGTTTCGCCGGTATGTTTTATGCCCCATGTAATAGGGGGCGAGCCTATTGCCATCAACTGGGCACGAATCCAAACTCCGAGTTGATACTGAGAATTTACCTCTTGGTCAGTATAACATTTATTTTTCTATACTCATATTATATTTGTATCAAATTAAACAAAACGATGATAATATAACTATTACTTATATTTCAGATTTACAGTTTAACATCTTTTTGATGTATGGGCGAAGCAAAAGTGGTATGCAGGGATCGTAGCGCGTGGCATGCTGTAGTTTCTGCCTACCCCCATTGGAAAAAGGCTTGATTATTTATACGTTGATCGTAACATACGATAACATACGACATCGGCCATCAGATATATGTCAAGGAACCGTCAGAAACTAAACCGATCATTTTTCAAGATTTTTTATATAACTTCGAAATTAAGCTATTATTGCTCGCAATAGCACCTATTCTTAATACAACTAAAGCCAGTAGGTTTATTTATTATATGTTTGTACGATTCATTATATAGCACTTACCTTTTCAGTAATTATATAATTTATTTTGGATATTTTTTAAAACCGTTTTCCTGATACCGTAGGATCACTGTTCCATTTAAACGTGGTTAAATAATATACTGTTAGATTAAAACCTGACAGTGACGAAATAAGTTAAGTTAAAATCCTTAATATTTATTCTAAACACTATTGTCAAAATTTGAGTCCTCTATGTCGCTAGGATCAAAACTTTCTGACATCCTGAACTTAGAAATTATTCTGTAAAATAGTGTTTTCTCAAACGGTGGCCAACTGGTGTACATTCGCTTTGTAGGCCTACTGTGCAGTTCATAAAGCAGCTTTTTGCGTGGCAATTCCGTAGACGAATCGTCGTGTTCTAACTCAGGATCGAACTCTGTCACTCGCTCAAAGTCTACATTAGACGCACTGGGCGATGGAAACGATACATCGTCATCTGCATAATCGCTCAGAAGAACACTCGATCGTTTTGTGATCATGTTAGATTCTTTCTCGTAGAACTCACTCGATTTACATTCCATATCTTCGTCTAAATCGATTGATATGAAGCTGGGCAGTGTGTCATCGATACTTTTGACGTTTCTAGCGAGTGGTTTATCGATTTCCACGCTCGGTAGGTTTTCGTCGAACGACACCCAATATTTAACACCGCCCGAGTGTTCCGTCTGTGACATTGCTAGGACGTTTGTTTTCTTTGCGAAAGGAGAATCCATATCAATGTCACCACGTCGTCTGCGTTTTGTGACATTTTTGATAGGAGAATCAGTGAGTACAAAAATAGGCTCTTTGTTAGGAGAAGAAGAACGACTGAGAGCTTCTTTAAGAGCTGATTGTTTCTCCTTCTGTGAGTCTTTATGTTCCTCTGAATGCGTATAATATTCATTAATCTCGTGAATATGTTTATGAGATATATCACGATATTCGGGGGAGTAAATCATTTCTTCCGGAGAGGAAGGTAGTTCAACTGGGGTCAAATACGCGTCATTGTCTTTAACAGGCGTTTGGGAGAAACTTGCGAATTCTTCAGTTTGATTAGAAATATCTTTGAATTCATCGTTTGTGTTTAAATGAATAAATTCCTGGGAATCTTCCTGAGAGAATTCTAATACATTCATGTGTGTCGGCCCTTCAGCTTCGAGGCTTATATTCTCTTTAGTTTCTGGAGTGAGGTCAACATCAGGAGTTACAAAAGCTTCTTCAGTATGCGATGAAATGGTATGCTCATCAGATTGATTGAAATCTTCATGAAAAGCGTTATTCATATTATTAGATTCTACAAAAGTTTCACTCAGTAAATTATCAATATCGGCAAGTAGCGTTACTTTATGAATATTTTGAAATGATATTTCTTCAATATTCATTTTAGTTTTTTGTTCATTAGTCGAATTTGATTCATTTGAAACGATATGGTTTAGTATATATTTCAGGTTTGGATGAACATCTTGATAAACCACAAGTTGTTTACAGACATCTGATATTTCTTTGTTTTCGTTATTCGTGTCTTGGTTATGAGAGTCAGTATAGCAAACATTCGCGTTATCAAGTTCTTGATGATCAGTATCTGCCAAGTCAGACTCATTTTCTGACTTGTTATCCGCTACTCGAATGCACTGAAGTTTTCTACTAATCACGTCAAAATTTATTTGTTCATATCTTCCTGCATCTTCATAATCGAACACATTGTCTGGAGTTTCGTCCTCAATATATTCTTCTTTTACTGAAGCATCTTCTGAATCAAATGCATTGTATTTGACATTAATGAAATCCACTACATCGTCATAAACGTTTTCTTCAGCATTTTGATAAACTGCCGATTCTATCCAAATTGGTTTTGAAGTGAACAAAATGTCTTCAAATTCAGCTACAGTAATAACTTTCTTACCACTCCGTTTGTTACCTTTAAGTTTCTGGTTAGAAATAAACAGAGCCTTATCAAAAATGTAATATAGTATGCCTTCGATCACTTTATTAGCTAGTCCTATATCTGTCTCGCTTACTTCAGTTAGTACTGTTTCATTTAAACACACATTTTGTTCAATATCTTCAATAATTTTGGCAATAGAGAACGTCTCGTTTGTATCATCATTACTATTATCATTAACATCAACATCGTTATCAGTGAAAACGTGGATCTTTAGAACTATTTCAAAATACTCTATTCTATTTAATATTGTCGACAAAATCTCTGTTACGACTTCGTATTTTTCAAATTCTGCTGTGGAATCGAAGCTAACCATGTCATTGGAACTGAGAGTACTTGTCACGGAATTCTGTCTGTTAGTATCGTTGCATTTCAACATATTTTCCGTTGATAATATCTCGAAAACGTTATTGTAAACACTGTCTAGCATTTCTTCTTCGATAGCTTTATTTCCGTACATATCCATTGCTGTTTGGACTGGGTTTATTGTAAAGTTTTGTATATCATTCGGTTTCATATCAGAATCTTTTTCACGGACCAAATAACTTTCTTGTTTATTCATACACTCAGCTAATAATGTTTCTGTAGAAACTTTAGTAGTGGTGTGAGTATTTATCTCAAATTTCAGCTGACTGGCTGTCACAGCTATATCTACCACATTATCAACAATATTTTCGACTTCACTCTTTTTATCACAAATAGATATATTCGACTCATCGCCGTAAGAACTTTTGGATTCCTCCAAAATGGGTTCGAGGACGTTTTTGCTTTTTAATGGAGATTTCTTGATATCGTCTCTAGCTTTGAAGTCTTCACAATAAAAATCTATCGGCACAGAGTAGTCTCTGATGTCTTTCCCTACTAATTCCTTTACAGGACTTTCATAAGACTCTTCCAAGTCTGTAAAGCTGTGATATTCACCTTCAATAGATTCTATAGTCCTGTTCACATCATCTATATGGTCTTCAACGATTGCATCACCGATGTAAGTCTCACTTTGTTCTTTTACAGTAATAGATTGCGTATTACTTTCAGTTAAATTAACTGTCTGATCTTTAGCTTCAGAGTTTTCAATTACAGTTTTATTTTCTGATGAGAAACTATTACCAATATCTCCTATGTAGTTATCTTCATTAAACTCTTGACTTTCAATGAACTCCGCGTCTTTCTTTTCGACATGCAACACGGGAACCAGTTTCTCCTGCACTTTTACGTAAGTGACATCTTTTTCAAGATCTTCTGTACATTTTTGATGAATGTTATCGAGGGAGAAATAAATAGAACTATGATTTTTGGCTTTCTTCTTCTTCTCTTCTTTGTTCAGCTCAAAAGCGTATGACACATTAGTAGCGCCGCAAGATCTACATCTAGGTACGTGGTAATGAGTGGGTTCGGGGTCTTTCATGTAAGAATTGATAAAACCGCTGTGCGATTGTGTCCTAAATAGCTTAACAGTTTTCTGACGGGGCAGAGACCTAGTTCTGAGGCCGAAGTCGGATTTGCAGCGTCCATCCCACTCTATGGATGGAATAGAGTAGAGACTAGACCTACTGCTTTCGTTACCTACTTCGTGAGTGGTGTGTCCTAGGCGAGAAGTAAGACTAACTTTACATTTTGGTACTTTGTGCGGGGAATCGTAAGTTTTAAGAATGTTCTCGAAATTAGTACTGCGGGTATATTCATGTTTGGACCTTTTGTTAGTTGAAAGGGCTTCTTTGTCATCAGGTTTACCTGCAATTGGGTAGGGACGGTTAGGTTCAGCTAGCTGGTCTACGGATTTTGGACTACGTATTCTGGAAGTCTACTACATTACCGCTACAAAACTACATCTTTATGAGGTACTGTGGAGTAGAAGTGTGGAAGAGAAAAAGCTATATATGTGTGAAAGAGATGGACAGATTAATTATTAGAGAAGATTTTAACGTTTTTGTATGTTAATTATTATTCAATAAATTGAACATTTTGTTGATTCTCATTTTGGAGTTTTTATTTTATTAATAGTAGTGTTTTGCAACGTTGTCTACCGTAACAAAGCGGAGTGTAAGTGAAGTAAATTTTATGTAATTATATTGGTTAATTTAATCTTATATTATTTTTCTCCTCTCCGCTTCAGTAGAGAGGTAGTCTTATGAAAAATATGTATATGCGAGAAGCTTTTGAATGTTCTACATTTTGAATTCGATTTCATTATATCAATATTTTATATATGATTTTTGACCGATTTTTATAAATATGTTTATTCAATCATGACAATTCATGATACATTGTCGGAGAGACAACGTTTATATTGTGTACTTGTGTCTTGTAACCAATTTCATGATTACGATTACCGGTAATAATTGCACCAAAAGCACCAATTCCTCAGTGATGACAAATGTGATGAATTGATCGATGATGATGATGACAAACTAGCCAACGAGATGATATGACGAGCCCCACGACAACGATCGAGCCAGCTATGACTTCAATGATGGGAGGACCACCACACAAACACCTTCCCAAAATACAATGACAGATTGGCAGCCTATTTCAAAACAGATCTGAGTTTCTACCGACACTAGATGATAATCAAAATAAGGAACTTATTTGTAACATAAAAACCATCAATTTTGCGGCGTCAGTGATACAAATCCTGATAAACAAATGCTGCATGCTGCATAGATATGTATGTCACGTATCAACAATCTAGTATCCGTAACACAAGCCTCGTTGCTTAGCTCGGAACTAGATGGCGCTGTGTCATAATGTCAGGATATATTTATTTATTCAATTACAACAATTGTTAATAATTTGAAATCGTTATATTTTAAGGCGACACCTCTGGTGTTGCAAACGTCTATAATTATATTTTGTATGATGTAGTGATTATTTTTACGTTACAAATAAATTCATGTTTTTATTATGAACAAGCTTTGGCCGATTTCAAGGATTTTGACTTCAAAAGTCCAGCTTTTGAGTACAAAATGGCTCAGCAGAAACCCATCATCCGTTCGATTCCCTATCGCACCTCTGCCAACATGCTGCCTCGCCACCGTCTGCTGCGCTGGAGTGTGGTGTGAGCTGACCACGACCCGTGACGTCACGGGAGAGTCCAGGAACACCTCATCATCAGACAACAGAGTGGGCCGAGCCGCGGCTAGACGATGCCGATTGTGGTAAAGACAGATAGATATCATTCTTTGACCATTAAGATTGTTGGGACGTTCGTACATCGTCATTCATGCTCTAAATTAACTTTAATATAGTATTTTTTTATTATTGACGTCATAATTACAGTAAATAATCGTGTTGTTTTACATATACGTATCTCTTTAGAGTTTTCTAAATGTCAACTAGACTGCTGATCTCGCGCCAAAGTGATTGAATAAATTTTCATCTGTTTGTCAATACATTTTACTTTAGTGTTATCAATAATAATATGAGTAGGTATGTCTTATTTTTTTAAGTAAACCCCCGATACAGCTAAGTACCGCCTCGATCGCGTCAGCTTTCAAACAAAAAAACAAACACGCACACACACATCAAACTTATAACACCCCTCTCTTTTTACGTCGGGGTAGAATATATTTTTTCAAATTTAGGCTACTTCTAAACGTGAAAGCTTACGTTGAAATACATGCTATAACGTCTATTTGTCAAATATCAATTATATCAAAACTATCACACAAATAAAACCTACATCTCCAAACCATTCACTCCACACCCGACTCATACAATGCCTGTCGGCCTGTGGTCCTGTCTCACCTCTAATAACGACGTGTTGTATTGGTGACGTCATCCCTGACGTCATGGGGGACGCGGGCGAGTCGAAGAACACTTCGTCATCGGACAACAAGTTCGGATCCCGTGTCGACACTACTTGTGGACAAATAGAACTGTTATGAAGCGAATACAACCTTCTACCATTTAGAATTCAATCTTGCCGGTTGGTTCTAGCGTTATCTCCACAATTTAAGTCTCGGTTTCCACTGAAGCGGAGGGAGGAGGCTTATGGAGATGTCTGTGGAATAACCAACCAGATACCGTTGCGGCGAGGAGACGTGGAAGTAACGAAATCTAATTGGTTATTCAACACACCTCTTCTCTCCTGTCGGCTTTGGTGAATACCGGACTTCAGGATACCAGTATACTCATCATCAGGATCTCCTCTCATTTGAGAGGGATTAGGCTATAGTCTCCCATGCTAGCCTACTGGGTTGGCAGACTTCACATGCCATCGATAAAATTTCTCAAGCATGGTTTCCTCACGATGTTTTCCTTCACCGTTTGAGCCGGTGATAAATACGCACATAACTTCTGAAAAGTCAGTGGTGCTTGCCTTTGGTTTAAACTCGAGACCTTTGACATCTCAGTCCACTAGTCACACTACTAGGCTTACCACAGGTCTATCAGGATAGTAAGCGGCTGAAAATCGGACTTTCAACGAAGCTACTGCAACCTGATAACTCGGCAAAATCAATATACAGGTTGTTGTCAGGATTTTCCAGTCCCTGATGAATCGCCAAACGGCTATAACGGTTGCTCAGAGGAAATGCGAGGTCAGAAAATGTTATACATATTCATCAATCCATAGACAGACCTCAGCAAGCGCAACGTATTTAATATTTAAATTATATAATTTATTAAAGAATAGTTCAACTAACAAATAATGTATAATTTGTGATTATTTTCACTTAAGATTTTTTTATAGTGCGAATTATTATTATAAAACCTAAGACATATTGTTTTCTTTTTGATTTGGTTGTTCGCAAGTATGTATATAAGAAACAAAAATATATAAATGAAAGAAAAGTATTAGTAAATACATAAAAACAGTAGTACAGTGAGTAAAAGTCTAGTAACAATCTAGAAAACACAAGTCGATATGAATCAGTTAGTTTTGTAAGCGAAGAACTACGTAATACATACATGAAACAGTTAAAAGATTAAAATCATTACGATTTGTACTTAAATTTATAGTCGTGAGGATATTTACCTCTAAAATATTTCATAAATGTATTTCATAAGTTATACTTGAAATGTTTATTTACAAAGAAATATAAATAATTAATATACCACCAAATTATGTACAAATCGGTTCTAAATTAATTAGAAAAATAATCATGCAAGTAATCAGTAAAAACACATTATAATAATACGGTATTCAAGATATATATTATTATTTTGAGACACTAGGATTTTCTCGTGTATCGTGGAGCACAAATGTTCACATACCCAAAACAACCAGACCCGAAACAACTACCTGTAGATCGTACAAATGTTAGCTCCGTGCGGGACTCGAACCCGCAACCCGTGACGCACAGGCCGATCGAGTCGTATCATCGGTAAGAGCACACATAACTAACTAAACTTGTGTAGTTTACGGCCCGAGGGCCGTAAATTGACACTAGACGGTAATATGACGTTTTATCCCGTAAGTCAATAATTAGTTTTAGAACTTTTAATATGCTTGAATACAGTATTATAAAAGTATATTCATTTCGTGAACTAATGAGACGTATAAGTCTATACCACAACTATATTTTTCATAAAAAATAAATATTTTTGTATATAAAATCAAAGATATTTCAAGACATTATTAAAACTCGTTGAAAAACTAAACTGTTGCTTATGATATCAGCTATCTAGCCCTGCGAGATTGCCGGTGTTTTAAAAATAGCCCTGTATATAATAACTAGCTGGTCGGCGCACTTGCAACGTCTCTTTAGTTCACGTTTAACATTACAGTTAGTCAGATAACCGACCGCAGAGTAACTAACCTTTCGTCCTGTCGGCGTGGGCGCGCTCAGAGTTCAAGAAATCGGTAGTGTCAACTAAAAACATGATACAATGCTATTTCACATACACATGCAAGATAATAACACGTAGATAGAGAAAATGTTTCGCGAGGACTGAGCGATAGTCATCATCATCAATCACCAACCCATTATTATCCCACTGCTGGGCACGGGTCTCCTCTCATTCGAGAAGGGTTAGGCGATAGTCCACCACGCAGACCACGCTAGCCTGCTACGGATTGGCAGACGACACATCTTCTTATCGCTCAGTCCGTGTACACATGCCTTCCGTAAATGACAATGAGAATAACCAAACCCAATTAGGTTGCAACTTATAACATGTTTTAAGATTGTTTATTCAAATTTCTGATCAACAAATCTGTGCAAATTAAAGCTAGATATAAAATTTTAACCAAATCAAAATTCTACCATGTACCCATCCAGATTTATTAAATAAAAATAAATAAAAAGCCGATTCCAGGGGTGTTTTAATAAATAACATATAATATACCATCACGTCTGTCGTCCCCGAAGGGTTAGGCAGGGGTGTACTAATGTACGTACCACATTTAGCCGGTATGTTTTAGGTACCCCTGTAATAGCTATTTTTTTAAATATTTTTATTTATAAAAACGTTGTCCAACGTTTGTCTTTGTTGTTAGTGTGGGGTAACATTTTCTTTTCAACATAAAATCACAGATTTTTTAATCAGAAATTTTGAATAAACACTTTCAAGAACCATTAAAAAATCCAATGAAAACAAAACTATAATAAAAGGGGTCATTCAATTCGTTATAATGACTTCAATTCATGATAACGGTGTAACTTTTATTACGTTCACATAAGGTTCAAAACGCAACGGTTCACACGTCATCGTGAATTGAAATTAATATGTTACTCGACATGCCTTTACAAGAAACACAGGCAAATATAATAAAAATATCATTTTATTTTGTTCGCTGATGCAGTTTGGGCATAATAAATAAGTCCCCATTACAACATACAGTACAAAAAATATTTCGACAATTCGCAAGTGTTGTTTATTTTATCATCAGGCTATTTACTATGGAAAAAAATGATGTGTATGCCCAGCAGTGGGCATAATTTACCCCACGCCTACATGACACCGTCGATCAATTCTCGTCATGTAGATTTCCTTACGATATCTTATACAGATTCTTTGAGTAATAATTACCAAAGCATATTATTAACACTTTGACCCCCGTCGTCGTTTCTTGCCGACAAGAACAGTGTCATCGTGCAACCATCTTCTTTCACTTGTCGGCTATATCCGACTATAGCTTTCAATAGGTAAATTATTAAGACTCAATTTTTTTATGCCCAAAATGCATCAGCTGGTTATATTATATGAATGCTGTACTCACCATCGCTGAGCACCACTTCCGGTTGGCTGCGCACCGGCGCCTGCTTCGTTTCTATTCTCAGGACGCGGTGCTCTGAAAAATAAATAAATAGATAAATATATCTGGATATTATGACACAGCGCCATCTAGTTGCCGAGCTAAGCAACGAGACTTGTGTTACGGATACTAGGTGGTGGATACATTATATGGATCTTTTTGTATAAATATAAATGAAGCAATTTTTTTTTCATATTTTGTATTTTTCCTTTGAGTATAGCCGACGTTGAAGTTCAAACGGTTAATGTAGCTGCGCTGATCAGGTCATCACCATCTTCATCTACCCATTATTATCCCACTGCTGGGCATGGGTCTCCCGCCGGGGTCCAGCGACAAGAGCTGAACCGAAGCCCGCTGGGGTTGTGGCGCATGCTTTCGCAAACCCCGGCAATAGGGCGTGATGGCGTTGACGTGGGCGGTTTTTTAGTCGGTAAACGCCAACTTTGGGCGGAGTCCGACACGCCTCGTCACCTTTCTAGGCGGCGGGACAGTCCTTAATGGATTTTTCCGCACTAAAAAAGGTTATCACAGCAGTGGCGTAGCGTGGGTATTTGCCGCCCGGGTCCGTCTGGAAATTTACCGCCCCCTTTTATAGCAGTACTAGCTGACCCAGCAAACGTTGTTTTACCACATTATAGGTTGGTGGCCAACCCTTATCACCTAGGGGTATGAAAAATAGATGTTGGCCGATTCTCAGACCTACTCAATATGCTCACAAAATTTCATGAGAATCGGTCAAGCCGTTTCGGAGGAGTACGGGGACGAACATTGTGACACGAGAATTTTATATATAAGATAAAAACGACGTGGCACTAGATGCCGCCCCCTTTGCCCCCCCCCCACGCTAGGCTACTGTATCCCAGTTCCCTAGCTAACGGGGTCGTGTATAGTGGTGTATGTGTGCGTACCGTCGCGGGACTCCTCCTCGGCCTCGGAGGGCGCGCTGGCCGGCGACGTCATCTGCGCCGCGCTGATCGCCTCTGACTCCGAGAGGTCAGTGTCGTCTGTGCAAACACATTATATGTGGGAAATATTTTAAAGCAAGACCAAAATTAATTGTATCTTTTTGTACGTCAAAAATAAAAACAACCCACAAATACGTCCGCCGTTCACGTGGTTAGGTACTTTAGTACCACCTCTAGCTAGAACGATTTTAAGACCTAATTTATGCTACCCATAGTGCCAAATGTGGCTTATGGTAGTAGTTTTTTTATCACTATAGAAGCATATACTAAAATAAATATACTTCATGGTAATTGAGTAGTAAACTTTCATATACTAATTTAAGAGTATGGTATAACTTTTGACATACCCATAGTGGTACTATGGAAGTACCTTAAGCTAAATGCAGCATAGTATTTGTGGTACTTTTAGTACCACACGTAGCTATTAAAGTAATGCTTTGATATTCAACTTGTGATACCCTTAGTGCCAAATGTAGCGTATGGCAGTAGTATAAATGTAAGGTATACCTGTGATACCCGTAGTGCCAAATGTGGCTTGTGTACGGTGTGGTACTCACAGTCACTGCGCTGCTTGCGCTCGACGGTGCGCTTGTACTCGTCGATCTCGTTGTCGGTGACGTGGTCGAAAGGGTTGCGCGCGTAGGGCGCGCTGTACACGGTGGCGTTGTGCTGGTAGCCGCGCTGGATGATGCCCTTCGACGCCGCGCCCATCAGCACCTGCTGGACGACACCCCACACTCAAATACCATTAGACAAGCTGTTCGTTATAAACTGTGCCCTGCCAGATCTCCTCTCATTTGAGAAGATATAGGCTATAGTCCATTTAGCCCATATTATCATTAGATAAGCAGTTCATTAGCCACTGTGCCCACCTGTGCCCACTGCTTATCACGGGTCTCCTCTCATTTGAGGTTTAGACTATAGTCCACCTAGCCTATATCATTAGATGAGCTGTTCATTACCTACTGTGCCCACAACTGGGCACGAGTCTCCTCTCATTTCCTAATAGGATTAGGCTATAATGCCATGTGAAAGGAAATTTCGAAAATATCGAAAAATTGCACAAAATATTACGTATTACTTTCGAAAATTATCGTGCCGCCAAAAAGAAGTGATGCCTCACTTTCAATGCCCACGACTCGCGGGTCATGTGCCCACAACTAGGCTCCCGAGTCTGTATAGTTATGTATATGGGAGCCACATTTTGGAGCATGCGAATTGACATCAGCTGTGGTGGCCTAGTGGTGTGATCAGTGGACAGAGATGTCAAAGGTCTCGAAGATCAAGACTTTTCGGAAGTTTTGTGCGTATTTATCACATGCTCAAACGGTGAAGGAAAATATCGTGAGGAAACCTGCTTGCTTGAGAGATTTTCTGGATGGCATGTGAAGTTTACCAACCCGCAGTAGACTAGCGTGGTGGCCTACAGCCTAATCCCTCTCATATGAGAGGAGATCCGTGCCCATGGGCCAATATGAATGAATGAATGAATGATGATGAATGAATGACGATGAATGATTGAATGAATGATTGAATGCTTGTTTATTTCTGTAAATAGATCTTTTTAAAGACACTTTTACAAGTCATGTAATTTTTTTTATATCTAGTTGACATCGTAATAATATAAGTTAATGTAATGTCATAATGGGTTGATGACGAAATGATGATGAATGAATTGACATGAAGTCTGCTTGGCAGGGACTTCGGGGACGACAGGCGTGGTGGTATGTCCTACATAAGAGTGGTGTGTGCTCACCACATGGTCGCCGGTGTGCGTGTTGACGGCGTCCTCGCCGATGAGCTTGCTAGCCTCGTCCCACGTCACGCCCTCCAGGATGTGCGACTGCGGGCCCGCGCTGATCTTGTCAGCGCGCCGGTTCTCCTTGATCTGTTGCGTTATAACTCAACATCAGACTCGAACTCGAGTGTAAGAAATTTGTATGCAAAAAAAATATTTTTAACGTGATATGATTTTTAAACCTCTATTATTAATTTAAAATTAGCACAAAATATTTTGCATTTACAACTTTTGTGACACAACATTATTTTATTTTTTTACCCTGCGGGGATCGAACCCGTGACTCACAGCTCACACGCCAATCGCTGGACCAATAGTGCCGTCAAAAAATACCAATAAATTTAAAAAAAAAACATTTCTAGATTAGTAAGTTTTTATTTTACTGTCGTGACATTTGTAAGTCTATATTTCATTCATAAACGTAATGACAACGCGACATTCTAATCTTTGCGATGTGCGTAGAGTTATTAACATTCAAGCGGGTAATTAAATTAACATTTATTTTTGTATGAAAATAAAATCAAAGAAATTATTAAAAAAATCCCGCGAAGTAGCCGGTGTTTTAGAAATAACCCTGTATAGTAATAATCTTATGTGTGGCGTCAACGGTTAGTATAAGTTGATTAATAAAGGATTAAATATGAAGAGATGCTCACCTGCTGCTGCAAAGCCTTGAACTCCTTAGGGTTGGTGTTCTTGGGCACGAACTGAAGAGTGTCGATCTTCACTGGAGTACTGGAGTGTGCTGGCGACCCATCCTGTACCCACTGCGTCCAGTCCAAGGTCAAACCATCCCAATCATTTTAAAGACAGCCATAGGTTCCAAAAACACCGTATTTTTTGGATATTTTTTTCAATTTCGTTGTAACCATGTTACATATTGGATATTTTTTTCAAAATAGTTGATTATTTTCAACCGATAGTAATACCAGATGGCATCAAACGTCACAGTGACCATATATCCGTTTTATCGAAGATATTTTCATTTTTTTGTTTTGTTTCATTGTAATTTGTATAGTGTTTTTGATTGAATTTTCAGAAGTTTCCAATCCATTTCCGGGCCAAGTCACCAATCGTGATTGAAAAAATGAGAAAAAAATAAAGAATAATTAGTAAAAATGTTGCCAACATGTATCCCAAAAACCGATTAATATTTATTTACAAAATATTAATCGGTTTTCGTGTTAAAAAAAGGGTTAATATAAAAGGAGATGGTAATGTGGCATTTATATTTTAATTTTAAATAGAAAAAATAAAGAATTGTGCGAGGAAAGAAAGAAAATAATAGATAAAAAAATGGCTCTATTTTTTTTTCATCCTGGCGAATCATCGAGCATGTACAGTACAGATTTAACGCATAACGGACAAAAGCAGACTAGTTCATTCTCCCATGCAAAGCTAAATTAAATTTTTTTCTTAGAAGCATTATTCTTTCGGTAACTCATTAAATCTTTCTGCTTATAAAAAAGCGGCAAGCAACAAACTGAATGAAGATTGATAAATATATGAATATTTATTCCGGGCAATACTAAATTTTTTTGAGATAAACAGCATTTGTTTTTCGTAAAAAAATAACCTAGAAATGATTTTTTGCATAAACACGTTTTTTTAAATCCGTGCTGATATCAGGACAAGGAAACGGGAAGAAAATAATAATAAAAAACAAAATAATAAAGACGTGCAAAGGAAAAGGATCGAAGATTTTACACGTGGCAACATTACTACCAATTCTATACGAAAACACTGTACAAACTCGATGCTATATGAATAAAACTAATTAAAGCTTTATTCATTCAACCAGGGATAAATAATGAAATGCTGTTGATTTTATAAAATAAAAATGTCCTAAATTATTTTTCCAAATGCTTGTCACCCTAGCGGTAATTTGGACATCACACATTAATTCCAGAAAACCCAAAGAGTTAGAGAAAGCCTTTAATAAAGATGAGAAAGAAAGAGAAGAAAGAAGATGAATGACATAATTCTGATGACTCGCGGACTGAAATAAAACTACGTTTTTTTTTAAACGTTAGGATTTGTCCTGTTTTGTGGGTGTGTTTACAAACACAAACACCCAGACCTGGAACAACTACCTGTGAATCGTACAAATATTTGCTCCGTGCGGGGATCGAACACGCAACCCCTGACGCACAAGCCGTTCCCTCAGCTATTGTGCCAATCAGGTCATCAAATTTTATCGCAATATATTGATATTGTTTTAGCAATTTTTTTTAGTTAGTTTTTTAGATCATTTACAGCATCTATACTCAAATAAAAAGCAGTTTTATTTCAATGTATCAAGAAAAAAAAAACTGTTGACTCGTATACTATTTATATTCTTTATAAACAAATAATCAGTTTTTCAATTAATGTCTAGTTAATTGATTATTAATGAAAATTAACTAAAAATAGCTCGTCAGGTAAAATTATAAATGCAAAAGTATTTCTGTCCGTCTGTTACCTCTTCTCGGTTAAACCGCTGAACCGATTTAGATTATAATTTTGTATGGAGATAGTTTTTGTCCCCGAAATCATCAAATTTGTAAGAGGGATCGATGCTTTCTTAAAAGAGAATAGAAATAAATAAGTACTTTGTATACTATTACTAATACTTCGCCGACGAAGCCGCGGACAGAAAAAATTAAGGAAACTTATTTTATAAAAATTGTATTATTAGGTTTTACAAATATTCAATAGCGAAGTCATAGAATTATGTCAATAATTAAAATTAAAATGTTTTATATTTTAGAAAAAATAAAAAATATTGTCGAAATTACCTCTTCGTTGTTAGCATCCACCCACTGGAAAACATTATTGAATTAGTAACAAAAATCACAACAAAAAAAACAACCTTAGTAATAACAACACAAAAAAAAGAATTCTTTCGTCAAAAGCATTTCATTATGTTTTGGAGAAGCGTCAAAAATAGAAAATTGTGTTATTTTTTTTATTTATATATTTTTTAATTATAATGTTTTTAAAATTGATTTTTTGTATTCATAGAAGCACAATATAGTTTAGTAAGCTTGTTTCAACGCAGTCACGCGCCGTTGATTTATTACGTAAGACGAAAAAAGGGGGGAGAGGTTCGACCATAATGGGGGGTCACAAAAATGTGCAAAATTAAGAGACACAAGAACTTAAAATAAAACCAAATAAGTATATATTATTAGTACCTCCAAAACAAATGAATATTCTTTTTCTTTTCCTTTTAATTCTTACGTGGCTAATAAATATTTAACCGGGGGTCGGCCGATTCTTATTTTTTATTACATTGGGGGGAGGGGGGTCGACAATTGGTAAAATTCGTCTTACGTAATAAATGGATAGGAAAAGACAAAAACTTTTTTCAATAACCGTTTAAATACTATAAGTTTTTTTAAAATATATATATTAGGGCGGATCCAAAGGGGGCCAAGGGGGGGTCGTGACCCCCACAGGGCCGGGTCAAGGTCGATTACAAAATATATTCTTTTTTAATTGGAGAATTATTATTGTAATCGAATTGGAGCCTATTATGACTAGACCCTACATCTGTGCGGTCCCCCTAACTTCAAAACTGGATCCATCCTTGTATATAGGCTATGTATAATGGCTATTGTTATAAAAACACGTTTCTTTAACATAGAAATGTGTCAAAAAGTTTTTGCCTATCAAAACCGAGATTAAATACTATATTGAAAAAAATCTCAAATATTTTCACACATTAGCGACAAGCAAATTATTACACATTATAAACATAACAGCTCGTTCACATAGAAACTGATTATTTTTGAGTAGGCAACGCGTGAGCGACACCTCTGGTGTTGCAAACGTGTATAGGCTACGGTAACCGCTAACCATCAGGCGGGCCGCCCGTAACCTGGTTTTGCGACCCTTGCGGCAAAAAGCAATAATTGACAGTTACTGAAAGATCAACTGTATTATTTTAGTAAAAAAAAATAATAAGTGAACTTATTCACAGAGGCTATGCTGGTAGATTTAGAAAAATAGAGATTTAAAAAAAAAAAATCTGATATTTTGATACATTTTCTAAAGATTAAACCATTATTTTTTCGAAAAAATATGAAGTTATCTCCTCATCAAATGCAGTTTATGCAGTTGTATGTCCACCGATATGAACAGAAGCAACTTACAAAAATCAGTTTCTGTACGAACGAGTTGTAAAATTATTTTTATATATTAAATATCTGAAGAAAAATATTCTCTTATTAATAAATCTAAAATCTAAATCTTTCGATGATTTCACTTCGTAAACGGATAAAAAGAACGAAATAGAAAAAAAACTTGAGCCATTTTGAGCGCAGCATGGACAAAAAATGCTCTAGATATTTTTTTTGTTGCCAGAAATCTAAATTTATACAACCATAGACTATTTGAATAATGATTAACATAGTCTCCACTTTTCTATATAGCAACAATCCTATTTTAGTGTTAAAAACTCCCATATTTATACATAAAAAGTTAGTATTAAAAAATAGTAAATGTAAAAAATAAAAATATAAACGCCACTACCAAAACCTTGAATAAAATGATCTTAAAAATAAGGAAAAATTGTTAAAAATAGACAATAATAATAAAATATGGAATGTCCTAAGGATATAATGAAGGATGGTTCACATACTATATATGAATTCAATGACTTTTCTATATAAGAATATGTGCTGACTAATTAATTTATTATCGAGGTAATTACAGTCCCACTGCTGGGCAAGAGCTCTCCTCTCAACACGATACTAATTTCTCACATTTACGCGAAAATTAGACATTTTTAGTTCTTTGAAGTAATTTATCTCAAACGCTGAAAAAAAGGATTATTTAGTTTCTGTTCCGGTTCGAAAAAAAAACAAAGATCCGGAAATGATAGTCAGTACATATTCATTCAATTAAAAACAATAAAATGTGACCTCTGAGTCTCAGACGATGAAACACCGACTCTAAGTTTACCGACTTCGCAAAAGAGAATATTATTTAAACTTTTAAGAGAGGCATAGACTTCATTATGTCTATATGAAGCTACACATCTCATAAACTGCGGAACAGTTTTCGATGCGAATTGTTGAAAAGTTTGATCTGTTCAGGACGACCGATGACTCGCGAAGTCAATAAAATTAATATAAAATCTATTATAAAATAGATATTCTATATATTAATATACCTAGTATTGTTTCTATATCGAAATATATGAAAGGAATCATTATAATAACGTTAGTAAATAGACGAAATATATTTGAAGTTGCAGATTTTGGAAAAAAGATGGCGTTAGTTTGCCGTTGTTTTATCTTTATCAGCGTGGAAGGACTAATTTATAGTCTACTGGTAATGGGCGACAACATCTATAATATGTGTATATTTCTATTAATATGATAATTTATGGGGACGTCAATACGAAATTTTGACAGCTACAAAGTGACAGAATGACAGCTAAAGTATTGTTCTTGTTGAACGTCATCGAGATTACAATATAGTTGTATTGAAGCAATGGGGGGCACTGGGGTCTGACAGCAATAACTCTATTCTGACCATAGGGGGTCACCAGTGTGACATTTAAATAGTAGTTTAGTTATTAATATAAACTGTAGTATTTATTATTTATTCTAAATGTAAACTTAAACTCTATCAATTGAACACAAAGCAATGTTCTTAATTGTTGCCAAAATGAAGTGACGACCCTTAAAACTCAAATGTCTGTCGGTTTCCCTCATAACTTCAATGACCCTATATTAAAATCCTGACAGCGTGTAACGTGACAAATATTTTTTTTAATCTGTCAACACCGATATATCCCTGCTCTAGAATAGCAACACTAATTTTATATACGTAAATACAACAGGGTAACTTGTTGTGTTCTATGGCGACGTGGCGTTACGGAGACAGCTGATGGTCTACTCGGCTTCGAGCCGCAAGTATTCTACCTTGGTGATCTTCTTGGGATCGGCCGTGCCGGTCTCGAGGACCTCCACCTTCTGGTACACGTTGGGCGAGTTCAGCCAGCGCGTGCGCTCTCCGGTCTTGCCTTGTCCTTTCTTCCATAATCTGAAATTAACGATGATGTTTAATTTTAACAATAATTTGAGAGGGATTGGTCTATAGTCCACCAAGCTAGCTTACTGCGGGTTGGCAGACTTCACACCCCGCCAGGGTTATGGTGCATGCTTTCACGAATATAATATGGCTGGTGGTGTTACCGGGCGCGGTTTTTAGTCGGGACACGCCCCGTCGCCTCCCCAAGCGGCGGCCGGACCGTAACTGTATTTTTATTAGTGAGCTGTGGTTTTTTTAGTTTCTTGGGGCCGGCAACACTGCCTGCCACTCGATCTATGCTATACGGAGGTGTTCCTCACCCTTGCTTGTAGAGTTCCTCCTCCTCCAGCAGGTAGCCGAGCGAGGACACCGCCGGCGGCACCTCCACGTCGTTCTTGGGTCGCGGCACGTCGTTCTGTAAGTGATGAAGACAGATTAATTTTTATACCGAGGATGGCAAACAAGTTTACAGCCCGCCTGATAGTAAGCGGGGACCGTTGCCTATGGTGTCGCTCGCGCGTTGCCGATTTTGTAAAAACCATATAGGTACAGTTCGCGGCGGGTTTATGTAGTGGGGAAAGTTCGCACACGCACAATTTCTCACATTTTTACATGCGTTAACTTCCCCCACTACAAAATTCTCATGCCAAGTGACCTGAACTGATAGCAAACGGAATTCCCATGCTTCTTCTACTTCTTCGTGTCGATGGAACATGAATGTCGTCAAATTTAATACCCATATCTAGTTAATGATGCCACATTTACGGCAGTGTAAATGTGGTATATGGCCACACAAATTCCCATGCTGTAGACATAATATGTAATTAAGTTAACGAGTGTCGGCTTGCCTTGATGAGCGGGTGCCGGTAGATGTAGCCGGTGCGGAAGCCGGCGTTGTCCAGCATGCGCATGAGCGCCTCGAACTCCTCGCCGCCCACGCGCCACTTGCCCGCGTCCGACGGCGGCTTGCGGGACGCCTCGAAGATCTGTCGGGGAGATAACAAGTGTCACTAGTTTGAACGGATGCGTTATGTAAGCCTAGTGGCGTGACCGATGGACTGTGAACTTTAAGTTCCTGAGTTCGAACTGACTTGCTATGACGGAAAACATCGTCAGGGAACCTGCATGTCTGCCAACTCGCTCTAGGCTAGCGTGTGGTGTGGTGTGGTGTGGTGTGGTGTGGTGTGGTGTGGTGTGGTGTGGTGTGGTGTGGTGCGGTGTGGTGTGGTGTGGTGCGGTGTGGTGCGGTGTGGTGTGGTGTGGTACCTGTCTGGCCGCCTCGTCGTCGAGCGGCTGCAGCTCGTCGGTGGGCACGGCGGCGAGGCGCAGCTGCACGTCGCAGGCGGTGGCGAGGTTCCTGGCGTGATGGAAGGCCTCCTCGAGCGTGGCGCCGCAGCACAGCGCACCGCTACTGCTCAGCATCAGCACCTTGGAGTGCGGGCCCAGCGCACGCACCAGCTTGTCGCGCTCCTCGTTGTCCAGGATGCCTACGCATACACCAATCTTAGCCCCACCTCTCAAAAAAGCACACCCAAATTTTTTTATACGATTTTTAAAGGAAGCTGTGGAATTTTTGGAACGTTGCAAATTTAAATCAGTAAATTCTAATTTGATGTTTTTATATGTTATGAGAGTTATGAGATTGATGAAAACAGAAGTGGAGATAGAATGCCGCCTTGCGGGACGCCAGCTTGCAGGTCACGCCAACTCGATGAAGAGTTTTCAACCTGCATAGACTGCCGACGCCCTTGAAGATAGGATGAATTACCATTCCAGCGCCTCAGGAGAGACTATAAGATGAGAGAGGATAGATGGCAGGATATCATGACTGACGGTGTTAAAGGCATTAGAAAAATCAATCAACACCAAGACTTTGGTATTTTCCATACCTGCCCTAACATCACCAGATCACCAAACACTTTAAGAAGGGCGGAAACGGTGCTATGCCCTGGCCTAAACCCAAATTGAAAGAGACTGATAAGGGAGTTTTGAAGGATGAACTTAGAAAACTGTGAGCACAGGCTTCAAGCACTTTGGACAAGAAAGGGAGAATGGATATCGGGCGAAAATGGCTGACTAGAGAAGGATTAGTAATTTTCGGCATAAGAACTACAAGAGTATTTCGCCACAGTAAAGGGAAGACACCAGAACTAATGGGAAAATTGACAATGTGGGAAATAGCAGGAATGAGGTGGTCCAGAACCATCACAATCATACGTCGGCTTATATTATCACAGCCCACGATCGCTTGCGATTTAATGATCTTTTTAATCTCTCCTGGGTCAAATGGGGTGAAGCGGAAAGGAATTATTTTGGGACGCATTAGACCAGCAATAAAATCGAGAGTTTGAATTTTAATTAGAGGATCTAAAGTGGGGACAGTGGAAAAATGGCAATTCAGATCCTCTAAACTAACTGTATGTTAAGTACATGTGAAAAAACTCAATAACAAATGATTTATTTCAATTAGAATTAATATTACAGGTACTTTTTGAATTGTCAAAAACTCTGCCAAGTACTGACCTTGCGGCACCCGATGGTAGGCGATGTCGCCCAGCAGCGCGGCCTCGTGGCACAGCGGCAGCAGGCCGCGGCGCGTGGCCGACACGGCCAGCGCGGCCGCCGCGCGCACGTGCAGCACGCAGCGCACGTCCGGCCGCGCCGCGTGCACCGCCGCGTGCAGCGAGAACCCTATACACCACACATACTATAACACACACGGCCAGCGCGGCCGCCGCGCGCACGTGCAGCACGCAGCGCACGTCCGGCCGCGCCGCGTGCACCGCCGCGTGCAGCGAGAACCCTATACACCACACATACTATAACACACACGGCCAGCGCGGCCGCCGCGCGCACGTGCAGCACGCAGCGCACGTCCGGCCGCGCCGCGTGCACCGCCGCGTGCAGCGAGAACCCTATACACCACACATACTATAACACACACGGCCAGCGCGGCCGCCGCGCGCACGTGCAGCACGCAGCGCACGTCCGGCCGCGCCGCGTGCACCGCCGCGTGCAGCGAGAACCCTATACACCACACATACTATAACACACACGGCCAGCGCGGCCGCCGCGCGCACGTGCAGCACGCAGCGCACGTCCGGCCGCGCCGCGTGCACCGCCGCGTGCAGCGAGAACCCTATACACCACACATACTATAACACACACGGCCAGCGCGGCCGCCGCGCGCACGTGCAGCACGCAGCGCACGTCCGGCCGCGCCGCGTGCACCGCCGCGTGCAGCGAGAACCCTATACACCACACATACTATAACACACACGGCCAGCGCGGCCGCCGCGCGCACGTGCAGCACGCAGCGCACGTCTGGTCGTGCCGCGTGCACCGCCGCGTGCAGCGAGAAGCCTGACACGGACATGAGTACAACATACATATGTACATCACGCTTATTATCCCGATAGACGCACTTTCAACCACTGTACAAACGAGGCACTTAACTGGTGTACGAATTTTATTTGATTAGGACTTACATTTTTCTTAGCTGTTAGTGGAATAATCAGTGATGTACAAAATCAAAGGTTTCCAGTTTAAATGCACAACTGACGTGTGCATATTTATCACATGCTCAAACGGTGAAGGGACGCATCGTGAAGAAATCTCTATGCTTTAGAGATTTTTTCGTAGTGGATTATAGTCAAAACTCTTTTAAAATGAGTAGAGACTCGATCCCAGCACTGAAATAGTTAAGTTGATAATGATGATGAGCAGGTTTTTTAGGAGGTCCCGGGATGTGGTGTATGTTTTCGTGAATCCCAAGGCCCCGGCAATAAGGCTGGTGGCGTTGACGGACGCGGTTTTTAGTCGGTAAACGCCCACTGTGGGCGGAGTCTACCACGCCCCGTCGCCTCCCCAAGCGGCGGGGCGATCCATAAAGGATTTTTGGGCACTTAATGAAAAACAAGGGCTTTCTATGAGATACCTTCGACGTTGACAGGGAAGTTGGTGGTGCCCTGGTCCTGCACGGCGCCCTGCATGTCCACCTTGACGAGCGAGGAGGCGGTGACCTCGTGCGGCAGCAGCCCGCGCGGCGTCGTCAGCACCGACTCCACCGCCGTGTTGAGGCGCGCCGTGATCTGACCGAAGTTACCGGCTGCGGGTGGACATAACGCTGCTTATTTTTAATGCTCACACAACATCATAATATAACTCATTTTACAGCTTCTTCTTCTTATCGTGTCAATGGCTAAACAAGGTCTGAGTAAAAAGAGGTGATTATACAGCCTTTTAGTTTCGAGATAAGCAATGAAGCTTAACAAGACAAATTCATACATATCTAATGGCAACAAGATTCCAAATCTCAGAGAATCTCAGAACCAAGAAGCATAAGGATAAGGGATTTCTCTCTGCAATATTGATGAATGCTATGGAGTATACCACAGCACAGTCTGCTAGCATACGATAGACCGGTTAGCAAAATCTAGAATCGCCAAGCATATACCTGGATTTCGCAGCATCTGATAATTCACCGGAAAGCTCATCAAATCACCAGATTTCGCTGATCGGCGTCAAATCCTTGTGGATACCCACCCTCCCTACCTACCACGTATGTACGCATGCCTTAATCCTTTATCACGACTACTTTACATATCAGATGCTATCGTCCCACTACAGGCCTAGGACCTCTCGAACAATTTTCCACTCTTCTTGCTTTGAGACATTTATCGGCACACCATTTAACACAATCACATCAATCTCCACTTCTCAATGAATATGTAATATTGTCTGTTCGGACGCGCAGTCATGTTAATGTATTTTTACAGACCCCAAAAGGGGAGAGTGGAAAAAGGGCAGGAAATAGATCTTGTAAGAGTCAAGAAAAGCAATCTGGGACAGAGCACTTGCAAGTACCAGGTGTGTCTCCATGATTAGGTTGCCATATGCCGAAAGGCGGGAAGGACTTTGAGGTGGAAAGTGGGTTTCCCCATGAATCCCATAGTATTTGAACATTTCGACTCCTACAGGGTACTTGAAGGTAGGAAGTCACTCACTCTGAGTCCACCCGAAGAGGTCGACGAGCCGGTAGACCGCCGCCAGCTTGCAGCGGAGGATCTTCTCCCCTTTCTCGTAGCCGACGCCTTCGATGCCGCGGATGTCGTTGATGGGCAGGACGCAAGCGGGGCCCTGGGGGGAGAGAGCACAAAATTATTTTACCAGATCGAGCAAAATTGGGTTATTCTATGAAATCCTCAGTGGCAGCTCGGCGTTTAAATTTCGTGACCGGTTAACCCATTAACCGCCAAAATGAAACTAGCAGCATATTTAACTCAAATCGTTTATGTTTTTGTTCTTAGGGACATAATTAAAGACTACATAAAGAAAAAAGAAAGGTTTTCCTATTTTGGAAAGTTTTATAGGGGTGTACCTGTTTGGGTACAACGGCGTCTTAACGGTGCAAATTTTCAAGACACTCTCATTCTATGCACAATGTCTTCAACTAGGTTTTACACTGCCACCGCACTCTTGCTTAACAAACAGCACACCGCAAATGTTTTTTTTAATTTTATGCATTTTTTTAAGCCACTTTTCTCCAGTCCTGGCACTGTTATAAGTGATGGGCAGCTTTTACTTTGAATTGTTTGGCGTAAATAATACCTGGCAAGATTGTGCCTAAACAGCAACTGGTCTATTCTCAGTCACACTGATTATATGATCAGTGGGACTGAGAATATGCAAACGCCAGGCATTAGCTATAGACATATCTATCATATAGGTAAATAGGAACCACTACCACTTTTGCCATGAAAAGCAATCCTGTATAGTTGATATAGATTGGTCAAATCCATCTATTGCACCAATTTCTTTATATTTATTTCTTAGCACTTTACATGATACCGTCTCTATAGCACACCTAGAGGATCAATCGTGTCGTAATTTGTCACCATCGTACAAACGCTGTTATCTTTCTATCTCATTAGCAATAACTCAATTGTTTTGTCGGATCTATAATCATAGGCACTTTGCTATTGTTTCTTCATTTCTTATTTACTCCTAAAAGGACATTCCTTTGTCATGTTTTCACTAACCGTACCAGTTGCACAACATCCCAGTTTTCGCAAATCAATCAATAGATCGTAACGGTCAAAGAAAAACGTGTAAGAAATTCTTGTTCAGAGAGGTTCATTAGAAGTATTGATAGTTTTTCAACAACAAAAATCAAAGGCATAGCAATAACCAGACGAACTAGCTATCAGAAAACCGAAATCGGCATAAACGTTTTTTTATATACATCCCGCCGCTGTACACAAACAGGTACAGCAATGTTTACTTAAAAAAAAAATTACTAATACTGGCAATGTACTTGTATACTGTGAATATCTTTATAAAATAGTTATTAGTAGATAGGAAAATTTTAATGAAATGTCCTAGAAATGACATTTAGCTATCGTAAATAATAATAATGTACACTTACATACAGTGGCTTGCTGTCTTGCTGATATGCAATACTCTCTTTGAAATAATGTCAAGTCTATCTACCCAAGGTAGATAGACTAATATTTCGATTAGGTGATCTTTTAAAAAACAATATTACCGACCAAAACGTAGTAAATGATTCAAATTTAGAAGCTAAGTAAGAAAATCGTACTGTACCCAAATGGGTACAGAGGCGCTAAATGGGTTAATGGCAATAAGCTCACTCCCGGTATTACATGAGATCTTAAACATACCGGCGTGATGTGGGACAGCTCTGCCTAATCCTTTGAAGAACCGGCTAAATATGGGTGTGGGCACATTAGTACACCTCTGCCTAACCATTCGGGGACGACAGGCGTTGTATGTCATGTTTATATCTGTAATAAGCTCACCCTCATGCTGCCGGTATGCAACCTGCCGCCGACCATCTCGCGGATCCTCTGCAGCAACGGCGCGTCGTTGCCCTCATGCATCTGCTGGTCCAGCACCCGTTCCAACTCCTCGCGGAACAGCTTAGAGGACATCAGCGCCTCCACCCGCTTGCGGCGCTCCATCTCGCGGACATCCTGGAATAAGGAAACAATGGTTTTTAAGACTACATTCCATTTTATTAGACATTGTTGGGCAGTGACCTCTTCTTAGAATATGAAGGGTACAACAAAAGACTATAAGTTTATAGTGCCGTACAGCAGATTAACAGACTTCAGATGCCGTTAAGGGAATCCCTCAGGCACGCCTTTTGGCACAATATTTTTTTCATCGTTTAAGCGGAAGCGGTGAATTGCGGTGATAAGTACGCGTCTGACTCAAAAATCAGAGGTCATGGATTCGAAGTCAGCCATATCAACTTCGCTATCAGTTGTTATATTACTCCTTCATTGTTCGAGATTTGGAAATCTCCTAAGATGATGAAGAGAGCAGTTTGGTGAGGAGTTCCACTCGGTAACAGACTTTAGCGATATTTGCGAACTAACGCGTATATTAGACATTGAAATAAAACTACTTTCTACGGTCACAACATAAAGACATCTTAGTCGAACCCGTGAACACGAAAACGGTGAAGCAAAACATCGCGAGGAAATCTGCACGCTTAAGGGATTTTCTCGATGGCATGCGAAGTCTGCCAACCCGCAGTAGGCTAGCGTGGTGGACTATAGCCTAATTCCTCTCAAATGAGAGGAGACCCGAACCCAGCAGTTGGACAATAATGGGTTGATGATGAAGAGCACTAAGTGTTGAAATATGTACTCACGGCGTCGATGTCTGCGGGGCGCTGCTTCATCCGTTCTTCCTCCTCCTCGTTGGAGAGCGCTCCCGTGCCGTTGGGCAGCGGCTCCGTGTCTGTGTCTGCCATTGTGGGCGGCACGGTGATGGGCTCTGGGGACCAAGGGAAAAAAGGCAATTAAAATACTGGTTACAAAACAAAAACTCTGGGAACTGCCAGAAACTGGGAATCGTAAAGGCCCATAGTTGAAGTTTTTGAGAGGTAGGGCATAGCGAGATTCCTCGCTCAAATTGAGCTGCCCGACTGGAGAAGTACCTCCGCCTTACAGACGACCGCAGTGACACAACAATACTTGTTTCTGCGAGTGAGTAAGGTTACCAGATCTCGATGGGGGAGTGACTATTCTGATAGCATGGGAATTCCGTTTGCTGTCAGTTTAGTAATTTTCTTATTTGAAAAAACCTAATCGGTTTCTACAGGTTCGGCAACGCGTGAGCAACACTGCTGGTGTTGCAAACATCTATAGGCTACGGTAATCGCTTACCATCAGGCGGGCCGTATACTTGTTTGCCACCCGTATGACATAAAAAAAAACAATATAAAATGCGTAAAATCTCTTTTGTTTACTACAATAATAACATTACAAAAGAAATGATGACGGCAACCATACCAAGTACTTATCTATGGCATAAACAGACGTGATTAAATCTAATCTACATAAATTATGCGCCCCTAGTCACTGTTTTACATAAGGTACATAATTAAATAAATTTAAATTTATACGGACATTACGACACAGCGCCATCTAGTTCCGAGCTAAGCAACGAGGCTTGTGTTACGGATACTAGATGGTCGATACACTATGATATAGATATTTTTTGCACAATCGGCTCGAAAATTCATACAAGTTGGTCGGTGTACAAGTATTTATATTAATATCTAGTGATATTTTGGATACTACCGACCGACGCATTACAAAGGAAAATAAAAATAGCGTTGACTATTTTAGTGACAATAATAGATGGTCACCGGATTAATTGATACAAGACAGCTCACTGTCCAGTCATCTATATATTAATACGTGGAGCAAAAACATGTAGGTACCCCTTCTTGCGAAAATCGCGCGGACGGAAATGTAAGAAACACACTTTCACTAGGGGAGGCCTACATCCAGCAGGGGATGAATATAGGCTGATGATGATGATGATGATGATGGTCGAATTCCGAACACTGGGCAACCACGAGTATTTGTTAAAATATGTGTATGTGGGGCACATGCACACAAATGGAGGCAGTTACTAATGTAAAAAATTAGACAAATTTATTATTATTCCTGTCAATTCTTTTCTTTAATTTTTAATTTTCTACTAATTTCTGTCTGCATACACTCACGCCTTATTCCCATGGGGGTGGACAGAAACTACAGAATGCCACGCGCTACGGTCCCTGCATACCACTGTTGCCTCTCCCACATTCATACATCTCGTCATGCACCCGCGCCGGTTACAGTACTGCGCACCTTTTTGAAGGAGTTCACCAATTAGGTCGGTGTATATCCTTCTAGGGCGCCCCCTCCCGCGTTTCCACTGATATCCGCCTTATAAATTCCTTTCGTCAATCGCCTATCATTCATCCTTTTTTTGCTTTTCTATTAGTTTATAAACTCAAACTCATCGTAAGTGCGACTGCCAAGCACAGTACCAGTTTATGATAAAAACATAATTTTCTGCGATGAATTAACGCAACCATTTCTATCCGAGCCTCATATGATTAGGAATCATCCTAGTAGGCGGTACAATAGGCCAATACAACCGATAATAGGCCTGCAACAATAGGCCAGTGCTTCCATTGAACTAACTGACTCAATGTAGTTCAATAACGCTTTCAAATTCATGATTACTACTTACATTTGCATTCAAATGTGTGACCTCACCCGTCTGTTGGTCGCAAACACGTCTGCTCAATCTAATATATAAAATTCTCGTGTCACAGTTTTCGTTGCCATACTCCTCCGAAACGGCTTGACCGATTCTCAGCAAATGTGAGCATATTGAGTAGGTCTGAGAATCGGCCAACATCTATTTTTCATACCCCTTAGTGATAAGGGTTGTCCACCAACCCCTATAATGTGGCAAAACAATGTTTGCTGGGTCAGCTAGTAATAATGATAATAATGTGCAAGATTCTCAGAGGTAAAGTGGACACTCCTGAGTTAAATAGCGAGCTGTGTTGTTTGTTTGTCCCTAATAATAACCGCAGGAATAGAAAGCATATGCTTTTTGCTACTCCAATTTGCAGAACTGTATCTCGGGCCAGGTCTCCTGTGCCGCGAAGTCTCTCCTGGACATCAAGCCAAACTGTGATGTGTTTGCGGATGAATGGAAGGTGATCTTGAGAGAATGCTTGGAGTACTGTGAGAAGAATGCATGATAGGTATCCTGTGTTTAAGCTGTATTTACTGTTTTTGTTATATCTATAATTATTGATTTTATCTTATTTTTATTTACTGTAACTGGTATATCCGTGTAAATAAATAAATGAATGATAGGTAACTAGTAACTGCCTCGTTGGTCTAGTGGTCTTACAGTGCCGAGCAAGAGGTCTCAGGTTCGATTCCCAGGTCGAGTAAAATGTTATTGGGTCCGTCCGTCTGTCCGGTGAACTTATAAACACCAACGTTTCGCCGGCAGGTTTTAGGGCCCGCGTAATATGGGGCAAACCTATTGCCATCAACCACTAGAGAGAATTTCATAGAAAAACTCAATAGAGAATCCAGCCCAAGATCTGCGCCACAAGACCAACAAAGTAGTTTGGGTTTTTTTCCTACCCTTTCCTATACAATTACTTGCGGCAGAGACAACACAAAGGCTGTTGGTAGCGCGGTACATCAAGCCATGGTTATAATACTTGATAATTATAGAGTAGAGTGCCCTTGAACGCGAACACACAAAAAACTAACGCTTTGTACTATAGAAACAACGTTGAGTTACAAAGCTTATGTTCTGATGAAAATATCACCAAATTGTTCTTACACTTATTTTTATGGGGATGAGGGGGCAAACGAGCAGGCGGCTCACCTGGTGGTAAGTGATGACCGCCGCTCATGGACATTTGCAACACCTGAGGCTTGCAAATGCGTTGAAAAATCCCTTAGAAACCGTTCAGGTTTCTTAAAATAGGGAGTTACTGAACTGACAGCAAACAGAATTCTCATGCTGTCAGAATAGTCACTCCCCCAATGAGCTCTGGTAACCTTACTCACTCGCAGAAACACAACTATTGTAGTTTCACTGCGGTGTTCTGTAAGGCGGAGGTACTTCCCCAGTCGGGCAGCGAGATTTGAGCGAGGAATCTCGCTATTATACTTCGCAAAAGTTCTATTTAAACGTCTTGTAAGTGTAATAAATTGTTGTTGTTAAATTATATAAAAAGTGAGGTTCATTCTAAAAATGGGGCTGATTGTCTTGACCCCTGGACGAATTAATTATTATCTTTTGCTTAAAATATTGAGGCAAGCAACCAAGAAAGAAACTTCATTAACAAAGTAGAAATAATTGTATGATCCTTCAAAAATATAATAAACCGGATAGTCCAAGATCCCAGGGCCGCCAGACGTCACGTATTTTCTGACGAACCAAATGTGGATTATTGAGTAGTGCTAGTATGTACTAAGAACGCATGCTTACCAGCTATCTTGCCTAGTGGGCCAATTTTCAGGTATCAGGTAATCAAGGTACACACAAATATTTCTTACCTCACGTAAATTCTCCAAGCTGATTTTTACGTATATTGTAGGCAATATCCTTAAAAATAAGTTGCCAATACTCCCAGACACTTTCCGTCGGCCGTATTGCTTTGCAGACGCTTTAAAGCTCCCGAAGGAATTAATCAACTTCACGTAAATTATGATGTTCCATTCTAGTAAAAGGTTTCAAAATAGTTGTGACAGATGACAGACCGATCATAGGAGCCAATCATCCCCCTTAATTCAATTTTAATGCCACTGTGGGTAGGAGCGTGAGGGTATTATCAACGCGCATGAGAGTGAGCCAGATTGCGAATATGCGGAAGTCTAGGGGATGATTGGCCCCTTGGATCGCTCTGTCTTCTCGTAAAAGGTTTCGAAATAGTTGTTTTGTGGAGATATAAACAATGGAACATCATAAGTTTATTAATTCCTTCGGGAGCTTTAAAGCGTCTGCAAAGCAATACGGCCGACGGAAAGTGTCTGGGAGTATTGGTGACTTATTTTTAAGGATATTGCCTACAATATACGTAAAAATCAGCTTGGAGAATTTACGTGAGGTAAGTAATATTTCTATGTACCTTGATTACCTGATACCTGAAAATTGGCCCACTAGGCAAGTTAGCTAGTAGGCATGCGTTCTTAGTACATACTAGCACTACTCAATAACCCACATTTGGTTCGTCAGAAAATACGTGACGTCTGGCGGCCCTGGGATCTTACTCTAAGAGTTTTAATAACAAACAACTATGTTTTATAGGTCGTTATGTATAAAGTAAGTTTAACCGACGAGCGCGGGACAATTAACGGCAACCATAACTTACAGAGTAAGAGGAGTAGTCATAACTTAAACATTATTGTTTGTATAGTTAGTGAAATAACCGTAAAAGTTAAACGGTCTAACCTAACGACGATGTTCGAGGAAGCATATGCAGAGAAAACACGTATTTTGCGACGAGTGGACGAATCGTTAACATTGGCGTAGAAGACCAACACTGGCCAGCCAACACTGGGGCCAATGTTGGGGCCAACGTCTTAGTTTCTGGATAAACATACCATCACGCCTGTCGTTCTCGAAAGGTTTAGGCAGAGGTGTACTTATGTAGACACGCAATTCGCCGGTATGTTTATAGGACCAATGTTATATGGGGCGAAACATCTGCCATCATACGGAGAGTTGCTGGGGAGTTTGTTGCGCCCCTTCTTCTTCCCCGCAAAAACATTAGGAAGCGGTGAAGGGCGGGCGTTTTGGGGGCCGTCTTTATTGTCGACGTTCAAAAAGAGCCAATTGAATTTGGCCTACTTTGAATAATTTATATTTTAATTTTGACTTTAAATATTTGTGCATGGACATTGGACTTGATTGTATGTATTTATATGTATTATATTATTATACTAGTATCTATATGTATGTACCGTGGCCGTATATGAGGCTGTGACCGCGCGTACGATTGGGAAGCCCTACACGCCCCACATAAGCCACGTAATCTTATATCGACTCCACCGCCTGTACTGTCCGTCCCTTTATATCTGAACATTGTGACACAGCGCCATCTAGCGCCGAGCTAAGCAACGAGGCATGTGTTGCGGATACTAGATGGTAGATATAATACATATATACTTATTTCTCTAAATACATACACTACCACTAATCGGATACAAATGTTGATGCTCATCACACAAACAAATCAAATCAAATCAAAAAGGTTTTTATTTTAAATAAACTTTTTCAAGCACTTTTAATACGTTATGATTCTAGTTGCATTTGTGCCAACCGGGATTCACACCCAGGACCCGTAGCACAGAAGGCAGCGTTAACTAACGTAATTGGGTCGTTAATCAGTCAGAAACTGAAACTTTTAATTCGAATAACTTTTTCTTTCTTACTTGAATGATTGAATGATTGTTTATTTCTGTAAATAGATTTTTTAAAGACACTTTTACAAGTCATGTAATATTATTTTTTTAAGTATCTATTTGGCATCGGCATTTCCTAACTGACGACCTCTGAGAAGAAATGCCGAAACAAACTCAGATAATCATGGTCTCTTTTAAAGTCCAGACATTTTGGTTACAATATGTGAGCCTGACTATGTAGGTTAAAGTCTGAAATGGCCTTTTGAAGAAAGCACCAGTGCAGCTTTGAGTTGACCTGTCCATACTGACAGCACGTATACGTCAGCCATCGTTTAGCTCAACCATTATTGAGGGAGCTTAACGACCCGACGCACGTCTATGCAAGATCAGCGGGACATTTGCGTAGGCCAATTCAAAAACCCAAAGCCGCCAGACATTAGTTTGTAAGCGTATGTTTACGTAACGCTAGCGAGTGTCGCCAGCGGTAACCATTAGTAGGGGCTACAGTCGAACATTCAAAGCTAACTTAAATCAATGCTAGGCACATCATTGTCAGTGAAATTGTACATGGCCGCCCGGGGTCGACGAACGGCGCCAGTGACGTATTGTCGGACAACGACTGTATTTGAGTTGTGTGTTTTATGTACTTTGGAGGTCGCCAAGGTGATATAAAAGATTTTTTCTTTTATAAGAATATTTCTAGACATTATGAGTATGACACAGCACCATCTATTCCCAAACTAAGCAGAGCTTGTACTATGGGTACTAGACAATGGATATAATACTTATATACTTTTTTTTGTAAATACATACATAAAATACATAAGAAACACCCAGACAAACACAAACCCTTAAATTCATCACATAAATATGTGTGTTCTGTGGGAATCGAACCCACGACCGTGGTAAGCAACGAGGCTTGTGTTACGGATACTAGTTGGTTGATATACTACATACATACATTTTTTTAAATACCTACATATTATACATAGATACATCCATGACTCGGATACAAATATTTATGCTCATCACACAAACATTTGTCTCTACCGGGATTCGAACCCGGGACCCATAGCACAGATGGCAATGTTAACTACCGCTGGACTAATTGGGTCGTCAAAAACACTACTATCTGGGATCATTATTCTCAAACAAAAAACAAAACATCTAAACTAGCTAACACAGCAAAAAAACGGACCAAACTAAATAAAAAAACCCCTTCTAAGTTGGTTAAAAATAGTATAAAATTAACGCTTCCCGCTTTCATTAGGTCACCGCCGAATGAAATAAATCTTCCCGATTAACCATATTCTACACTCTAAAATTAAAACTATATCATCTTACGTAACACATAAATAATCAGATCATTATATTAACTGGCAACCCTAAAGCACTACAAACACGCGGCGCCGCGTAGTCCTTTTAAAAAAAATAGAGTAAACAAAAAGAAATTGGTGAAAATTTTAAATTTGGAACTGGCGGAAGCGCATTCCACGACCGCCCGCGCTCTATTTCGGTCGCGTCTAGAGTGGTCCGTAATAAAATTCCTTTATAGAAGAAAAAAATAAGTATGCATGTTTCTTTGGCCTAGTGGTGGTGACTGCGACTGCTGAGCAAGAAAGTCTTGGGTTCGATTCCCAGATAGAGCACTAATATTAGGTTTGTTTATGAAATTCTCAGTAGCAGCTCGGAATTTGGATTCGTGCACTGTTGATGACAATTGACTCGCCCCATATTACATGGGACCTAAAAACATATTAAATTTTTAAATATTTTTTTTAAATATTCCCGGACATTATGACACAGCGCCATCTAGTTCCGAGCTAAGCAACGAGGCTTGTGTTACGGATACTAGTTGGTTGATATACTACATACATACATAGATACATCCATGACTCGGATACAAATGTTTATGCTCATCACACAAACATTAGTCCCTACCGGGATTCGAACCCGGGACCCATAGCACAGAAGGCAGTGTCAACTACCGCTGGACTAATTGGGTCGTCATTATTACATAAGGTACACCTCTGCCTAACACTTCGGAGACGATAGGCGTGATGGTATGTTATGTTAGTGTTAAAAGCTCCTTCTAAGGGGTGTAGACAGCCAGTTAATGCAGAGCGTCGTAGTAATAACACGGTTGTCAACGGGTGAGGGCTATCGGTTTTATGAACGCGTTGACGTGATGTTGGGTTCGTTTCCATTACCCGATGCGGCATCATCAAATGACGTTTGCTGGTATCGTGTATCTTTCCACCATATGCCTTCGTAGGGTGCTGGAATTTTTCGGACATATTGCTCGTAAAGAGGGTCACAATCTTGAACAGCTGATGGTGACAGGCAAGGGAGATGGCAAACGTGCCAGAGGACGCAGTCCCACGAGATGGTCGGACCAAATATGATCTTCTCTGAACATCAACTTCCACAATGCCCTTCATGAAGCTAAGGATCGCAGCAGATGGAGGGAATTCGTACGGGAAGAACTGATGCAGCGAGGAGGAGGTATCGTGTACTGATTAGAATAACCGACATCATCGTATCAGTGAGAAGGATAGCCAGTGAAGAATAAATAACTCGACTTAGCCTTAGAATCACTTTTTTTTTATTGCCATCAACCATTTTGCTCGACTATTATCACTTGTCAATTTCAGATCGGTGGGACACTTACGGAGAACAATTTAAAATCCCAAAGCCACCGTGTACCAGATTTCTGGTGCGGGAGTACCGAGCAGTCTGCTTGGCTCTCCTCCACAAAAAAATAGTTTTGTTCACGTACACAGATGGCTTTTGGGAGTTGGGGCTGATTACATGTAATGAGGAACTTATACCATCAACCGAGCACGAATACAAACTCCGAGCTGCTACTGAGAATTACATAGAAAAACCCCAATAACACTTCGATCTAAGAACCCAAGACCTCTTGCCAGGAGTCGCTCTTACGACCACTAAACCAACGAGGCAGTTTACATTGATATCGGTTGATGTGATAATGAAACCTACAGTGGACACATACTCAATGTGCCTATCGCTTAATTGGCTGCTAAACGCATTAACAGAATAAGTAGCTGCTGACGATGGGTAATAAAACATTGACGCCTTGGACTGGGGCGGTCGCCTTTACAAGGAAATCTCGTGAATGACCAGCTCAATTCAAGTCTTCATTAGCTTGGTTAACTATATTATTACTAGCTGACCCAGCAGACTTTGTTTTGTCACATTATAGGGGTTGGTGGTTGAAGAGTAAAAATTTAGGATTACAAGTATTTTTTAATGCCAATTCAAAAAAAAAATACAAAAAATGTTTGGCAGAAAAAATAGTCTGGTGTCATCCTTATCACCTAGGTGTGTAAAAAATAGCCTACGACCGATTCTCAGACCTACCAAATATACATTTTTTCTTAATCTTTTGGGTCATGTAATAAATATATACACGTGACTGCGAAAATTACCATTTAAAAAACTATATTTTCGCATGCCAACTAAGGCGAGATGTGCTGAAACTAATATTGTATTTTGCTAACAACTTACAACGTACAACCATATCTCTGGCGAATAAATATTCTATTCTATTCTATTCTATTCTATTCTATTCTATTCTATTCTATTCTATTCTATTCTATTCTATTCTATTCTATTCTAGTAAAGAATGAAGAATTATTCTACTGAAGAATTATATAAAATTTGCAAGGTTCTTACCGTGCGACAACTTTTTATTAGAGATATTGTGTTGAGGAAACATTCTCTCCTGATTTATAACCCATCATTAAATAAGCAAAAACGTAACAAATCTAAAGTTTGTTCAAATGCACTCTATAAACTAGTACTTTCTCATCGTCATTACTGTTTTCTTGGGTCATATTTATATAATAAACTAAACTATATACTAAATATATACCCAATGCCTAAGTCAAAGTGTAAGCAAGCTCTCACGTCGTATCTCATTGAATGTAACTACAATGTTACAGAAGAACTTTTAATTGTTCCAAAATAACTCATGTTTTTTTTTTCGCGAACACACACACGCACACACACACACGCGCACACACACACACACACACACACACACACACACAAATTCATGCATATAAACACCTACATAATATTACAATGCAACACTATTCATACACATACTATCATACGCTATGTTTATTGCATAAGAATTGCCTTTTTCTCTTAACAAAGGTTTATGTTTAAGTTATTAGCACGCTGTTTCTTGGGGGGGCCTGGTAATCTGTGTGACAGGGTTTCCTAGTGCAGATACCAGTCTCCCACAGAGGTTGAGATTAACAAATAATGCTTGTAAAAATATAGCTGTAAGTTACCTTTGTGGAAGAGTAATAAAAATACATATTATTATTATTATTATTCTATTCTATTCTATAAACTTGCCAAGTAGAAGCTTATTTCTATGGCAGTAAGTATAATTTTCACCAAAGTTTTTTGTCTAAGGTATAAATAAGGTTTTTAGATTTGTACAAAGAATGATTATGTAATCGAGAGCAAGAACCCAGTCCACCCCGCGCACCTGAACTATAATCGATCGGCAAACATTTCGATATCAGAACCAACAGACAGGTGAACACAAAAGTTTCAGTCCTCACACGACTGAAACGACCACCCTGAAAAGCTGTTTTGTTTTAGATACGAAATATTGCAGTAGCGTAGCGTGGGGGGCGGCAAATGGGGCTATGGCCCCGGGCGGCATATGAAAGGGGGCGGCATTAAGTGTCACGTTGTTTTTATACTACTAGAAAAGGGGGCGGCAAATTTCCAGACGGCCCCGGGCGGCAAATACTCGCGCTACGCCACTGAAATATTGTACTGTTATATTATATTTTGACGACCCAATTAGTCCAGCGGTAGTTAAAACTTCTGTACTGTGGGTCCCGGGTTCGAATCCTGGTTGGGACAAATGTTTGTGTGATGAGCATAAATATTTGTATCCGAGTCATGGATGTATCCATGTCACATGCACAACAAGCAGCGTTCACTACCGCTGCGCTGAGCTAAACGGGTCGAAATAAAATGAATGAATAATGGGTTGACGATAGAACAACAATTGCAGGTCAAAACTGGCAACAATTTGTGCAAAATAGAGTACTTTGACAGAAGGTTTAGAAAGTCTATGCCCAGCAGTGGGTTCATAACTTCATACGGGCAGTTGATGATGATGAAACTAGGAAAAAAAATCGATGAGAAAAAACGCAATTGATTTTATTGGTACTTCTGTGGTTCTATTGTTTAGCGGTCGAAGGCTGGTCGAGTTGCGCCTACGCGGGGTCATCGCCCTGTGACTCAGAGGCCCTTGCTTGTGCTGTAGGAAGTTATGTATTTACTTAACAACTAGGAACCAACTTGCTTAGAATCATATGATACGGGTTAGGCAGAAGTGTACTAATGTACGTCAACAATTCGCCTGTAATAGGGGGTGAGCCTATTGCAATTAACCTGGCACGAATCCAAACTCCGAGCTGCTGCTGAGAATTACATAGAAAAACCCAATGACACTGCTGGACTTGGGAATCGAACCCAAGATCACTTGCTCGGCAGTCGCACTGCACGACCACTAGACCAACGAGGCAGTTGCAGGAACAAACCTGCTTGAATATATCTACATCATTTTAAAATAACAATATTATGAAAAATTTAAAGTTCGATTCTCAACTCTACTCGTGATTGAAATAAAACAACATTTTACAGATTTAACCGCTCACAATCACTACGACGTTGGGCTACCTATTAGAAATTCTCATAGGTGCCCCCCCCGTTACCCAGGCTCTCCCCCTATTACATGGGACCTAAAATATGCCGGGAAAATGTGGATGTACATTTAGTACACCTCTGCCTAACCCTTCGGGGATGAAAGGCGTGATGGTATGTAATAAAACGGTATTTAACAAGCTGTTTTACAGCGTCCATGGTCACGGGCGGTCTGAGGTTTAAAAACGTAAAAAGTAGTTTTATTTCTATGTGTAATATTCGCGTAAGTGTAAGAAATCAATATGCTAAAATAATATCAATATACCGCGATAAAATCCGTAAAAAATATTCTCATTTCAATGTCTACTATTAGCGTTAGTGTAAGAAATTATAACGTTTTATAACTGATCAGGGTACCGGTAACCATATTTTTCTACGGTTTGCATGTTAAAAGGGTCCCCGCCCACTACGTCGTAACATTCCGGCACGCGACAGGTACTCGATCGAGAACCCAACGCACCGCCACCAATACCACATTTGAAAAACGACCCTTCACGTTTATAGCTCAGATAAAAATAAAAGTGACAATGTCCGCATTGTAACTTTTATGATGATGAAATGTCAATGAAATGATTTCGAAAAGTCACGCAAACTTCTTGTTAGTAACGTTCATCATGGTGTCATTTACAATCCCACTGTTGGGCTTGGATGGCCTGTCTTTTAAGAGGGATATGGCTTAAACCAGCCACGCTAGTCATGTGACTGTTGGCAGACTCCACACGCCGTTGGTAAAAATCTCTCTTACATGTAAAGTTTCCTCACAATGTTTTTCTTCACCGTTTGAGCATGTGATAAATACGCAAGTAATTTTGAAAAATCAACGGTCTTGGCAATTTACTAGAGACCTTTTGACTTCACAGTCCTATGGTCACACGGCAGTAACAGCTTATTTTTTTTATAACACTATGATGACAAACGACCGCGTGATGCTAGGCAGTTATCATAAACTATGGACTTTAGCATCACCAGAAGTGTCACTCGCGCGTTGCTTACCCTGTAAAAACCGTATTACATTCCTTAATAAAATGTAAGTTACTAACGTTACAATTTAGCAATACCTCGTCAAACTACAGGCTTTAATAACCGGCTTCAATAACCTTGTTCGCCACCTTTATGGTACAAAAAAACACCAAAAATCCTTACGCTGTAGTAGACACAGACCATTACTCCCCAACAACACTAGTTAGTATTGCCAACATGTCTTAGTGCACGAATGAATGGGCTATTCATAGTGAGTCAGTGTGGCTGGCAGCCAAATATTAACCTTATTACATCAATTAGCCCCATGAGGAGGCCCATTGTGACGGGGTCATGAACCTCCGCCACGTAGGCAGATGAGCTGGTGGTTAGGAGGAAATACTGTAGATGGTTGATGAAATAATAGAGGTATTAAAAAATTTACTCCTTCAAAAAGGTCAGGTGCGCCAAAATGTATGAATGTAAATAAATATAAATATTCCTGGACATTATTACACAGCGCCATCTAGTTCCGTGGTAAAAAACGAGGCTTGTGTTACGGATACTAGTTGGTTGATATACTACATATATACTTTTTTTTTGTAAATACATACATTTTATACATAGATACATCCATGACTCGGGAAACAAATGTTGATGCTCATCACACAAACATTTGTCCCTACCGGGATTCGGATACGGGGCCCATAGCACAGCAGGCAGCGTTAACTACCGCTGAGCTAAACGGGTCGTCGAATGTGGACGAGGAAAAATTGGTATGCGGGAGTCGTAGCGCGCAGTATTCTGTAGTTTCTGGCTACCCCCATTGGATAAGGCGTGAGTGTATGTATAGGACATTGCCGCGTGTACAGCAACAGGCAACAATCCTACTAATATTATAGTGAAAATTTGTAAGTATAAATGTATGTATGGATGTTTGTTACTCTTTCACGCAAAAACCGGTTAACAGATTTGAATTAAATTTAGCATACAAATAGTTTATTACCTGGATTAACACATAGGCTACTTTTTATACAATATAAACAAATATCTTAGGAGTAATCGTAAAAAAATCATCACACTAGGCTAGCTCTTTATCGCGTTCGATGTGTCATGTCAAATTTGATAGCTTCTCAGTTGCTATGTACGTTGTTGCTATGTAGCGACATAGACGTCGCTATACACATAGTGCATCATCTATATATATTTATTTAGTTATTCTATGGAAACGGGGGCGAAATGAGGACGAGAAATTAGTATTAAATTGCGCGGGCGAAGCTGCGAGCATCAGCTAGTCACTCATAATGAATGGCGGGCGAGCCCCATCGACACATGGGCGTCGCCCACAGTCCGGTGACCTCACAAATCACTCCATTATACTCTCCGTGTGACAGGTAGGCACCGCGCCATAGGAACACCATGAAATCGAATATACGGTACTTTGGGAATGATTAAGCGCCATCGCTAGCTTCAACCAGACAGAGACGGATCTAATATCTAAATATATTTAACTCAAAGGTGACTGACTGACTGACTGGCATAGAGATCTATCAACGCACAGCCCAAACCACTGGACGGATCGGGCTGAAATTTGGCATGCAGGTAGATGTTTTGACGTAGGCATCCGCTAAGAAAGGATTTTTGAAAATTCACCCCATAAGGGGGTAAAACGGGGGTGCAAAGTTAATATGAAATTTTTATTTTTTTGTTAAATTGCGAGCGGGCGAAGTCGCGGGAATCAGCTAGTATATCTATATCTTAATACGTGACGCAAAAACATTATACCTCTTTATAAGAAAATTGCGCTGACGGAAGAGTATGAAAGTTCCCACACTTATAAGTTTTATATAGACAAAGCAAATAATTTAAATAATCGAATTTCGAGCACTTGGCGACCAATAGTAATAATAATATTATAATACAGCGCCATCTAGTTGCGAGCTAAGAAACGAGGCTTGTGTTACGGATACTAGTTTGTAGATAGTAGATACACTCCATAGTTTTATCTGTTCTGTAAATACATACAGTCCAGTCATACATATTACACATAGAAACACTTTGCGAATGGCACGCATTGAGAGAGGTCTAGACCCAGCAGTGGGATCAGAAAGGCGGTTCATTCATCATCACCATGATCATTTGTGAATGATCATGGTGATGATGAACGAACTGCCTTGGTGGTCTCGTGATTGTAAGTGCAACTACAGATCAAAATGTCTTGGGTTCGATTCCCAGGTTGAGAAACTGTTCTTCCATGACATTCCCGTGCGCAATGGATATTTAGACAAAATTGTATGTGTACATTTGCACACCTCTGCCTAACCCTTCGGGGACGACAGGCGTGATGGTATGTACGTTTGTACTGCATGTGATGTAGCTTTCTTTTATAAATAAATAAAAACCCCAAATTGTATAGTTCTTAAGAGACATAACAATAAAACGCAACGTCAATTCCCAACGGGCGCCGCGTTCGCTGACCTCACGCCGATCAATGAGGGTAGTTCGAGGAAAACGTGACGTCATCGCGTTTGAAGGTGCGTAGTATTCTTGGAATCGTTAAATTACTTACTCGTACAAAATATCTTGTTTTATGTTGAACGAAATTTAGTTCATGTATTACAATGAGAGCTGTGGTAGTCTAGCGGTGTGACCAGTGGACTGAGATGTCAGAAGTCTCGAGTTCAAATCCACGACACGCACCACTGACTTTTCGGAAGTTATGTGCGTATTTATCACATGCTCAAACGGTGAAGGAAAACATCGTGAGAAAACATGCATGTAAGAGAAATATTCTCGATGGCATGTAATGTCTGCCAACCCGCGGTGGGCTAGCGTGGTAGACTATAGCCTAATCTTACTTAAATAATTACAAGCCACCGGGGACAAATTCAAACTCCGCGCTGCTACTGATCATAACATAGAAAAAAAGAACTTTCCAAATCAATCCAGGTGTTTTCAAGTAATCGTAGAACATACATAAAAAAAGATTCCAACGAATTGAGAACCTCCTCCTTTCTGAGGTCGGTTGCAAAACCCGATAGCACTTTGCTCGAACCCAAGACGTTGCTCCGCAGTCGTATTAACGACCACACGAGAGCAGTTCTATATAACATTGCTAACTCACCCATTCCGCGTGTACTTTGTGTACTCCGATTTGTTTGTGGACGGATGGATGACAATCTTATGTGTATAATATACGAAACCTAATTCCGAGCTAAGCAACGAAGCTTATGTTACGGATAATAGAAGGTTGATATACTACATATTATATACTTTTTTGTAAATACATACATATTATACATAGATACATCCATGACTCGGATACAAATGTTGAAGCATCACACAAACATTGGTCCCTCTTAAAATTCGCCCCCGGTACCCGTATCACAGAAGGCAGCGTTAACTACCGCTGCTGGACTAAACGGCTCGTATGTCTAAAGTACTGCGAGAAGTCTGTGTGTGTAGTTGTGTCTCTAATTACCTTTTAGTTAATGTAAGTGGCTTGCGGCCGTTCTAATTAATGATAATTATATGGATAAATAAATATACCTATCTATATTCTAGTTGTGGAAGGTAGTAAGGAATAAACTTGATAGACAAAGGCAAGTCGGCAGTGCGCGGCGCGACGCGTGCGTGCGGTATTGATTTCCTGGCGCGCGGACTAGTGGCGCCCGACGTGGGACCAGGTTTATTGCTGTTGGGCGAACAAAGACTTTTGTTTCGCTCCAAATTAAATTCGGTTTGTGGAGGCAATGATTGCCGTTCGTGTTGTAAGTTATTGTGAAATTAAAGTATACAACTGGACGGGGTTACTAGAAATATCACAATATTTCTGAGGTATTTGACAGTAATATCCTAGTTTAATGATAAAATATTTTTGATGGACTGTGGCTTGTCAAATATTTGTACGTATATAATCATGCGTGTATTTTTTCATAGCTAGCGATGATAATTAATTGTTATATAAGCACAAGGTTTCGAATGAACGGATGGGAAAGATGACATTGACTCGAACTAGACGCAGACAAATTAGCAGTTTGATCTTATGACACTCTATTACTACTAGTCGACTTGACTAGAACCTTCTACATTTTCAGCATCCACGGCCACGGGCAGACTATAGCCCATGACATAATCACAATAAAATTCATAAAAAGGACTTTTATAAGTCAAATATTCGCGTAAGTGTAAGAAATCAGACCGTTTGTTTTTATATCTACCCTCTAATACGAACAACCATCACAGCTACAAAAATGACCCAACTTCTAATTTTATCAGCACAGTAGGGTAGTGCGACAAAACAAAGGCTTTGTCTTATCGGTCGTGTTCATTCCGATACGTAGGGGAACGGATATAGGTCAGTTACGTACGCAGTATCACAAAGTAGGGTAGGTAAGTATATACATATAAATGTGTAACTACCCACGGTAACTCGAGTCTTTTTTACGGATCTCCTCATTTGTGATTCGAGCTTTCTTCATAGCTCGCTGAGGGGTATTGAGCTTTATTATAAGGACTTTTGAAATATAAAACCTTATTAGATAACCCGCAGTAGGCTAGCGTGGTGGATTGGACTAAAGCCTAATCCCTCTCAAATGAGAGAAGACCCGTGCCCAGCAGAGGGACAATAATGGGTTGATGACGATTAGGCCTATAAATACATCTGGACATTATGGCACACGTCGCCATCTAGTTCCGAGCTAAGCAACAAGGCTTGTGTTACGGATACTAGATGCTTATCACACAAACATTTCGCTCTCACCAGGATTTGATACCGGGAACCTTAACACAGAAGGCAGCCTTATAAAAAAATATAGCAGTAGTCAGAACTTTTAACTTAACTACATATAATTATTTCAACAATTTGTTTTTGCAATTTATTCAAAATGATTTATTTCACTTAGACCAATATTCCAGGTACTTTTGAATGGTCAAAAACTAGTTGCACGGTTCCAAAAGGTAGGTCTTATGGAGAAGAACCGGCAAGAAACTCCATAGATACTCTTTTTAAATTAAATACAAAATTACAAAATAGTCGTAGTCGTAGTTTTGATTTACAATGATTTATGTATGTATGTAATATCGATATGAGACTGATGCAGTTCGATGTGTTCGATTTTAACTGTATTCTTTAAATATATTCTTTCCTAGTCTGTAAGTAGTAACTGCGCGATGGCGTGTGCGGTCGGCTTCCGGGTTAACGCCACAGCAAAAGGGCAATTTGGGGTCACGCACATTACTAAGGTATTAAAGGTATTATGTTAATTTTTTGAAGTTATCACTGTTATTGATGGGTTTATGCTTTGGGTATTTCGGTATTAAAAATAATGCTCTAAAACGACAGGTTAGAAGGAGGTTACTATCACGCCTGTCGTCCCCGAAGTGTTAGGCAGAGGTGTACTAATGTACACTCACATTTTGCATGTTTTAGGCCCCATGTGATAAGTGTAAGGGTTTTTAACAGACTTCAAAAAAGGAGAAGGTTCTCAATTTTTATGTTTGCTACCTCGACTGGGTGAACCAATTTTAATGTTTTTTTTACCCGTGTGGTCCCATCAATTTGGTCTATATCGAACATTTGAAGTAGTTTTTTTTATCATCATTGCTTAACGCTTCCAATTGGAACTAACAACTTCAACGATTAAATTGCAATTCGGGCCTTTAGCTGATATCGTGAAAACAAAATTTCATATTGATTTTTTATTAAAACTCCAAACATTTCTACAAACTATATACCCATAAACGTTCCTCTGGCGATAGTTTTTTTTTATATTTCTGATCCCTGATAAGTAATCAAACTTGTAGCTGGGCAGTTTGTTGCGCCGCCTATTCTTGCCAGCAAAATCACTAGGAACCGGTGAAGGTCGGGCGTTTTCGGGGGCTGTCTTTACCGTCGACGTTCAAAAAGAGCCAATAAAATTTGGCCTACTTAGAATAAATTATATATTTGAGCTTCAGTTCAACCTTCTAGAATCTTCCTTCTACATCTTAAAGTAGGTATGTGTATTTGATCTGCCATATCATAATATCCGATGTTACGCAATCGCATACACATGGACGAAACTACCATATAAAAAGGCAGCCATCTTTGAAAGTGTAAATACAATGACTAGTTCAAACAAACGAGTCATACGGACACAGATGTGTTAATAAATGGAGCGATAACTTGCATCTACGTGCGACTGATTCAATGCAGCTGGTGTATTTTTAAAATGGGATATTTTGATTGAATAGGTTTTTGGCATCAAATGACACGTTTGACACTATCACGCCTGTATTCCCGTAGGTTAGCAGAAGTGTACTGATATACTAATATTGGGTGTGGATACGGAGAAAATACAACACGTCTTAGCCCAATCAAATGCATACTGCCTACTGAGTACACACTGGCCCATCTAGGTCTACTAAGTTTGGCACAAAAATAAATTGTTATACAATTTGTTATAAAGGTATAGGCGCACAGCACAAAGGTTTGATTACCAGGCCAGTCAAAAGTCTTTACAATCAGCGCTTAGATATATGATTGTATAAGTATCTTATCAGTCGCGACTGTCCCATTAATTTAGAAGCTATAAAACTGGGTACTCCATTAGCTACGTACTCTGTGTATTGTCATATGGTGTCGGATCACGTTGCATAGCATTCATTAAGCACAATCGATGCTCTAATATTGTGAGACTTGAATATCTAGTGGGTATTTACTGGTATAAACGATTTATAAATGCATACCGAGGGGTTAAGTTGTACTTGGCGCGGTTTGACATTGGATGGGTCACCTTACATTCTACATGGAATCATTGAGGACCCTATTAGAACAGCGGTAGTTACGGCTTCCTTTTGTGGTGAGGTTCCCGGGTCTGAACTAAATTTTTTGAGATAATGAGCATTAATATTTGTATTTATGTATAAAATGTACGTATTAACAAAAAGTATGTGTATTGTATAAACCATCTTATATATAAAATGGTTGATATATTATCTACAAATATCTATCTTCTGGTATAAAAATCATCTTATCAAAAAGACTGATAGTTTTATCATATAAATAAAAATTAATGGCTGCAATGCATGTAGGCGCATAACTTCCAAACGACTGCACCAAATTGGATAATTCTTTATTTTTGTGTTCGATATTGCCAGAACAAACTCTGTATAACAGAAAAATTTAAAAAGATTCCGACGAATTGAGAACTTCCTCCTTTTTGAAGCCGGTAGGAAGTTCGCGCGGGTCGGCAAGTAAATAATAAGAATAACCCGAGTTCGAGTAAATCTTTGTGAGTGAAAAACAAAGCCCCATATTTGAGAGCTACTTAAAATTGAGAAACGTTTGAGTACCTCACTATTACTTAAAAGATACAGCTTCAGACAATACCTTTCCAAAAATGGAAAGTGCAAAGCTTATAGCGTAATCACTGAAGTGGGTCAGCAGACAAAATAATATATTCGTTTATAACTGAGTTAGATTTAAAACAAAAGGCACATTGATAGCGGCGTGTGTTCTCAGAGCGTTGCGAAGCGTGGGAAGCTTAGAGATGTGTAACAACGGGTTGAACAAAAAACATTGCAGAATAGGACTAGACTAGGTGTTTAATTCGTACCACGGGCATCGCTGTATCACACCGCTAGGCTAGCGGTGTGACCAATGGACTGAGATGTTAACCCTTGATAGGGCAAAGGACAATTCTCACCAACTCTTACCAACTCAGCTTTTTTACCATAGAGAATGGTTCTATGTACACTTTCTCATAATCAATATCTATTATGTGAAAAGACCCCTAAAACCACTAGGTCTCGAGTTCAAACCTAAGGCACGCTTTACTGACTTTTCGGAAGTTATGTGCGTATTTATCACATGATCAAAACGGTGACGGAAAACACCGTGAGGTAAAATATACATGCTTGAAAGATTTTCTCGATGGCGTGTGAAGTCAACCAACCCGCAGTAGGCTAGCGTGGTGGACTATAGCCTAATCCTTCTCAAATGAAAGAAGACCCGCGCCCAGCGGAGGGAAAATAAGAAAATAATTGGTTGATGATGATTTCGTACCAATCACAAATAGCCCGCCTGATGAGGGTATAGGAAGGTAAGAGCAGGACAGCTGACCTTTTTTTTTACTACACGGGTGGCAAACAAGCATACGGCCCGTCTGTTGGTAAGCGGTTACCGTAGCCTATACACGTTTGCAACACCAGAGGTGTCGCTCGCGCGTTGTCAACCCTGTCAAAACTGTTTTAGCAAACGGAATTGCCAAGCTGCCAGCTAATGAGCTCAGGCAAACTTACTCACTCGCAGAAATACAATGTTTCACTGCGGTGTTCTGTAAGGTTGAGGTACTTCCCCGGTCGGGCGCGAGATTTAAAAGAGATATCTCGTTTATCATCAACCCATTAATGTCCCACTGCTGGGCACGGGTCTCAATTGAGAGGGATTAGGCTATAGTCCACCACGCCAGCCTACTGCGGTTTGACAGACTTCACATGCCATCGAGAAAAGGTTTCCTCACGATGTTTTCCTTCACCGTTTGAGCACGTGATAAATACGCACACAACTTCCGAAAAGTCAGTAGTGCGTGGCTCGGGTTCGAACTCGAGCCTTTGATACCTCAGTCCACTGGTCACACCACTAGACTACCACAGCTCTATCTCGTTACCCCTCGGAGAAGATGGGATTCTTCCCAGCAATGACACTAGAAAGCGTTGAAGGGCGGGCGTTTTTGGGGGCTGTCTTTATCGCCGACGTTCAAAAAGAGCCAATTAAATTCGGCCTACTTTGTACAAACGATATTTTGCCTTTGAAGAAGGTCACAGAATTTGACAGCCGATGTAAATAGACCGATAATAATGTAATCATAGCCACATACATTTATTTCCGTTCGCAATCATAACAGACCTTGGCGATTTCGCACATATTAGTGCGACGTATGAATCACAACATTGCGAAATGTAAGCCTCGCATCACGAACTTGCGCGATAATTCTAGAACAAATTGTAAACTTTGTAAGGTGGGCGACACACGGTAACACCGACTATTCATTGAGTCAGTGTTTGCTTGATCATGAACCGATTTACTATCCCTCCGTTGGGCAATGGGTCTCGTCTGATATGAGAGGGATGCTATATAAGAAGAAGACCTGCATCTTTAACATAGCCCGAAGAATCGCGAAACTCAAGGGGCAATGGGCAAGGCACATCGCTCGAAGAACGGAGGGCCTGAAGGTTCTCGAGTGGCGACCACGTACTGGAAGACGCAGCGTGGGTAGGCTCCCGGCAAGGTGAACTGACGACCTGGTAAAGATCGCTGGAATCCGCTGTTTGCGGGTGGAGCAGGACCAGTCGTCGTGGCGATCCTTGGGGGAGACCTATATCCAGCAGTGGACGTCACACATCGTTGATATCTGTCAAGCATGGAGGCTTCCTCGCTGTTTTCCTTCACCGTTTGAGCATGAGATAAATACGAGCCTTGGGTTTGAACTCCAGACCTCCGCCTCCACAGTTCACTAGGCACCACAGCGACAGAGCATACACACAAAAACAGGATTATATTATGCATGTATGGTAATCTGATTTGGTTGACTCTCATAGATAACTATTTAAATATTAATGCTGGCTACACTACACAGTCAAGAAATCTGAAATTCGGAATTTAAAAAGCTTCGCTTTGCTAAGTAAAAGATACGGAGACGGAGTGCTAGTTATAATTAATTAATCACTTGGAAATAAACTTGGGCCATTCCACTTCAAGAACAGCACATACGTATGTTGGCGGCCTAATGTTTCGAGTAAGGCCGAGGTTGGGACCTATCACGACTCCAATCGTACTTGCTAAAATCCATATCCATACTTAATATTGTATATAAATGCGAAAATGTGTCTGTCTGTCTGTAACCTTTTCACGCTATAACCGCTGAACCGATTTAGATGATGAAATTTTGTATGGAGATATTTTAGTCCCGAAAATCATCCCTTATAAGAGTGAGTGAGTATGTATATGGAATGGATGTCTAAATTCTTAGAAGATAGAAATTAATTAGAAGATTGGGAAAAATACAAATTTTACGCAGACGAAGAAGTCGCGGGCTAAATCTAGTAACGTTTAAATCAGATAATTCGGTTCTTTATCCACGCGGTACCTCTTGACGCCTTGAGTCCTGAACTCACCATCGTTAACCAACCATCACGATGAGATTGGCTTCCAATCTACCCAGATGCTCTTAAGGAGACTACCATCGAATCTAATAACCAATATTCTGTTGCTAGGCTTTTCGTATTGATATTCGAGAAGCCTTAGCCTGTCGATCACGACCGGTGGACTGTCATATCAAAGATCTCAAGTTCAATCCATTACTACGGCATGCACCACCGAGTTTTCATGCTCAAACGGTGAAAGAAAACATTGTGAGGAAACTTTTTCCTTGTTTTTGTTATCGGTGTGGAAACCTTCAAAAGGCACCCGAGTCTGGGAAAGAGACCGCGTAGTGTGGGATATTTACCCCAATAAAACCACCCCGGTGGTCACCATCTGCACATGAATGGATGTCCCGGGTCCTCTTAAGAGACCAGCTCCAGAACCCCCTGTGCGACGCCTAAAAGGCACATCCCTAGGGAGACTAAGGTAATTGATTGAGATTAAGATCTCGAAGTCACTGCTCACAGCAACACGTGACCACTGTGGTACTGTCTTTATGGTGATGAAACCTGCAAGCTCTAAAGCCTAGCGTGTTGCGCTATAATACCCCAATCCATCTCAAATGAGAGGAGACCCGTGCCCAGCAGTGGGACAATGGGTGGATGATGATCCCCCATTGCTCACAGCCGCCGTCAACGCACAAACAACTCATTGAATGCAATAAGCATGGCATTGACACGAATAATTCGCATGTGGAACAGAACGAGTGACGTCACCCGTGCCTCCTAGCCACACTATAGATACGATATGTAGGTTTTGTATAAAATGGCCATGCAACAAATAGCCATATATTCTCAAAATAATCGATTTTTGACGATCAGTTTAGCTTAGCGGTAGTTAACGCTGCCTGTTGATTCGAATCCCGGTAGGGACAAATGTTTATGTGATGAGCATAAACGTCATGGATGTATCTATGTATAATATGTATGTATTTACAAAAAAAAGGGTATATATGTATTATATGAAACATTGTGTTACGGATACTAGATCCGTAACACAAGCCTCGTTGCTAACCACGGAACTAAGTTATAATGTAATACCTACTTTTTGGAACCGTGCAACTAGTTTGACAATTCAAAAGCACCTGTTATACTGGTCTACTTGAAATAAATTATTTTGAATTTGAATGTCCGGAAATATTTATTTATCTAAATCTGACATAACATAGTGAATATGACACTATCCGCAACTCCAATATTATGTCATACGTGATGTCATGCGAGAATTAATGTCAATGTCGACTTAAACAGAGCGTGGGGCGCGGCTCCACTGTCAGCGGGCACCGGATGTAAAACGAAACCAGTTCGCGAACACTGGTAGCTGTTGAAGCAGATAGCTAGTGTGATAGGTTAGTGGTTTTGAATTACACTTCTTGTTTGTAGTGTGAATTTTAATGGAAGGAGACGGAGAAATACTTAGCCAGAAAAATATAGGTGTACTGAAGTTTTGACTTGTGAATTGTGCCAGATTAATGGTAATAGGCTCGCAGCTTACTACATGATAGACCAGCGTACTGAGTAAAAATTATCTTTATATATAAAATTTTTGTGTGACGTTGTTTGTCCGCGGTAAGCTAATGAACCAATTTTAATGAAAACTTGCACACTATGTATAGTTTTATCCAACTCAAGAGATAGGATAATTTTAGATTACGGTTTTACGCAGAGTAAGTTGCAAACATAGCAGTAAATAAATAAATATTTCTGGACATTATGACACAGCGCCACCTAGTTCCGAGCTAAGCAACGAGGCTTGTGTTACGGATACTAGTTGGTTGATATACATAAATACTTTTTTTGTTTATACACACATATTAAACATGGATACATCCATGACTCGGATACAAATATTTATGCTCATCACACAAACATTTGGTCCCTACCGGGATTCGAACCCGGGACCCATAGCACAGAGGGCAGTGTTAACTACCGCTGGACTAATTGGGTCATCGAAAAACACTAATAAAGATTAAATACCTACGGTTAATAGTTACCTTTAATTTATTCGCTAATCCAATTCACGTCCTACGACGTCTTCGTTCAGTCGTTCACAGTGAGGCCGCACCTCGCGAAGTGACAATTCATTAACATATTCATGCGGTTTCCTAGTGACACGCCTGTAGGGCGGACGGTAATTTATTATAATTTATTTATTACTTTCCTCTGCATGTAAATATGGGTTTAATAAACTTTAACAGTATTCAATAATAATACTAGCTTTACTTGGTCTGGTTTTTTTATAAGTTTTTGGAACACTACGAAATTATCGTTTGTCGTGATTGCGTTTAAAAACACAAATATTTACAATACACAAACACCCTGACTCGGAAACTACTTCTAGGTCATACATATATTTGTTTCGGGCTAGTATCGACCCCGCGACACGCGGCGGAGAAGCCGATCGCTCGACTGCTGCACCAACCGTGCCACCACAGCTTGTGATGTAACCTAAATACATAGGAACATTATGACACAGCTCAATCTAGTTCCAAGCTAAGTAACGAGGTTTGTGTTACGGATACTAGATGGTTGATACACCAGATTTGTTTTGTATATACACATTATATTATAAACTGCCTCGTTGGCCTAGTGATCGTAAGCACGACTGTTGATCATGAGGAATTGAGTTCCATTCCCAGGTCGAGCAGTGTTATTGTGTTTTTATATGAAATTCTCAGTAGCAGCTCGGAGTTTGGATCCGTGACCGGTTGATGGCAATAGGCTCGCCCCCTATCACATGGGACCTAAAACATAGCGGCGAAATGTGGGTAGGTACGTATATCAGTACAACTCTGCCTAACCCTTCGGGGGCGACAGGCGTGATGGTATGTACGTATGTATACACAGAAACATCCATATCCACGACTCCGGTACAAATATCCAAACTCATCACTCAAAGATTTGCTACTACCGGGACCCTTACCACAGAAGCCAGCCTCTAATACCGCTGCACCAGCCGTGCCCCCAAACCAGACCAGACAAGCTCATGAAGTCATGATGTAACGAATAAAGCATGTTATACAACATAGCAGTCGCAGGAAGCCGCGGCAACAGGACGCGCTCCATTACCGGCGCGGGGCGGAAGCGGCGCGGTGCGGGGCCATCCGTGCGCGTCGCCCGCAGTGGGGACCCACCGAACGGTGCTCGCGGGTATTTTCTGCCAACTGTACCGTTTATTTGTGCTGTTTAGATGCGGTGAGCTGTGGTAGCCTAGCGTTGTGGCCAGTGGACTGAGTTCGAATCCAAGCCTAACAACACTGACTTTTCGGAAGTTATGTGCGTATTTATCACATGCGCAAACGGTGAAGGAAAACATCGTAAGGAAACCTGCATACTTGCGAAATTTGCTCAATGGCATGTGAAGTCTGCCAACCCGCAGTAGGCTAGCATGGTGGACTATAGCCTAATCCCTCTCAATTGAGAGGAGACCCGTGCCCAGCAGTGGGACATTAATGAGTTGATGATGATGATGATGTACCGTTTTTTTTAAACCTCAGAGAGAGATAACAATAATTCTGTCGAAAAAACCCGACTTCCTATGTCAGAACTGGACCAAATTGAAATGGGACCACACGGTATGCACCAGCTTAAAAAAAAAAAAGAACCATCAAAATTGGTTCACCTTCCAAATATGCGCCTTCGAAAGTCAAAATGACTATCCCTCGATTCACTAATATAGACAAGGATGGAATGACTTTATTGTACGTAACGAAAAGAGATAGCGATATTGACTCACACTAACACAATCTCCGAACTAAGCATTTAAAATTAATTGATTACAGTTATTATATCCTCAATTAATATGCACGATTATTATTATTTCCAAACATTCTAGAAAGTTCATGTTTCGTAATAATACCACATCGAAATATATTAATTACCAATTCATCTTTGAATGTTAAACGAACTACTATTACATAAGATCGGTCACCCATCCATTATCACACCGCGGCAAGACACACCACTGATTTTTTAAAGTTAAGTGTGTATTTATCTCATGCTCAAAAGGTCAAGGAAAAGATCGCGAGGGAACTTGCATACCTGAAACATTTTCTAGGTGGGTGTGAAGTCTGCCAACCCCCACTAGGCTATATATGTGGACTATAATAGCCTAATCCGTCTCAAATGAGAGGAGACCCGTGCCCGACAGTGGGACAGTAAAGTGGGTAGACGATGATTCAAGCATGCGTATTTAAAGCGATAAAATTCATAAATAGAACACAACGTTCCATTTACGAATTTAATGGGCAATCGGTATTCCCGTTTTGAATTCCGAACACAATTTCACATTCATCGATCGCCTCCCGTGCGGAGCGGACGTCTTTATATCTGCAATTAAGTTATTGGACGCAAATTAATTATGTATTTATCGGTTTTAACGAGTGTAATTAATTTAATGATAATGACATTATTATGTAAGTTACTTGATTCATTAATAAATTATTGTTTTTAGTGCATTTTAATTAACAACTGGCTGGATCAATCATGGTTGATAGATGTCATGGTCAGTCTGTGGATGGGTGAGACCATATTTCTCCACATAAAATATGTGTTATTATTAAATTTGTGAGGTTAAGCTACGCATGATGAGGTCAATTTATATACTAAGCCTCAGCTATCCGTCCGTCTGTCTGTCTATCTGTCACCAGGCTGTATCTCAAGAACCATGATAGCTCGACATTCGATATTTTGATTATGATTTATTTATTTCTGTTGCCGCTATAACAACAAATAATAAAAATACAAAATAAATATTTAAGGGGACTCTAATGCATCATACGTGTTTTTTTGGCGTTTATTGTTTTGTATTAATAAGGGCGACAGGTAGGGCACGGATCTCCCCTCATTTTGAGAGGAATTAGGCTATAGTCTCCCACGCTAGCCTACTGCGGGTTGGCGAACTTCACATGCCATTGAGAAAATCTCTCAAGCATGCAGGTTTCTTCACGATGTTTTCCTTCACCGTTTGAGCATGTGATAAACAAGCACATAACTTCCGAAAAGTCAGTGGTGTATGTCCAGTAGTGGACGGCTAACGGTGGACGTGACGTTAGACGTATGCATAAAAAATATAATTTAAATTAATGATGGTAGCATTTCGACCAGTGCTCAACCACTAGTTAATATAGCAAAACCAAATTCATTTTCAAAAACATCCCCAGACACGGTAGACAGATTTTAATAACACGACTAATTGCCGACCGCCCCCGACACCACTTCAGGGTACGTTTAACTCGACAAGGGTAGTTCAACCCCCTCTACTTCCGCTGCCAACACCAATGTTATTCCTGCCGACACCCTCAGTGCAACGGCTATAAAAACTTAGTGAATACTTGAGACTCGTTAGGAAAAAGGGATGGGGAAATGTCAGTGGTTATTGAGAACTAACTGAGAGCTGTGGTAGCCTAGTGGTGAGAGAGTAGACTGAGATATGGTCTCGAGTTCAAACCCAAGGACCACTGACTTTTCGGAAGTTATGTGCGTATTTATCACAAGCTCGAACGGTGAAGGAAAACATCGTGAGGAAACCTGCATGCTTGAGAGTTTCTCGATGGCGTGTGAAGTCTGCCAACCCGCAGTAGGCTAGCGTGGTGGACTATAGCCTAATCACTGTCAATTGAGAGGAGACCCGTGCCCAGCAGTAGGACATTAATGGGTTGTTGATGATTTAGAAATAGCTGATTGCCACGGCGTCGTCCGCCTTAACGTAACGAAAAAAATTGTTCATATTCATTTACTTCACTCGTGCCCGCGTATCTTCACGCAATTTTAGTACGGCGGAATCCGAATTCTTAAAAAAATTAAGTAGCTTAAATTACTCCATATAATATTAGCTATCTGTGAGCGAAAGTCCCGTCACAATCGGTCCAGCCGTTTCAGAGAGTAGTTGGAACAAACAGACTGTCAAAAATATTTAAAAAAAAATTTTTTTTAATGTAAGTACCGTATACACTTTCATATTCTGAAAAGTCTGTAGAGGGACATCCTTATTCCCTAGGGGTGCAAAAAATAGCCTACGACCGATTCTGACACCTATCAAATATACATACGAAATTTCACAATAAACCATCTAGCCGTTTCGGAGGAGTTCAGCGACAAACACCGTGATCGTGTCACCGTGATTTTTATATATAAGAAGATGTATGTATACATAGATAGATCGGTGGCGCAGTGGCTGAGCGATTGGCTTGTGCGTCACGGGTTGCGGGTTCGATCCCCGCACGGAGCAAATATTTGTACGTTCTGCAAGTAGTTGTTTCGGGTCTGGGCGTTTGTGTGTGTGAAAATTTGTGTTTGTAAACGCACCCACGACACAGGAGAAAATCCTAGTGTGGGGCAAAGTTTAAAAAATAAAAAGAAATATTTAGATAGATTTAATTTGAGCATAGCAGAGCACCTCCTTACGGTCTAATCTTGCAAGCGGGACTATCAGATCATTTTCTCTATAATAGCGATTCATTTACTTGGTAACGGAACTTTAAATAAGCATTGTCATTGGAATTGGATAAACATGGCAACTTTAAGAGGAAGAGGCTATCTTTGTTAAGAGCTCCGTTACCTATCAAGTAAATAAATCGCCGTTAAAACGTTCTGACAAACACTATCGCTATAATCTCAAGCGTCCACTGACGCAATATTAGCCGGCACAGACCTACCCGACTACAATATCACCCCTAACGACAACCCTATAGCGAGCGGCGCCGGCACGTCGCAATCAATACTACGTTTTATTACTGCACGTTATTTTACAGGGGTTGGTAGATTCAGGGGTAGAAATATACGATACTTCCTTTTTTATACCACAAGGGTGGCAAACAAGCTTGCTTCCCGTCTGATGGTTGGCGGTTACCGTAGTCTATACACGTTTGCTACACAAGAGATGACCCCTGTAGAACCCGTTTAAGATTCTTAAAGTAGGGAGTTACTAAACTGACAGCAAACAGAATGCCCATGCTGTCAGAATAGTCATTCCCCCAACGAGCTCTGGTAATCTTACTCATTCGCAGAAAAACAACTATTGTAGTTTCACTGCGGGGTTCTGTAAGGAGGTACTTCCCCAGTCGGGCAGCGAGATTTGAGCGAGGAATCTCGCTATGCCCTATCTCTTGAACTTAATTTTTTCTTTATTTCAACATAATATACCATCACGCTTATCGTCCCCAAATGGTTAGGCAGACGTGTAGTAATGTACACACACATTTCGCCGGTATGTTTTAGGTCCCATGTAGTAAGGGGCGAGCCTATTGCCATTAACCGGTCACGAATCCAAAAACCTTGTTAAGATAATTACGAGTTACGAGTAGTTTAATATTTCAAACTAAATAAATAGCCGGGATAGTCCAGTGTACTGTAAAAGTCAAAGGTAACGAGTTCAAACCCAAAGCACGCACCAATATCTTTTCGAAATTATAAATACGTGTGTATCAGGTGAGGGAAAACTTCGTGAGGAAACCTGCAGTAGGCTAGCGTGGTGGACTATAGGCCGAGACCCGTGCCCGGCAATAGGACAGTAACCATGACTGTTGGTTACAAAGAGGTCGTTAAAACAAAGAGTCTCTAGTCATATTAATTTAAGTTTGTTCGTTGATAGATCACTCAGACGTTTTAATAAGGTGAGAAGCCATCATTGCGACTTCACATAACTGTTTTTTTAAACACTCGATTTCTGGCATCGCCACAGAAATAGTCATTTTATGAAGTGTACATAAAAAACTAATCAACGTCACATTTCCGTCGGACAGACTCTGTCGTAATCAATGCTAGGTTTTATTGCAATTGTAATGGGGACACCGGAAGAATTAGGACGAATGGCACAATCATCAACCTATTATTGTCCCACTGCTGGGCACGGGTCTCCTCTCATTTGAGAGGGATTAGGCTATAGTCCACCACGCTAGCCTACTGCGGTTTGGCAGACTTCACATGCGATCGAGAAAATCTCTCAAGCATGCAGGTTTTCACACGATGTTTTCCTTCACTGTTTGAGCATGTGATAAAGAGCGTTTCTAACTACCCGTTGGTCTATTGGTCGACTGCTGATGAAAAGGTCTTGGTGGAGGAAGTGTTATTGGGTTTTTATGTGAAATTCTCAGTAGCAGCTCGGAGTTTGGATTCGTACCCTCGTGGCTCACCCCCTATTACATGGGACCTAAAACATTCTGGCGAAACGTGGGAGTACATTAGTACACCTCTGCCTAACCTATCAGGGACGATAGGCGTCCTGGTATGATTTCCGGTCGAAATACAACAATATTACGTCAATCGGTCCATTATTGGGGCATGAGATTAGTGTGTCAAATATTTATTCCGCCCATTTTTGGGGCGCGAAATTAGTGTACAAATATTTGTTCGGCCCATTTTTGGGGCGCTGGATTAATGTATCAAGTATTAGTACAGCCCATTATTGGGGCGTGAGATTATTGTATAAAATGCTAAAGGTACTCACTCAATAGGTCGTTACGATGCAACTAGTGACGCGACTCTCTTCTTGGAATCATGCACAATACTGAAACAAGAGATAAAGCACTTATTATTGTCATTTTACTAGAAATTGAATCATTATATACTATTCATATGTGATATATAACACACATACAAAAACGAAAATGTTTTTTACGTGTGCAAAAACTTAAACTTAATTAAAATTAATCTACTTTTTACGAATTTTAAACGGTATATTTAGATACGCCATGACATCTACCTGCATGCCAAATTTCAGTCCCATCCGCCCAGTGGTTTCGGCTGTAAGTTCATAGATCACTATGTCAGTCAGTCAGTCAGTTAGTCAACTTTGAGTTGTATATATTTAGAAGATTCTACGCAGACAAATCCATTGTGAACGCAGCATTAACAGTAAAAAAAAATTTGGTTTTACAACTAATGTGCATTCGCATTATTGCAATTTGAAGGTCCACCGATAAAAAAAACGAGTACAATGAATCACAATCACCGAGTTTTTGTGCGAGCCCATCCGTTCCGCTCTGAATGTCGGATGGGGCGTGACGCGTGACGTCATCCGGTCGTCAGCCGAACCGTAACGGCACAATCCGGCGCCGGACGCCTCCTGACCAGCTCTCAGTAATGATAGAAATGAGTGTTTTGGCCCGCGACTTTGACTGCACTACTTCTCTACTTTTTAACCGACTTCAAAAAGGCGGCGGTTATATGTTTCACTGTTTTTCATCAGTCTGTGAATTTATTACGAACTTCAACCAAACTTCCATCCCCATTTTAGACCTTTTAAGGGCTGATTTCCTGGACAAAAACTATCCTATTACCTTCCCTGGGACTAAAAATATATCCGTACCAAATTTCATCTACATCGATTCAGCTGTTAAAATGTGAAGAGGTTAAACAGACAGACGTACTTTCGTATTTATATTATTAGTAAGTATGGATATACTGGTGGATCTAGTGCTAATTCCACTACAGTGCTTTTACAGTGGTATCAAAATTAAAATTCTGTATAGTAACGCCTAGATTCTGTTAATTATAAGGTCGTGGATTATGATTATACGAAATGGGAACAAGTTTTACGGTTGCGGCGACTATGGTAAATTCTTTTACTAAGTATATTGCGAATCTCATGACCCCAACATAGGCGTTGGGGTCATGAGATTCGCAATAGGGTATAGTAGGGTTGGTAGGGATTCTAGACTAGATAGGGTACCGCCGGGGTTGTAGTGCATGCTTTCGCGAATCCCATGGCCCCGGCAATAGGGCTGGTGACATTGACGGGTGCGATTTTTTACTCGGTAAACGCTCACAATGGGCGAAGTCCGACACACCCTGTTGCCTCCTCAGGAGGCGGTAAAGGATTTTTCCTGGGGTAAGGTAGGGTAGGGTAAGGTAGGAAACATAGGGAAGGTATATAGGATAAATCAAATCAAATCATTTATTTCAATTAGACCAATACAGGAAAGAAGTGAAGTGTCAAATTGAATTGAATTTAGTTGCACGGTTCCAAAAGGTAGGTCTTATGGAGAAGAACCGGCAAGAAACTCCATAGATACTCTTTTTAAACTAAATACAAAAATAGTTGTACGGTGCACCCGTACAACATTAGCAACTCAGCAATTCGTTTCTAACTCGCGGTTGCCCCGCGTCATTAGCCAGTTCGCGATCTGACCGTATTGGGTATAGACACGGGCTCCACCAAACGTGCTCCGCGGTTATTATAGTGCAAAATATAACTTTCATTTCTATAAACTTTATCTTTTATTTGTTGACCTTATCGTTACGCCAACAAATTTGGTCCTTCGAGCCGGATCGTGTTGAACTAGCATAAAGTGCACGTGCCGCAGTTTGGTGTTTAAAAATAAGCAGCGATCAGGAGCCAAAGCAGCCAGCAGTTAAGCAGGAGGAAACGGAGAGTAAGAAAAGAAAACTCAGCAATCAGCGATTTCCAAGTAAGATCTTTCCATATTTTACTAATTAATAAAGATGGAGATGGAAAACTTATACACTAACCAACTTGCAATTACTGAGGCCATTAGGAAATTTATTATAAATTTACAAAAAACGCCGATAGAGAGAAGGACGGGAGATCATTTCAAAAGACGTTTGGAAATCTTAGAAAATTACTGGATGGAATACGAGAGTAATCATAAAAGCATCTGTGGGCTGAACGTTAAAGACCATCCATACTTTTCTAACTATGAATACGAGCGTACAAAAGAACTATATAAATCAGCAAAAGAAAAAGTTTTTAGTCAGGGTGAAGAGCAAGGTACTATTCAAACTCCATCGTCAATAGCTAAAGGAGGGGGCACACAGCGTGATGATCAGAAAGAGGCGCAATCAGAAGCAGCAGATCGTCCAGCAGAACCGGAAGCGTGTTCGTCCCAACAAAAGATATCTAGAGGTTCGATGAGCAAGCAGGATGAATTATTCCGCAAACAAATGATTAATTTTAAAGCGTTTATGAGAACGGCAAACAATATTCAGATAGACAGTATGAATGAAAAATGGGAGTTTGAAGACGTACTAAAGGAACTACAGTCTCGTTGGACGGCAATCGATTCCCTTCATTGGGATATTTACATGGAATCGAACGGGGAAGATGAAGAATATGAGCGCTTGTTTACGAGACATGAAACGACATTTATCAATCTGAAAAAGGCAGTCAATAAAAAATTGTGGTCAGTATCACACAGGGAAAAATCGGTTCCCAAAATGGAAATCCCTGTATTCTCAGGGAACTACCAGCAGTGGACGTCTTTTAAAGACCTATTTAATGAGGCTGTTCACAATAACCCTTCACTATCGTTAGCTCAAAAAATGCAGTTCCTAAAAGGAAAACTACGAGGGGAAGCCGAACGGCTTATTCAGCACCTGCATATAAGTTCCGACAATTATAGCGCTTGTTGGGAGATCCTTACTAATCGTTACAACAATAAAAAGCTCATATTCACGGCTCACTTAAATACTTTGTTAAATCTGCCTAACTTATCTCAGTCATCTTTAGTTCAAATCAAAAGAATGCATGACGTCACACAAGAGACGCTTCATGCCATCGAGAACTTACAAGTTGATGTCACCACTTGGGACCCGTTTCTGGTTCACATCTTAGCACAAAAACTTGATAGCGACTCCTATAGCGATTATTTAGAATCATTGAAGAATCCCAGAGATCTGCCGATCCTTAAAGAGTTTCTGTCATTTCTAGAGAGTAAGTTTACTAGCCTTGAGTCTGCACGTCGAAAGCAAGATCAGGTGTCAATCAAGCCATCGACATCAAGCAACCCATCTAAATCTATGGAATATGGGAAAAAACCCTACAATTATTCATATAACTATAATAAAAATACAAATAAAACATTTCATACAACAACTATCAAATGCCCATTATGCAGTGATGAGCATGCTCTTTTCCATTGTACAAATTTCAACTCTTTGTCAAGCGAACTTAAGTTGAAAAAGGCGAAGGAGCTAAAATTATGTTTAAATTGCTTATTTGACCATAACGGCAAACAATGCTTTTCCACAAAGCGGTGTCGAAAGTGCAACGGAAAACATAATACTTTGATACACGACGCCGTCGTCAAAACGAAACCGTCAGCTAGCAACTACGAAACGATGGCGAAATCTGTGAAATCCGAACATGTGGGCAATAACCTACACGTGTCTCCAAGGAGCCCAGCGGAAATACTTCTTGCCACAGCCTTAATAAAAGTTAAATCGGAAGATGGACAGTACCATATCTTGAGGGCACTTATCGATCAAGGTTCCCAAATCTCTCTAATTTCTGAAAATGCAGCGCAGAGACTAGGAGTTAAGCGAACGTTTTGTCGAGGTGTGATCTACGGAATAGGAGAGAAAGCCAACAATTCTAAAGGCATAATTAACTTAACATGTATGTCAATTTACAGCGACTTTTCTTTTAGCACGGATTTACTAATAATGAATAATTTAATTAAAAATCTACCGAATGCTACATTTATGAAGCCGTCCTGGCCGTTCATTCAAAACATAGATTTAGCAGATCCAGAATTCTATGTTAGCCGACCAGTCGACTTGCTTCTAGGTTCGGATATTTACGCATTGATCAAGATGGGAGGAATAAGCAGAGGTGACGATCCATCCCAACCGTTAGCAGAGCAAACTCAATTAGGCTGGATTTTATTTGGGAAAATACAGTCATCCTATCAGTGTAACGTCGTGCTTAATAACATTGAGAACATACAGCGATTTTGGGAGGTAGAAGATATCGAGGTTCAGTCTGAAGTATCAACAGAAGATCAAACGTGTATTGAGTTTTATCTGCTCACCACAAAACGCCGTGACGACGGTCGATATGTGGTCAAACTACCATTAAAACAGGATCTAAAGGAAAAACTAGGATCATCGAGAGGTATAGCAGTAGCTCAGTTTCGAAACTTAGAAAGGAAGTTCGAAAAACAAGCGAGTTTAGCAGAGCAATATAAAGCCTTTATCAGTGAATACATATCATTGCATCATATGATCCCATCAAATATAACTCAGAACTATAATAACGAAACAAAATTATCATGTTTCTTACCGCACCACGCGGTAAAGCGCGCTGAGTCAGCCACGACAAAGCTGAGAGTGGTGTTTAATGCCTCAGCGAGGACATTGAGCGGTTACAGCTTAAATGACATTATGTTCAAAGGCCCTAACTTACAGAAAGATTTACAATCTTTAATCATTAAATGGCGTCAATATCGATACGCATTTACGTCGGACATTGAAAAAATGTTTCGACAAATTTTACTAAGCGAAGAAGATCAGCATTATCAGCAAATTGTGTGGAGAGAAGCAATAGATCAGCCGATACAATCATATCAACTAACGACTGTCACTTACGGGACGAAAGCTGCACCGTTCCTAGCGATGATGACCTTGAAAAAATTAGCAGCTGATGAGCGTAGCAAGTACCCTAAAGCTGCTCAGGTACTAGAAGAAGCAATGTATATGGATGACCTTGTCCATGGGTCTCATGACCTTGAAAATGGAAAACGACTTATAGCAGAAATCAACCATGTATTACAATCAGGAGGATTTACGTTAAGAAAGTGGATGTCGAACGAGCCGGAACTATTAAAAAGCATAGAAAGCAAAGAGCATGAGCATAAACCAATATTTAACTTCAAAGTAGAGGGCTTATCTAAAACATTAGGTCTGCAGTGGGATTCCACGAAAGACAAGTTCACTTTTCAATATAATATCACGGACACCCCAGCTAGTATAACTAAAAGAATTATCTTATCTGAAATTTCAAAATTATTTGATCCGCTGGGATGGCTGGCCCCATTATCTACAAAATTAAAAATACTGTTCCAAATGGTATGGGCAGCTAATTTACAGTGGGATGACTTAATACCCGAAGAAATCAACAGAGAGTGGATGAAGATTAGGACAGATATTATTAATTTAAACAAATGTGAGATTCCTAGATGGATTGGTTACAAACTGGGTGACGTCATTGAACTCCATGGGTTTTGTGATGCGTCACTCAAAGCATACGCTGGCGTAATTTACGCACGGATTATCAGAGGTAGTCAAATAACAGTGGTTTTAGTCGCGTCAAAAACAAGATTAGTTCCACATAGCAAAGCTATATCGCTCCCAAGATTAGAGATTTGTGGAGCTCATCTACTATCGACTCTAATGGATAAAGTGGTGCATTGTCTAGGCAAGCAGAATATAGGAGTATACGGCTGGACCGATTCTATGGTCGTCCTTGGATGGCTTCAAGGCGATCCTGGTCGGTGGAAAACTTTCGTTGCAAATCGAGTAACAAGCATAACAAATATTATGAAGCCTAATCGTTGGCGGTATGTCAAATCAAGTGAGAACCCAGCTGACGCCGCAAGCAGAGGTCTCTTGGCATCACAATTAGCAAGTTCGACTCTATGGTGGCAAGGACCCGAGTGGTTGAAAGCAATAACGTTTAATAACAGTACGGAAGAACAAGTAAAATATATGACAGAAGAAGAAAGTAAACAGAAGCAAGCAAATATTATTCAAAAAGTTACGAAAGAGCACATTATCCTAGGTTTGTTAGAAAAACATGCATCTTTCATAAAGATAACAAGAATTTTAGCTTATATTCTACGTGCTACAAATAGAATTAAATTTAACAAGCAGAAACAATGTCAACAAAGCAATGGATATCTCACATTACGCGAGTTAAAGCGAGCAAAATTACTTATTATAAAATATATACAGCGCAGCGAATTTGAAGACGATATTACAGCCCTTCAAAAGCATAAAGGGATAAGCAGCAAAAGTAAATTATTGAAGCTAAATCCATTTTTAGATTCGGAGGGAATCTTGCGCGTTGGAGGACGCTTAAAAAACGCTCAAATAAATAGCAGCATGAAATTTCCCATCATAATACCTCATGATGGTATTTTAACTAGACTTTTAGTCGAACAAGCACATCAATTAACCTTTCATGGAGGTCCACGTCTGACTTTATCGAATTTAAGACAGAGGTTTTGGATTATATCGGGAAACAGTGCAGTGAAGAGGGAAGTCAGGAAATGTGTAAAGTGCAGAAGACATGATCCAAGGCCGCAACATCAGCTTATGGCGAATTTGCCTCCAGAAAGGGTTAACCCAGCACCTCCGTTTTATCACACTGGTGTCGATTACACAGGGTATGTTGAGGTCAAGGCCAGCAAAGGACGGGGAGTAAAAATTTTTAAAGGATATGTAGCTTTATTCATATGTATGGTGACAAAGGCCATACATCTTGAATTAGTATCTGACCTTAGTAGCACAGCATTCTTAGCAGCCCTTCGGAGAATGGCTGCTCGAAGAGGAGCGCCTCACTATATATATAGTGACAACGGCACCAATTTTGTCGGTGCAAATCGGATGTTACAGGAAGAATTTTTCGACCTAAAAAACACCCTCGATGAAAAATTCTTTAATGAAATAGCAGATCTTAACATTAAATGGCATTTTAATGCTCCATCTTGGGCGAGCGCAGGAGGATTATGGGAGAGAGCTGTCAGAAGCTTAAAACATCACCTAAAGCGTGTTGTAGGTGATCAAAAACTAACATTTGAAGAGTTTAGCACTCTGCTAGCACAGCTGGAAGCATGCTTAAATTCTCGACCACTATCTCCGATGTCTGAAGATGTGGAAGACTTAGATGCCCTCACCCCTGCACACTTTTTAACTGGAAGAGCTGGAACGACCGTAATAGAGACCACTCAGGATGCAAGATCAAGGTGGAATTTAGCATACCAACTAACTCAAGATATTTGGAAGCGTTTTAAGGCGGAATACCTTACACAATTATCGGTTCGAAGCAAGTGGCTGAAACAGCGTCCTAATATTAAAAAAGGAGACTTAGTCACCATCCAAGATGAAAATCTACCACCAGGTAAATGGATGTTGGGACGTGTAATAGAGCTCCATCCTGGCCAGGATGGTTTAGTCAGAGTAGTCTCGCTAAAGACCAAAAACGGCGTGTTAAAAAGACCTATAGTAAAACTTTCAATTTTACCCATAGAAACTTGTAACAATGAGAAAGATTCAGAAGAGTTTTGTAGCAAAGATGTAATCAAAAGGAATAGCAAAAAAGGGGGATTAAAAAGAGCAAGCGGGTTTATATCAATGGCAATGTATTTTATTTTATTTATGACACTAATAAGCGGTTCACACGCGTCATACAATATCACAAAAATGAATGAATATCAAGGTCTTTATTTCGACAAAATTGGTAGCATGAGATTGACAAGAGATCAATGGAAGCTTGTCGTGTATTATAATATGAACCCCTATTGGGAAGGAATGACAGCACTGGATAAATATCAAAGATATCTTGAAAACATATGCACATCGATTAGAGCACTATCGCACTGCGACATAATAATGTTACAGCTACGGCACAGTTCTTCGGAATTAGAGTTTACTAACCGGGCTCTACTTAGTCAGCAAAATGGCACGCGCGCTCGTAAGAGGCGCGGTCTTATCAATGGAATTGGATATGTAGCGAATGCATTGTTCGGAGTGTTAGATGAGACCTTTGCCGAACAGTACCAAAAGGACATAACACACATCAGGGAAGATCAAAAACATTTAGCGAAGTTATGGAGGAATCAAACGTCGATAGTTGAAGGGGAATATAATGTTCTTCAGAGAATTGAAGAAACAATAAATAAGCAACATAAAGTAATTAACTTGCGCTTAAACGAACTGAGTAAAGCAGCAAACACCCTTAATAAAGAAATTCAGAACGTTGAAGTCGCTAACGAGTTTATAATATCAGCTATGATAGCCAACAACTTAATCGTGAACCTAAAAAACATCCAGGATCAATTGGTCGACATGCTCACAGATATTCATCATCAAAAATTTAACACCCATATCCTTTCTCCGCAACAATTACTTGACCAATTGAACGTTATCTCTGGTCAGCTGACCAAGGATTTATCACTGCCAGTAGAAAACATTCACCAAGAGCTTGTAAAAATATATCAATTGCTTCAAGTCAAGGCTCGACTAACTAATCACTATTTCATTTTTGAGATAAGGATACCTCTTATTACTCGAGATAATTATGAACTTCACAAAATAATACCTATTCCTCTTAACCGAGCCAATACTACGTTAACTATAACTCCAGTATCAGACTACATCGCTATCAACTTGCAGAAAGATACGTACCTGCCTTTGAGCGGAAGCGAAATACAACAATGTGTAGATAGCGGATCTTCTAACTACCTATGCAACATGCATACAACTATTTATCATATGAAGAATGAACAAAATTTGTGCGTTTATGATCCAAAATCACGCAAGTGCCAAACGAGCTCCGCTGCCTGTAATAACAAGTGGATACAGCTAAGCAAATTAAATAACTTTTTATCTTTCTGTTGTGGACCATGTGAATTGCGCTTTATGTGCGGAGATCGAGTTACCGTTGAACAACTAACTGGTACTTACCTAATTGCCCTTGCACCTGACTGTATTGTGAAAGATAAGCATTTTACGGCATACGCTCATAGTAAACAACTGTCTAATACTATACGAATCGACACAGATATCTATAGTCCGCAGATCGCGCCGATTAATCACATTATCAACATCTCATTAAGTACGTATGAGAATCAAACGGCTGACTTGCAAATCAGCTTGGAACTGCAAAAGCTTGGTGATAGCCTTAAACAAATGAAAAACATAGTTCTTTCGGATGACGATTCGGACTTCTATCACCACATTCATCATTACGCCATCAGCTATGGTTTGGTGTTAGCAACAGTATTAGCAGCAATCACGTTCCTGTGGAGGCGAAGGCGCCGGGCGAGGTCACGGGTGGTTGCAGGGCGCGACCTACCCGTGCCACCAACTCCGACTAGCAGCATAAGTGTAGTGAGTGCGCGACAACAAAAAAAGGCTAATCGTTTGCCTTCAGTGCAGTGCATAAGTGCTAGTGTTATCAAAGACAAAGCTCATAATCAAACGGACAGGTCTTCGTCACCTATCCCACAACGAGTGTTTACTATTTCAGAATCGGTTTAAAAGACTCGTATATTAAACAATTAAGCTTTTTACTTTATACCTTGTAATGTTTTAGTAATCATTTTTTGTTGTTTCTTTTATGTAATCTTGGTCCCGGGAGCATGTACGGTGCACCCGTACAACATTAGCAACTCAGCAATTCGTTTCTAACTCGCGGTTGCCCCGCGTCATTAGCCAGTTCGCGATCTGACCGTATTGGGTATAGACACGGGCTCCACCAAACGTGCTCCGCGGTTATTATAGTGCAAAATATAACTTTCATTTCTATAAACTTTATCTTTTATTTGTTGACCTTATCGTTACGCCAACAATAGTTAAGTGAAGGGTAAATAGGTCGACTACGTACACTTTAAATACTTAATGCTATATGCTAGGTAGGGCATAGCGAGATTTCTCGGCTCAAAATGAGCTGCCCGACTGGGGAAGTACCTCCGCCTTACAGAACACCGCAGTGAATCAACAATAGTTGTCTTTCTGCGAGTGAGTAAGGTCACCAGAGCTCATTGGGGGAGTGACTATTCTGACAGCATGGGAATTCCGTTTGCTGTCAGTTCAATAACTCCCTATTTTAAGAAACCTGGACGGTTTCTAAGGGGTTTGGCAACGCATTTTGCAAGCTTCTGGTGTTGCAAATGTCCATGGGCGGCGGTTATCACTTACCATCAGGTGAGCCGCCTGCTCGTTTGCAGCCTTATCACCATAAAAAAAAAAATATTAAACGTGGGCCGTGTAAATCTACCTCGTAATACCAAAAAAAACAATAAAGCAAATTAGCAACTATTGCCCTCTAAAAACACAATAATTAACCGACGCACGAAGAACATAACGTGCCCTTTTTCCTCGCAGTCGGTTAAAAGAGTAAACGCTAATAATGGGCGATAATTTAGTGAGTAAACTGGCCGCACCATATACGCCTGACCTTGTTGTCTATTTCTGTTCCACCATGTACATGGTTCCTGTGGTGTAACTATGTGGATATTACATATAGAACACTGGCCCATTCAGTGCCCAGCACGATATTACAACAAGGCTTTGGGCATTCAATATTTAAGGTATATACTTATGAAGACTTTGTGACATAAATGAAAAGAATGTCAGAAAGTGTTCATAAATATAATAATGTAATTAAATTCAATAAGATAGAGAGGTGTGGCTGCTGAGCAAGAGGTCCTGGGTTCGGTTCCTATGTCGAGCAAAGTGTTATTGGCTTTTTCTATGGAATTCTCAGTAGCAGCTAGGAGTTTGAATTCGAGCCCGGTTGATTGCAATTGGCTCTATAGCTAAAACATACCGGCGAAATGTCGGTGTACATTAGTACACCTCTGGCTAACCCTACGGAGACGACAGGCGTGATGGTATGTTATAATACTTTACAACCGGAGACCAGATAACCAGTTAACAATAGACCAAGCTACATCATAAACAGGCTTATCATTGATAACCAAAGTCTCTATCATATTACAAAAGAAAGCAGTCTTTTAAACACAAATGAAACTTAAAAAAACATTCTGAGTTTCTGACTGATAATATGTAATTGATAAATTTGTGCGGTGACGCACCGTGTTGTCGTCCAGTCATTATTCCGTATGACACATCAAATGTTTTATTAGAAAAAATATATATTATGAATCATTATTACGTAAGACGTTTCTCGTCAATACTGTCCTACTGATTAGGTACGGATCTTAGTTGAGAGGGATTAGGCTATAGTCCACTCCACAAGCCAAAAAAAATTACAAAAAGAACTATAAAAGCTTTAAATGTATGCCACGTCCATTTAGATTTACTTTTATTCTTGTCCATCTAAAGGTTATCTGGAAGAAATCGCTATCTAGCGATAAGACCCCCATTGTACCCTTATAATAATAATAATAATTTATGATTATCTGAAAACAAGTTTACTCTGCCTTGTGTCAATCAATCTTGACTTACTGTATTACTTCATGGGGCGGAGCAGGTAAAACTTTATTATTGACCCTCGAGAGAGCTCAAAGAGCGATTCTTAAGGTGTGTACTTTTCGTCCTTTCCTTTTTCCCACTAACCTCCTGTATAAATCCTGTAAAGTACTAACAGTACGTCAACTATTCATAATGAGCATTGTATTAAAGCAGCACGCAGCGCTCTCTTACAACACTGATTATACTAATAAAAGACGGAAAGATATAGTTTGCATTCGATATTCAGGGACAAAACGTGCATTTACAACAAAATTTTATGTATTTTTAGGTCCACTTCTATATAATAGAATAAATGCAAAAGTAAATATCTATCCCCTCAACTTCAGAAATTGTAAAAAAAATATCCAGGAGGCCCTTCAAAGTATGTCCTACGAAGATACAGAGAAGTTACTAATTGTGCTAAAATAAAATAATTGCGTTACTTGTGTTCGTTAGGTACCTATTCTATTTATACCAGATTAGTTCAATTAGGAAATATATTTTGTTAATAAATATTACTTATTCTACCAGTTAATTTATAATTTAATTTTGTTATTGTGTATATTATGTGTGATTATTTTAGAACGTATTAGCTCTTTTCGCCTGAAACACAGGATTACCTAGTTCAGGCACGTGTATTATTTTGTAACTTATTTATACTTTCCATGAACTTGTTTATATGTATCTTAGCAGTTAATGTTTTTACTGAATAAATATTATTATTATTATTATCTTATTTCTTAGACAATTATATTAACGTAATGTATGTTTTTATGACTGAGTGTTATGGCGCAGTTTAGGAGAGGCCTATGTCCAGCAGTGGACTGCGATCGGCTGAGTTAATGTTTTTATATTTCGGTGTACAATAAAGCATATTCTATCTATATATCTTCTATCTAAAAATCTACTACAACAAAACAGTAACAATATAACAGTAATAATAATTAAAATTGCAATATTAGTTTTAAGTTGATTTGCTGCGCCCTAACACGCCCTAACATGTATTCATTAGTTGTAAGCCATGTCTGTAACTATGTTTAGATTATGCAATATAAATAAATAAATATAATTTATCGCCTAATCCCAATCGCTGGGGTCCCACAAAAATCTATGAGCACGTATCGACAGTCGGTGCAGCCGCCCCAGCAATAACTCACCATATCTGGCGACTCGTATCTTATCGCTCGCTCTACTTCGGAGTTATTTTCTTACCGTATCGCTGATAAGCTTGTGATTCTAAGCGTTCTACTCGACATGACGATTGCAACTGTCTTGGACATACATATGAAAAATATCATGATCTATACGACGAAAAGTGGTATGCAGAGATCATAGCACGTAGCACTCTGTAGTTTCTGCCTATACCCATGGGAAAAATCGTTCCCAATTAATACCAATAGGATGTATGGGATTTTATGAAAATACTAGCTGATAGCAAACGTTGTTTTGCCACATTATAGGGGTTGGTGGTAGAAGAGTGAAAAATTAGGGTTATAAGTAGGATTGTTTAAAATGCCAAATAATACTTTTTTTTTAATCTGGTGAGTGACATCCTTAATGTCTGGCCGCTTTGGGTTTTTGAAATGGCCTACGCAAATGTCCCGCTGATCTTGCATAGACGTGCGTCGGGTCGTTAAGCTCCCTCAATAATGGTTGAGCTAAACGATGGCAGACGTATGCGTGCTGTCAGTATGGACAGGTCAACTCAACGCTGTACTGGTGCTAAAAGTGTCAAAAGGCCATCTCAATGACATTAACCTACATCGTCAGTCTCACATAATGTAACCAAAATGTTTGGACTTTAAAAGAGACCATGATTCTCTGAGTTTGTTTCGGCATTTCTTCTCAGAGGTCGTCAGTTAGGAAATGCCGATGCCAAGTAGATACAAAAAAAATCTTACATGACTTGTAAAAGAGTCTTTAAAAAGATCTATTTTCAGAAATAAATAATCATTTCATTTCATTTAGTGGTGTGACCAGTGGATTGAAAAGGGAAAGGTTTCCAGTTCAAACCCAAGGCACGCACCAATGACTAAAACCAAAAACATCACAGACGAAACGTCATCGTGAGATCCGTTTCCGGGATTTGAAAGACAAACAATAAAACAGATTTTTAGATGATAAAAACCTGCCACGTCTGTTAAGTGGTTAAGTGCGACAGCTGACCGTGAGATTATTGTGTTCTATTCCTAGGACGTGCTATTAGATTTTGCTATAAAATTTTCTGAAGTAGTTCGAAGTTTGGAGTCGTTCCCGGTTAAGGGCAATAGGATCGCCCCGTAATATATAACATACTATCACGTCTGACGTCCCTGAAGGGTTAGGCAGAGGTGTACTAATGCACACTCACATTCCAACGGTATGTATGGTAGGGCGAGCCTATTGCCATCAATTTCTACTGAGATTTTCATAAAAAAAACCCAATAAGAGTTTGCTCGACCTGGGTAACGAACCCGAGACCTCTTACACAGCAATCCCACTTTCGAACGCTAGACCAACGACGCCCCGTAGTACATGGGACTATCTAAATATTGATGTAGCCTTATTCCAGCTGATAAATAGCAATAAACTCGTCTTAGAACCTATGAACTAACATAGCGATCCGGTTCAACAGATTCAAATCCGTTTCTATATCAATCAGGCTTGTCAGAGGTGTATTGTGAACAAATTGTCAATAAATACTGACGACGCGAGCTGTCAGGCCTCGTTATCTCCGTCTGACCTTGAGGTCACACTCATATAAATCATCATTGATTACAATATGGAACAATTGACGCGGTTATCCGACGTCATACAACGTGTAGGAGCCTGAGGATTTTGAAATGATGACTTGATAGGCGCAGGGGCTGAGGGTTTGGCTAGTGGGCCACGGTTTGTAGATAGTTTTCATCCTGGAAATCACACCTTAAAAAAAATCTGTGACATTTATTCACACAGCAGTCAGCACCATCTAGTCCCAAACTAAGCAGAGCTTGTACTATGGGTACTAGACAATGGATATAAATACTAATATACTTTCTTTTTTGTAAATACATATTTGTAATACATAAGAAACACCCAGACGAACACAAACACTTATATTCATCCCATAAATATTTGTGTTCTGTGGGAATCGAACCCATCGTAATCAGCAGTCCGGTACTCGAACCACTATACCACAGAGGTCGTCAAATGGCGAAATAGGGGGTGGAAATTTGTATGCGGGATCGATAATTTTCTTAAAAGAGGTTTTTTGACCCTCATCAAATTGCTTATTAATTTCTATGAATAAGCAATTTCTTGACAAAGCAGACTGGATAAAATTACTAATTCTACTAAATCGCGGGCAAAAGACTAGACAAGACCAATCCAGAAACTACCATTTCATTATCTTTTTAAAAGCCAAGGACTTCCACATCAAAGTCAAAGTCTATAAGTATATATAAGTTATATATACATATATGATTTAAGTAGATCTCTTTTACATAAAACCTTCATCAAAGATACTAACTGTAGGTGTAGATGACTCCTACACAATCTGTTGAAATTACACTTTGAATCAATAAGTACAATCAAAATATAATTTATTCAAAGTAGGCCAAATTTAATTGGCTCTTTTTGAACGTCGACAATAAAGACAGCCCCCAAAAATGCCCGCCCTTCACCGCTTCCTAGTGTTTTTGCTGGGAAGAAGAAGCGGCGCAACTAACTCCCCAGCACACATTTCTGTCTGGTTATTTAATAAGTGATTCTATACAATACTATAATCAGTCTATACAATATAGAGTGCAATAATTAACTATGGTTATGTGAGCTAGCATATACCAATCCATTTTACCAAGCCGAGAAATAAAAACTACTGATATAGAAATACAGAACAACCGATGATAATACAACACTCTTGGCCTCCATTTCTCTGTATGTGCCCGCTCACACTTACACATCTCAACAATTACACTTATTTTACAAATTAGACTGCTATCTTGGACTAATCCGGCACATCATAGCAGGACAGTTAAAGGCACTTGCCGACAAGTCCACATGACATAACCCAGTCGGTATGAAGTCCTCAATTGCTGGAAGGTCACACTCATTACACGTCTCACTTTCGGAGACTATGCTGTCATGCTGTCTAGGTCACATGTTAGTGCTCGTTTAGGGGACTAGGTCATTGAGACACACGCTTTTATTAAGAGGTGGGTAGGCAGAGTGTGTTTATAAGTTGGGGGTATGTATCGTGCTATTGTTAGTGGTGACCAGTAGACTGAGATTACAAAGGACTCGAGTTCAAATCGTCTTGACTTAATACTGCCTGCTGTGCTATGGGTCCCGGGTTCGACTCCCGATAGGGACACATGTTCATGTGATGAGCATGAACATTTGTATCCGAGTCATGGATGTATCTTTGTATAATATGTATGTATTTACAAAGAAAAGTATATATGTAGTATATCAACCATTTAGTATCCGTAACACAAGCCTCGTTGCTTATCACGGAACTAGATGGCGCTGTGTAATAATGTCCGGAAAAATAATAATATCCAAAGCACGCGCCACTGACTTTTCGGAAGTTATGTGCGTATTTATCACACGCTCAAACGGTGAAGGAAAACATCGTGAGGAAACCTGCATGCTTGAGAGATTTGTCTCGATGGCATGTGAAGTCTGCCAACCCGCAGTAGGCTAGCGTGGTGGACTATCGCCTAATCCTTCTCAAATGAGAGGAGACCCGTGCCCAGCAGTGGGACGTTAATGAGTTGATGATGATGATGATGAATTAAAGGAATGGGATATTTATTTACCTAGTAATTTACTTTTGACTTAGTTGACGCACTGGTCACACCACTAGGCTACCACAGCTCTAATTAATTGCGTTCCTTTAATTAATTGTGTTGAAAATCAGCCTAAAATATAATATAAATAAATAAAAAATTCCGGACATTATTACACAGCGCCATCTAGTTCCGTGGTAAGCAACGAGGCTTGTGTTAGGGATACTATGTAGTTGGTTGATATACTACATATATATCCTTTTTTTATGTAAATACAAACATATTATACGTAGATACATCTATGACTCGGATACAAATGTTGATGCTCATCACACAAACATTTGTCTCTACCGGGATTCGAACCCGGGACCCATAGCACAGCAGGCAGCGTTAACTACCGCTGAGCTAAACAGGTCGTCAAATATTCATGAAGTACTCGCAGACAAGAGAGGAAGACGTTTTACAAACACTATGGAAAATAACTATAAAACCCACCCTACTCTGTAGAAAACAAACGCACTTTCAGTATACACAGCACACTTCTGCCTACCCAACCAGAAACACTCGCGTAACCATAAACTTAGGTACCTTTACAAAGAAACAAGTTTTCAACCCTACTCCCCATACACATAAGGTCCAAATTCATACAGCAAAGATCGTTAAACGTACAATTGAACGTTCAGTTAACTGCGAGACATAGTTTTAACTGTAAAAGCGTGTCCAATAACTTCCTGAGGGTTCCCCACGCGGTAGGTTCTATTTTTAACTCGCCCGTATGTAGGTAACCGAGTGAGCCGTAACACCGGCTATACGCGTTAGGATCTTATTGAAAACCTTGGTGAGCAGAGGTTAATTGATATAATCGGACATTATGACACAGCACTAGCACTAGCCCGGTAGGGTATCCCCCAAATGATTGTGTGATGAGCATCAACATTTGTTTCCGAGTCATGGATAATACATACGTGTACCTATGTATTTACAAAAAAAAAGTGTATTTATAGTATATCAACCAACTAGTATCCGTAACAAAAGCCTCGTTGCTTAGCTCGGAACTAGATGGCGCTGTGTCATATTGTTCGGGTATATTATTATTATTAATTTAGTTGAGGTCTTTAGTCCAATTCCCGATCTTATTGAGTGTTTACAAATTTTTTTATTGTCAAGTCCCACAGCTGTGGTAGCCTAGCGGAGAGCTGTGGTAGCCTAGCGGTGTGACCAGTGGACTGAGATGTCAGAGGTCTCGAGTTCAAGTTCAAACCCAAGGCACGCACCACTGGCTTTTCGGCAGTTATGTGCGCATTTATCGCATGCTCAAAACGGTGAAGGAAAACATCGTGAGGAAACCTGCGTGATTGAGAGAATTCTCGATGGCGTGTGAAGTCTGCGAACCCGCAGTAGGCTAGCGTGGTGGACTATATGATGATGATGATGAAGTCCCACTTGTGGGCACGGGTCTCCTCGCATTTGAGAGGAATTAGGCTTTACATACTTTACATGCCATCCAGAGATTCTCTCGGATAAGCAGGAATGCAGGATTCCTCTCGATGTTTTCCTTCACCGTTTGAGCATGTGATAAATACGCACGTAACTTCTGAAAAGTCAGTAGTATGTATGTGACTTACTATCACACACCCGACCTTTTTTATATTTCTTTCATAGAACATTTGTGCCTAATCCCTGCTGGCACGCGGTCATAATATTATAGTACATCGTTATTGCAGATTAAGCTCTACAAAGTTAAGCAATAAACTCCTATTTCGATCTAGCACACCTACAGCAAAAAATAAATCTAGTTTTATCTCCCAACTTGGTATTAAGAAGGCGGCGATTGAGATCATACATAAAATGTAATAATTATGACACAGCGCCATCTAGTTCTGAGCTAAGCAACGAGGCTTGTTTTACAAATACTTGATAGACCATAGTTGTTGATTGATACGCTACAAAGTTTATTTTAATAGACAAACAGAACAATATGTTTTTTTATGGAAATAAGGGGGCAAACGGGCAGGAGGTTCATCTGATGGTAAGTGAACACCGCCGCCCATAGACATCTGCAACACCTGAAGTGTGCAAATGCGTTGCATTTCAGGGAACAACCTATTATTATAAACATACATTCTTCGCTAAGGGAAGAATGTTTATTGTTACGATGTTGGATCCCATCTCCTAATAGGAGGCCTATTGCCATCAACAGGTCATAAATAACACTTTGCTGGACCTGGCAATCGGACTCAAGACCTCTACCTCAGGGGTCACACTTACGACCACAAGACTAAAGAGGCAGTTAAATAAATTAACTAGGGCGTTAAACTACATTTGGTTAGGTTACAGATAGGGTTGCCAACCATACTGTTAAAAACAGTATTATACTGTTTTCAGCTCGTTTATACTTTTTACTGTTCAATGAAAAAAAGTATACAAAATACTGTTTTTATACCACTGGTATTTTAATTTACTTATTTATTTAGGTATTTTAGCTTAATTTACTTAGATTTGAAAAAAATAATCAAATACTATTTCTTTTTCTAAAATACTGTTCATTTTATTTTTCTGACCTAAATATACTGTATTTTTTGTACAAAAAGTTGGCAACCCTACACTGGTTACAGACTCAGTTCGCTTCTTAAGGATTTGTTGGCGACGACCGTTATTTTTTTACAAGAGACCAAACCGGTCATACGAAATCCTGGCCAGAGCGGGACAGGTAGATGTTCGGTTGAGAGCGAGAGAGATGGAGGATGTGGCCGTTGATGCATTGTGTCTTGGAAGATTTGAGATAGCTTTATTTTTTTTAAACATACTCTCATATATATACATATAGATTCTTATAGTTTTGATTGATTATATCGCGGTTGCTGCCGATTTAATCCATAGTAATATTATAAAATGCAAAAAATTGTCTGTCTGTCTTTCTGTCTGTGTATGTATGTTACTTCTTCACGCTTTAACCGCTGAATCGATTTGGTATAGAAATATTATGAGTTGTAGGAAAGGACATAAAATCATACCTTAAATGGCATAAAGGGTAAATTTCAAAGACAGGGCCCATAATTGTTTCTGTACATTTATTTTACCATCTGTATATGTGTACATTATGGAACGCAATCAATAAATGAGTATAAAAAATAGCCTACAACCGATTCTCAGACCTACCAAATATACAATAAAAATTTCATAATAATCCGTCAAACCGTTTCGGAGGAGTTCAGCGACAAACACTGTGACACGAGATTTTTATATATATAAGATGTACTAGCTGCCTCCCACAGCTTTACCCGCATGGTATATAGATAAAAGGTAGCCTAGGTGTTACTCCAGGTAATAAACTATATGTATGCTAAATTTAATTCAAATATGTTAAGCTGTTTTTGCGTGAAAGAGTAACAAACATCCATCCATCTACTATGTATTGACAACAAATTTCCTCCTTAAAAAAGGTCAGGTGCGCAGTACTCGTAACCGGCGCGCATGTACGACAAGATGTATGAATGTGGACGAGGCACAAGTGGTATGCAGGGACCGTAGCGCGTGGCGTCCTGTATTTACTGCCTACTCCCCATTAATATAAAGAGCTGTGGTAGCCTAGTGGCTTGACCAGTGGACTGAGTTGTCAAAGGTCTCGAGTTCGAACCCAAGGCACGCGCCACTGACTTTTCTGAAGTTATGTGCGTATTTATCACAAGCTCAAACGGTGAAGGAAAACATCGTGAGGAAACCTGCATGCTTGAGAGATTTTTCTCAATGGCATGTGAAGTCTGCCAACCCGCAGTAGGCTAGCGTGGTGGACTATAGCCTAATCCCTCTCAAATGAGAGGAGACCCGTGCCCAGCAGTGGGATTATAATGGGTTGATGATGATCCCCGTTAATACACGATTGAAGTTGTTTATTTAACTGACTTTCTAAAAAAGGAAGAGGTTCTCTATTCGACTGTATGTTTTATGTTTGTTACCTTAGAACTTTCGACTGGGTTAACCGATTTTGATGATTCCTTTTTTTTTATTTGAAAGCTGGTGCTCCCCGTGTAGTCCCATTTCAAATTTGGTCCAGTTCTGACACTTTTTAAGGACACAAGGTTGGCAAACAAGCTTACAGCAGCTGATGGTAAGCGGTTACCGTAGCCTATACACGTTTGTAACACCAGAGGTATCACTCGCGCGTTGCCTACCCTGTAGAAACCGTTTATTCTCAAAATTAAAATGATTTAAGTAAGTGATAATTGATTATTAGTGACTACAATGCGCGCAATAACAGATAAGTTTAGCAAAAGAGTGCCATATGGCCCAACAGTGGGTTAATACGGGCCATTGAGAGAATTTCCCAGCTGTGGACTGCAGCTGACAGGAAATCTCAGACCCAATCTATGATCAATATACCACGTTCACACGTGACGATACTCAAGAACAACCAAAAAAATCCACGATCCCTGTCTGCCCACGTTTTGTAAAATATTTTTTGCAACATGCAACACTTAACCGTCGGTTGTGCAACCGAACTAAAAGTTCAAACAGAATGTGATACACAGAACCGGTTTTGTTAAAGGCTCCGCACCACTGATAGATATGTATTAGTCATGCTATAAGATATATTGAGATACATACATATACATACCATCACGCCTGTCGTCCCCAAAGGGTTAGACAGAGGAGTACTAAATGTACACCCACGTTTCGCCGGTATGTTTTAGGTCCCATGTAATACGGGCACGCCTATTGCCATTAATCGGGCACAAATCCAAAATCCAAGCTTCTACTGCGAATTTCATAGAAAAACCCAATAACACTTTGCTCGGCCTGGGAATCAAACCCAAGACCTCTTGCTTCGCAGTCGCACTGTGCGACCACTAGACCGACGAGGCAGTTTCTTCATATACTTTTGTATATATATTGAGATATGTTTTGTATAATAAAGTGAGAGTCGCGATTAACTACTTGATTTTTTGATGCGCAATTCCAAAATACCCGCCATTTTGACTTTGGTGCCATCTATTCATCATCATCAACCCATCTCATTTTGAGAGGGATTAGGCTATAGTCCACCACGCTAGCCTACTGCGGGTTGACAGACTTCACATGCCATCGAGAAAATCTCTCAAACACGCAGCTTTCCTCACAATAGTCACGAGGAGATTCATGAAAGATTTTCTCGGTGGCGTGTAAAATCTGCCATGTCTGATATCCATGCCCAGCATTGGGGCAGTAATCGGGATGATGACGATTGACGAATGTAGTAAATTTTTAATGTATTTTCCTAATTAATATTTGCCAGCTTTCGCATGTTTAACTGAACCACTCAGATCATTGTTTTGCCGTAGAAGATACATCTAATATATAAAATTCTCGTGTCACAGTTTTCGTTGCCATACTCCTCCGAAACGGCTTGACCGATTTTGATGAAATTTTTTGTGCTTATCCGGTATCTATGAGAATCGGCCAACATCTATTTTTCATCCCCCTAAAAGTTAGGGGTAGTCCACCAACTCCTATAATGTGGCAAAACAACGTTTGCTGGGTCAGCTAGTATTACATATATTATGAAGACCGGATCTGGAATGGAATATTGGAATCCGCTGGATGCAGGTGGCCCAAGACCAGTCGTTGTGGAAATCTTTGGGGGAGGCTTATGTCCAGCTCCACTGCTGGACATAAGCCGTCGTCGTCCTGTAGCTGAAATGATTATGATTATGAAGACAGATCGGGGTCACATGTATTGTATATACATATGTACATACATGTGGGTTGAATTTGCTAATATTCCAAGTAAAATATGTTTACATCGTTCTCGGAGTGGGTGCGGCGGATGAGGTTCGAACTAACGGTCTCTAGATCACCAAGCCCACGCGTCAATCGCTGCGATATTGCTAACTTACATACAGAATTGTTACACTTACGCGAATATTAGTCATTGAAATAAAACTATATTATATTATTCTATCGTCTTTAATCCTGTTGCTTCAAATATCTAATTGATACTAAACTCGCTTTTTAGGGTTCCGTACCCAAAGGGTAAAAACGGGACCTTATTACTAAGACTTCGCTGTCGGTCCGTCCTTCTGTCTGTCACCAGGCTGAGATCACTCTCGAGAACGCGAGAGGCAATATTTCTCGCAGAAACACAACTGTTTGACGGTTAAAGAACATTTTGGAAAGACCAATAATCCATACTTTTATTATTATTATAAACGCGAAAGTGCCTGTCTGTTACCTCTTCACGCTAAAACCGCTGAACCGATTTAGATGAAATCTGGCATAGAGATAATTTGAGCCCCGGGGAAGGACATAGGATATTCATTCCAATAAAAAAGTAAGGTACCTTTAATATTGTTAAACTGAAATAACCTTTAAGTTCAAGTGTATCTTCACATATCATAGCATGACAATTCCACAGGCTTAACAAAACCGGCGTGGCGACGGAGCCGACTCATAAATGAGCTTTAAAAAGCTTGAGTAACGGTAATGCTTATTGGTAGTTATGTAAGTACACGATTTGCCATGTCTGCCACAGGAATAGAACCCCGTGACCTTACGTAACGGACTCGATGTATACATACAACCTAACTACCTACTAATAATAATAAATATATCCGGCCATTATGACACAGCGACATCTAGTTTCGAATCCTGGTAGGGAAAAATGTTTGTGTGATGAGCACTAACATTTTGTTTCTAAGTCATGGATGTATCTTTTTTTTTATGGTGCTGAGGGGGCAAACGAGCCGGCGGCTCACCTGATGGTAAGTGATGACCGCCGCCCATGGATATTTGCAACACCAGAGGCTTGCAAATGCGTCGCCAAACCCCTTAGAAACCGTTCAGGTTTCTTAAAATAGGGAGTTACTGAACTGACAGCAAACGGAATTCCTATGCTGTCAGAGTAGTCACTCCCCCAATGAGCTCTGGTAACCTTACTCACTCGCAGAAAGACAACTATTGTTGATTCACTGCGGTGTTCTGTAAGGCGGAGGTACTTGTCCAGCTCAGAAATCCGTCAAAAATAGTACTATTTAATCTCCCCTCTGTGTTCCTTTCTATGTGATCTCATTAAGGTCCCAGGGAGTCGAATCCAGAACCGCCCGCAGAGCAGTCTTGAAAGCGAACACTAGATCAATGAGCAGTTTGATATAAGATAGTTAACTAACTATTGCATCTATCCATTCAGAATCCAGCCAAAACGCGATAAAACCCAAAAAAGTAATCACCCATCAAAAAACTGACCTCGACGAACACAGCTTAACCTTACAGATATAAAACAGCGTAGTTACTTATCTACTCCACCCAACGTAGACCAATTAACAACAACAAAAAAAAAAAGATATTACCAAAACAAAAGTACATACACTTTTTTTTCTTTCGCGTTGCCGGCAGGCGCGGCCCATTTTCGAGAAACGCAACGCATAAACATATATACAGACACGATGACTAGCGGCGTGCCGTGTTTCCGTGGAGAGTTGGCAACGTGCCAGTGACGTCATCGCATCGTGTTCGGACCTATTTCAAAGATTTCAATAGTACATAGTATCTACACGAGAAAATGTTCTACATTTTGTTAGAGTGACTTGTGTTTGAGTAGAAAAAAATGTCTATAATTTAATCCTTACTTCGTTTCTTTATTATATTATAAATGCGAAAGTGTGTTTGTCTGTCTGCCTTTCTGTATGTCTGTCTGTTACCTCTTCACGTAACAGACACTTCACGCTTAAAACGCTGTACCGATTTAGCTAAGTCCAGAAGATAAGTCCGGGGAAGGACATAGGAGTTTTTTTGTCCCGGAAATCATCCTCTAAAAGGGTGTAAACGGGGTAGTACCGGTATCTGAACCCAAGAACCTTACTTAGACGGCAGCCCTTAACAACGCCTGCACTAATCGGGTCGTTAAAATCTATGAAAATGTTTATTTATTTATTTTTAGCATACCAACAGTACAATTACATACTTTAAATGTTCATACAATCTGTGCTCTAACAATGTATTCACCCAATTTCGGCGCGAAATCTGTAGCCGCCATGTTGATCTGATTGAGCTGTGACGTCACACAAACAGTAAACACTGAATAAAGTCTAAGAAATAGACTCTATTACATTATTCAGCGCAATGTCTGCGAACAATATGAGCGACGCGGCTAACGGCTATGGATATGGCTAGGTTTTGGCCTGGAATTTAGCCAAGAACAGTACTTATACATGTCTAGACATGTTGAAATTACATTATAAAACCTAGAATTTTTATTGATATTGCAGTCTTAATGTGTTTTATGTTTTTATTTATCACTCAAAAAACAGTTAAAGTAAGCCGTATGTCCGACAGATTTTTTGAAGGGCGTAGGAAGTGTAGCAAAATGCAATAAGCTATCGTAATTCGTTATGGAATTAATCCCTCGCAGATGAGAGAAGACCCATGTCCAGCAGTGGGGCAATAAAGGTTGATATTAAGGTGGAAGCTCCACGCTAGCCCGCGAATTCAAATTTTCGTACGTTTTTTGCAATTTGCCGGTCATTGTCAGGCTGTACATTGAACAAAATACATATGATTCGCGCCTGTAATAGGTATTTAGTTACACAATTATAATCATTTAAATCAATAAAACAGCCCTCAAAGTGCATATAACTGTATTGATTGTCTATTTCATGAAAAAGTAATTCAATCCAATTGTATGCAATGTGAGGGTTGTATTGATGATATTAATGATTATAATTCTGTAACTAAATACCTATTACAGGCGCGAATCATATTTTGTTCAATGTACAGCCTGACAATGACCGGCAAATTGCAAAAAGCGAACGAAAATTTGAATTTCGCGGACTAGCGTGGAGCTTCCACCTTAATATCAACCTTTATTGCCCCACTGCTGGACATGGGTCTTCTCTCATCTGCGAAGGATTAATTCCATAACGAATTACGATAGCTTATAGCATTTTGCTATTATTATTTATTTATTTATTCAACATAGATGAACATTTTTTATGAAGATGATGACTAATTCTATGTGTGTGTGTGTGTGTTAAAATATACAGCATGTGACCGATTGTATTATCAATTACACAATTACAATTATCGCGGACTGCACCTATGTGTGTCATATTTCGTATCAGTATTACAAAATTAACGCGTATGAGTTATATCTAGTGGTTTTAGAACAAACATAGAAAGTGGTTCATTTGCCTTTTTTTACATGACATGCCTGTATACCTACAAGTGAAGATAGGGGAGTATTACAGTACGCCAATACTAAGATCTATAATACTAGCAGCCAGTGCCGGTTTAAGGATAACTGGATGCCTTAAGCAATGTTAGGTGCTGGGCCTAGAAAAACTAAATATCTGTATTACCAAAACACTACAAGACGACTAAGACAACTGGGCTGAGCTTTTTACCAGATGCTCGGAACTAGATGGCGCTGTGTCATATTGTCCAAATATATTTATTTGTTTATCCCAGGCAGATGCTGACCAATCCTTTCCGGTAGATCGACAAAACATCAAAAATCCCCACTTGCGACGGCGATTTCGTAATCTCATTTCTTGGCAACAAACCAACATTTATATCGCAAATATACATGTGTTTTATTTTTATTAGAATCAGTCGTTAGTTCAAGGGGACTTTTACTACTTGACCTGGTGATAGTGGTACCATATGTGAAGTTTAACTTATGAACCAAGCTAGCTGTCCAGTGTTTGGCATTTTTTGGCTCGCACAACCACTCTGAGAGAAAGAGAGAGAGCTGTGGTAGCCTAGTGGTGTGACCAGTGAACGGAGATGTCAAAGATCTCGAGTTCGAACCCAAGGCACGCATCACTGACTTTCACGGATGTTATGTGCGTATTTATCACAAGCTCAAACGGTGAAGGAAAACATCGTGAGGAAACCTGCATTATTGAGAGATGTCTCGATGGCATGTGAAGTCTGCCAACCCGCAGTAGGCTAGCGTCGTGGACTATAGCCTAATCCCTCTCAAATGAGAGGAGACCCGTGCCCAGCAGTGGGACATTAATGGGTCGATGATGATGATGATGATACTGGGTTTAATTTATTGTCGTGTTATCATGTCCACATATACAACCACCTAATTTCAACCGTTGTGCAGTGGCCCGCCAGGCACAACACCTCGCCTGGTCGGAGGCTCCTCCATTTCAAATGAAGGGATTAAAACCTCCATCCCTTCATACTTATAATACCGATACGCATACGACGTCATTCGGTCGAGTTATTCCGAAGTTATACAAAAGCTAACAAGTTTTATTCAAAGCATAATGTTAGTTTGATTAGGTCAAATGTTGCGAGTGGAATTAGAACCACTTTCTAATCCTTCTCCTTTTTGTAGGAAGTAACGAGATTTCTCGCTCAAACTGAGCTGTCCGACTGGGGAAGTACCTCCGCCTTACGGAAGACCGCAGTGAAACAACAATAGTTGTCTTTCTGCGAGTGAGTAAGGTCACCAGAGCTCATTGGGGGAGTGACTATTCTGACAGCATGGGAATTCCGTTTGCTGTCAGTTCAGTAACTCCCTATTTTAAGCCACCTGAACGGTTTCTAAGGGGTTTGGCAACGCAATTGCAAGCCTCTGGTGTTGCAAATGTCCATGGGCGGCGGTGATCACTTACCATCAGGTGAGCCGCCTGCTCATTTGCCCCCTTATCACCATAAAAAAAAAACTTTTCTTTCCCCCATCTTATAGTGTTGAAATTTAACCTGATGACTCAGTTCTCAGGCTTGATTCTATTACCGTCTATTCCAGGATTGTGAACAGACGAAGGAATTCCTCTATAGTCAATAACTTAGACATATAATGCTTTTTAAAACATTGCCCCACACTAGCATTTTCTCCAGTGTCATCGGTGTGTTTACAAACACAACTGTTCATATGTACAAACGCCCAGACCCGGAACAATCACCTGTGGATTGCAAAAATATTTGCTCCGTGTGGGGATCGAACCCGCAACCCATCACGCACGAGCTAAAAAAGTCATCGTATAGTAGAGATTCATCCTTAAATTTTAGTCTTTAAAACGACTAGCGACCAGTAATTGAAAACTTTAGGAATTTTACGTGTATATAATAGTTAGGTGAGAAATTTTAATTTTAAAAAAGATTCCGACGAATTGAGAACCTCCTCCTTTTTGAAGTCGGTTAATAAAATAGGTGTCTGATTTCTTAAATTTACACGAATATAAGACAGTTCGACCTACTCTTTACAGATAATTCGCTACGGATTAAAACAATATAAATATACCGCGACAAATTAATTTAATTAATTCACACCATCACGCGTGTCGTCTTCGAAGGATTAGGCAGAGGTGTACTAATGTAGATGTAGACGGCCGGTATTTCTTAGGACCTATATAATTGCGGGGCGAGCCAATTCCCATTAACCGGGCACGATCTTGAACTCCGAGCTACTGACAATTTCATAAAAATTCCTTCTAAAACTTTTCTCGATCTGGATATCGAATCCAAGACCACTTGCACTTGGTCGCACTAGACAGACGAGACAAGTGAAAAATAATAGTTTTATTAATAGTAGGGGAGCCCACGATGCTAAATGTGGATTTACTCGAGCGTCGCGAAAACCTATTAGAATTGGTAGATTAGATGATAGGAAGAAAAAATTGTCCTGTAATGTTTTCACTTTTAGTGGTGGGGGAAGCGCATACAGATTTTCAAAATTTTTAAACGAGAAACAGTGACATACGCGCGACTGTTATTGATATTTTTCAGGCGGCAACATGTCGGTTAACCAAAATATATAGTAATGTGACGATTTTCGTAGTGGACGCTATGCGGGAGGAGTCAAAAATTAAAATGGAAAAAAAAAATAGTCCGGCGCGTCAGATTTTCAAAGGGGGTGTTCAGTGGGTGTTACAGATACTGTCATTTCTTATTCTGACGATTTGGAAGTGTACTAAGCTCGCAGCGAATTTAGAAAAATTTAAAATCTTCGATTTTGATCTTAATTATCATTTTTTATTGCACCCAGCTTGCGAAAATCGTCAGATTATACTTTTTGGTTATTCTGGTATTATTACCTCTAACATATATACAACAACGACCGCGCTCGAGTAAGTCCAGTTTTTACAACTTTGTTACCCTCCCACCCCTTCAGGTTACGCTTGAATCGTCAGATTAGCGAATATGGTACTCCTTAGCAAGTAATTAACCTCCCCTATCTTAACCTGACGCGCTCGAGTATTTCAAATAGTTGTTTTTTTTTTCGGGTCCCCTGAGTACACCCACCACTGTTAAGGACTCATACTGGCTGCAGGTACTTATCAATATGTAAGGTATCTTCCCTTATATTAATCTGCCGCGCTCGAGTAAATCCAAAAATCCCTTCTAGGGCTCCCCTACTATAAAGTGTCATAATCACGTAAGAGCAATACGGTTAATTTTCAACAAAGCAACGAAGAAAAAAAAACGATGTGCCGAATGAGTGATTTGACAGCGCAAAAAAAAAAAAGATTCCGACGAATCAAGAACCTCCTTCTTTATTGAAGTCGGTTAAAAACGACGTATACATCAAGCTATCACCGCAACATGCTTACCAGAACCGGTTTGTAGTAACGACATGTCTGTCAAATCTGTCTGGTCGGCGGGCGGCGGGACTCATTTGTTACTGAGCCGACAAATAACCGACATCGTGATTGTTACTGAGAGAGGCAGGGTAGGACGGGTATGTGTAGGTTTTTAGGGGTCTTTTATATATTTAAATGAAAAATCAATGATACATCGTATCATACTACACATCTGTCACATCTATCACACCTGTCATCAAAGGCTTTAAGAAGAAAATTTAGACGGGATAATTTCAACCCCAGAACTCAACAGAAACAATAAGATTTCAAAAAATATTTTTCTATACTATACTACATTGTAAAATACCAAGTTTTTTTTTGTGATTTTGATTTAACATAAAATGTAGCATTTTTCCCAATTTTATTTTTCTCTGTTACATGCTGGGTGTTATTTATTTTGAATATCGTCTAAACAGATTTTGTGTGTACGTTTTGTACGTGTATTAGCTTAATTAATAAATGTTGAAGCGTTTTTATCGATATCTTTAATTTGAACGTCCTATTAACAAATACGTCCCAGCACTGGGCTACTGTGTCATAGGTGCTCTTCGTGGACACAAATATAACAATAATTTTTAATCCACGAGGAGCACCTGCCAAAAATATTGATAGGTGCGCTTCGTGGACTAGGCGGGGTGCTATTCGCGCGGGTGCTATTCAGCCGGGTGCTCTACATGGTAGTCCATGTAGAGCACCCGGCAACAACAAACAAAATCAAACAAAATCAAAATCGGTTCATCCGTTCGAGGTAGTCCTCGAACGGATGAACCGATTTTGATTTTGTTTTTCTTTCGACCGGTTTCGATTTTCATCAAACATAGCTAAGAACACTCCCGCCAAACTCACATTTCAAGCAAAAAATAAACAAAATCGAAATCGGTTCATCTGTTCGGGACCTACGATGCTACAGACACACACACAGAGAGAGACACACGTCAAAATTATAACACCCCGTCGTTTTTGTGTCAGGGATTAAAAATAAGAACAAGACAAAAAAACACTGAACCAAAAATGCAAGCATTCAGAAATCGACATATATACTTTCTATATTTCCGACATCATTACTAAGCTAACCTAAGACACATGTAAGTTTCTCTCACTTAGAGAACGCTTCAATATTTACAGAAATTTCACTGTTCGGTGTTTGGTGGACTGAGATGTCAAAGGTCTCGAGTTCCAACCCAAGGTACGCACTAGTGACTTTCCGGAAGTTATGTGCGTATAACTGCCTCGTTGGTCTAGTGGTCGTACAGGGCGATTGCCGAGCAAGAGGTCTTGGGTTCGATTCCCAGGTCGAGCAAGGTGTTATTGGGTTCTTCTATGAAATTCTCCGGGCACCGGGCACGAATCTAAACTCCGAGCTGCTACTGATAGCAGCTCGGAGTTTAGATTCGTGCCCGGTTAATGGCAATGGACTCGCCCTCTATTACATGGGACCTAAAACATACCGGCGAAACGTGGGTGTACATTAGTACACCTCTGCCTAACCTTTCGGGGACGACAGGCGTCATGGTATGTTATGTTATGTGCGTATTGATCACAAGCTCAAACGGTGAAGGAAAACATCGTGAGGAAATCTGCGTGCTTGAGAGATTTTCTCGATGGCGTGTGAAGTCTGCCAACCCGCCGTAGATCTCAAATGGGACAATAATGGGTCGATGATGAATCATTGTATTATTATTACTAATAATAATTTATTTCTCATTTGAAATTCATATTAACACAGTTACATTTTTACATAAAATATTAAAGAATAAAACATTATAATAATTAAGAAGTGTACTTTATGGTCTCCTTAGACCTAGCCTAGCTGGCTACTCTGTCCCTGGTCCAGTCCCTTGCCTAGGCTCAAAATGCTGTCGGAAATTCAAACTCAAAAATAGCAACACGATTTGACCCAAATAAAATAATGTTGAATGTCATTCTAAAAGAACCGTATGTCACTGACCTTTGTAATGACACATTCTAATGGCATGTGCGAAAATTAGAGCGGTTTTTTATTAATACGGGCTAAGCACAATACAGCACAATGGTTCGGTAATAAAAACAGACACTGAGCTTTAAGTGCTATCCACGGACAGATTAACGGCAGTGCCGGATTTAGGTAAAATCGAAGGCGGTGGAGCTAAAAAAATCAGCTCATCCCACTTATATTACCAAAACATACTCATAACTCTTTTTTTAGGGTTCCATACCCAAAGGGTAAAAACGGAACCCTATTACTAAGACTTCGATGTCCGTTCGTCCGTCTGTCTGTCTGTCACCAGACTGTATCTCCAGAACCGCGATAGCTAGACAGTTTAAATTTTCACAGATTATGTATTTCTGTCGCCGCTATTACAACAAATACTACAAACAAAATAAAATAGATATTTAAGGGGGGCACCCATATAAAAAACTACTTTTATTACCTAATTTTGTACGGAACCCTTCGTGCACGAGTCCGAGTTTCTCGGTTGTCTCTGCCCCCCCCCCCCGACGAGATACCCTCAGCAATTGCTTCAATAGCTTAAAAGCTAATCCAGGACTGATTAACGGAGCTGAGTTCGTTCGCCTTCGCTTATAAACGAAGTGAGTACACACCGGAAAGGCGACGCCTAACTTCACCCTCGCGTCTGACCGCACTTCGCTTCGCGGCGAACGCGATATTCGGCACCTCTCTATCGTAGTTTAGTTCCTTCACCGTTTGACCATTGTGATAACTACTTACAAAATAAAGTTCGACAAGTCATTGGTAGCATAGTGATGTCACCAGAACTCTGAAATCGAAGGTCTGGAGAGAACTGAGTTTTCAAGGTTACGTTAATATCATATGCTCAAACATTATCAGCATCAACAACATCGTGAGGAAACCTGCATGCCTCAAAGACGTTCTCGATGGCGTGTGAAGTCTGCCAACCCGCAGTAGGCTAGCGTGGAATATAGCCTAATCCCTCTCAAATGAGAGGAGGCCCGTGCCCAGCAGTTAGCCCAATTATGAATTGTTTTTAAAACACATACAAGACAACACAAAATAAATGTTGATAACAGAATACATATTATATATATAAAGTCTATATTTAAAACTAAACAAAACCTAGGAAAATGGATAGAAATAAAATTACAATGATTATCATGAATCATAGTTATTAATAAATAACAATTTATATCTATCTGTTTCACAATAAATGACCTAGATTTAGACAAAGCAGAATTTTATATAAATTTGTGTATCAAGTAGGTATTATTATAATGCATATAAGCACTGTTTTGCATACAAGATCCAGTGGTCGCGATGGCAGTCGGTTCGACGCCGTTGGCGACTTGGGTTCAATTTTCAAGTCGAGGTAATTAATGTGTGTGTTTCTATTTCATCGCAGATATGGATTAATATTATTTAGTCGTCTTGAAGTTATAATTACTAACAGCTACCCTACATTTTTGTTAATTAAATTAACAATCCGATTTACACAGAACGAGCTCACCGTATCCTACGGTCGTTTCATGCTTGGATTAAGATTTAATAGATATATAGCAGGCCCAGCAATATTCTTTATTGAAATCTGGGCGTTCTGTAGCTTCTGCCTACCCTCCACGAGAAAAAGACGTGAGTGTATGTATGTAAATCTGGAGTTTTTTACTGTATCGTTTTACGATTTATCTTCGTACGAAGATACTCTAAGAATTTACTACCTACCTACATTTAGTTAGAGGTTGTTGACCTGACACTAATTACACACACACATAATATAAGATATAGTGTTGTTCACAAACACATAGCTTTCTTTCTTCACTTCCTAACCTATCGGTAAAAGTACACAGTACTAATTAATGTGGGGTAGAAAGATGTCACCAGTAAGGAGATTAAAGGCAGGTTCACTACCCATAGTGACATATTATAATAATATTCCTGGACGTTATGACACAGCGCCATCTAGTTCCGTGGTAAGCAACGAGGCTTGTGTTACGAATACTAGTTGGTTGATATACTACATCTATACTTTTTTTTTGTAAATACATACATATTATACATAGATACATCCATGACTCGGAAACAAATGTGGATGCTCATCACACAAACATTTGTCCCTACCGGAATTCGAACCCAGGACCCATAGCACAGCATGCAGCGTTAACTACCGCTGAGCTAAACGGGTCGTCTAATTATTGATCATATTTAGAGGGCATTTATCGCTGTATATTATACTACTCGCTTTTGCCCGTGGCTTCGCTCGCGTTAAGAAGTATTATTATTAATTAGGTATAGTTTTCCAACCATGGTTGGCGCTCTTTGGGGGAGGCCTTCGTTTAGCAGTGGACGGCCAAGGATAAGTAAGTAAGTAAGGTATAGTTTTTGCGGCTTTACTTTTGTTTAGCGTGTGTACAAAATTAGGATTAATTTATAAATTTTTGGACTGTGCGTTGATAGGTCACCTTGGAGTTATATATTAAGATTTAAACCCCGACGTTTTCAACTACCATTATCAACAATCCATTTACTAGCCCACTGCTGGGCATGGGTCTCCTCTCTTTTTTAAAGTCAACTATGCTATTGCTAGCCTTGATCACCAAGATTCAAATTTTGAAAAATGGCTTAGTCCGTCAATGAACTTGGCCACCCGTAACATATTAGGTAGTTGATAAGTAAATTACTATCTGTATTCAAATTAATGAGTATAACTCAGCTATGAGTATGAGTCATGTAATCATTATAGCCGTAGTCATATAGATCTTCAAAAGGCCGTTTTAATCAGTATCTACTAATGTAGAAAAGAAAATCCATGCATTGTAACATATTCCAGTCTCTCAAACTTTGTAAAATATGTCAAAATATCATTTATTCAAAGTAGGCCAAATTTTATTGGCTTTTTTTGAATGTTGACAATAAATACAGCCCCAAAAACGCCCACCGCTGTTGCTAGGAAGATGACTCACAGACTCTTTGAGTTTATTTCTTTCCTAGTAACTCTCCGATAATTCTTCTTATCACATTGATGATACTTGAATTTTATTTGCATTATAGATTGGTGACACATAACATACTGTCATCTTCAACCCATTATTGTCCCACTTCTGGACACAGGTCTCCTCTCATTTGAGAGTGATTAGGCTATAGTCCACCACGCTAGCCGACTGTGGTAGACTTCATACTACATCGAGACAAATCTCTCAAGCATGCAGGTTTCCTCACGATGTTTTCCTTCACCGTTTGAGCATGTGATAAATACGCACATAAGTTCCGCAAAGTCAGTGGTGCGTGCCCGGGTTTGAACTCGAGACCCGTGACATGTCAGTCCACTGGTCACACCATTAAGGTACCACAGCTCACTAAGCTACCACATAACATACTAATAGGAGCAAACCCGTCTAAACACCAACTACTCCGCCCCTAAGCCCACTCTCTGACCTAACAACTACCTTTCTACCTTCTGAATAGAAAATCGTCTTCATTGTCAGGCTTATGTAGATTCCCAGACCAGACCACTAAAGTGCCCTTATAAATGAAGCATCTAAGAATCTCCACTATCCAACAGGAAATTCCAATTCATGCAATTGACCTTATAAGATACATATAAATGACTAGGACCCGATTAGCACAGTGGTATTAAAGGTTGCCTTATGTGCTATGAATCCCAGGTTAAAAGCCCTGTTGGGGCAAATGTTTATGTGATGAATATTTATTTGTATAACTAGCGGTTACCTGCTATCTCACCCGCTTGCAATTTAACGAAAAAGAAATTCATTTTTGTCTGTGTAACTTCAAAAATGGTAAAGTTTTATTTTAACTTTGCACCCCCCGTTTAACCCCCTTAGGAGGTGAGTTTTCTTAAATCCTTAGTGCTCCCCTACCTTATAAAAGGAATCCTTGTGAAAAATTTCAAGTTTGTAAATTTTATAGTTTAGGGCCTGTGTTGATATGTCAGACAGTCAGCTTCTCCTTTTATATAGGTATATAGATATTAATGTATTTAGGTACTATAAATAAATATTTACATAGTGTATCAGCCATCTAGTGTCCGTAACACAAGCCTCATTGCTTAGCTCAGAACTAGATGGCGCTGTGTCATAATGTCGAGATATACATATATAGATATATTGTCATATACCATAAATATCACTTAGCAATCACAATAGATGACTATTGTTTTTCAGGAAAATTGGACAATCTATTGTTAACAATGATCTAAAAAACAAACATGATACATTCTAGTTATAGAATGTAGAAAATTATACTATGACACTTGTTACCATTTCTGGTGTCCTGAAATACAGGCTTGCAGCCTAGTTTAGGCACCAGACTCCCACAATAATTAAAAGATATTAACATAAGATTTTAAAATGATGTATTGTATAATATTGTGGTGAGAAATAATTATTGTATAATATTGGGACTTTAAATTTCAGGCACTTAATTTTACCTTGTAAATCGTTTTATGATGATGGGTATATTTTTTTCCATAATTTTAGCTACAGAATGTCGTAGGACAGTATTTTCTAGCAGAAACATTAATCTTATATCAGCCTACCAGGTCTTGGTGCTTATGCAATATACCATATACTTATAGCATATTATTTCATAGCCTCTAGCCCCTAAGGGTTCAGCAGAAGTGTTGCAATATACACTGAGAGTTAGCCAGGTTATTTTCAAGTTTTATACATATAATAGAGGGCAAGCCTATCTGACTGTGGTACCACTGAGAATTTTATAAAAAACCTATCAGACACATTTCATCAGGGAATCAAATCTGAGACCTAAGTTGCAAGGTAGTCCCTTAATTATTACATGGGACATGAAAATAATACTATTAGAACATGTACACCTCTGCACACCCTCGGCAAGAATATAGGCGTGATGTTATAAATATAAGAATGAGGCTCAGATAATTACATTACCTATTGCAACCTAATAATTAGCGTCAAAAAACTATTGTTACAGTAATTATTCTGCTTAGTCAGTCAGTAATAAGAAGCGCTGTGATACAATGAATGAATCAAAGGTGAATAAAGATATTCTGGCGATCAAATCACGACGAAAATCAACTACACCTAGCAATCAACCAGCAATTTGGCCGACTACTCTACGTGTATAACCCTACTAAATTAAAAACACTCCATACATATACGAAAAGAGTTATAAGTACTGTGTATCCAATTCGGCCGGATTATAGAGTACCGATCTTATGCGGTGACATCAGCCTACATTATTGAAGAGATAATAATGTAATTGATTAGTGTCACGCCCAAAAAGAATGGTTTAAACTTTTTAGACAACTAAATAAACACGATTAAACATTATATTTTAGTGATAAATATCACCTAAATCGTTTTTATAAAACACGATATTTTACTGGTATTACCTGTTGGAAGAACACGAGTTTTCCAGTATTATACGTCAGAATTATCACAGAAGACGGTAATACGGTAAAATCATAGATAACGATACATATAAAGATAGTAAGAACTAAAAAAAGGCCGACCCAGTTCTTATTAGCTTCAGACACACCCTATAGCGCGGGTGACGAAAAAAACGCATACCGACATAAAACTACCTAGTTCTCGCGGTTAATATAAACAAATATGTACAAAAGAAAGCTGAACACACGCAATACTCACCGGCAGAACTCCAAGACACGTTACAAACTCGATTTTTGAGTCACTTCACACACTTATTGGATAGCGATTGTAACTTACACTAAGCACATAAACGAGGTAACATTATATAAAATAATATTCACAAAACGTTGTCCGTCAATTTTCAAAGCACCAGCACCACCGACATTACGTGTAGAGCTTTTATTTCAATAATTCGTTCGTAAAAAAAGAATTTCTGTAACACGCCACCGGAGTAGATCGATGTCGGCGCGAGTTTCGTTTTTCCGCCGTGGCGTCGCTGCCGTCGCCTGACATCGGAAGCCAGCCACGCTTCAGATGGCGCTGTCGTCAACAATGTTGCAACTGTTACGAATTTAATTACCCTCAATTTTATTCAAAAACTATTTCCATTGTACTAACAGGCGTCTATAGCAAACTCTGTTGAAGTCGATGAAACATTCTATTACTTTTTACAGGTACTAAAAAATTCAAATAATTTGCCAATAAAATATTAAGTCTGAAAGAAATTTTATCTAAGGTTTCACGATTTTTATACATTTGAATTATTATTGACAACGGGTCTAGATCATGTAGTATTATTGTGGTATAAATACCTTTTTAACCCGACGTTTCGGCTGACTTGCATCAAGCTGTAGTCACGGGAAGACTATTGACAGCTCGGCGGCGCCTTCGTGACGTGCCACCGAGCTGTCAACAGTGATCATTTCATGATGGCATTAAAGCCCTCAGACAAAATGTAGAACAACTTTCTTATGTTGGAACGAATATGTGATCCCTTGAAAGAGAATTTGGATAACCGAAGTGATCATAGCGGGTATGGAATATTATATATTATAAAAAGAACACAAACGTTATGCATGTCGTCGTGTCCGTGATATAAAGGACACAACTCTGCATAATGCTATACGAGTACAAAACTATGACAAAGTTCTGATTTTTAGTGGCCACCCAAAGTTTCTTCACATGTTTTTTGTGTTCACATGGTTACGTACATACATACAGTCACGCCTTTTTCTGTGAGGTTAGGCAGAAATAACAGAATGCCACGCGCTACCGATCCCTGTATACCACTTTTACTCACATTTATGATAACTGCGCACCTGTCCTGACCTTTTTGAAGGAGTTCAAAAAGGTCCAGTCTGACATCCGTCTTATAAAATTCTTTTCGTCAATCGCCTATCATTCATCCTCTCAACATTCCAAAACCATCTCAGTACATTCTTCTCAATTTTTCAAAGTCGTCTTTCAATTCACAACGTTTTCCTATCATATCTTTCCTCAATGAAACGCTTGATTTTTTTACAAATTATCATGACTTAGCTATATATTACAACATACTTAGACCTACTATAGTTTTCCTTGTCCCTCCCAATGTTTACCGATTATGTAAGACCAACTTTATTAGAAAAATTACCGTATTTCGAGGATCATATATTTACGCGACAACACATAATTTATTTTACGTTATACGCAGGTCATTTTCTAATAAGGTAAAAATAAACAAAATTATAATAATATTTGAAAATAAAGTAAAATTTTAAAGCATGAAAATTTATATTTCCCCACTATTTATATCACCAATAAAAACATTTTCACTGTGCTAAAGGACCTTGCGTCATAACTAAACGCAAAATGTCGTTACAAAACTATTCGTTCACTTCACTCTGTATTCGATTCATTCGAATTTCAGTCATTCATTTCCAAAATGGCGTTGGACTAGGTTGTGCGTTATTGTTACTTTTTGTTTTTCAAAAATTTTAAAACTGTTGACTTGAAACTGAGGTAAATATTTGTTTAATATTCCAATTACTCTTAAATATATTTTATTTAGCATGCATTTATGTAGCGGCCGATGGGGCTTGAAAGTTCTAGAGTGGCGACCACATACTGGAAGACGCAGCGTGGGTAGGCCTCCGGCAAGGTGGACTGACTACTTGTTACAGGTCGCTGGATTCTGGAATCCCCTGGAAGCGGGTGGCGCATGACGGGTCGTCGTAGTGATCCTTGGGGATGACCTATGTCCAGCAGTGGACGTCTAACGGTTGATATGATGATGCAGTGATGTTATAACAATTGTTTCTTCAGGTTATAATGGGGCGGTCACCCAGCCCGCGGCGGCGCGACGACAGGCGTCGTGATCGTGACAGAGATCGAGATAGGGACCGCGAGAGGCGGAGACCTCGCACCCGGTCCCGTTCGCGCTCTTTGGACCGGCGGAGGCGCTCCCCAGAACGCCGGCGCAGCCCCTCGCCGCGCCGCCGCCGCTCCCGCTCGCCATCTCCTGGGCCTTCGACCTCCTTCGTCAAGCCGAAGAAAACCTTCGGCGAGCGGCCGATAGTTACACCCGCGGATTTGGAAGGTAAATCTCCTGAGGAGCAGGAAATGTTAAAGGTTATGGGTTTTTGTGGTTTCGACACTACGAAAGGCAAAAAAGTTGATGATAACGTGGAGGGAGATGTCCATGTTGTATTAAAACGTAAATACAGACAGTATATGAACAGGAAAGGCGGGTTCAACAGGCCTCTGGACTTCGTGGCCTGACACCTCAGTCAACGCACAACTATTTTACACCTTATTGGTCTAATATGTGATATTTTTGAGAGCTTGGTTTTATATGAACATTTTTTATTGTGGAGACTGCTTAGATACAGAATACTGCCTTGCCTTGCAACTATAGGGCAATTTATAGACTATGTGTGACCCGTTATACATGAGTTATTCATTAACGGGGTCTTATACGAGCCTATGAAGACATGAATATGGGCCTACTCAGCCCGATTGCAGTATTAGCAGTCTGAAGCCAGTCTCTCATGCTGGCATTGCAATTGCTCACCATTTCCTAGTAAAATCTGGACAGAAGTATATATTTCATGTTGTACAAGATATATTTATGTTTCTATGCAGTTAATATGGTCTTGTAAACACATTTTGGCTTAATCTTTCAGCTCACAACTTGAATATAGATAATACCCATTGAATAATTACTGTTTTTAGAACAAAATTTCCTTGAATAACCACATACAGTGGTTACATTTTAATTGCTTTTATTGTAAAATTTATTTATACCAATGAGACATTTAACTGCCTCCTTTAAACATCCAAATTAACTTTATTTTCTAGAGCATATTATGTTTATCAAAAATCATACTATAAAAGTAAATAAATATTTTATGTTGCCATCATCTTGTTGATAAAACTGACCATGGGAACCGCTCTTATAAGTTTTAAAATATGTCCCATGGACTTACTGAAGGGCTATCAGGATGTATGAGACGTTACCGGTAATCCTATTATGTAAAAAATCTCCCATGGTTTTCATTGACATTGAATTCTGTTCAAAACCAGTTACACAACACAAACCAGTCTTCATAATAGGACACAGACAAATTCAAAACGTTTTTAGGGCATGTAGCCATAACTAAACAAGTTTTTCGAAGGATTCTGTTTGTCATTATTTATTGGTGCTGATGTAGTATACTTTTAAAACCATTTTATGGTGAGCATATCATCACTGAATCTTCCATTCCATTCTCAAAGACATTTTGAGTATAGTTGTTCAGTTAATAGTTGAACAATATTCATTTCTTATACAAATAATAAACATGACTGCTAAGATTTACTGTTCATATAAAACCAAGCTATCACGTCAACTTTTATAATTAGAATTAAGTGTTAAACATTGTTCTAATCTCACATAGTTTTAGGAGCATATGGCTGTGATAATACCGTTACACTTTTCTTTTGATACGCAAAAATCATTCACTTCATTCACACTCTTTGAACATCAAAATGGCGCTATGGCACAGGAAAATGGATTGCATTAAAAAATGTGTCATCAGCGCCCTGCACCAACATCTAGTAGGCTTTTAGGATTGTCAGTTCCATGTTTAGTCGTTATTTCATCAAGTGAGTGAAAGAAACTTTTTCTTGGTAGTGTGTGTATGTGTGGACTTTTTATTATTGTCTTACTCTTACTTGTGTTTTGTCCTCTTCAATACTTATTTATGATGTTTGAATGAGGCTATCACATTTCGAAGACAAGCTATAACACCTAGCTAACTTAACTGATTTGCTCCAATCACCCGGCACAGCACAACATTGTTAATGTCTAGTTTAGTCAAATCTTGAAACCTGTCACATCAAATTTGAATTTCCTTTTTTAAATATTTAAATATCAAATGTTTCATGAACAATATACTGGTATTATTCAGATATCAAATTGTTCTAGGACCTTGCTAGCCAAATAATGTACTAGATGTGCCATTTTATCTACTATCACAGCCATAACTCTTAAATTTTTTCCGATGTATTGGTGCAAAACTTCAGAAATATGTTCATTTAGAAACTGCAAACTTATTCTTGGAGCAAAGATCAAGAATAACTTGGTTTTTAGTTTTACTAGAGTGTTAAATCTTGTTAGTCTCATGGTTTGTTTTAGTCTTTTAAGCATCTTTGTATTTCAAATAATTTACAGCCAACTGAGAAAATAGGCAGAAAATTATAAGAACAGCCTTAGCAGAGGTGCCTATTTGCATTGCTCTAAATCAACTTCAAGATTTAAAATCCATTGACAACCCGCTATTTGAGAAGTTCTTAAAATTATGTTCCAATGAACGAGAGAGATGACGCCATACATAATCAATATCACCGTCTCACTCCATTCACAATTCTCTCAGCATTTTTATCAACATTTCCGAGGTTTTGCATCAAATTTTTCTAGTGTAAGTTAGTATAAGTCCGTTATACAGTACCCGCGCGCAGCCCAGGCCCGCGCGGGCCCAGACTAGCGCTCCGGCGCAACCAAGAAACCCCCTGAAATGAGTATGGGTCGTGACGACATATTTTTTGTGGTCTATCGACGTTGAGTTACGGTCAAATGGTCATAATAAGTCATTTTTCTTGTCATTTTGGTCATATTCTATCGTAAAATTAATGACAGTGTTACTAAATATGGTATTTTTTGCCGTAACTATTAGATTTTGATATCAAAACGTTGTAAATAGCAATATATAGAAGCATTTACGCCGTTCCAGCTTCAAATTTACACAAATTATTGTATAGTGGGTCGTATAAACACAACTAAATTCTCCGCACGACTTTATACACTCAAACTTTTTGAAACTGACTTTATACTACTCACTATACCCCCAAAATTGCTGGACCATTCTTGATGGAACTCTGTTTGATCGACAGACCTAACTATAAGACTGAAGATACTCGCACTAGTTGTAAGTTTACCGCACGGCGCAAATCTAGTTAGTAGAAGATATATTTATACACACATATACACCCCCTCCCCCCAGACTCACCCCTTATCCTCCACAATGTACAATAGTTTTAAGGTCGGTACGCTAGAATGTGATGTTTTTTGTAAAAATATTAAATAGAACAGAGATGCATTCTGGCTGTATATGGATGTGCCTTTGTCAAGTTAAGATTAAAAATTGTTCGCTGGCAGCTCACCCTTTTCCTGTGTTGCCAATTTATGGTTCGTTTTCGCAAAAATAAAACTGTTACAAAAGAACAACGCATTCTGTCGTGCTGGCCTCCGATATACAATAATATACAATGGTTAAATATATTTTTTATGTATATTATTAACGCACGCGCCGTGTGGGTGCGGGTAGCTACTCTATCGTCCTCATACATATTTCAGGGAGTTTGTCAATACATCTGCCCTTTAGAATGAATCTAACAAAAATCTCATAAAAATCCACAGCACCGTTTTGCACAAATAAAACTTCAAAAAATGTCTAATCACTAAAATTAATGTTTATAAAATCTCCATTTTCATTTTTGTGAGCATTCTTTTCAGTGACCATAAAAAAATTAAAAAGTACCGATAAATTAATATGTCATCTTGGTACTTTTTGGCGCCAGTTCTGACAGAAGGCGCCATGTTTGTTTCATCACAGATAATATATAATTTCAAATACCTAAATACATTTCTTTGTTTTATGTACTAAATTGTGTTCAAAGAATTTTCTTAATATTTTTAAGTTTAATGTTTATTGAACAAATTATGTGTTTAGAAAATTATTTTGTTATTTTAAACCGTTTGTTAGAAATTAAGATTTAGTGAACATTATAAAGTAAAAAATCTTTAATTTAATAACAATCAGAATGTAACATCTACCAATTCTATATCGAATTGGTTTCTCTAAAGAAAGTAAACAGGATTCATTCCCAATGTACATACCACAAATTATTTATACTTATTTAAAATTAAAATAAGAAAAATATAAATTTTAATTAAAATTGACCATATTGTGAATCAGCATTAAAAGTAAACAAAATTCATCCAAGACAATTATCTATATTACTAGATATCATATGATTATCTTCATCATAGAATGTTAGTACTTACCAAAAAAGCATTTAAATACAAAAAAGTTCATTTTAACACTTATTCCTAGATTTTTGAAATAATCTAGTCAAATCTACTTTGATGCTGATTGACCAGAATGAAAAAACAATTGTAACGTTTTGGCGCGTAATATGTTTGTTTATGAATAGTTTAGAAATATTTTTAAAAAAAACATTAAAATCCTTGGTATTTTTCGGATTACAATATTATCTATCGTTTAAAAAATATAATTTTTATGTATCATACCTAATTGTATAAGAATAAAAAAAAATTTAGAAACATTACTATACCAACACGTCTGTTGTCCCGAAAGGATAGACAGAGGTCTCAAATGTTTGTAAAATTTTAAAAACGCTTTTTCAAACACAATACCTATATTCAAGACATAAATTTTAGAATTATTGATGTTTGATATTTGATGGATAAATTAAATTCTAGAAGCAATTATATATTATATTTATTGTTTCTCATTTAGTATTCGTAAAGATAAATGTTTGGACCCTTAAATATAGAAATTATATTATTTAAGTTTACATTACTTAAAAAAATTGTAAGATAAGTACAATATGTATATGATGTCGACAATTTGATTAGTTAAATATTATATTTAATTTTATTATATGTAATTTTGGTTCAAGCAGAAATTGTATAAATTTTAATTCGTCGTACATTTTGTGTATAAAAAAAATCTATGTTTTTGTTAACCAAGGATTCAAAATGAATAAATCATTTTGGAATATAACTTTTGTTTTATTATGATTGATGAAGGACATTTATTTATGTAAAAACACCCTGGAAAGATAATCATATTGTGATGTACGTAAAAGATAGAAATGCGTAAAATTGACGCATGAGTTTTAATTAGCTGAAACATCAAGTGTTATTCATTGATTTTAATAAACCAATTGTTATTATATAATAACATGCATATGAAATCATTAATACCATTTTATGTTCTTATTTTTATTTATTTATATAGAATAATAACAAAATCTTTGAATCTCTTCTATAATTATTGACACGTAGAAATGTTTTCTCATGGGTTTTTTTACTAAAATCTGCAGTTTTTAACTTATTACATGAATTATTTAGAACTAGCTTCCGCTCGTGGCGCTGCACAGTGGTCCGGATTTGCAAAAAGGTGGACATAGGACCGAAAATGCATATTTAACTCAACAAAAAATTTTTTCGTATAGGAAATTTAACGCTGATTAATACTTATTACTACAACTTTTCAAAAAAACGGCTCCTTCGCGTCAAAAAAAAATATTGAAAATAAAAATGTATGGGAGAAAATCTATTTTTTTTTCTCCGTTCAGTATCAAAGTATAGCAAGCAAACCTTATATTCTGGTAAGTACTAGTTGTCCTTGATACGACGACATATAAATTGCTTGCGTATCCCTGCGGCCTTGGCACCTACAATGCTTTAAAGTTTATGTTGACTTATCTTAATATTATAAACGATTTTTTCAATTAAGCTGACTGCAAATTAATTTTTTTAATTGTATAAGAACCAAAACATACGCATTCAAGCATTTGGCAAGTATTTGTTTATTTTATTATAATAAAATATGTAATAAAAATCTTCAAGTATGTTATGTAATTAGAGACACGTGCTTATTTGTAACTGACTGAAACGACTCTTGTGATAAAAGAATCATTTACCCCCACCACCGGAGATTTCGACGACACGGAATGGCTGTTGAAGATGTGGTACTAATTTTTTCAGTCACTACTCGCGAGCGTGTGTTTGTTATTAATATCTGTGCATGAAACAATTAAAGGTTGTTTCTCAACCCTGGAGGAAGCAACATATCTAATTATCCGCGCTGATCGCAGATGATCGCAAGTGCTTCCAGAAATCAGAAGACTTCTATGAATAGACATGCTGCGTGGTTACAATCAAATATTAGTTAGCCAAATTGCAGTACTGTTAATTTATCACAGAGTTTTCAAGCCCAAGATGAAGTTATTGAAAGCATATCGTCAGAGAATACTTCAGTTGATATTGATAATACAGCAGCTGTGAATCCGTCGACATCAAGTACAACAACTGTGGGCACATTTACAGAAGTTCAGATTAGGAAGCCTTTTGTTGACCTCAACAACAAACAGAAGAAAAGACGTTCAGAGTCTCTTTTGGACTATTCGCCGGAAGAACTTACTTTTGCATTAGTCGAAAGACTTAGGTTAGACAAGAAGAATGACTAAGCTTGTGTTATTGACCATATAACCAAGAACCCTGATAGTGTTGCCATTGTTCAACCCACATTGTTTAAAAAAAATGGAAATTATATTTTTGATGAAGATCATGCTCTTGGTCTTTAAACATCATTGAACCTGTCAAAATAGAAATACTTGTGTTTAAGGAAAGCGCTGTTTGATTGTGGAGTTCCAGTGTTACCATCGTATCACAAACTCCTTAAAGCTAAAAAGAGATGCTATTCAAATAATTTAGAAATTACTGAGAGATGAGCCAGGTTGAAGCTTTAAGCCCTATTGGATCTGACAGTCCAGAAGATTCTTCAAATTGCCGGTACCCAGATTAATTCACGAACTAAAGGATTAAAGTTAATGGGGTTTCGATGGAGCTTCTTCACAAAGCACCTGCAAGCAAAGAAGTGAAGATGTAGACTTTGTAGTGACACAGTACAAAAATCACTTACCTTACCGTACCTCCTTCGAAACCATTACCACCGTTACCAGACACCATTATTACCTTACCACCGTTACCGAGTCCATTACCATTACCGTACGTTCTGACATGCTACTCAAGAGACAGCGAAGAAGCAGTCTTGAAAAAGACTATAACGTTTTTATGACAGCTGCATGGAGACACGACACTTGATAAAGACGCTTTCGCGGCAGCGACGCGGCGCGCATAGTAACACGCTACGCCGCTGCACGCGTCAGTTCGCTCTGATAAGAGCGGTTTGGAGCAAGCAGCAAGCACAACACGGAGTAACAACATGCACACAGGCAGCGATCTTCACGACAGCAGGCAGAGGAGCAGAGATGATCACGGAGCTACACTCGACGGCGACGCGCGGCGCGAAATGGAGGAGCCCGCGCGCGCGCTACCAATATTTATAGATTCGAACACCTGCATGCGACCTACGTCCCGCGCCCCGCGCCTCGCGCCCCGCGCGCTCGCTAGCTTGATTCTAATTGGTGTAAATATTTTGTAATAGGTTTAGGATGACTTGTGTTTGTACCATAGTGATTGTAAATATATATAGAGCATTTTACTGAATTAAATATACACTTTATGGTTGAACTTTGTCGTGACTATATTATTGTCCAACGACCCTCATCCTCCAAAACTTTAATGATTCATAAGTTTTCGTATCAAGTCTTGTCCTTCTTAAATTAGTTTCTAATAATAGCATACATATGGGAAAACCCAACCTTCTTCAACATATGATTGCAGACCCATTAAGTCCGAGTTTTGTAAAGAGACAGCAGAATACTTCAAGCAAGAAGAAGCTGCATTGAAGGAATAAATAAAAAACATCAATTCTACAAAATGGGCTGGGCTAGAGATTAGTCACGTGCTTCATATGACAATGATCAACGGAAAAGTGGCCACAATTATAACGGATACTTCGTCAGCATCAGCCGACTGAGATGAACAAGCTGTCAGAAATATTTCACAGAACACTGTCATTTCGCCTATAGTTATATTTAAGTTCCATGTAATAGGGGGCGAGCCTAACAGACGGAAGGGGCACGCGGGGGACTTGCTTTAATAAAAATGATATTTAGGATTTATTTCAATTGAAAAAGTCGTTAATAATATTAAGATAAGTCAACATTAAACTTTTAAACTTTAAAGCATCGTAGGTGCAAGGCCGCAGGGATACGCAAGCAATTTATATGTCGTCGTATCAAGGACAACTAGTACTTACCAGAATATAAGGTTTGCTTGCTATACTTTGATACTGAACGGAGAAAAAAAAAAAAGATTTTCTCCCATACATTTTTATTTTCAATATTTTTTTTGACGCGAAGGAGCCGTTTTTTTGAAAAGTTGTAGTAATAAGTATTAATCAGCGTTAAATTTCCTATACGAAACAATTTTTTGTTGAGTTAAATATGCATTTTCGATCCTATGTCCACCTTTTTGCAAATCCGGACCACTGTGCGCTGCCCACGTATTAGGTTACAAGCCTCGTTGCTTAGCTGGTGGGAACTAGATGGCGTTGTGTCATGATGTCTGGAAATATTTATTTATTTATTATTAAATGAGAGGAGACCCGTGCCCTCGGTGGATTGTAACGATTGTTGAGAACGATGAAGAAAAATAACGTCTTACACAGCGCCATCTAGTTCCGTGGTAAGCAGCGAGGCTTGTGTTACGGATACTAAATGGTTGATATACTACTTATATACTTTTTTTTTAAATACATGCATATTATAAATAGATACATCCATGACTCGGATACAATGTTGATGCTCATCACAAACATTTGTCCCTACCGGGATTCGAACCCGGGACCAATAGCACAGCAGGCAGCGTTAACCACCGCTGAGCTGTACGGGTCGTCAAAGGCTCTTCTAAACGATTTCCAGTCTGTGGGCTATTTGCGTAGTAGTATCATCATAAGCCCATAGGGGTTGTCCATTTATCACGTGACATTCGAAAGTTCGAAAAAATCGTGACAGCTCAGCCCACTGGTCACAACACTAGTCTACCACAGCTATTCGTAAGTAGTACAAAAACAAGTAAAATAAAACAAAATGCTGTCATAATTTACATTTATTTTCGCTTATATTCAACATTATTACATTTACAACACAGTTTTTGCACATGGAATGTGAGTTTTGATTATTGCAAATATTTTACTATAAGTCACACGAACAAAAGATCACAGTGACACTTAAAGAGATCTAATACAAGGTTCAAATTAAAATGACTCAGGGATACACTTAAAATATCACAAGTACAAAAGAAAAGATTTCTATAAAGTCATTACTGTTGACTGACTATCATGTTACTAACATAGTTCTTAAGTTTGAATGTATTACTAACACACGATGGACAATTTAGTCTGAAAATAAATGATTTATTATTATTATTATTACACAAATTATAAAATAAAAAATATGAGATTCAGTATAATCACTATGTATAATACAATAAATTATTATTATAATAACAAAATAAAATAACATTCAGGAACTTCTAACAGGATATAATTTTAAAGCAATATTTTGAATACTGTTATTTATCTACATTCGTTGTTATAGTTCTAACACCATGTAACTATATAAAAAAAACAATTTTTCAAGACAGTGAAAGAACTACATAATTTTAAGGTGACAAAATAATAATACCATTTTACCAGTAATGTTTTCTTAATATTAGTTCTCCTTAATGTAAAACTGAATAAAGGAAATTGTATTATTATGTTGTCTGTAGTATTTTCACTCTCCTAAAAGTTGTTTTTTTTTTGACAAACATGGTTAGAACTTTAACGATGATTTGGTAATTCTTGGGTTATTGCCCGGGCAGTTAGGCAAGAAAATTCAACTAAATTAAAAAAAAATACTGATTCTACTACCAACGCACAACCAAAGTTGAAATTTGGAACATCAGTTTATCTCATAAACGTAGGTATTCTATAGGGAAAATATTTCTAGAAATTTCAACTGAAATAGTGGGAGGAAGAGTATTACACCTTACATAACATGTGTTTAACCAATATAATATTTTAATTTTGTGGATTTTGTGTACACAAACATCAGATATGTAATAATTATGACACACAGCGTCGGAGCCACATTTAACATACAAACTTTATTATATACAATGCCTTTATATTTATTTATAATTTTATATTCATATATGTAACTTAGAATTCTGTTATTACTATGGATATATCTAAATATATATAACTCAAAGGTGACTGACTGACTGACATAGTGATCTATCAACGCACAGCCCAAACCACTGGACGGATCGGGCTGAAATTTGACATGCAGGTCGATATTATGACGTAGGCATCTGCTAAGAGAAAAGATTTTTGAAAATTCATCCCCTAAGGGGGTAAAACGGGGGTGAAAAGTTAATATAAAACTTTTATTTTTTTAGTTAAATTGCACGCGGACGAAGTCGCGGGAATCAGCTAGTTTTTATATATTATGCTTTAAACTCTTCAGGTTCCGAAGGTACTGAAGAGTTTCTTTGTTCGAGTTCTCAGGCTGAACAACTCGAGGAGCAAATCAGTTCAGCTGATAACGAAGTGAAAGAGGAAATTGACTCAGATGCAGAATATCTAGACGCCGATGTTGAGTAAGTAATATTATTAGTTACTTGGTTTTGCCCGCGATTTCGTCTGCTTAAAATTAGTAATTGTATCTGCTAATTTATTTCTACCCCCTTTTAGGATAATTTCCGGGATGAAAACTCTTTACTTCTATGTCCTTCCCCGGGACTCAACCTATTCCCGCTGAATAGGTTGTGTGGTCACAGTTCTAACCTAACCTAACCGATATCTGTATTTTGCTGCTCAATCAGTAATTTTGTCGCTCAATCAGTATTTTTGATGCACGGTTTATTATATTCCTATTTATTTTATTTTATTATTAAGTGTGCCAAATTTCGTCCACTAGGACTTTTTAAATGCAGAGTGGAGGTACATACATTAGTCTTATTTAGAATGTATTTTTTAGCGACTGCGAAAGTGGTTCCGATGGTTGCAATAGCAGCGACTCGGGAGAAGACGAAACGGCGGTAGCACCCAATGCCGAAGAATGGACCCTGAACCGATGCGGAGCTCGTCGTCCAGTATTCGCTTCACGAGAAGAGGTACGGATTCAAAATGCCGAGACTCCAATAGAATTTTTTAAATTGTTATTTGGGAGCGAAATTTTGGAACAGATAGTTACTTCGACTAATGAATATGCAAATGAGTTAATGTCTCAGTGTTCCACATCATACGGCACAATCCGCAGATGGAAACCGCTGACCGAGGATAATTTGTTGATATTTCTAGGGATTCTATTCCATATGGGAAATATAAAAGTGAGTAGACACGGCGAGTACTGGCGAAAAGATTATTTATATAATTTATTTCCAGGCCAATTCATGTCAAAACATATATTCTTGTTAATATTAAAATGTTTACGATTCGGCCAGCATAATTTGGACAGCTTGATCGCTTACTTTAATACTAGAATGGCGGAGTTATACATCCCCGGGGAACCGTTGACGGTAGACGAATCTATAATTTTAAGCCGGGGACGAAGCGGAATCCGCCAACACAATACGCGCCACAGTTACGGCATCAAGCTGTACATGCTGGCAACACCAAGTGGCCTTTCTCTCAAAATTCACCTGCACAAGGGGAAAAGAGACCTGGATATAGGAGCGAAAGACCACGTAGATAAGGTGGTGGCTAAATTGCTGAAAGACTATCTTCGCACAGGACGCCATGTGTACATGGACAGTTTCTACAGCAGTGTCGGGCTCGCAGAGTTCCTCCTGTGTAATGGCACGAATATGACAGGAACTCTGAGAGCGAGTCGCAAGGGCAACCCAGCAGTGGTTGCAGGTGCATTGGCAAGAGGTGGTAGCATCTACCGGTACAACCGCAGCGGCATTTGTGTCTGCAAGTGGCGCGATCAACGCGAAGTCTTGGCTATCAGCACCACTCATTCTCCAGAACTGAAGCCATTCACCAACAGAAGAGGCCAACAAGTGTTGAAGCCAGAAATGGTATGCCAGTATAATTTATATATGGGTGGCGTTGATAGCCAAGAGCATATGTTCATGTACTACTCTTGCGAACACAACTCCATGCTGTGGTACAAGAAAGTGGGCATTCACATTCTCCAAATGATGATGCTGAATGCTTACTACTTACACAAAATAAAAGTGAATAATAAAATAGATTACTACAAATTCAGAGAGGAGGTTATTATGAAGCTGCTACCTCCTCCCGATGATAGCGGACAGGCAAATGACATTAAACAGGCACGTGAAACAATGATCCATTTGCCTGTCCACTTGCCGAGAGATAGCAACGGCAACACCAAGAGAAGACGATGCAAACACTGTTGGGACACCAATAAGAAGCGCGTGAACACGTTGTGTTACTGTCCGTTGTGCCACAAGCAACCCGGCCTGTGCCTAGAATGTTTTCGGCCGTATCATAATTATTAAATTTAAAATTAAGTAAAATTAGTTAAAATTAAGTTACTAGCTTTTGGCCGCGATGTCGTCTGCGTAGAATGAGTAATTGACAACGTTTTTCATTTTATAACATACATAAATTATCACTTTAATTGAAAGTGGATGTAAAATACAGAAGACCGTAGCGAATCAACAATAGTTGTGTTTCTGCGAGTGAGTAAGGTTACCAGAGCTCGTTGGGGGAGTGACTATTCTGACAGCATGGGAATTCCGTTTGCTGTCAGTTCAGTTACTCCCTATTTTAAGAAACCTGAACGGTTTCTATGGGGTGATAATGATGATGATGATGAACCGGACATAGCTTCCTCGTATGCCGCCTTATCACCATAAAAAAATTAAGTGACCCATATTTTTTCTTTTCGCGATATTCGGTTATTGTCATTAATGATTTCCTCTTTAAAAGTTGTATCATTCTAAACAGACGAGAGCTCATATATACGGCGGATTAGCAAAAAGCCCTTTAAAAAACTGATTTTTTACACTGTGATTTTGTCTTGTCATCATCATCATCATCATCATTTCAACCGTTAGACGTCCACTGCTGGACATAGGTCTCCCCCAAGGATCGCCACGACGACCGGTCATATGCCGCCCGCATTTGTCGTGTAATTCGTGTCAAATAAGCGTTTGTCGTTTCTTATTATCTCTAGAACTGTTTTTGCCAGCTGGCACAATTTTGAGATCCTTCATAAACATGTACTCCTGACTAGGATTCATTAGTATTTATATTATTTAAAATGGTTTTTTTTGGTACACAACGTATTTTTTTGTTTTTTTTTTCTCCAATAAGAGCAAAACAACAAAAAATATATTATGTAATCAGGAAAGAAAAATAAAGAAATAGTATTTTTGTTTTAGACACTTCCACATTTTGAAACGTTGTCAATTGCATCCAATCTGTTTATTTCTACTTTCTTTTAAGAAATTATCGATACCGTACAAACTTACAACCCCTTTTCTCCCTTTTAAAGTATGATTTCCGGGATGAAAACTATACCAAATTTCATCTAAATCGGTTCAGCGGTTATAGCGTGAAGAGGTAACAGACAAACAGACACACTTTCGCATTTATAATATTGGTGAGGATAGTAAATAAATATTGTAAATAGTAAAAGTGATATAGTAATAGCAATTATGTAAATATAGTACTAGCTGACACAACAACCGTTGTTTTGCCACATTATAGGGTTGGTGGTTGAAAAGTAAAAATTAAGGGTTATACGTATTTTTTAATGACAAGTTTTGTCAAAAAAAACGTCTGGTGAGGGACATCCTTATCACCTAGGTGTGTAAAAAATAGCCTACGACCGATTCTCAGACCTACCAAATATACATACAGAATTTTCTTAATAATCCGTCTAGCTGTTTCGGAGGAGTTCAGGGACAAACACTGTATGACTTTTATATATATAAGATTATTATATATAAGAATATATTGATTAGTATAAGTACACAGTATTATAAGTAAGAAAAGTAAAGATGTTTCCTACCTGTGATTATAATATTAATTTGTTTTTCTCTACTCAATAGTTTTATTTTAACTTATATCTTATCATTTATGCACACAACTCGTAAACTATTTAACATAAGACATGGAAAGACCAAAGACTTAATACTATATTATTATACTACCTGCTCAAAAAGGTGCGTAACAGATTATATAACATAACATGTTATAAAACATTGTTATATTTATAACATGTTTCAGTAATTTGGATACTGAATATTATAAATTTCTAAAAATAAATAATAAAAATTTGACTATCCGTTTAGCTCAGCGGTAGTTAACGCTGCCTGCTGTGCTATGGGTCCCGGGTTCGAATCCCGGTAGGGACAAATGTTTGTGTGATGAGCATCAACATTTGTATCTGAGTCGTTGATGTATCTATGTATATGTATATATTTACCAAAAAAAGTATATATGTAGTATATCAACCTTCTAGTATCCCTAACCCAAGCCTCGTTGCTTACCACGGAACTAGATGGCGCTGTGTAATAATATCCGGAAATATTTATTTATTTTTATTATAAAACGTGTTATAATAACATGTTATTAATTTTTATAACAATGTTATATAACTTATACGCCGTGAATAGATACGAAAACGACACTGTAATTGTTATATAACATAAACGGAAGATTGTTGCGCCGCTTCTTAGCAAAAATACTAGGAAGCGGTGAGGGGCGGGCGTTATTGGGGGTTGTCGATAGTCAAAAAGAGCTAATTAATTTAATAATGTTTTGACTTTGACTTGTGGGTTATTTTACTTGTTTGGGTATTATACATATATTAAGCTGGGCGAAATTTCATACTAACTTTGCACCCCCGTTTTATCCCCTTTGGGGGTGAATTTTCAAAAAAATGGGTGTGCTAATTTATTCGAATTTTTTATTTTTTTTCGTTAAATTGGATGCCGCGGGAATCGGCTAGTCATACAATTATAAATTATAGGTTAATTTGGCTTAAGTTTTGTACAATAACAGAATTCAAAGTTACCTAAGTATAATTCATTTATTTTTAATTAATTTACTCATCTGAGATAACCACATTATCAGTAGCCTTGGTAATACAGCATCAGACATTGAAATAAAAATACCTTTTACAGATTTTATTTATATTGATATTATTATAATAACGATGTTTCAGATCCTTTACAGCATCCATGGTCACAGGCAGATAAAATCCGTAAAAAAAATTATATTTTCAACGTCTAGTATTCACAAAAACATTAATATCTTAAATAAATAACTTTACTCTTAAAAATTAACCTATCAGTTGTCATGTTAATAGTTGAAATACTCAATTCTGCTATAGTTTTGTCTCTTTCACTTGGTATGGAAATGAAAGAGACAGCACCATATTTGAATAAGACGCTATCTCTTACTTCGCAGTGGCGAGAGAAAGAGACAACACTATATTACAGTATTTACTCATTGGCTTTCATATTTATGTCAACAGTACTCTATTGTAAGCCACATATGTATGTATTCTGTGTATGTAGATGACGTGTGTATGACATAACATGCACGGGCATAGATAATTGGATCAGCCCCGGATCTAAGGAACGGGGCAAACCCCTGTTTGGTCGGGGCCCCTGCCCCGGGGGGCAGTTTCAGGGGGCCCCACCAAAAACATAATATAATATGATGAAAAAAATAAATAAACATTATTTGACTAGGTAATAGATTAGTAAGTACAGATTTATTATAGGGTTCTTATCGTACCTTTCACGATAAATTATAATATATTTATGATTTGTTTTAAGCAATGTCTCTCAAACGCTGGAGTATAAAGTTCCTGCTGCGGTTTGTAAATATCATAGATCCGAGGCTATATCTTTTTTTTTGAAAAGGCAAATGTGTTATACTTGTACTATTAAGTCAATTTGAATTGAAAAAAATTAGAATGTTTTTCAAACTGTAATTAAGCCACATGATACTATTATCTATGACCTGTAAGTAGCTGGCGTCAGTTTAAGATAAATAATTATTAAAGTTGTAAAAAGTAAAGTAAATAGTAAGTTGGTTCTTAAAAGTTAATATACAATGTGGAGATGATAACACGGCAAATGAAAAGACGAGCCATACTAGTTCAAGAGAGTATTTTGACTCTATTAAATAAGTCGTAACATCGATATTACAAAAAAAGTATTTTCATACAAGCTAAATAGCACAAATATGCAAAAGAAATTAGATTTGCGTAAGGAGTTTTTTGAGATTGGCGAAGGTCTTTTAAATGGCGCGTTGGCAACATGTGTTTATACTTATGTTGCAGGTCTTTAACCTTATCTGTGATAGCCTAGTAAACAATTTAAGTTGAAAATTAAAAAAATGGAAAATAATGTCCTGTGTCTAAAGTACTGGGTATATTTGATTGATTTTTGGTATACAGACTTAGAATATCATTAGGTATACTGGGTTTAATTTATTGTCGTGTTATCATCTCCACATAGTGTATTATAATAATTTGCACGAGAAAATAAATAGTCCAAATAAATAAATTAATTTAGCCGCCCCACTGTTACCTTATAACATCGTATAGGTGATATTTTTATTATATTATAATATAATTATATATTATTGAACATATAAGCGTACCGGTTGACTAACGTACCGGTACCACACTAATACATTTACCTGTAATATAATATTTGTCATGTAACGATATTTTTTGGTGAGCATACCGCTAGTAAGGATACGGTTACCGGTAATAAGCAAGTTTTTGCAATTTCTGTATATCAAAATGAACAATATATATTTTAATACATTTAGAAATACCAACCAAAATTATCATCACTCTCCGTAATTTCCTCTGAGTCATGGGTGAGTTTACTAACATAAATATTCACATACACAAACACCCAGACCCGGAAAAGACATATATTTGTTCTGTACAGGGATCGAACCGGCGACACGCGGCGCAGAAGCCGATCATTCGACCACTGCACCGAACTGTCAAATAGTTACTAGCAGTCATAATGGCGCAGTGGTTGAGCGATCGGCTTGTGCGTCACGTGTTGTGGGTTCGAACCCCACACAGAGCAAATACCCACGACACATCAAAAGATCCTGTGGGTCTACCTTTTAAGAATTATTTTTAATAAATAGATGTATTTAGTCTAACTGAATATCCTGAAAAAAATCGACCATGTATTAAATATTTTGATATGTTGGTATTTCGAAAAAATTGATCAAAATTTTAATTATAAAGATATACAGAAGAGAATTTGAACATATTACCGGTAACTATTTCTTTACAATCCATTCAAAGTGTACAGTTGCCGTCATAGTACTATTATACTAAACTATCAGAGTACCGGTATTGGCAAGCGTACCTGTTGGTAACAATACCGCTTGGACGACGTACCGGTACTTAGAACGGCGCGGCTTCGTCGAGCGTATGCAACCAGTTGAATATCATCATGTTGCGCTCGTATTTCGATAGAGGGCGCCCTCGCTCGCGCTCTAGATCTGCAGCTGTAAGGGCTAGGTGAGCCGCTTCTGGAATATTCCAACAGGTAAACTCAATTTGTGTACTTGACTTTATTAATATTAATTAAGCTCTGCTTAGACGTTGTTCTGCTATATAATCGTCATTAAAAATGGTGGGTAAATACCAAATATACCAATAATTCTGTAAAAAAAGACTTCACATGTCAGAACTGGACAAAATTGATATTCGATCACACGGGAAGCACTAGCTTACAAATAAAAAAATAATCATCAAAATCGCTTCGAAAAGTATTTTTGGTCGATTTATAACCGGCCCCTTGGATGACCCACATGGCCCATGTATAATTCACGCGACCTCCGGGTGACCCACATGACCCTTCGTGACCCACATTACACCTGGATGACCACATGACCACTGTATAACCCACATGAAGCTTGGGTGACCCACATGGCCCTGGGTGACCCAAATGGCCCTCGGTGACCCACATGGCCCTGGGTGACCCACATGGCCCTGGGTGACCCACATGGCCCTGGGTGACCCATATGGCCGGGGGTGACCCACATGGCCCTGGGTGACCCACATGGCCCTGGGTGACCCACATGGCCCTGGGTGACCCACATGGACCTGGGTGACCCATATGGCCGGGGGTGACCCACATGGCCCTGGGTGACCCACATGGCCCTGGGTGACCCACATGGCCCTGGGTGATCCACATGGCCCTGGGTGACCCACATGGCCCTGGGTGACCCACATGGCCCTGGGTGACCCATATGAGCCTTGGGTGACACCTTGACCCCCCCGGGTCCGCTCTGGTGTAAGAACTGTGTGGTTAGCTACATACCGGGATGCACGTACCGCGCGTGCGGCGGCGCGGCCGGCACCGCCAGCGTGCGCGGCCCCGCGCCGCCCGCCCCGCCCACAGCCGACACCGCCGCGGCCTGACACACAGTGCCATACATACATTATATTTACTATAAACTCACAGGCAAATAATAATAATAATAAATAACTTTATTTGTTTTTTCATCCTAAATATTACATTACAATTCAACATTAAAAACAATTTTGCTCTCTATCTATGCAAACTCACCCCGCATAGATTGACAAAAGGATTTTCTGTCTTATTGATTTAAACCTTTATTTATTCTTCGTGAAGTGCTAAATGACATTATAGAAATTAATTTTGTCTGAAAATTCTTAGCGTCCAGCGAGCCGTGTGGGGCAAATGCCCCACCAAGGCCCACTCGCCCCACCGTGGGTGCGCCTATGAGGTATTCATATAGCCACTAAAGTGAATACAGCAGTGGCGTAGCATGGGTTTTCACCGCCCGGGGACGACTGGTAATTTGTGACCCCCTAATATGTAGCATAAAAAAAATATGGCACTTAATGCCGCCCCCTTGACATGCCGCCCCCTAGACATGCCGCCCGGGGCCATGGCCCCCTCTGCCCCCCTCCCACGCTGCGCCACTGAAATACACAGTATAGTAGGGTTGCTGTAGACGAGACCTAGAGCTAATAGTAATAGGTCTCACCTCCAATCGATCCAGGTTGAAGTCTGACTGCGACATCCGCTCCAGGGCCCGGTACGTGGTGAGCAGTCGCCGCTTTATGTAGCTCTGTCGAACCTGCCAGTTGTTACATCACTATATCTTTGTTGGTCGGATGGGGCTGATTTATATTGCACAGCTTTTTTTTTTAACCTTGCCCCACAATAAAATTTTCTCCTGTGTCTTGGATGCGTTTACAAACACAAATTTTGGCCTACTAACTACCTAACTAACCCGTAGATCGTACAAATATTTGCTCCGTGCGGGGATAAAAACTGCAACCCGTTTTAAATAAATGATATTTCTCTCTTTCTTTCTATGTTTTTTTAAATAGAGGAGTTACTAAACTAACAGCAAACGGAATTCCCATGCAGTCACAATAGTCGCTCCCCCAACGAAACCAGCCCTGGTAGAGTAAAGTACCTACGTACCTTCTTGTTATCGATGGGCAGCGCGCGGGGCGGCGGGGCGGGGTGCGCGCGCTGCGGGGACGGCAGCTGGGACCCGCCCACTGATACGTTATGGCAACAAACAATCTTTCTATAGATACAATTAGGAAATCATCATCGTCATCATCACATCAATCGTTAGACGTCCACTGCTGGACATACGTCTCCCCAAGGATCACCACGACGCCCGGTCCTGCGCCGCCCGCATGTAGCGGATTCCAGCGATCTTTACCAGCTCGTCGGTCCACCTTGCCGGGGGCCTACCCACGCTGCGTTTTCCAGTATGTGGTCGCCACATAATTAGGAAATAGAAACAATTAGGAACTGCCTCGCTGGTCTTCTGGAAATGCGTCTACTGAGCAAAAGGTTTTGCTCGAGTAGTGTTATTGGGTTTTTCTATAAAATTCTCAGCAGAAGCTCGGAGTTTGGATTCGTGCCCGGTTGATGGCAATAGGCTCGCCCCCTATTTCATTGGACCTAAAAGTTTGCCGGCTAAATGTGTGATACATTAAAACACCTATGCTTAACCCTTCGGGGAGGATAGGCGTGATGGTATGTTATGTTATTGAGTTACGAAAATATAATTACTACTTGTAAAGGGATATTTGACAGAAAAAAAGCTGAACATCCTAAAAACTATGCCCAAGCGTGGGCCAGTGAGGTGACTTGTCACTGTACGTACCTGCCACCCAAGTGCTGCAGGATCGCGAAGCTGTGCTGAGGGTCAGAGCTTCCAAGGCAGCTGATAGACCGACTTCTGAAGTTGCGCTGAAAAAAAGGGACTTTAATAAATCACTGTTTTCTTTCATTTACCTGAATATTAGTCATTGAAATAAAACTATTTTTATCAACACAGAAAGAAGATGATCATCTGAAGCGTCAAGATTAGTAATATTAATACACTACAATAAAATATTTAAAAACTTAAAAAGTAGTTTTACTACAATAAGGAACCATATCTGTATTGAAACTTGGAGAAATTATATATGATATCAATAAGTCATTGTTTAATTTTTACACAAAATCATATGAAATAAAAAATTAACGGAACATGATTGGTACGTACATAAACTTCTAATAAGCTAGAAAAAGCAATGGACCTAAAATTGAACCCTGGGGAACACATATTTTAACCAGAAACCCTAAAGATGTTACTGTTTACACTTACACATCTTAAGTCATCTTTCGGAAAGATAAGAAGAGAAAAGCTCTAAGGAAAGCCCTTACACTCCGTAGTAGTAGAGTTTACGGATACATGTGTTGTGATTAACGCAATCGAACGCTTTAGAAAGATGCCTATGAGACCCTGCGATCCTTGTCGCGAACAATACCTATTTAAGTTATTTACATATTGCTACGGAATAGATTGTAGTTTATTTTCATAGCAAGTGATATTTTTTTTGGCAAGAGTCAAATAATATTTAAAAAAAAAAACAAATAGTCGCGGGCCAATTTTCATTGGCACCTTGGCAAAAATAGATTTCCCTAGTTAAAAAACTGATTTTATCTATGTGCTATGAACATAGTGATTCTGCAGCCGGATCTCGTACTATTTCAATCAATGTAGGTGGTTTGTGTGTGTGTGTACCTGCGAAGCGGCTTGGCGGAGTGCCGCGCGTGCGCCACGTCGGCAGCGCTGAAGGAGCGCCGCAGCCCCAGCGCCGCACACAGCGCCGCGCAGCCCGCCAGCACGTCGCGGCAGCTGTCCGCCGCGCCCAGCCGCAGCGACGACGACAGCGGTCGTCTGTACCACACACCATGTCAAAACAACACTCAAAAACCTAGTAGGAGGTTCTTTTTGTAATGTAGGAAAGCACTAAGAACGGATTTTTGAAAATTCGCCAATAGGGGGTAAAACGAGGGTGCAAAATTAGTCATCATCAACCCATTATTGTCCCACTGTTGGGCACGGGTCTCCTCTCATTTTGAGAGGGGGTTAGGCGATAGTCCACCACGCTAGCCTACTGCGGGCTGGCATACTTCAAATGCCATCGAGAAAATCTCTCAAGCATGCAGGTTTTCTCACGATGTTTTCCTTCACCGTTTGAACTTGTGATAAAATGTAGAGTGAGCAGGAAACTTCTTTTTCCCTTTAAATTGCACGCGAACGATGTCGCGGGAATCAGCTAGTTTATTGTACAGCCATAAAGATACTACAAAGTAGTTATTATGAAAAACAAAAATGTTGCAATAAGTTTTTTTGTCTTCTGTAAAATTAGGTTTGTTGGGAACACTATGTTTTCACAGCACGGCGACAATAAATATATCCGGACGATATGACACAAAGTCATCAAGTTGCCAGCTAAGCAACGAGGCAAATTGTATTGGATACTAGATATGTAGTTGATACACTTCATAGATCACAGATATCCTACTAATATTATAAACTCGAAAGTTTGTAAGTATGGATGGATGGATATTTGTTACTCTTTCACGCAAAAACCGCTTAACAGATTTGAATGAAATTTACCATGCATATAGTTTATTACTTGGATTAACACATGGGCTACTTTTTATTTATATAACATGCGGGCCAAGCCGCGGGAGGCAGCTAGTTATACATAAAACATCGAGGACTCAGGTCCAAAGTTCCTGCTCATCACTCATCATATTGACGCCATCTATAGCGACGCCACCAATACTGACGCCATCTATACCGACACCACTAATATCGACGCCGCCAATGCCGAAAACGCCAATACCGACACCATTAATACCGACCGCAACAATACCGACGCTTTAAATACCGACGCCACCAATACTGACGCCACCAACAACGACGACAACGATACCGACGCCAACAATACCGACGCCAACGATACCGACGCCAACGAAACCGACGTCATCGAAACCGACGCCAACGATACCGACGTCATCGAAACCGACGCCAACGATACCGACGTCATCGAAACCGACGCCAACGAAACCGACGTCATCGAAACCGACGCTTTAAATACCGACGCCACCAATACAGTCGCCACTAATGCTAACCAACCGACGCCAATAATACCGACGTCATCGAAACCGACGCCAATGATACCGACTCCAACAATACCGACGCTTTAAATACCGACGCCACCAATACAGTCGCCACCAATACCGACGCCAACGATACCGACGCCAACGAAACCGAAGTCATCGAAACCGATGCCAACGAAACCGACGCCAATAATACCGACGCCAACGATACCGACGTCATCGAAACCGACGCCAACGAAACCGACACTAATAATACCGACGCCAACAATACCGACGCCAATAATACCGACGCCACCAATACAGTCGCCACTAATACTGACGCCACCAATACCGACGCCAACGATACCGACGCAAACTTAACTGACACCATTGAAACCGACGCTTTAAATACCGACGCCAACAATACCGACGCCAATAATACCGACGTTAACGACACTGACTTCAACGATACCGACGTCAATGATACCGGCTCCAACGATACCGACGCCACCAATACCGACGCCACCAATACCGACGCCAACGATACCGACGCCACCAAAACCGACGTCACTAATACTGACGCCGCCAATACCGACGCCATCTATACCGACACCACTAATACTGACGCCGCCAATACCGACGCCATCTATACCGACACCACTAATATTGACGCCGCCAATACCGGCGCCATCTATACCGACGCCGCTAATACCGACGCAACTAATACCGCCGCCGCCAAAACCGACATCACTAATACTGACGCCAATAATACCGACGTCATTGAAACCGACGCCAACAATACTGACGTCATCGAAACCAACGCCAACGAAACCGACGCCAACAATACCGACGCCAATAATACCGACTCCAACGATACCGACGCTTTAAATACCGACGCCACCAATATAGTCGCCACTAATACTGACGCCACCAATACCGACGCCAGCGATACCGACGCCATCAATACCGACGCCAGCGATACCGACGCCAACGATACCGACGCCAACAATGCCGACGCCAACGATACCGACGTCATCGAAACCGACGTCATCGAAACCGACGCCAATGATACCGACTCCAACGATACCGACGCTTTAATTACCGACGCCACCAATACAGTCGCCACCAATACAGTCGCCACTAATACTCACCAACCGACGCCAATAATACCGACGCCAACGATAACGACGCCAACGATACCGACGTCATAAAAACCGACGTCATCGAAATCGATGCCAATGAAACCGACGCCAATAATACCGACGCCAATGATACTGACGTCATCGAAACCGACGCCAACGAAACTGACACCAATAATACCGACGCCAACGACACCGACGCCAACGATACCGACGCCAACAATACAGACGCAAACGATACCGACGTCATCGAAACCGACGTCAATGATACCGACTCCAACGATACCGACGCTTTAAATACCGACGCCACCAATACAGTCGCCACTAATGCTCACCAACCGACGCCAACGACACCGACGCCAACGATACCGACGTCAACGAAACCGACGCCAAAAATACCGACGCCAATAATACTGACGCTTTTAATCCCGAGGCCACCAATATAGTCGCCACCAATACCGACGCCAACGATACCGACGCCACTAATGCTCACCAACCGACGCCAATAATACCGACGTCAACGAAACCGACGCCACTAATACCGACGCCAACAATACCGACGCCAATAATACCGACGTTTTAAATACCGAGGCCACCAATATAGTCGCCACCAATACCGACGCCAGCGATACCGACGCCAACGATACCGACGCCAACGATACCGACGCCAACAATACCGACGCCAATAATACCGACGCTTTAAATACCGAGGCCACCAATATAGTCGCCACTAATACTGACGCTACCAATACCGACGCCAGCGATACCGACGCCAACGGTAAGGGATACTTTTCCTCCATGTGGCATATCCGTGGGACGCCCTGTACACTGTATAGGGATTCAGCCCGGACCTTGCGATTCGATCGTAATAACCGATCCGTCGCTTTATCCGATTTTGACTAGCATGGCCGGGGTGCACCTGATAACCTATTAATTGTAAGGGACTTACTTCAAGGTTTTGCTATCTGGGTTGGGGCTGGCGACTCGCAGCGATGGGTCTGGTCCCTGACCAGCCTGTAAGAATATACAGAACATATTGGAATTCAATATGTATTTAGTTTATGGTAGACTTAAAAGTTGGAACAGGACTGTATACTTTTTTTTATATTATTATTTTTGAAATAATACTTTTTATGGATTTTATCGCGGTATATTTTTTATATTATTTTAACGACGTTTCGTAAATCGGATAGTGAATAATAATTAAAAATGTAGGGTAGCTGTTAGCATTGGGGGAGTGACTATTCTGACAGCATGGGAATTCCGTTTGCTGTCAGTTCAGTAACTCCCTCTTTTAAGAAACCTGTACGGTTTCTAAGGGGTTTGGCAACGCATTTATAAGCCTCTGGTGTTGCAAATGTCCATGTGCGGCGGTCATCACTTACCATCAGGTGAGCCGCCTGCTCGTTTGCCCCCTTATCACCATAACAAAAAAAAAAGTATATATCCACGGTATAAGGATTAAGAGCAGGTTACCTTACAAGCGAGCATCCGGAGCACCCTAGCGTCGGAGGCGGCGGAGGAGACGCTGAACAGCGACAGGTCCGTGGTGACGGACTCGTGCGAGGGGGAGCGCGCCACCCCGCCGCGCCACGCCTCCGGGGTGCACATGTCCACTGGGAACCAGGCAGATTGTCAAATGATAACAAAGGCAGATCTAGGTGGCGATCATGGATGTCATAAAATACTTTCTTAATAAAATTAATAATAGGTACAATTAACAATATCTAAGAATATAAATATATATAACTTAAAGGTGACTGACTGACTGACATAGTGATCTATCAACGCACAGCCCAAACCACTAGACGGATCCGACTGAAAGGCATGCAAACCTTGGGTTTTTGGCAGAAAAACCCAATAACATCTTGCTCGACCTGGGAATCGAACCCTTCGATTCGAACTCGAACCCGTAAGTCCATTAGACCAACAAGGCAGATTTTATTTAAAATAATTATTAAAGAGCCTGTACAACTAGACCATACAACTATGTAATCCCCCCACCCGGAAATAGAAGGGTGATCTGTCCTTGAATGTTAGATGGTATATACATAAATACCACCACTCCTGTCATCCCCAAAGGTTTAGTCAAAAGTATACATATACACTTCTATGTTATGATAGAAATTTTTTAGGTCCCATGTTATAGGGAGCGAGCATATTGCCGTGTATATCAACTGGGCATGGATCCAAACTCTGAGCTACTGCTAAGAATTTAATAGAAAAACACTGCTCTACCTGGGAATCGAACTCAAGACCTCTTGCTCAGCAGTTGAATGGGTTGGGCGGGTGGTCTAGCAGTAACCGATTTAAAGATACCCAGATTATACATCAGGGAATATCCATTTTTTTTTTATTTCAGAAATGACAAGTCAAAAAAGCAACTTCTTTTTGCCAGAAGCTATAGAAAACATAGCTATAAATGATTTAATAAATCAGTTTGCCGAAAAAAATGGAAAGGAGAGTGAAATTTTGGAAAAAGTGACAGATCTGGATAATTATGATGAATAAATATTTCTTTTAATTTTATGTAAACATTTTTTTTTCTTTTGTGAGAAATTTTTACCCTTAATAAGGGCCCCATAACAAATTTTTATATGGGGCCCCGCCAAGACTCTACGCCACTGGCTCTACGTTTGCATATGTGGCTTGTTGATGGCAATAGGTCCCTGAGTGGGATGTGTAAACCAGGAAAACTGTACCTCTGCACAATTCTGGCAAATTTTTATGGTCTCAGGTGTAAAAAATTAACTAAAATTAATTAATAGTTATTTGTTTTTGTTTTCTTTACATATATTGTGGTGAGTAAGTAAAAATACTTCAAACAATAGTCCAAATGGAAGCACTTTTAATTATTTAGCCGCATCATTCGATTTAATCGATAAAAGATATTGGTTTTTATTGCTATGATGTAATGAGAAATACCTTTGAAATTAAATGTTTTTCTTTGTATAATAGTACACCATACCAATATCTAGATACGTATATAGTTTTCCAGAATTAATAACGTAAAATTACCGGTGTTTCAAATGCAATAAAAACCATTTGAATTAATTTTTCGCTTGCCGAATGTATGATGCGCTTCGCGAAAAAAAACATCTTAAACCTTTTCCGAAAGTTAAATCTTGTAAAAAAACTATTCGCCGCAACATTTAAATACTTTTAAGAATCCAAATACGGAATTAAAATTAATAATGACAAAATATATACAGTTTTCGGAAAAACTGATCACAACAATAACAAATCATAAAACTTACCGCTTATGTGGGGATCCACGGCGGCGGCTGGCAAAATCCAAGTAAATAAAAACACGAATATGCAATATTTAATATCACGAACACTACGAGATATAATCAAACATTAGATAATGTAAAATGTAATTTTTTTGCACACTTTTTTGCTGTTGTCGATAATGGCCGGAATGGTATTTTTTGACAAATTGTAAATTGAGCACTTACGATGCGTTCATAAAAGAAATTACATTAGCTAAAAACTTCTATAAATAATTTAACATATATTTAGTTTATGATTTATTAATATTATTATTTTCTGTAATATTTCATGCTGTTTTTGTGTAATTTTCATCCATTTTGCTAGTAGTGAGTAAAAACATTTCAGAACGCGACCCCAGTAGATAGCCCGCCAAAATCAAAATATTTATTTATATATTTCGATAACATTCTTATTATTATATTTAATCATAGAAATGAGTAGAGTTGTACAAGACCGGGATGGTTGGCGCTCTTTGGCCTATGTTCAGCACTAAGTAGTCGGCAATATGCTGATATGATTATGAATGAATAGAGATAAATAATAACACTTCAGACTCTTCAGAGTTCAGTAGTAAGGGTGCTGGTGGGGGCAAATGTTTGTGAGAACATCCATATGTTTCTATTTAGTATCTGTATATTGATAAACAAAATACCTTTGTAGTATTATAACACCCATCTAGTATCCGTTACCACAAGCGTCGTTGCTTGGTTTGACACTAGATGGCGCTGTGTTATAATGCCCAGATATATTTTATATAAGTTGTAGATGTCTGTGACAATTAATAAATTTGCTTCAAATCTACGAAACCAAATAGGTTTATTTTTATATCAATAGAATACCATAGTAGTTACCGTAGCCCATGAACGCCTGCAATACCCCCTCGCGCGTTGCTAACCGAAGCCTTACAAATAGTTGTAATTTGGTACAAATATCAAAGCCTAAGTCGAATGTTTTATTTCAATTAGACCAATATTACAGGAACTTTTGAATTATCAAACTAGTTGCACGGTTCCAAAAGGTAGGTCTTATGGAGAAGAACCGGCAAGAAACTCCATAGATACTCTTTTAAATTAAAATTAAAATTGGGTACATATGAATTTCCATGATCCAAATATGGTTAGAACGCAAGATTGGGGTTCCTTTTGAGGGGCGGAAATTTTGCAAGCTGTACATACCTACCGTATATTAAATGCCTTATTATAGTAACGGTCCCAAATATTTTACTTTATATTACATACCTACTAGCGCCCGGTCTAGCGCGGGTGGACATTTATTTTTTTAATATTTTGGTATAGGTAATCTTTCTACTTTGTAATAAATATAAGTAGTCTATGTTACTTAGGGATAAGGTAGCATTAATGGTGACAGAATTTGCCATCGTACAAACAAACCTTTCCGCTTTATTATTATAGATATAGACTAGTCGATCGGACAACGCGTTTCTATAGTAAATGTAAAGCTTTTTTGCAATGAAAAATAAATATTTTTGTAATAAAATGAGACAAAATCTAGGTATGCTATCTCTCAAATTTAATCAAACTACAAAAAAATGGTAAATTATTTCAGAAGTTTGTTACAAACAATGTATTTAACAATGATTTCTTATATATATAAAGATTCATTGTAACCTCCCAACTCTGTTCAAATTTCTTTAATAATGATGTACCTAATTTATAGCAATAAAACAAACAATTCACCGTTACCATTGTCTTATTTAACAACAGTCAGAATCGAATACCCGTTCTCTCGATCCCCAGCCGGCGACCTAACCAAGCCATCGTTAAACCAGTCACCCACTTACAAATAAATAAACCCCAATGACGTCTCTATTCATTTTTATAACAACATGGCTTCTTAACGTTCGGTCCGATTTTAAAATTAAAAACTTTAACGTGCGCATGTGTGCGTCTTTGTTTGTTTGTGTGTGTAATGCTTACATAATATATAAGCTGTCAGTTGTAGATGTTTGCGTGTGTGCGTGTTGTTTAATGCTGTGTGAGTTACGTAAGAATTGTATAGATATGGCTTTTGTGTGACAGTTTTTGTGATGACGTTTTTTTGGGGTTTATGTTCGTATGTGCTAGGTTTTTTTTTTTATACGCAATTCCGTCGTAGTGATATTTGTCGTTAGATTAGTTTTTTTCTATTTTATCAAGATTAGTTTTTATACAATGTGTTACAATTTAAAATTCATCATTGTCTTACAGCCTTAAAAATACTATAACATTGTTTATCTTCGCATCCGAAACAATCTAATGCAGAATTTAAAGATTCTACAACTTTGTAATTTTATAACAAATATAATTCAATGTCTTTTAACTGCTAATAGGCTCATCCCCTATTACATAGAACCTAAAACATACCGGCAAAGTGTGGGTGTACATTAGTACACCTCTGCCTAACCCTTCTGGAATTATAGGCGTGATTTTATTGATGAATGATTTTATTATAAAAAAAACCTTTATCGAAAGGAACTTCGTTCTATCCGGGTGCCTTCACTAATTAATCGTAATTAGTGAAGGCATTGTAATAAAATTGTTTTTTTTTACAATAGCTTACTATAGCAAAAAGTGTCGTTACAACTTTTCGTCTTAATTTTTTCCGTCTAGCCACCTTTCGCAACGCGCGATGAGGAACTTCGTGCCAATAAAAGGTAATTTTAAATACATTATCTTATTGATATTTATTTTACCTTACATAAAATTTAAATTATATTATATTCAATATTTAAACAGCAAAATTAAATATTAATATTATCTAAAGGCATATCCACGCTATGCCCGCGCTAGCTCGGGTATTGTACTTGATTGTAGCACGAGTGTCGGCGAGCGGAATGCAAACTAAACTGCCCAGGGTTCGCACCGCGCGTTATTATTATTATTACTTTTGAAATTTTCAACTTTTTTTGTAAAACTGTGTGTGATTTTGTCACAGCGAGTAGATATTTGAAGTACTTATGCAGATAATTCTATATCAATAGTAAAAAATATTTTAATTTAGAATAATTTTAAGTCTTTCCAGCTATAAACATAAATACTTAGTTTTATTCTAGTAGTAAATGTTTAAATATTTTATCTACTCGTGGTTTTTATTTAAAAATGGTGTAAATTCAAAATTTGGTAACTTATACTAGTTTAATGAATTAAAGAGTGTAGCATTCTAACCTTATATAAATTACTGCACACGTAGTATGATTAATTTGAATATTTAATGTTTATTATAGCAAAAAAGCAACGTTTTGACTAAGCTAATTATTTCTAGAATTTTGTTTTATAAGACAGAAAGATAAACTAGATAGGATCAGTTTATAAAACTCTGATAACGTAGGTTCTACATAAGATAGCACATTTTTGTTAATTTCGACTTTAATACAATTTTTTTAAGACTACAGTGTTCTCGATAAAATACTTTGGTTATTATTTCCTAAACAATGACCTATGTCCAGCAGTGGACGTCTAACGGTTAATATGATGACGATGATGATGGTAAAACAATGAGTAGTAATTCAATTAAGACAGTCAAAAGCACCAACAATAAAATAAAGAATTAATCCAATTATTTTAACTGGATTATTTATATTAAAATACAACCCGCCCTAAAATCTTAATCCTTATAACTTTAAACTCGTAAAAATAACAAATAGTACTTGCGTATCAGCCCTAGCGTTATATTAGTACACACAGACGCACGCCGTGTCCGGACGCACGCACACATGCACGACACACGAATTAGGGTCGTTGTGTTTCGGCTTGGTAGTGAAAACGACTAAGTTTTAGATTTAATATTTTGAACTTATTTATTTATTTTTAATGTGATTGTATTGTAAATTCAATTGTTACTTGGGTACTTTACAAATTATTTTATTTAGCAAATCCAACCCCATTCTACTTTAAATCTTGTTTCTACATAATTATTCACTTGACATAATCATAACATTGCTAATCCTGATTGTTTGTCTGATGCATGAACACAAAGCTTTATTATATTTTGGCGGTTGGTGCAATTTATATTATTACCGAGAAACAACGAAGTATTTTTTTTAAAGTTCTTCCAAAGGAGAAGTTTCTAGAATCCGTCATTTTCGAAGTAAAAAAATACAAGCTTCTGCCTAGATATAAATGCATTCGTATTAGGACGTTATTGAAGGTTATATTTATTTATTTATATTGCATAATTTAAAAATAGTTTACCCTTGTGAGGGTGAAATGCGGGTTGAAAAATATGACAAACAACCTTTAATGCAAAATTTAAAAATAACTTATCGCGAATCGCGAATACTTATATTATTTTATTCCGACGTTTCAATTCCTCTACAGCATCCATAATCTGCTCGTGCCTATTACTCATAAAAAGTATTATTTCAATGTCTTATATTCGCGTTGGTGTAAAAAAACAATATCTATGGAGTTTCTTGCCGGTTCTTCTCCATAAGACCTACCTTTTGGAACCGTGCAACTAAATTCAATTAAATTCGACAATTCAAAAGGACCTGTATTGGTCTAATTGAAATAAATGGTTTGACTTTGACTTTGACTTTGAATATCTAAAAATAAACCCGAATTTTGAAATTTTTGACTTATGTCATTTTCCCAGTGAACTGTAGCCCGTTTTTTATTATGCTCGCTAGATGTCCCTACATGTACTACAATGTTTAGATTATTATATTTTTTGTATGAATTTACGAAAAAAATACATATCTTTGCATTACTAAAGCAGTTTACCTCACGTGTGGAAGAGATGAAGGCACCTAACCTTTGTTTGTTAAATTTAACTCGAAAGTTACATGTGAAAATATTTATTTAACCAACGAAAATATTGTTAATAAGAATAACTATAAGAATTAAATAATGGTTACTCCATAAACATACTTCTTACTTACATTATAAATGAGAAAGTATGTCTGCCTGTTTGTTACATCTTTACGCTGAAACAGCTGAACCGATTTAGATGAAACTTGGTATGGCGATAGTTTGAGTACCGGAGGAGGACATGGAATAATTTATGTCCTGGAAATCATCGGAAAATAATTAAAAGGGGCTTGGTAGAAATGAATACTTAATCCAAAAGCAGATCAGATAAAATTTTAAAATTCTATGTAGTTGACGACACCGAAAAAAACTCGTATTGAATGATTTTATTTAACTTTTACAAGTATGTTACATAATGTTAATACATAAATGCAATAAAAACGTTTATGTGCACCAAAATTTTAAATTGCACGATTATTTATTGCAAATAAAGATTTTATCTTATCTTAAAATCATTCGTGACAGGTTTGCAAAACGCCAAACTGCTACCGAAAACATACATACATGCATACACTATAATACCTTATTCCCACGGGTATAAGCAGAAATTACAATACAAGCCGTACCGCCGTACTAATGAAAATGTCATAAAAAAACACAAAAAAATGTAAAATGATTTGTGTAATAATGCTGGATTTGAATCGAACTTATGACCACACGTTCAGTAGTCGCACTTATATACACTAATGAGTAACTGTAACTATAGTAGCTTGTAAATTCATTAAATTGAAGCGATTTTAAGGAGAAAATTCATACATACTGTCAGTCTGTTTGTTACCTCTGCACGTTTAAACCGCTGAACCGATTTCGATGAATTTTGATAAATAAGCACTATTTCATCGTGTAACTTGTATGTTATATTATCTGGTGGACACATAATACGTCCCATCACGCCTACAGTAACTTAAAGGGTATAGCAGAGGTGTACTCACAGCCACAGATTAATTTATTTTAGGTCCTATGTATTAGGGAGCGAGCCTTTTGCCTTATCTTGTCCCACTGCTGGGCACGGGTCTCCTCCCATTGGAGAAGGATATAGTCCACCACGCTAGCCTACTACGGGTTGGTAGACTTCACACACCATCGATTAAAACTAGATTTCTTTAGCCGGGCACAAACCCAAACTCCAAGCTTCTGCAGATATTGCCAATTGAACCCTAGAGTTACTAAGAATACTACCTGAATTTTTTTGTTAGCAAAAATTTGAGATATTCACAATAATCGAACCTATAACATAACGGTACTATATCCGTTCACCCTTACCGCTGAGCCATCGCCTGTGCAAGCACGGTATATTGAAAATTTGTTACTAAACCATAAAAATTATCGCCTTTTATCTATGTGTGTGAAATGCGCATGTGTGGAGGTATCTTTACACACCGCCCACACACACTAAAGTAATTTGTTTGGTCTTAAAACTCAGGGCTGTCAGGAGTAGTGAAATATTATTTTTTGTAATATTAATGTTTTGTTTATTTATTCTATGTATGTTTCTTGTAAAACATGTTTATTTTATTTGATTTAAGATATAGCACAAGAGTGTTGATTAGCGAGTGCTATTATGAACATCTCATTATTATTCTGCACGATAGTGCCCGCTAACACACACACAAACAAATGTAATCATCATCATCATAACTTCAGGTAAAGGATGTCCACTGCTGGACATAACCCTCCCCCGAGGATTTTCACAACGACCGGCCCTGCACCACCTGCATCTAGCGGCCACACAAACGTAATAGAAGTATTATTTATTTACGCGGCTATATGCAGTTTCAACAGCATCTGTTATCAAAAACTGGTAATGATTTCTTTGCGGCAATAAAAAAATATCGATATATTTAGTATGTTCCAAATATTTACGGTTTTACTCAACTGAAATCAGCGCGATTGATACAAAACCATGATGGATAACAATTCAATGTTTTATTCATACAAAATCAATACAGTTCCATTAATAAACTGTGAATAAATGATATTGTGACTTTGACTTTGTGCATCAGTTTGTTGGCTCTTATTTTATGTATTTTCTATCTTAATATGTTTCTAATGTCGTTAAAATATGGTCGATGAAGATAAATTTAATAAATAGTTTAGTACTATTCAATGGGCTACAGTTTATATTATACTTATTTTTGAGAATGTAACGTGTGTCGCCGTTGGGCACTGCATAGTAATAATAATACTGGCGAGATGCATCATTAGAATTAAAATTACAAATAGTTATTTTTCAAACGACACTCGACTAATACACGAAAGCACATAACTTAAACGTATACCACACAAAAGTTATTAACATTCATTATTATAATCCACAACCCTGGCACGCACACAGGCGCTCGTGTCCGCACACACGCACACACGCGCGACGGACATATGAAACCGAATGCTTGTCAAACTAAATGGATACGGCGAATAGGGATGTGGTCCACGGGTAATGTATCGATATGTGATTTATTTTTATTTGTTCAATAGTGTGTTTTTTGTATTTTTATTATGTATCGATGAATTCTTTGGTTATAATATCACTGCATTATTAGTTACATCGTTGTTTGTATTAATTTATTTAAAATGTAAGCTTTTAAAGCTTTTTTAATCATAACAACAAATTAAATATTAATTGACTCTTTATTGCTTGTACTTATAGTAATCAATTAAATACAAAATAAGTAAATTAACCATGAAAAGGAAGAAAAGGACTGCACTTACTACAATTAAAATACGACTTTTAAAATGCAATAAGTGATTATATTTAAATAACGTCTTTTATATAACACATGTAATTTTTATGATCGATATATTTTATAATTGATTGTTATATTTTTTGGAATATACATTAATATTTATTTTGATGCATAGTTAAAAATCTTGCCCTGTGCAGAAGTGATACTCATAAATTATGTTGGCAAATAAGATAATTGTACTTTTTAAATTATACGGGCCGTGAAGAGATTTTGCCCGTGACTATGGATGCTGTAATGGATCACAAATGGCATCAAACAAATCTGTACAAAGTAATAACGCACTATTTAAATGCTCGCTTTAATTAATGTTCAATTTATTATCACTAAGATAACTATTACATGGATTCTAATACAAATTTACTTTTATTTCTATTTATTTGAAAAATAATTGAACAGAATGTCACACCGTACGGACGTCCAACATCAAACTAAAAGAAGAAGAAAATATCCGGGCACAATAATTTCATTATTTCTCTTCCACAAAATAAAATAATAATTTATTATGACACAGCGCCATCTAGTTCCGAGCTAAGCAACGAGACAACGCGTCTACTACTACAAAGTAGTACACTTATCTATTTTAGATATTAGTAAAAAGGGGAGTTTAAATTAGCTTCATTTCTGTGTCCAATATTCCTGTAAGTATGAGAAAAAATCAGTATTTATCGACAAGAACACAGCGTTGCCACTTCACTTGAAGAGCTTGCGCTAGTATTATTATTAGCACTGATAAGGTGAACGCACACTGGCCGACTATTTGAAGATTATGCCTATTATGTACTTCAAAGTTAATATTCGGTTGATATCGCCATTTTTGGGATACATATTTACTTGCATCTATTTGTTAAAGAGCTAGTGAAGAAAAGAAAATATCAATATGCTAACTGTAATACGATTTTAAGGATAAAATCCATATCAATATTGTAAATTCAAGTATAAATAAATAAAGAATCAAGACATGTAGTTCCGTTGTAAGCAACGAGGCTTGTGTTACGGATACTAGAAGGTAGATATATACATATTATACATAGATACATCCTTGACTCGGAAACAAATGTTGATGCTCATCACACAAACATTTGTCCCTACCGGGATTCACCCGGGAACCGGGGACCCATAGCACAGAAGGCAGTGTTCACTACCGCCGGACTGGATTATAAATGACATACCTACGTGTATGTCTGTAACTTATTCATGCTTAAACCGATTTAGATAACATTTTGGTTAGATAGTTTATACGTTGGTATTACATGCATGGTTTTGGATAGTTTTTGCACAAATGAAGTTGCGGGTAAAGGCTAGTATTTTCATATATTTTAATCCAGTGCTGTAATATTTTAAACGTACCTAATCTACTTTTACTGAACCAAATTGTCGTTTTATATTAAATCTTGAGTTGAGTGGAGACTTGTAGCCGGTAGGAGAGTTAATTTGTTTATGAATTATAACATAATATAAAGTTATTAAAAATAAAATAAAGTATGGACCCACGTTGCAATAGTCTTAAACTAATATAGTTAGGTATATATTAATTTGATCTGTGGAATCAGAATAATACGATAGACCAAAATTGTTATTGAATATAAAAACAGAATTAGTTTCTTATATGGGCATAATGATTACAATTTGATATTATTATGGTGTTACAAAACATAATTAAAGTTATATATAAATTATAACGTAGATAGTTAGTTGTTTACAAACCGGAGTAAGGGGATGAAGCTAAGAAACAGCGACTGCCAACCCCTAAGGGGGTTAAACATGACCTGACGCTTTCAACCTTTTGCTTTTGGTATTATAGTTATAGCGTTATTATTATTTAGTAAAGTAATATTGAATTAAAACGACTATAGTATCATCAACGCGTTTAATGTCCCACTGCTGGGCACGGGTCTCCTTTCATTTGAGAGGGATTAGGCTATAGTCCACCACGCTAGCCTACTGCGGGTTTGGCCGACTTCACACTCCAGAAAATCTCTCAAGCATGCAGTTTTCCTCACGATGTTTTCCTTCACCATTTGAGCATGTGATAAATACGCACGTAATTTCGAATAGACAGTGGTGCCGAGTATTTGAACTTGAGACCATTGACTTAACAGTCCACCAGATTATCACAGGATTCTAGTTTATAATATTCTCATTATGAACTAAATTTCATTATGTACCATTCATTAATCAATTTAAAATCGGCATCAAACGAAATATTTTAATTGGCTTAGATTTCCTAGATCATAATATGTTTACTGAAATATATCAATATTACTAGCTGACCCAGGCAACGTTGTTTTGCCACATTATTGGGGATGGTGGTAGAAAATTAAAATTATAAGTTTATAAGTATTTGTCAATGCTAAATCATAGAAAAAAAAAACAAATAAAATGTTCTGTCAAAACATAATTTAAAAAAATCTGGTGAGGGACATCCTTATCACCTAGGGGTGTAAAAAATTGCCTACAGCTGATTCTCAGACATGCCAAATATACATACAAAATATCATAATAATCCATCAAACCGTTTCTGAGGAGTTCAGTGACAAACACCGTCACACGAGATTTTTATTTATAAGATATATTTTTATACTGAAACATCAAAATTATATTACTACACACGTGGTCAGTTTAACATTCAATATCAAGAGATTAGTTGCTGACGGTAAATTATCACATTTTCAACATTGAAAATACCATCGCAAAACTCAAAACTCCTATGAACAGACTTACACTAGTTATAGACGTTCCATATTAATAAAACTACATTTTGACCTACGAGAGCCAAAAAGAGGGGTTATAAGTTTGACGTATCTGTAGCATCGGAGCTTTTGAACGGATGGACCGATTTTGAAGAAGTTTTTTTAGGCTGACAGACAGACATACTAACAAATAAGAAAAAAAAATGTTTTGATGTAAGTGCCGTATGTAGGTACATACATTTCGTGAAAAGCTGTTAATTTGAAATTACAGACAGACACTTCAATTGTATTTATTTGTGTACAGATATCTATAAATAGTTATTCAACTGAGTTAAAGAGTCACATTGACCTTTTTGACATCGTCTATACATATAAACTTTATCAAAATATAAATATATAGAATATATATTTTTATACTCCCCTATGTACACAGAGAGTAACCTTGAAATAGAATGTCTGTACATATGTGTTATATTAGAATTTATCACATTACCATACCATACATATATAATACCATATTTGACGACCTATGTGGTCTAGTGGTTCGAGTACCGGACTGCTGATCACGAGGTCGTGGGTTCGATTCCCACGGGACGCAAATATTTATGTGATGAATATAAGTGTTTGTGTTCGTCTGGGTGTGTCCTATGTATTATAAGTATGTATTTACAAAAAAAAATTATATCCATTGTCTAGTACCCATAGTACAAGCTCTGCTTAGTTTGGGACTAGATGGTGCTGTGTAAAATGTCGCAGAATATTTTTATTTATTTTTTATACCATCACGCCTGTCGTCCCCGAAAAATTAGTTGAGGTGTACTATTTTACATCCACTTTTCGACGGTATAATTCAGGTCCCAATTAATAGGGAGCGAGTCCGTTGCCATCAACCGGACACGAATCCAAACCCTGAAGCGCTGCTGAGAATTTCATAGAAAAACCTACTTTATATAACACTTTGCTCGACCTGGGAAACGAACTCAAGTACCGTCACTCAGCAGTTACACTTGCGACCACTAGACCAACGAGGTAGTACTTAGTATGTATGTAATTATCATTGTAATTACTAACCTGGTGCAATTAAAATTATAATATTTTATGACAAAAATAAATAATTTATAGAACCTCAATTTAAAAAAAACTGGCACTTCTAAATTCTCATTCTTCGTAACTCTATACACTGTACCATGAGTCACGCATACACGAATAATCGTACATGTGTGTGTGTATTGTCAACATGCGATGTTTCGTAAGTAGAGTATGGATGGTATCGATGTAATAATAATAATGAATATTATACCATTTTTGGGAAAGAATGAAAAAAATTATAATATTTTTTATTTTTGATATTATTTAATCTGAACGTTTCGGTTACTTTGTTAATAATTAACAAAAACGTAGGGTAGGTATAAGTAATTATAACTAAAGTCTGCCTGTGACCTGTGACCGGTGCTTTGAAGAATAAAATCCGTGAATTATTTCCTTCACCGTTTGAGCATGTGATAAATACGCACATAACTTACGAAGTCTGTGGTGCATGCCTAGGGTTTGAACTCGAGACCTTTGACGTGTCAGTCCACTGGTAACACCACTTGTCTGCCACAGCTCGCCTCCAATGTGTGACCGAAATATATATTCAAATGGAGGTTATTTAGTATACCTCTGTCTAATCTCTATGGTTAAGGCAAGCGTTAAGATACAAATGATACAATGCAATACATACACTCAGGCCTTTTCCCCATGGAAGTTGGCAGAAACTACAAAGTTACGATCCCTGCATACCACTTTATTAATACCACGACACAATAATTATTATAAATGAATGCATGGAATACATGCACAAAACTCAGCGGGGTGTTTTATGCATGTAATAGCATACACAACTCAGCAAGTAAAATTTGAGTATTTGATCAGTTGATTTCATTGGTCGACAAGCGAAATGACATTAGTAGGCATTGAACCTAATTATATGTTTACGCAGTTGACATTAATAGTGGCCAATATCAATTTAAAAATATTATCCTACAAAAATTTCGTATTTCCTTTAAAATAACCAATTATTTTCTTTAAAACACTTTAACTCGCCAAAAACAAATTAATTACACACAAAAATAAAAACAAATAATTATATCCATATTATTCTAACTAATTAGAAGACATTCCGGTACTTCACACACATATACACACAACGCACACATGCATGCACAAATTGAATGTGTTGTATACTTGACAAAACCATTTTTACTGTCAGAAAAATATTTTCAAAAGATTATCAACCTTATGCAAACCAAATACGGCTATATGTACGTTTAGAAGTGCCAAAACATAATTTTTTCTCACATATCTCGCGCATTATAAGACAGTTTAACAATAACGTATTTAAAACAAAGGTTAAATATTTCGAAAATTTATCTTTGGTTTTGATGAGAATAAAAAAAATACCATTGCACTATTGAGTATGTTACTTTAAAATTAGGCTTCTACAATAAAGGGTCCTGGGTTCTGTTATTATTATATATCCGTTGACGACCCAATTAGCCCAACGATAGTTAACACTGCCTGCTGTGCTATGGGTCCCGGGTTCGAATCCCGGTAGGGACAAATGTTTGTGTGATGAGCATCAACATTTGTATCCGAGTCATGGATGTATCTATGTATAATATGTATGTATTTACAAAAAAAAGAAGTATATGTATATGTAGTATATCAACCAACTAGTATCCTCAACTGTAGTACTAGTAATTGTTTCCACTCTGCTTATTTATTTATATTATTAAACTTACACCCCCCTTTTTTGTCCCTTTAAGGGATGATTTCCGGGGCAAAATCTATCCTATTTCCTTCCCCAGGACTCAAAATATCTCAAAATTTTAATTGAGGTAACAGACAGACTTCGTCTGCGTAATTTTTTTAATTTTATCCTCATTTCCACCCCCTTCTCCCCGTTTAAGGGATGATTTCCGGGATGAAAACTATGTCCTTCCCCGAGAGTCAAACTATCTCTATACCAAATTTCATCTAAATCGGTTCAGCGGTTATAGCGAAAAGAAGTAACTGACAGACAGACAGACACACTTTCGCATTTCTAATATTAAGTTTGGATATATTAGTATGTATGGAGTATAGTTGACTATTGATCATTTAAAAAAATCTTTATTGCTTGACTTCGGTCACCTTATTATCAGAATATTGTACTGCAATGAACACTGTATGTAAACATTTTTATTTTATAAAGAGTCTCTATGGAGTTACTTGCCAGAATATTTTCCGACAAAACATTATATTAAATTAGTGTTAATAGTACTTAATACATAAGTATGAAATAAATATATTTGTAATGGTGCGTTATTTCATTATTTTAAAATCAAGTAATTATTGTACATTTAAAAAAATTATCATATTCACACTTATTTGGTGTATGTAATAACATGAATAAGTGCATGTTATTACTTATTAATTATAAATAGATTTTATAAATATTTCTAAAGAAATCATTATTCTCTAACTTCTGCTATATTAGCTTAACTATCAAAAACAAATCCATTTTAAACTATTTCACTTAACTGTACACTAAAATAAGCTATTTAGTTATTTCATTATTTGTATTATCCTCCCTACCTAAACACCACGGCAAAAAATAATTGTTGATAAAAAAAAGGCAAACCCGCATGAAAAAACTAGTCTATGATATGTTTTTATATGCAAAATGAACGAAGAGGACGCATTGTACGGGCGGGAGGGAGATAGCGGTAGTCAGACAAAGCTGTGCGACCGAGACAGATATATAATTAAAAGTTTTGTCGCAGCGGCTTTCCGAGGGTACGATGGAGTTTAACAGCGGCTGGTGTGGAGTAGTTATTCTTTATTCATGATAACATTACTGATAAAAACATTTAATCCTTATCCTAAATAAGATAAAAGTTACAATCATTTAGGAAATACCATTTTTAGTCAATCTGAGAACATTGTTACTAATTTAATGCATTTTTTTTTTTAATTGTTGTTATAATGTATTCTCTTTGTTATAATGATTTATTCATCTATGGTTAGGAAGAAAATGATTAAAAATTGTCAATGACTGCCAGATAATAAAAGGGAAGGGTTGATATTTTAGTATTTTGGTTGATTATTTAATATTATATAATATTTTCTCCATTACTGAACTTGTATTTTATTTATAGCATAATATAAAGTTTTCAGAGCCCTGGCAGCCAGGCAAACGGTAATTGAACCGCCAATATGAATTTAATAATGTATATAAATATCGATATTACTGATATTATGCTAACTCAGGTGATATTGAGACAAAATATATTATACATTACCAAAAATTTTAACAACATTTTGTATGTATGGGTTTTATTAATCTCCATTAGGTGTCGTAAGGAGTACTTTTCATATCATAAGTGTCTATTACACTTCATAATAATTATATAGGTATGGCTAAAAATTAAAAACGTTTGAAATTGTCAATAATATTTATGTCTTCTCAATCCAAATTCATAAAATAAGAATATTTAATTGCTACATTCCCTTCTCTTTATTTTCGTATATAATTATTATTATTAAAGTCTCTATTTCGTATAATAAAACAAAAAAACATATATATTCTAATAACGTCACAATTTACAACATTTAATTTTATAAATCTTCATCAATCAAATCTATAAAATTAAAATATTTCACTATGACTCCAGTCCATAGTTTTCCCAGTTCTGTTTTTACGGAATATATTTCGATGAGTTCCGTTTATACCCTCCTTAACCGACTGCAAACTGAGGTGTTATGTTGTTTCCTGTTATTTTATTTACCTGTTTACTTATTTTAAGTTAGGCATTAGTCATGCTGAAAACTTGATGGCATTTTATATTTTAGATGCCTGCCTTCCAATAAAAAAAATAGATAGATTGTTTTTAACTTCTGTTTACTACAGAAGTTAAAAACAATCTATCTATTTTTAAAAATATATTGTTTTACATGAAAGTAGGTTAGGAAAAATTAACCTACACAATAAAAAAAACACTTATTTATAAATGTCTTTTATGTCATGTTTTTTTTAAATGGTTTATATTGATCCTAAGATAACTCGAATTTTAATTTTCAATGATTCCATCGATATGTGGTCTTACAATAAAAATGAATTTAAAACATCATCCGCCATTATAACGTGACGTAACTAACACTGTAAATACTAAAAGATACACGTCAAAAATCTGTTCGCTTACTACAACAATGACGTCACAAGAGAAATAAGATGGCGTTGAGCGTTTCAAGCATTATATTTGTTAAATATACATATTTAAAATTAATATTACATATTTATGAGTTTGTTATAGCAAAATACATACAATTTTAGTAATTTTACATTATATAGACATAGAGTGTATATAAATACATAGTATTATAATTAAATCTTAGATTTATTTATGTTTTGGCGCATTGTAGATTCTTTTATCCGAAAGATCCGTGGGATTACATCAAGTGAATGATATACCATCACATTATACACATACATACAACTTAAATCGTGGGACAAGTAATTAATTATATTTTTTTGTGACAACTTTGATAATGAATTTAGATATTTTTTTGCTACAAAGAGTAAATCCTTGAGCTTGGCTACTCAACGGTTACTATTGACGGAAGAATTTAACCGGTAGTTATTCGAATAATTAATTTGTTATAGTATAGTGTAGCTTGATGTCAAAGGTCTCGATTTCAAAACCCAAGGCACACACCACTATCTTTCTGAAACTATGAGCGTATTTATCACATGCTCAAACGGTGAAGAAACATACACGTTTCAGAGTTTTATTCAAATTTTTAATAAGTTCAGTTTTCAAAACCTAAACGTTCGTCGCGTTCTGCTCTCTGATTGGTTACAGCTCTCGGGGCGAACCAATCATAGCAACACTTGTAGAAAATAACTCCCAATTCAAATTATACATAGAACACAGTTCGAACATCGTATATTGTATGGTTATCTTGGTTTGTCCGGCTTTAGATTTCAAACTGTTACTCGTACGAGACAGTCATTAGTGTATGTCAGTGCATGCACGACTTATAGCCCACTGGCAAGTGACGCAGGTAAGACTTTTGGGTACTACGTTACGTGTAATGAATGCAACTGTGTTATTAAAGAAAACGAGGATAAATATACTATACTGATTTCTTATATTACGAGAATATTGGACATTGAAATATAAATACTTTTTTCTGGGTTTATATTCAAATAATTTATTTGCGTGAAATATGGCAGGTACATAAGATGTTAATATATAGCGCAGGATATATTTCATGCAACATTATAGTTAATTATAAGATAAGTTTTATCATGGAAATACCATTTTAATCTTCTACGGCGTCAATGATCATCTTAAATAACATTAAGACACCCGACACATCAGTCTGAAAATAAAACAATATCAACAAATCGCTATAAAATCCGTAAAAAGGATTTATGTAAGGAGAAGCAATCTTAAGAATATAATAAATAAGACAACTGATTAAAAACTGAAGAATGAATCTCGTCAAATAGGGAACAAATCAGATTTTATTAATTTCAACTATAGAAGCATTTAATTTAATCGAATTAATCTACCAAATATATTCATAAACTAACCAAACTACTGTAATTTTACATAACAGGCTTTGATTTATACAAAATATACATTTAAGTAACTATTAGACATTGAAATAACATTATTTTTCTTCGGATTTTATCGCGGTATATTGATATAATTATTATTTCCCTTACAGCATCGGGTCACAGGCAGACCAATCTGTAAAACGTTAGAGTTAAAACAATAATCAATATACCGCGATATAATCGGTAAAAATAAGTTTCATTTTAATGTCCTCGATATCATTTTTTTTTTCGAAATACATCACGCTCCCATTATCGTCCCCGAAGAGTATGTTTTATGCCCCACATAATAGGGGGCGAGCCTATTGCCATCAACCGGACACAAATCCAAACTCCGAGCTACTACTGAGGAAATCAACGAAAAATCCAATAACATGATCGCCCCGTGAATCGAACCCAAAATACCTCTGGCTCAGTAATTACGATCACTACACCAACGATAAGTTAAAGTTTTTCAAAAATATAATAATAATAATATTGGTAGCGTACACTGTACGAGGACTAAACAGCAATTTCAACCAAATGGATACGACACACGGTGTGCTCACACTACGCGAAATATTATCAATGATAACGTTATTATTATTATTACTTTATTAAATACCTTGATTTGACTGATATTTATTGCATTTTTTTATTTTTTGAATTGAATTATCTGTCATATATTATCGTGTATTGATTAGAGTATATTTGACGTAATATCATGATGGAATTTGTCTTGAGTTATAGTTTGTGAAATAAAATGTGATTATAATATCAAATAAAACTCAAATATTAGCTCCATAACATTTACATTGAAATTATAAATGTTTAAATCAAAATGATATAGTATAAATCAAAACAATGATAGAAAAAACATGTTTTGTTTTCTTAAGCAACGGGTTGTATATGTTTTTATCGTTACAAAAATCAAATATGTAACAAAAACCATACTATTCAATAAACAGATTAAAATTAGTTATGACGGCGAATGTATTAACTTATTAAGGCATAATATAAATGATAAATACAGCAATTAAATACAAAAACAAGGCGATATTTTCACCCCGTGTGAATACACTGACCCGTACGCCGCTTGCTTCAGCAAATGAATGTGTACAGACATCGTACACACTACGTAGACTTTATATAAACAATTTTATTATTATTTTTATTAATTTATATTGATATTATTGTTTAATATGGATATTAGGTCCTTTACAATATCAAAATCTTATAAATGTTTGAAATAAAACGACTTTATTTTTATTGATATTATTTTATTGTGATTATTTTTATACCTTTTAAAGAATCTGAGATTCCAACGTTTCGGATCCTTTAGAGCCACTATCGTCACGGGCAGACTAAAATACTTTTTAATAATTTAATCAGTAAAAAGTAGTTTTATTTATTCGAGTAAGTGAAAGAAATTTTCGAAATTTATGTTTATTTACTAATATAAATTAGTACTGTAATTATTATTTTATTAATTACTCACTATCGTGAATGCTAAGACATGCATGGGTGAAAGACTCGATGTGGACAAAAAATAAGTTGCGGTATTAGTAGTTAAAATTAATATTTAAAAATTAAATCAATTTATTACCTAGATCTAATAAAAGCTAGTTTTAATATGCTTTAATATACTGGTAACACTCGTTCGAATTCGAACAATTATATTTTCAAACAGGTTTATAATTATAAGATTAATCAATACAATATATTGAAGGCTTCCTCATACTATTTTCCTTTTCAAATACGAGGTAATCTAACATATAACTAAGTATAAAATTCTATATTATGTAGTTCTTTTATTGACATTAATTTTATGTAGAAACAAATTTTGTCCGACATAAAAACTCATTGGAATTAGAAAGTATTTCCGTAGTCAACACAATAAATTACGAAAAAAAAAAAAAAAACGTTTTTTTTTACAAAACCAAAATCCCGTGACAACATACCTACTACATATTTACCTATGTATGAATAATATAATTATTCTAAAATATATAATGTAAAATATCGAATAGAATTTAAATATTCAAGGTGTTTCAATGAACGAGCCAAATATTTGAGTTTTGACAGCTGTCAACGATTTTGTCGTCTCATTGTTTTAAGAGATTTCACGACTTTCAGTAGGTACCTACTTAAAATATTGAATATAGGTATATATGATATGTTTTTTCTTACAAAACAGAGGTCGATATATTATTGCAACATCTGAATAAACATGTACATTGTAAAACTTTTATAATGTGTTTAAGTTTATATCGTTTATTTAAGATTACTTATTTAAAAACTGATAAAATTTTACCATACGCAGTGTCGGCCATGACACGTAGTAGGTATGAAAGTCGTATTTATATTGATTTCTTACACTTATGCGCATACAAGACATTGAAATAAAACTAATTTGGTAATATAGGTACGGATCAAAATATAAATAATATCAATGTACCGCCATTGATATAATAATAATAAAAAAACAATCCCTACCGCATAAAATCCATAAAAAATATTTTATCTTGAAATAATAAAGAACAGAAATCATTCTGAGGTTAGTTATTATATTAATACATTATTATATTAATGTTATTATACGCTTATATTTTTTATAGGTACTTAACTTTAATTTGTTTCATATCTTAGAATACTGTCGACATTTATATTTTCACAAGATTATCATAATATATTGAAATAATCAATAAAATAAAAAATCCAATTCGTGACCCGATACGGACCTAGAATGATATCTCATGGACATAACCTCTTTAGACCTTCTCTGCCAGCTCCCGTACATGTACAGTTCAATGATACAGACCATATAAATCACATTGTTTACAATTTTATTCAAACAAACGTAGGTACACGGCAGACATTTTGATTTTTATAATACATACTACACGGCACAATCATCGGCTGAGTCATACTGCTTTGTTAATGCATTTGATTTTCTTTGCAATTATCGTAGACTTAAGAACTCAATATATTTTGATTGCCGCCAAAATACGATACGTAAATATTGTCAATTTATTTTGATAGGCGATGGTTCAGATATCTGCCAAAATATGACTGTATTACTAGCTAAAAGCCCTAATCAAAAGATATATTTTCCAAGTATCAAGACCTATGTTTGATTATTTTATTGTTTAATTAGCTTGAATTTACAACTCAACATTAACATCATAATTATGTTAACGAAGTTTATTTTTCTGTTTTCACCACGTAATATTACTTTAAACCACAATATTTTGTATTCTATTCGTCATTCAGAGCCATCTTGTGGAAGAAACAAAATGAACAATCACAACAAACGAATTTGGAAGAATTCCATTTTTGAAATTAGTACAGAATATTGAAAATAAAATAGTGATGCGCTTTATCGTTATTTATCTGAAGTAATCGATTAGAAATCGTTACTAGTGTGCATTTCTATAGCATATTGCGGAAATCCATAGGCTAAACTAAAAATAAATTAACTAAAATACCGGACAGTCTATAATATGACTCTGTAGTATATGCTGGGCTTACAGATCATTTTTTTAAAGTAATGCAGAACAAAGGAATATGTTTATAGTCATGAGAAAAATGTGAAGAAAGCAGTTGAATAGCAAAAATTTACAGCTGTAGCTATTAATATAGTTTTACGCGCAACTAGCAACAAAAAGGACTACATAGTTTTTTAAAATCTTATCTTCCTAATAATAAAAAAGGATTCAGGAGTTCAATCTAAGATTAACGATGATATTGAAAACATTTTTAGTAAAGACAGACATTTGAATTTTTGAAAATTCTGGTCAATAAAACACATTTTAGATTCTATAGTTTTACTAAGTTAATAATATTATTTATATAATATTATTAACTAAGTATTATTAAATAATATCTGAAAAAAATTAGTCTTATATTTTTTTCTGCTTTTTCATTCTTTTTTTGTCAAATGTGGAGTTTTATATTATTTTCTATTTATTCTGATTACTGATTACTAACATTCTTCTTAAACGCTTTTAAGTGAAAGTGAGTTCTACAACAACAAATAACTAAACAACTCCACATTGACCTTCAACTCTTTCGTCTCAATAACGGTAAAACAGTTTAAAAAACATTAAGAAATTATTCATACCATTATCTCTTTCTTTGTCGTATACTATGGCAATCTTTATTTACGTAAAAAATATGTATAGAAGCCGCTTTGTTGTTAGTGTGCGTGCGTTCGTTTGTGTGAGTGCTAGGGTCATCACTTGCACATTGGGTTATTATTAATAAAAATGCTCAGTTTTCCTGTTGTTGATGCTTATAAGCATCAAAGGCTTTTTAATTATTTCAAATTGATTGGAACGATGCACCTATCGAAATATTTAGTTATTAAAATAATTATGCCTGTATATTGTTTAGCATGGTTAATAATTATGTTTATGCATGCCACGACCTAATAAATTATGTATTTTTATTCAAGACATGACTACAATGTATAAAACATGAATTAATTAATCATATTATACTTAGTTAATAAAATTATTATAAGTACGCATTCAATTCAATTCAAGATTTAAATAACTCAACTTAATTATTGAGTAATATTATTAGAAACAAAATAATTTAATAATAGTTATTTTGTTTTCGTAAAATAACTGTTTTACGCATTTTATCGCTGTATATTGATATAAGTTTAATCCTAACATTTCGGATCCTTTACCATGTTTCATCTGATAAAACAAAAGACTTACCAGCAAACTGGGATGAAATAAAATCAATATTACGCTCTAAAATCCGTAAAAAGTATATTTATAATTAATTTAAAAAAATCTCAATTATATGTCACTACTACTACGGTTATTCTAAACATAATCAATTATAATAAGTACCGTAAATGTATAAAATTATAGATAATACAAAAAATAACCGAAAATAATCGAAATTAATTCCAAAATGTCCAAAAGCAACCCTACCAGTTGAACGTGTGAGCGGGTAAGAGAATACGAAACGAATACAGATACGGAGCAGCCGCGTACCGACATGGCCGCGCGCGTTTCCTACGCAACGCGCGCTCGTGTTTTCCCTCACATCCGTCGAAATACGCCATATTGTTTTATTGTACACAATTATTTATAATTACCAAAACATTTTCGATATAATTATACAGTGATTGTTCACATCTAAAGTATCAAACCAACGGATTATGTCAAGTGTTACATGTTAAATACTACATTTAATTGATTATTATAATTATTATCTCGGGTTTTATCGCGATCGACACATTCGTTACGGACGTGTCACTCGTAATTTGAAAAAAAAATCGGAAAGTAATGTTTTATTATTAATTAATTGTTGTTATTATATTGGTGTGTGTGTGCGCGTGTTTCTAAAAATATTACGTTGAAAAATAACTGTTTTGCACACTCGAGTGTTGTGTTTAATTTTAGTGCAATGTCTACGCTGAACGTTAAAATAAGAATGCATTTATTACTGCCATTGTTTTAAAAAATATTGTGTTCTAGCAAAATGGATGTGTTTGTGCTGTGATATGGATTATCCTTTGTGATTCGGATTGTAAAATGGATAAACCCTCATTTAAGGTACGTTTGGTATTATTATTTAATTAATTTCGTCTGAATGGTAATCTGACGGATAATAAAATTAAAATAAAAAATACGTACACGAATACCGCTGATTGTGTCTTCGTCGATAGGTCATGACAATGACTTTTTATGCAAATATGATTAGATTAAATTAAATTATAATTATTTAATTAAATATTGATAATAATAATTCAATAATATGAATAGGACAGAATTAATAAATATAATGTCATATTAAATATTCATCTGTATATGTATATCGATCTTTGTGATTGTGATAAACGGATAAGTAGTCAAAATAGGTACTTCTTTAATCGCGTGACGTCACCCATTGTCTATTTTATAGGAAGCCTTCTCATTGCGCGGGTTTAATTTTATTGTTTAAACAAATAAAAATAGAACCAAACACAAATTGAGTTATACATTTTTATCATCATCATCAGCAGCCTATGTTCGTCCACTGCTGGACATAATAATATATTTTTATAGCGATGGGTATTTTTTGGATTATTTTAAAGCGGAGTAATGAATTAAGCGTTTGAAAATATTATTATTACGAGTCGCTACCTAGCCTCTCCGCCGATATCAGCAAGTACCTAGTAGTTATTATAGTGATGTGGCATAATAATAGTCATCGAATATCGATGTTTGGTAATTTCAATTAAGTTTTAACAATTTTATTGATGGTGTTTTGATAATTTATGGGTTTGAAGTGACGATGTCGTGGATATTAAATGATTTATGTAGGTAGGTATGTATATTTGGCAATACATTAATTCTTTAAATAATGAAATTGCAATCATCTATGTTAAGTACGTAATTTTATCAACTACTTATATTATGTAGATTTGTTTAATGTATTAATTAGAGATGGTTAGTAATTGAAAACGTTAGCATAAATTATAATTTGAGAAAAATATTAATTAATGACAGCTAGTATAACTCGTTTGACAGTGTTTGATGACGTCATTAGTCATAATATGTTTATGGTGTAGTTGTAAAATAAATAAGTGTTTTATGATTGATCGTATATCAATAGCCTTGTAGGTACTACGTTAAACGTGAAACTAACAAAGCCTCGTGGTTTTACCTGCATTTAACGAACATTACCTATCTTTTATGCCGCGCAGTCGGGTAGAAAGGACAAGGACCTTAACTGTTTGTTGCGTATTTTGACTCGAACGAGCAAAATTTATCATTGCATTTGAAATTTTTAAAGGGAGACTGTATTATGATTCTGTAATTGTAATGTTGGCAACATATACATATAAGTTATTTTTACTGTTTGTTACAATTAATACCTAAATATAGTCTGCCTGTGGCCATGAATGCTGTGTTAATGATCCGAAACGTTGGAATACAATAATATTAATATATATACTTACCTAATAATTAATATTACCATGATGATTACGATAAAATCGTAATAAGTCTTAGGCAGTTTTATTTAAAAATATTTAAAATGTAATAACTTTAAAATTATTATTTTTTAGGAGTCGATGACGTGTTAAATAAATAATTAAATATAAAATATATTTTTGTCAGCTACAGTACCTATATACGTAAGATAAAATTCCAGTAATAAGTTATGGTCCATTTGGACATCATCCGCCAACGGAGAGCGAACACTTTGGGTAATCGGCGACCCACAAACCCTAAATTAGAACATCTATTAATAAAATGCAGCGTGTCTCACTGTACTACTGGTTTATGACCGTTTAGTTTAATTTATACCGCCATTGTTTGGTTAAACTGCCTCGTTGGTAAGTGCGACTGCTGAGGAAGTGGTCTTGGGCTCGATTCCCAGGTCGAGCAAAGTTTTATTAGGTTTTTCTATGAACAATCTCGGTAGCAGTTCGAAGTTTGGATTCGTGGACGATTGATAGCTATAAGGTCGCCCCCTATTTCGTGGGACCTTAATTATAGCGGTGAAATGTGGGTTTATATTAGTACATTTCTACTTAATCTTTTGGGGACGACAGGCGTGAATGTGTATTTATGTTATTTAAATGAACTGTTAAGTATAAAAAAAAAATATTGTGTATTTCATAATTATTATTCTCACATAATGATATGGCGTTAAAATGGGACTATAATGATCGATCATTGTTATTAGTTATCTTATAGATCTTATCGTATCATAGCTTGATTGATTTTTACGTGACGTTTGTACAGTAATAGTATATTATTGTATAAATAACTTGCGTTTTTTCAGGCCCCATATCTTTATATGAAACATAAAAAATACTTTACTCATATTTCAATATCTTATACTTCTTAAAGTTATCAATAAGTTTCACAATGCACAAACGCCCAGACCCGGAATATCTGCGGCTACTACTGACTGTTGGGTATTGAATCTGCAACCCGTGACGTTCAAGCCGATCGCTCAGCCACTGCGCCAGACGAGTCGTCAAACTTTGTTTTATTTTCAATGTCCGATTTTATTTCAATGTCTTGTATTAGCATAAGTAGGCACCTTCATAAAATCCGTACATCATAATATTGTTCATAATATTATTCGAGCAAAACCGCGTCATTGATGTCGTGTCAATATAATTTGAGCTTAGCAACGAATAGAAACTATTCACGATGTTTTTATTTACGTAACTATGTCCGATAATGATCGCCTGCGCTTCAGAACACTGTTCAATAACCCTTATATCTAACGTACTAAAGTTCAAATTCTTTTAAGCATTAGTTAATCATTTATAATGATATGTACCTACTTTAATTAAAAGCGGAAATCACACGTAAAAATGTTAATAAAGGTAAAATTTAATTAAGAATTTATATTATTTGCACTTTAGTGTAATTATATCTATGTATTGTATGTTGTAAGTTATTCGTATGTATACTTCTTAACATACGCATATTGTATAGGTACCTTTCCAATATGGTAAAGGTACCTATCCAATATGCGTATAGCGCGCATTGTCTCTTTTAATCTGGACTTAAAAGAGACCATGATTCTCTGAGTTTGTTTTGGTATTTCTTCTCAGAGGTCGTGAATTAGGAAACACCGGCCGCCAACTAGTAATTAAGCCATTCGATTTGTGAAAGTGTTCTTAAAAATATATATTTACCGAAATAAAATCTTGTATATAAAAATCTCATGTCTCGGTGTTTGTCGCTGAACTCCTCCAAAACGGCTGGACGGGTTATTACGTAATTCTGTAATATATTTGGCAGGTCTGAGAATCGGTTGTTGTTTTTCAACCCCTAGGTGATAAGGATGCTCGCATCAGACTTAATTTTATGACAAACCATTTTTTTTAATGATCTCGCATTTAAACAAAAACTTATAACCTTAAATTTTCAGTCTTCTACCACCAACCCCTATAATATGGCAAAACAGCGTTTGCTGGGTCAGCTAGTATCTTTATAATGTACTTTTATTTATATGTATATATTTGTTAATAATCTAGCAGTACTGGTGTTTGTATTTGTCTTCATATTATTATGTGGGGCCTAAAAACTTAACCGCTAATTGTTGGTGTAAATTAGTTTATTTTTATATTATCCTATGTAGGTATCATATATTAAAATATTTTACTTGTATTAATTGTATTTTTTTAATACTGAAATTATACTACTTTTTACTGGATTTATCACCGTATGTTTTTATTATTATTATTTAGTCTACCTAGGATGCTTATATAGAAGACTAGCTGCCTCCCGCAGCTTTGCCTGCATATAGATAAAAAGTAGCCTATGTGTTAATCTAGGTAATAAACTATATGTATGCTAACTTTCACTGAAATCTGTTAAGCGGTTTTTGCGTGAAAGAGTAACAACCAACCATCCATCCATCCATCCATCCATACTTACAAACTTTCGCGTATATTATAATATTAGTAGGAATAAGGATACTAAAAGTCGAGATTAAATAATATCAATCTACTTCGATAAAATCCGTGAAAAGAAGTTTATGTCAATGTCTAGTCGCGTAAGTTCATGAAATCAATATGAATTCTAATACTGACAAATCTTAGTGGAAAATATTTAACCTTAATACAAGCCTCTTTTTATCACGTAAAATTGCCTACTAAAGACCAATTTACATAATCAAAAATATTCTTTACACAATTTTATAAAACTAGTTTTTTCTAAATCGTCATTAAATAATTATCGATATTCGTGTGTCCCCCGCACTACTTCGGCGCCATTCTTTGGCATTATGAACCATTTTTTTTTCACTCGGCAAAGGATCGACGCGACTTTGTTCATTGCTGCGCATTCGGCCGATAACGGAGACGAATTTAAAAAAAAATTTGTTTGTCGATGGTACCAAACAAAAACATAGTGAATTTTTTTTTACGTATTTAATGTTAAGCTCTTAGGTACGTGGAATCGATAATTCTTTTTTATAGAAGTAGGTATATAACATACCTCATCGAGTTCAATAGGTGTTTTTTGCAATAGGATAAACATATTCCTACCTACAGCAGATTTGAATATATCATATACTCAAAGGCTGAAGGAAAAAACGTGAGGAAACCAGCATCCTTGTGAGATTTTCTCGATGGCGTGTGAAGCCTGCCAACTCGCAGTAGGCTAGCGTGGTGGACTATAGCCTAATCCCTCTCAAATGAGAGGAGACCTGTGCCCAGCAGTGGAACAGTAATCGGTTGGACGATGATGATCTCATCTAGAAAAAATAATTAAACTGTCGATAATTATCAACTACAGTAAAGCTATTATATCAAATCTGTTACGTATAATAATCATGTAAACAGTATGTGTTTTTAACAACCTAATAATGAAATAAGTCATTTTCCAAGGGAGCAGAAGGGGTAGGCAGATGTATACTAATATACACCCACATTTCGCTTATATATTTTAGGTCCCATGTAATAAAGGGCGAGCCCATTGCCATCAATAGTCTACGAATCCAAAATCCTCCGAGCTGGCACTACTGAAAATTGTGTAGGAGGAAGGGCATAGCGAGATTTCTCGCTCAAAATGAGCTGCCCGACTGGGGAAGTACCTCCGCCGTATAGAAGACCGCAGTGAATCAACAATAGTTGTCTTTCTGCGAGTGAGTAAGGTTACCAGAGCTCATTGGGAGAGTGACTATTCTGACAGCATTGGAATTCCGTTTGCTGTCAGTTCAGTAACTCCCTATTTGAAACCTAAACGGTTTCTAAAGGGTTTGGCTACGCATTTGCAAGCCTGTGGTGTTGCAAATATCTATGGGCGGCGGTCATCACTTACCATCAGGTGAACCGCCTGCTCGTTTGCCGCCTTATCACCATAAAAAACAAATAACACTGATCGACCTGGCAATCGAATCCAAAAACTCTTGCTCACCAGTCGCAATTACAACCATTAGACTAACGGTAGTTTCCAAAAAAAATCGTCACAATTAATGGTGTTTAAGTGACGTGGTCTAAACTGGTCTGTTTATTTTTGTTTGTTTGTTATACCTTCTTACAGAACAATTGAATCAATGTTGATAAATCTTAATACCTACGTAAGATACGTACAGATAGTTCGAGGAATACAAAGCGTAGTTGGTAGAGAGAGTGAATAATTTGTGAAATTAAATGAATGGCTTTTGTACTAGAAACGCAACCATTTTATTTTTCAAGGATAAACACAAAATCTTTATTTAAGTCTTCATCATCAACCCATTATTGGCCCACTGCTGGGCACGGGTCTCCTCTCATTTGAGAGGGATTAGGCTACTAATTAAGTACTAAAAGATATTTTTATAATTTATATTCACTCCATACAATAATGCCATACCGAGATTATTGTATGGAGTTGGATATTTTAGATCAAATTCTGTAATCTACACAATTACATTATTATGGTAAAATAAATATTAAAAAATAAGTTGTCAATTCTTACTGTATTTAATAGATACCTATCTTATTAATAAATTATCTCGATAAAGTTTGAGCAGCGTTGGGCAACGATCCCTAAACCAATATACGGGGTGTTACATTAGAGAATAGGGTTCCGCGTCAGGGTTGTCACTTACAAAAATTGTGGTTTATTCAAAAATATAATATAATCCTGCATTATTATTGTATTTTATTCAAAAATATATTACTTACTCTGCATTATTATAATGATTAAAAACAAGTTTTAAGTTATGTTGATTTATTTTGATGTAGTGATTCATTATAATTTATTGCACGTTAAATATTCAGTGAATGATATACTTAATTAATCAAACTAGCGACCCGCCCCGTCTTCGCACGGGTACAGTGTGCCTTTTCGTCCAGAGAAATAATTTTACAGACACTGTACATATATTTCTATCTGTCGTTGAATTCCCTGAGCTGTGGTAACCTAGTAGAGCTGTGGTAGCCTAGTGGTGAGACCAGTGGACTGAGATTTCAAAGGTCTCGAGTTCAAACCCATTGCACGCACTACTGACTTTTCGAAAGTTATGTGTGTATTTATCACATGCTCAAACGGTGAAGGAAAAACATCGTGAGGAAACTTGCTTGAGAGATATTATCGTGGGCGTGTGAAGTCTGCCAACCCGCAGTAGGCTAGCGTGGTGGACTACAGCCAATTCCCTCTCAAATGAGAGGAGACCCGTGCCCAGCAGTGGGACAATAATGGCTTGATGATGGTGATGGTTGAATTCCCAAAAACAACGACTACTTAATTTAATATACGCCTGTCCTCAATTGTGACAATCTCCCCATATAAACATAAGTTTTAAACCTTATTTCATCGTCTTGAAAATAAAAAATACGTCAAATTTATTTCTAACCAGAAGTTACTATTGAAATAACGAAAGACTTTAAAAATCTTAAAGTGACCCACAGTGTCTCACTTGATGTTTTTTCATTGTTATTTTGTACTGGATCCTTTTGTTATTTTAAGAAAAAGTAAATATTATTAGTGGGACACTTCTTATATGCATATTCTTTAATAAAACTCTCTATAGGCCTATGCCTATAGAGAGTGCCTAGTGTGAAGTATTTAGGCAATAGTTATTTCTTCTGAGAAATAAATGATTTCTTATTATTATTGGATTTCTTGTTTCTGTGAATATGACGAAATTCTATATAAAAGTTATATCTTAATTTACCTCTTTAGGGGGAAAATTCCCATAAAATATTTTCCTTATTAGATAAAATGCATCAAATACAATCAAAATTTCAAGAAATTTGACTGTATGTATGTATGTATAAGAATTTAGGTATTGCGTTGATGAATCACTCAAACTGTAACTGTAGTTTTTTTTATGTCACAAGCATGGCAAATAAGCACATGGCCATCCTGATGGTAAGCGGTTACCGTAGCCTATACACGTTTGCAACACCAGGTGTCGCTCGCGCGTTGCCGGCCCTGTAGAAACCGTATAGGTTTCTTGAAATAAGGGAGTTACTAAACTGACAGCAAATGGAATTCTCATGCTGTCAGAATAGGCGTCCCTCCAACGAGCTCTGGCAACCTTACTCACTCGCAGAAACACAACTAAGTTGTTTCTCTGTGGTCTTCTGTAAGACTGGAGGTACTTCCCCAGTCGGGCAGCTCAATTTGAGCGAGGAATCTCGTTATACCTCAAAAAATTGTTAATTGTGTGTTGAAAAACATATTGTACGTTTAAAACTAGATTTAAAGTAGTCGTCAGTAAAAAATAACATACCAACCGACTAAATTATTGTTATAATAATATTTCTTTGGATTGAACGCGAAAATATTAATAAAAATGACATCGACCCTCCTTTAGTCATCCGCAGTCGGGTAAATTTCGGCAGCCCTGATACAAACAAGTGTTAGTTCATTGTCGTACGATATGGAGGCCCTGTGTGCGACAAGGACCGACATTTGGGGTCCCTGTCGCACGCTACCTAGCTGCCTGACATAATATGCCAAAGGTTAGGGAAAAATGTTTGAAAAATACTTAGCTACTTTTGAGACAGGTAAATCTGATTCCTAATAACTATTACGTCATCAATTTATTTATTGGCCCACTGCTGGGCTTGGGCCTAGTCTACCACGCTGGTTTTAATCGAGAAAATCTACTCGCTATGTGTTTCATAAATAAATAATAATAATTATCTGGACATTATGACTTTATGACACAGTGCCATCTAGTTCCGAGCTAAGTAACGAGGCTTGTGTTACGGATACTAAATAGTTGATATACTACTTAGTTTTTTTTGTTATAAATATTTACCTATTATACTTAGAAATTATATTATGCCAACCCGCAGTAGGCTAGCGTGGTGGACTATAGCCTAATCCCTCTCAAATGAGAGGAGACCCGTGCCCAGCAGTGGGAGACGTTAATGGGTTGATGATGATGATGATCATACTGAGAAATATCCATATTTCAGGTAATATGTCCTGCAGTGGACGCCTAACCGTTGATGTGAGGTAAAATGCCCATGCTCATCACACAAACATTTGCCCCTACCGGTATTCGAACCCAAATCCCATACCACAGAAGCCAGCGTTTAATACCATTTTAATACCATAATTGGCTCGTCGATCAAACCCACGACCTTTGAAGGCTAATACTCCAATAACTAAGCAATCATTACTACTCACTAACAAATTAAATAACCCACACAACACAATCCAAATCAATCCTCAAAATGCCAAAACTCATTTGCAGAAATAAAAAAAAACACACACTACGTCGTCGATTAAAAAATAAAATGAAAAAAAAAAACAATCAATTACCATGCTAGCGGTACTTCCAAAGAGATTCAAGTTTCGAACTTTGAATCAATAAGTATAAAATTGAACCGTTAGACAGAGACAGCGGTGTATGAGTGAGCGAGACGGGTATACGTATGTCAGCTACGCTTACGCCTTGTTGCTAAGTTGAGCGATGGATTTTGAATTTTGTGTTTATATAAATTTTAATCTATTATCGAATAATAATTATATTTGTGTAAAGTAGGCAAATAAAGATAATTTTAAATATGTACATAAGATCACGCCTGTTGTCCCCAAAAGGTTAGTCAGCGGTGTACTAACGTACACCGACATTTCGCCAGTATGTTTTATGTCCCATGTAATAGGGGGCGAGCCTATTGCCATCAACCTGGCACGAATCCAAACTCCGAACTGCTACTGAGTATTCATAGAAAAACCCAATAACACTTAACTGGCCCTGGGAATCAAACCTAAAACCTCGAAATCGGAATTACAACCACTAGACCAACGAGGCACATCTTCACTATTTCATAAATTCTAAATATTTAAAAGTAATATCGCCAAACTACAATTTGTTGGCAATAAGTGCGCCCTGTCTTACCCGACTGCGTCAGAAGGAGGGTTGTAAACAAAAATGTTTGGACTTTAAAGGAGACCATGATTCTCTGAGTTTGTTTCGGAATTTCTTCTCAGAGGTCGTCAGTTAGGAAATGCCGACGCCAACTAGATACATATTAGGTAAAAGTGTCTTTAAAAAGATCTATTTACAGAAATAGACAATCACTTCAATCATTTCATTTCATTTATGTTTTTCGAGTGTATGGATTTATACATACTAATATAAAAAATGCGAAAATGTATCTGTCTGAAATATCGATTCCGCATACATACTAACTTCCATTCCCTTTTCAACTTTTTAACCGACTTCAAAAAAGGAAGAGATTATAAATTTGACCTTTTTTATGTTTCTGGGTGAACCGATTTCGATAATTCTTTTTATTTGAAAGCTGGTGCGAGTGGTCCCATTTCAATTTGGTCCTTGTTGTTCTGACCTTGAAGTCGGTTTTTTTTTCAAGAGAATTAATTATTAAGGTTTTATTTCCGTTATAATCCTATGTTCTTCCCGGGATCTTAAACTATCTCCATACAAAATTTCATCTGAATCGGTTCAGCGGTTAAAACGTGAAGAGGTGACAGACAAATAACAAATAGACACACTTTCGCACATTAATATGCATATGATGGATTTTTAACCGACTTCAATAAAGGAGGATGTTCTAATTCGCCTGTATTTTTTTAATATTTATTACCCAACTTTCGACTGGGTGAACCGATTTAGATGATTCATTTTTTATTTGAAAGCTGGTGCTTCCCGTGTGGTCCCATTTAAATTTGGTTCAGTTCTAAGATTTGAAGTCGGTTTTATTTAAATTAATCGTATAATTTTTAATTTCCGAAAATTTACAGAAAACGTGCAGTTTTAACTAAAGATAAAGGTCGAGGCTCACACTTGAGTCGAAGCGTCCAATTCTCAATGTCAAAAAATAATTTATACAAAGTAGGCCACATTTAATTGGCTCTTTTTGAATGTCGACCATCAACACAGCTCCCAAAAACGACCGCCCTTCACGGCTTCCTAGTGTTTTTGCTGGGAAGAATCGGCGCAACAAATTTTACCCAACAACACATTTTTCTCTTGTTGGCTCTAGGATTCATTAGAAGTCATTAAAGGTCCATATAAAATCCCTGATTGAGTTTTTGCAAGGTTTTTAGATCTCACCATCATCAACCCATTAATGTCCCACTGCTGGGCACAGGTCTCCTCTCAATTGAGAGGGATTAGGCTATAGGCTACCACGCTAGCCTACTGCGGTTTGGCAGACTTCACATGCCATCGAGAAATTCTCTCAAGCATGCAGGTTGCCTACCGATGTTTTCCTTCACCGTTTGAGCATGTGATAAATACACACATAACTTCCGAAGTCAGTGGTGCGTGCCTTGGGTTCGAACTCGAGACCTCTGACATCTCAGTCCACTGGTCACACCGCTAGGCTACCACAGCTCCTCGCTAGGCTACCACAGCTCCTCCTTAGATCCTGCTCCTTAGCTCCTTTTTAGATTTAAATTAATCTAAATCCTTAATTTATTACGTTAGCCTATTTTTGCTATATTGTCCTTCCTCCCCCTTCCTTAAATACACATTTAAGATTCTAAAAAAAATAAAATTAAAATCGTTTAGGTTTTGGTTTCCTCACGATAAATATGCACTTAACTTCCGAAATGTCAGTGGTGTGTGCTATGGGTTTGAACTTGAGTCCTTTGACATCTCATCCTACTGATAACACCACTAAGCTACCGCGTCTCTCTCTTTGAGCAAACTTAAGAACTATCAAGACTTAAAAAACTTAGTCGCCCCCTTCAACCTAAATCGTCTCACGTAATAAATAAAACAATCATATGAAAATTTAAGCCTTTTTTTGTTAATTCATTGAAATCTGGTTGACGATCTAAATCAATAAAATTTGCGATCAGCTGGAAGGTCATTCACCCCATCTGTCCGCCCGCCCGCTTATAGTGCACTGTGTACGATTTCATTACGAGAGTGTATGCAACAGTAATATCACCGATTTTCCATAAAAATATTCACCTTGATATAACTGCCCCGTTAGTTTAGTCGTCGTAAAGTGCGACTGCTGAGCTTGACTTCTTGGGTTCAATTTTCGAGCAGTGTTATTTATTGGGTTTTTCTATAGAATTCTCAGTAGCGTAGTTGTGATTCGTGACCAGTTGATGGCAATAGTCACACCCCCTATTATATGTATTATATGTGTATGGCATAATACATATACATATAATAAGGGTGCAAAACATACCGGCGAAATGTGCCTGTATGTATATTTGTACACCTCTGCTAAAACCCTTTGGGGAAGACAGGCGATATGGTATATTTTTACACAGATACCATGTGATACCATAAAAATTATCACTGGGTAGGTATTTTCTTAGAATATTGTTTAGTAAGAGAGTTGTGTCGTTATCCGACACAGTTGAAGATCTAACTGACGCTTAGATTACCGTAACTGGATTTTTTTAAATTCTTTGGCATCGAATGCTTGCTGTATAAAATAGACCTATGTTCAAAATTTCACTATTATGATATAATTGAAATGTTGTTTTGCCACATTATAGGAGTACCTACTTTTTAATGCCAAATCATAAAAACAATACAAAAAAATGTTTTATGAAAAAAAAAATTGGTGATCCTTGGCACCTAGAGGTGTAAAAATTGCCTACGACCGATTCTCAGACCTACCAAATATTTATACATACAAAATTTCATAATAATCCGTTCAGCCGTTTCGGACAAGTTTAGCGACAAACACCATCACACGAGATGTTTATAGGTATATCATCATAATCATCAACCCATATTCGTCCACTGCTGGACGTAGGCCTCCCCTTTTATATATAAGATGTTTCAATTTAAGATCAGTCAGGATAAATTGTTTTACGCGCCTCTATCCAGAAAACTCATAACATACTTGATGGATCGATTAATCCTCATCTTTATTGTTTCAGTTGGTCGGCTCTCCCTGCGGCCAACACGGCCAGTATACCTTCTACAAAGCCCTCCGCATCACGGGGCCCATAGACAAGATCATTGCCATCGGCGACTTCTTCTTCGTCAAGGTGTGGCAGGACTCCGAGCTGGTGTCTATAGGTGAGACTTTAAAATAAACTTTATTTTAATCTCCTGTGAGTGTGGCAAACAAAATTGCTTGACGTCTAACAGGAGACACGTGCCCTGTCTAAAATAAGATGATTATGTTAATATGTGTTACAAAATGAATGAAAACTTGACAAGTTAGAAAAAGAAAAGAAAAAGATTTAGTTTTTGGTATTTTGGTGTGTGCCATAATCATAGTTGTCAGGAAGAAATTGTTTTTAGCGATAAGACCTCCAATTGTACTTCATCATCATCATCATCACATCATCATATACCTATATATCTATCTATTTTAAACATATTATGTAGAACAGAAACCCTATTTATAGAGGTCAAAATTGTCCAAATTGCTCTTTTTCATGCGAGTAGAGTGAGAGTCGCTTTCTACAATTGAAAAGTAAACGCGATTATTGCGTACAGTGATGCGATTGACCAGTTCCATGTTCTCCAACCAATCAGAACATGGCCGTTTACGTTTTGTAGTAGTGACACTTATGTTTAGCGACAAAAGGGTGGAATAATACGTATAGACGCCCAATTCTCCAATAAACCTCTTTCGTTTTTTTGGCAACATGGAAATTTAAATTCCGTATTTTCAAAAACAAGCCCCGATTCTGATATTTCCTTCGTTCTTACAGGGGAACTACAACTCCTCTGGACAGATCGGGTCTCAGATCAGACCCTGGTCAGTCTCCGGCTGTATTTCCTGCCAGAGAACACGCCTGAAGGGAGGAACCAGCATGGCGAGGTAAGTCCAGTAGAAAAGAGAAAATCAGCGGCGTACTATCACATTCTTTTTATCAGAGCAGAACTGCCTCTTTAGTTGATAAGTCCTCTTAAGTGCGGTTGCGATTGTGGGCTGAAATCCTCTCTTTCGGTTAATCACGAAGTTTGGACTAAGACCCGATTAATGTCAATGTTGTCGCCGATTATTACGTTACGGCAAACAATCGGTATTCCTCTGCACAACTCTGCAGAGATACAATATGGTGTTTGAACTTCATATTCATTAAATTATTGTTGTGTTGACGTGTGTACTAGTTAAGTAAAAACCTTGCAGATTAAACAAGATATTAACGTCAAGCGTCAGCTGTTGAGGACAGCTTATGTAGGACCATTTGTGACACTTCGAAACCCTTCAGTGCGTTGTAGAGGATATTAAGTCGTCGGTCACGATTCTAATGCAAAAAACCCATGACAATTTTTACCTTCAGCTACAGATGTTTCACATCCAAAAATCAGAGGCACATCTTTTTAGGCGTTGCACAGGGTGATCCTCAGTTGGTCAGTTAAGAGGACCTTCACTTACGTGTTAACGGTCAGAGTCAAAATATGATTTATGCACAGTAGGTCAAATATAATTGGCTCTTTTTGAAAGTCAACAACAAAAGACAGCACCCAAAAACGCCCGCCCCTAGCTTCCTAGAGCTTTTGTTGGGAGGGTGAAGCGGCGCAACAAACTCCCCAGCAATACATTTCTGATTATTAATAAAACAAATATTAAATTTTATATTATAACGATATAGTGATCTTCGGAATGAGGTAATAATCCTATAAACTCCAAACTCTTCCTTAGAGGTCGGATGCCTTATTGGTTTCCACAACGTAAACAAATAAAAAAACTCTCCCACACACACAGAATATGTCCAAAATAGTCAAGAGGTTCTGCGATTTTGCCTTCAAATTACACATTCAACGTGTCTTGAAGACAGTATTAATATGTAACATAGTTATTATGTATTTATACCTGTATCTCCGATCGATACTTTGATAGACAGTCATCATCATCATCAACCCATTATTGTCCCACTGCTGGGCACGGGTCTCCTCTCATTTGAGGGGGATTAGGCTATAGTCCACCGCGCTAGCCTACTGCGGGTTGGCAGACTTCACATGCCATCAAGCATGCATGTTTCCTCACGATGTTTTCCTTCACCGTTTGAGCTTGTGATCCGAAAAGTCAGTGGTGCGGCGTGCCTTGGGTTTGAACTCGAGACCTCTGACATCTCAGTTTATTGGTCACACCACTAGGCTACCACAGCTCTTAGACAGACAGTAGACACAACTGAGAGACAGTAGAAATATTAAACGAAATTTTCTGTAAACAGATCTTTTAATGACACAAACAAGTCAATGTTAGTTTTTTAGTGCTTGACGGCCCCGGTTTTATCTAAACTCTGAGACACCATACTGTTTACTGTGGCGTATTGACGTTTGCAACACTAGAGGAGTCACTTGCGCGTTGTCGACTAAGTAAAATTATACTCCGTTTTTTGATGAGCGTTTTACAAAAAATTATATACCTAAATAATCTTTCTTTTTTAAAACTTCGCCCCACACTAGGATTTTCTCCTGTGTCGTGGGTGCGTTTACAAACACAAATTATCACATACACAAACGCCCAGCACCGGAACAACTACCTGTAGAACGTGCAAATATATGCTCCGTGCGGGGATCGAACCCGCAACCCGTGACGCACAAGCCGGTCGCTCAGCCTCTGCGCCAATCAGGTCGTCATGGTATTCCTGGACATTATGACACAAAGCCACCTAGTTCCGAGCTAAGCCACGAGATTTGTGATAGGTACGGATACATGATGGTTGATATAAGCTAAATGACGTCCACTGTTGGTCTGCTGGACCTATGTCCAACACACCAACAGCATTTGGAGAGGCTTATGATCTCTCCTAAGGTTTCGACGACGACGATCGGTCCTGCGCCGTCCGTTTTTTTTTTCAAGTGAAATTAAATATTCACGCTCCTCAGCAAAAATAAATGCATACGTGTTTCATCGTTTTTGGAAATTCATCCCCTGACGGGCGAAATGAGGAGGAGAAATTAGTATTAAATTGCGCGGGCGAAGCTGCGAGCATCAGCTAGTAAATACTTATTATACTTAGAAACATCCATGATCAGGTCCAATCAGTTCATGCTGATCACACGAACCCAGCCTTGCTATGCCTTTAATTATTATTATTAATTTAAGAGCTCAGCTCTTGTCGGTGGAGCAATCGCCACTGTTGTCTATCTCCTGCTTTCTGTTTGACTTCTTGATACGACTCGATTCCCACTTTTTCCTTCACTTGATCAACAAAACTTCGTCCTTCCTCTCTTTCCTTCAATTCTACCTTCTAGTATGGTTCTAAAGAAGTCGTCGTGTCGTATCAAATGGCCAAACATCTTCCCTCTCCTATTCTCTATGGTTCTTAACAGCTGTCTTTTCTCGCCTACAATCATAGCATCAGCTAGTAAATACATATTATACTCAGGAACATCCATGATTGAGGTCAATTCAGTGCATGCTGATCACACGAACCCAGCCGTGCTATGCCTATAATACAGCTTCAGAAATCGGGTCGTCAAATATATTCAAAGCGAACCTTCTGTTAATCTGTGTCACTTTAACCGGGAGAAATACAGGTCAAAGCTTGTGATACTGGCACACACTAGGCTGTGGTATCGGTCGATATTACAACCTAATAGTTAATTCCACTGAAGCAAATACTCACTGGTTACTTCAATACTAACTTAGGGGATTATTGATACTATGTACATATGATATTACTTTATAATATAGTAACGAATATCTTCATCATCATATCAAGCATTAGACGTCCACTGCTGGACATAGGTCTTCCCCAAGGATCGCCACGATGACCGGTCCTGCGTCACCCGACCTTTACCAGGTTCGTCGGTCCACCTTGCCGGGGGCCTGCCCACGCTGCGTGTTCCAGGACGTGGTTGCGAGAACGTTCAAGCCCCATCGACAATCCGTTCTTCGAGCGATGTGCCCTGATCACTGCCGCTTGAGTTTAATATTATGCATGTATTGTATATGTATATATTATTTAAGTTGATGTTAGATGTTTGCCGCCGAATTGCATCTACAAAAAAGGGGTAATTTTGTTAATAAATTTATATAAAACTAGCTGCCTCCTGCGGCTTTGCCTGTGTGGTTCATATAGAGATAAAAAGCCTGTGTTAATCCAGATAATAAAATATATGTATGCTAAATGCTATTTCATTCAAATCTGTTAAGCGGTTTTTGCGTGAAAGAGTAACAAACATTCATCCATCCATCCATTATCCATACTTACAAACTTTCGCGTTTATAATATTAGTAGGATTGAAGAAAAACTAGCCTATATTAATAATATTATAAAGAAACTTATGTGGACGAGGCAAAAGTGGTATGCAGGGACCGTAGCGCGAGGCATTCTGTAGTTTCTGCCTACCCCCATGGGATCAAGGCTTGTGTGTATGTATTATAAAGAAACATCTTATCCGTGATGACAATAAGTTATAATTTTTTAAATATTTATTGAATACCTGGGCGATGCCGAGTCGGGCCGTTAGTTGTAAATAAACTTATTGAGGAAAATATGCTTTTATAAGCTTATTTATAACAGTTGTCTGTATAAATAAATAATAATTCCGTCTTCAAATGCCAGAACTGGACCAAATTGGGAAGCACCAGATTTCAAATTAAAAAAGAATACTCAATATCCGTTCACACAGTCGAAAGTTATGAGGTAACAAACAAAAAATACAGTCGAATTGATAACTTCCTCCTTTTTCTGAAGTCGGTTAAAAACAGGAATAGATGTGGTATGCAGGGATCATAGCGCGTAGCGTTCTGTAGTTTCTGCTTGCCGCCGTGGGGAAAAAGGTCTCTCATTTGAGAGGCATTAGGCTATAGTCCACCACGCTAGCCTACTGCGGGTTGACATACTTCACACGCCATCGAGAATACCTCTCAAGCAAGCAGGTTTCCTCACGATGTTTTCCTTCACCATGCATGTGATAAATACGCACATAACTTCCGAAAAGTCAATGGTGTGGTTTGGGTTTAAAGCCGGGACCTGTGACATCTCAGTCCACTGGTCACACCACTAGACTACCACAGTTAATTAAGTTAATAGTAACATTAATTATTTTTAATCACAATCAAAATAAATTAATGACAATATTGACCTAGTTTGAAGCTACTGAACCCGATATAAAAACCGCAAGACCCCTACATAACCCTAGAAGATTCGTTTTAAAATAAGCGAAGTTCAGAAATCGAGAGAGCGCTGCGAACGCGACCGATCCGCCGTCTCCCTCCCACTGGCAGATTGTCGTAGTGCTGTCTCTCTCTAATCCCTATTTGGTAACACCAACTATTTCATGGATGAAATTACTGTTGGCGTACAGTGTTTGTCACAAGCGGTAGCGGGAGCGGGTCATATTTTGAAAAAAATTATGGCAAATACTTTTGTAGCCAAGTACTGTTTTACTAGCGTGTGTTCCCGTAGAATTAGTAATTTTAATCTAATCTGCTTTTGTGTCAACCTTTTCGTCCTTTAAAGGTTTGATTTCCGAATCATCGGTTCAACAGTTAAGCGTGAAGAGGTAACAAACAGACGGTCATATTTTCGCATTTATAATATTAGTATGTATATCCAAATGATGAAATAGCGTGTGCAGTCATAGGTATGTAGTACATACATAGGCTTAATACCGTTATTACGTCATATAGATTATTAAAACTCCAACTCCAAGAAATTTTAGGAGTTAGTAAAAACTAACTCCTAAAATTTCCTTTTCCTATTTCTCCTAGCGCCATAAAGATCAATAATAAAAATAGTTACATACATTCACGCACACATATAGGTATATATTCTCATTATCATCTATCCATTGTCTCATTGCTAAATTCTGTATCCAATGAGATAAGACTACGAATGAAAAGGGTCTCCTTTTGGTCTCAATCTGACACCACGCCATAGTCACTGCTTGTAGACTTCACATGCCTTCGAGAAGATTCTAATTACTTGTAATATCCCTGTACGAATTATTGTTTCTTTTTAATTTTGGGATTTTATAAACTAGTGTTTGTAGTTTGGTATACTACTGTCTGTCGAAGTTACGTGCGTGTCTATCACATGCTCAAACGGTGAAGGAACACCTGCATGCCTGATTTTTTTCCTTGACAGTGAGTGAAACCTTCCAATCTGCATTCCAGAGAGACCCGTGCCCAGCCGTGGGATAGTATGTAGTTTCACAAGAAGTTCAAACAAAATATGTTATTATTCAAAACAGAAGGTTCTCCAATTCCACTACATTTTTGGTCAACAACATTACTGAGTCATCTTTATATTATTATAATGTGTATGTATGTATTGTAATGCATATTTCCTACGTGACATCAGTCTCAAGTTCAAGTATGATACATAATTATTATTAATTGAAATTCTTATCAAAATATATCAATCACGCTCTATGTGCGTGTTATCTTCTCGGTGATATTTTAAATGTTAAAGTATGCTCAAGTACATATATTTTATTTAAATAAACTTTTTTTTTTTGTCTTTTTCGTTGGTCTTATAGTTATATTTATGACCGTATGCTTGGCGTGAGGTCTTCAGGCCGAATGATATGTTAAGTTTATTTAAAGAATTTTCTTCAAAATTCTCATGAACAGTTCTGAAGGTTGCATTTTAGTCCGTTTAAGCTCGCCCCCTATAATATAATGGGAGTTAAACAAATGCGCGCTTACTGTGGGTGTATTTAAAAACACTTCTGCTCAAACCTTAAAGGTTAATTAATATGCTTGAAGATCGCTTATAAAGGAATCATTCTTCGTAGCATGTTGATAGTAAATGGAAATAAATATATTTAATTATTATAGGTGGCAGGAACGAATAAGGAATCCTACTAAGTTATTTTAAATACCTTAGCGTGTATATACCACACGCTAAGGTATTTAAAATAACTTAGTAGGATTCGGTGAGAGACAGAGATAGAGATTCAGATAGAGATTTTTATACTGCCACTAGCTTTTGCTCGCGTCTTCGTCTGCGTGAAATTTGTAATTTTATTTCCACCCCCATTTCCCCCTTTTAAGGGATGAAAACTATCGTATGTCCTTCCCCGGAACTCAAACTATCTCTATATCAAATTTCATCTCAATCGGTTCAGCGGTTATAGCGTGAAGAGGTAACAGACAGATAGACAGACAGACAGACACACTTTTGCATTGATAATATTAGTTTGGAAGTATGGATATGGATATAACTAGCGTATCTCTGAAGTGATGGGAACAGCAGATTAACAATATTAATGTATTATGTTTTTTTTATTAATACTAGGTATACTGTACATAGTATCACTATTTATTCGGTTCTTGAGCTACCAACCATATTAACCACTACTCACCAGGCCAATACACTTATTTTAAATTAAACTTATTAATAATACGCTGATGCAGTTAAAACTAAAAAACTCACACAAAGAAAAAACTAACCAATACTATTTGTTATCGCTTGTACCACAGACCTGTACCTATTGCTGAACGTAAGCAAGCGATTTACGCTCTTATTGCCGCCGCATAACCGTGAGATTCCCGTGCGGCGGGCGGAGTAATTTTGTAGTACGTTATGGGGATTTTTGTACTAGGACTTATAAGGTTTGAGCGTTGCTTGTGAGTAATTATTTTGGGAAATGTATTGTATGAAGTAAATAAATATATTTGGACATTTAGTTCGTCATTTAGTTCCGAGCTGAGCAATGAAGCTTGTGCTACGGATACTAGATGGGTGATGCATTACAATTATTTTTTCTTTTGGAAATATGTACATACATATTATACACAGAAACATCCATGACTCAGGTTCAAAAATGTTTATGCCCATGATGTAAACATTTGCCCTTAAGTGGGATTCACGGAAAGCACCAATATCACTGCGCTTTATGCGCATCGTATTTTATTTCAATTGCTAATAATATTGTTTTACTTAACTATACAAAATAATGCATTTTATAAATTTTTACATTTATGATTGGTTATTATAATTTCAATCCAGATGTTTCGAAAAAGTAGTTTTATTTCAACGATTAATAATCGCGTCAGTATACAAAATCAACAATTAACACTGCTGTGCCCTCTCTATGTGTTATAAGCATCGTCATAAATAATCAATTAAGTAAAACAACATAAAAAAGAATTTAAATGGACAATGTACGAGGTAATTACTTTATGTTCAAGGTAATTAGGTAAGTAGTTGTGTAACATTGTGTTAGGTAATACCCAGAGACGTAAAGAAACATTTGAAAAGTGTCTTCAAAATATAGATAGATAGATAGATAGAGTATTCTTTATTGTACATACACCAAAGATACAACAATATGAAATATACAGAAAGTATGAAGTACAATTGAAACATTGTTACATTTATCCTATTTATATCTTTTTCTTTATGGAAATAAGGGGGCAAACGGGCATGAGGCTCACCTGATGGTAAGTGATTACCGCCGCCCATGGATATCTGCAACACCAGAGGACGTGCAAATGCGTTGCTCGCCTTTCAAGAAAGAATAATATAATAATAATTATAATAATATCTTATTATAATTTATTAGCATTTCCCTCCCAATTTCGCACGGGCAGCAATGAGTACATACTAAAGTACCAACTACCCTTCTCTTTAGGGTTCTTTTCTAGAAATATCCATTTTACGTATATTTCTACTTTCGTACCATCATCATCAACCCATTATTGTCCCACTGCTGGGCACGGGTCTCCTCTCATTTGAGAGGGATTAGGCTATAGTCCACCACGCTAGCCTACTGCAGGTTGGATGTTTTCACGATGTTTTCCTTCACCGTCTGAGCATATGATAAATACGCACATAACTTCCGAAAAGTCAGTGGTGCCTTGGGTTTGAAGTCGAGAGCTCTGAAATCTCAGTCCACTGGTTTCACCGCTAGGCTACCATAGCTTTCGTATACATAATATTAAGTACCTAATGGTTTAGATCATTATTTTACTATTAATGTAAAAATGCGTTAGTTACTTTCTAAATATTTGTATTTAATTTTTACATGTGTACAGTTAAAGATTATAAATATTTTGCTAACAAATACTTTTTCGAAAAGCTTTCTCTTTCATCCTGATCATTAACTTCATAATGGTTAAAAGTTATGCATAAGTAAATAACTAATCGCAATACATTAATAATACTCCAGTAATTGTTTATCAAAAAATAAATAATAATAATAGCAACAAATATCAAGACCCACCGGGTGCAGTACACAATACACTAGCTAGAACTGCGACGCCATGTGACGACTTTAGAGTTAGGAGTGCCGTGGAGCCGTGTTCATACTAAACTTATTGTCATATTATTTTATTTGTTATAGTTTAATTTATACTTATTGTTATTAATAAAAGTAAAGTGAATATACTGATTTCTTAGACTTACGCGAATATACTTGATATTAAAGTATATTTTTTTAGGCTGAAGTAATATCAGTGTTCTGTGATAAAATTCGTAATAAGTAATAATAATAACATTTCAATAAAGTTAATATTTAATGTGTTTTATTCGGTTCATTTTTTTTATAGAAAAAGGTAGTTACGATTCCTACGGAATTGTAAACCCAAATAGCTTTATTTATAGGTATGGTATTATCATAAGTTTGAACTATCAATTAATAATTTTATCTAAAGTCAATAAGGCTTTACCGTCTGATACGAGGTATTTTTAGGCTTAACGATAAATTATATTTATTTCTGTAAATAGATCTTTCAAGGGCACTCCTACCACTCTATTATACTTATTTATGATATTTTTTGGAACTTGGAGAAATATTTATTGACTGCTAACGTGTAGTCATTATATTCTCTAGAAGATATTAGAAAATTAGAATTATATATTATTATTATTATGTAAGAATTGTATGATAACGAATGCCCGTTGCATGATAATTGATTATTTAATATTATTAAAGTTTAATAAACATATTGATTTTATCTTACATATTGATCTTACACTTACGCGAATGTTAGACATTGAAATAAAACTACTTTTGGCAGTTTTTATGATGGACAGTTTTACTGTGGGTATAAAGGATAGTCGGGATTAAAATGATTGCTGTGGGTATATCACATGAGGTTATTCCATGATGACTACACTGGGGAAACATATACCGGGATCGAGATAATATCTAGAAGAAAAAGGTAAAACATATTTATTTCATCAATAACTTATAAATGAGATAAAATATTTTTCTTACTTGTAAGTACAATAATGAAACCCCATAAAAATGATCTAAATATAATCAATAATTAAAGGGCTAAATTTATATACTATAAAGCTATATGTTAGTTTTTTAGTTATAAAATCGAATGTTGGCTTGATTAGTAAGCCAAAACGCATTCAAATAAATAAATAACTTAAAAATAATACAAGAAGATATGGAATTAAAAATAATAATCCAACAACGGAACAGTTAGGCCAATAATAATGGTATATAACGAGTGTCCCTAGGTATAAACATTATCTTATCTGAGTTCATTCTCTGTGTAAATAACTGATAACACCACACGCCGGTACAATTGGGCACTCAACGGCTAAACGGCATTTCAGTTATTACCATAAAATAATTATATTTTCCGGATTTTCTTCGATATATTGATATTATTTCAACCCGTCATGTCCATCCTTTACAGCAACAATTGCTACTGAGTTAAAATAATATCAATATATCCTGATATTTTTATAATTCTGTTTTTTTTATATATCTATATCTATTGTCGCGTAGTGTAAGAAATTAATAAAAAATATTTTTTAAGACAATAATCTTCTAATTTTTGAATAGCCATGCAGTATGTAAAGTAACTTCAAATACTCCTCATAAGAGATAAGTAGATTTCGAAATAAAACAAAGACTTACAAAGGAATAATAATATTGTTATTTTAAGTCAGTACAGTTTTCCGTTCGCTTATACTTCAAGTAATCGCATTGATATAATTTTTTTCGTTTACACTCAAGAATGCTTTTTGTGTTTCAAGATAAACGTAGAAAACGATTGTCTAAGTCTTAACTTTTTGTAGGTCAAATGTAACTGTTATATTTTATTTGTTACACTTACTTAAATACTACATTTTGAAATATAGGTACATTCTGGTACATATACTTTTTTAAGGGTTTTATCGCGGTATATTGACTTTTATAATATCAACAAAATTAAAAAAAAAGAATAATCAACAAAAGAAGAATATTGAAATCCTTAAAAATTGACTTAATCATTGATATATTTTTAATCAGCTTACAATATGCAATGAGCACAGTTGAATCATCATACTCTTTAATAATGTATAATATAGGTATAAGTAATCAATGCTTTTTAAATCCAAATAAGTACAAAACATTTCATTTCATTTAATAAATTTCTTACGTTTACGCGAATAAGACATGGAAATAAAACGACTTTTATTTACTTTGGCTAAACACAAGCTTTCTGCTAATAGATTTAGGTAGGTGGGTTTATGCTTTTCTTAGTGCAAAAACGACCAATTAAAACTCAATTATACATATTTATTTATAACTTTTTCTATACATACTTCTTTTGCAATATTATAAAGAGTAAAGATTAGATTTTTTGCTTGTTTGTACTGAATAAGCTCCTAAACGACTGGACTGATCTAAATAATTCTTTTAGTATTAGAATGCGTGATGAACATAAGCTATATATTTGTAAAAAAATATTATAAATCCATGCCTATCCATGCGAAGCCGCTACTATATACATATTTATTTGTAAATTTAAATTTTAAACTTTAGCGTCTTTTGTGAAGGAAAAATAATAGAAAAACGAACACACAAGTCGACTCTAAGCCATTCCAGTTAAGCAATTATTTACCAGCGACGCGGCGCTCGGGCAGGGCTGCCAACCAACAGATTATATTTTTTAATGATGCCAACATTTGAATAATGTGTCGTGTGTTAGCCTGTGACCGTGGGTTTACTTGTCTATACTAATATTGCGGCAATCGACGATATTAACGTCATCTTCATCATATTTACCTAATGCGAAAATACATAATTTTGTCTGTCTGTCTGTTACCTCTGCACGCTTTAACAGCTGAACCGATTTAGATGAAATTTGGTATGGAGATAGTTTGATTACCGGTGGGGGATATAGGGTGGTTCTTGTCTTGGAAATCATCCTCTAAATGGGCAGACCTTTTCTGCCCATTTAGAGGTGGAGATTGGATAAAATTTCTAATTCTACGCAGATAAAGTCACAGGCAAAAGATACCTTACAAATAAATTCGTTTTTAACCGACTTACAAAAGGAGGAGGTTTTCAATTCGACTGTATTTTTTTTTAATATTTGTTACCTCATAACTGTGGATTGGGTGAACGGATGTTGAAAATTATTTTTTTATATGAAAGCTGATGCTTTCCGTGTGGTCCCATACAAATGGTGAGGATCTGATGAGTGGATCCTTGGAAAATCGAGAGAAACCCTCAAATTTTCTACATAGATGACGCGTTTATCTGGTCAATACTTGCGTACCTACGGACTGAACAAAGACTATAAAACCACATACTCGTTGGGACTGAATAGCACAGCGATATTACAACTGCCTTTCTTTTGATTTTACTCGTGTTTTGATTTAACTGTTTTTGCGAATTAACGATAATAGTTAGGTAGATATATTAACCTGATAAAATTTTTGTGAGTTATCATAAGTACTATAAACACAGCGTACATTATTTTTTGTATCACTATTATTAACCGACTTTAAAAAAGAGGCGGTTTTGTTCCGATGTTTTCTTAATGTTTGATTAAACAGGACTTGTAGACATTTTATTCCTTGGTTTACGTTATCATCATATTAACCGTAAGATGTCCACCGCTGGACTTCGTGGCGATACTTGGGAGAGACCTATGTCCAGCAGTAGACGACTATTATCAAAAAATCGCAAAAAAAGTTATTTTATTTTGATGTCTAGTAGTTTAAAAAAAATCCACACTAGGTGTTTCAAATATATAATATACAACTTATTATGTATGTGGGTGTACATTAGTACACCTCTGCCTAACCCTTCGGGGACAATCGGCGTGATGATAGGTCTAGGTTATTATGTTTATGGCACAAAACTGAAACCTAATATTTTTGCTAACACAGTACCGTTGGCAAGGACGATACTCGGGTTTTTTTTATTATTTTACTCCGTGAGCCATCCGAATCGAAGTCAGCCGTTCTCAAAGGTACGGTTAGCAAAAAAATCTAACTGTTTTTGAATAATAACAGTTTGTAAGTATACAAAACATTTTAACACAAGTTTACCCTGTTTTGGTTAATTTTTTTGCGATATTGGATAAAATAAAGATTAATAACTTTTTTGTATGTTATAAAAAAATCTATAACGAAAATTGACATGCATAAAAAAATGCATGCAGAAAATTGACATATTATGCATGCCTTTTGGTCAACATGTTAGAATACGTGTTTAGGAAATTAGGAATACAACATGTAGGTAATCTGACCAGTAAACACCGTTTATTCGCGTCAAATGGACGAAATCTTTAACCACATAAAAAATTCTTATTTAAACATTTCAACTATAAACATTTTACATGTGAATGGCCAAAGTGCTGTCTCTTTCACTTACATGCAAAGTGAAAGAGAGGTCAGTATATTTGAAAGTCTTAACTTCAGCTTTTAATTATATTAGTACAAAATTAGATTTTATTACACTGTAGTAAGCATTAACAACTTACTGATGATATCCGTAATTATTAATATTACAAATGCGAAAGTGTGTCTGTCTGTCTGTCTGTCTGTCTGTTACCTCCTCACGCTTAAACCACTGAACCGATTTGAATGAAATTTGGTATACATAGGATAGTTTACTTCCCGGAAATCATCCCTTCAAAGGGAGAAAAGGGGATGGAAATTAAATTACTAATTTTACGCAGACGAAATCGCGGGCAAAAGCTAAAAATAAAGTAAAATGTAAAATTTAAAAAAATAATATTTTATAGGTTTTTAACATTGGCTGTTTTTGCCAACGCTACCCCACCCTACGCTACCGCTACGTGTATTATCGGCATATCTTGGCTGACTACAGCGATACGGTCGGGCACAGAAGTGTTACTGGTTTTAATAATAATAATAATAAAGGCGCGCACAAATTAAGTAACATAACATGTTATAAACCATTGTTATATAACATTTTTATTAATTTTTACAACAATGTTATAACATATGCGCGTGAATAGATACGATAGTGACACTGTAATTGTTATATAACAATGTTATTAATTATTATTTTATTCATTTATCATATACATAAATTTACAAAGCTTAAAAACCAAGATAGTTTTTGGGTGACACACTCATTCTGCACGTTCATTTAAAAATAATACCTAGAATGTAAAACATTCATCATATCAACCGCTAGACATCCACTGCTGGACATAGGTCTCCCCCAAGGATCGCCACGACGACCGGTCCTGCGCCACCCGCATCCAGCGGTTTCAAGCGACCTTCAACAGGTCGTCAGTCCACCTTGCCGGGGGCCTGCCCACGCTGCGTCACACCCAAAACACCCCTAGATCGTTCAAATATTTACTCCGTGCGGAGATCAAACCCGCAACCCGCGACGCACAAGCCAATCAAGTCATCAGGTCGTCAAGGGTTGATGATTTTGATGACACACGCAGATGTGTGGGAGCCTGTTTACAAGACAACAAACGAAACAACAAACTTCAGGGTACGTGAGGGACGGGGTTTGGCCGTTCTGTAGTTATAATATCCATAGAACATAAAGCAAAAAGACGTTACACAACTCAAATACGTTTTATGTACTGATATTTCATTTTACATAAAAATATCTAAAAACTTAAAACTCGGTAGTTGTGTAGATGTAATGCATAATGTATTGATGTCAAGGTTTGAGACGACCCGCGGCTATTGAATTATTACCAGCTACGTACATATGGCATAACGGCGGCAAGTTGCGGAGTAAACTCAACAACTTGAACAAGCCCCTAACGTATGACAACGTGTGTCAGTGTTTAAAACCACAACGGTGGGAAACAAGGATGCGGCTCACCTGATGGTAAGTGATGACCGCCGCCCATGGACATTTGCAACACCAGAGGCTTGCAAATGCGTTGCCAAACCCCTTAGAAACCATTCAGGTTTCTTAAATAGGGAGTTACTGAACTGACAGCAAACGGAATTCCCATGCTGTCAGAATAGTCACTCCCCCAATGAGCTTTGGTAACCTTACTCACTCGCAGAAACACAACTATTGTTGATTCACTGCGGTGTTCTGTAAGGGGGAGGTACTTCCCCAGTCGGGCAGCGAGATTTGGGCGAGAAGTCTCGCTATGCCCTACCTCCTAGTAAGTGGAATTATAAAGATTTAAATAAACTGATATATAATTTAGTCTAGTACGGTGGTATTTAAACCTCTATGGCTAGGTCATGAATAACGTACTCTGCATGAGACGATTTTACGAATACCTAAGACAATCGAATGTGGTAGTTACGAGCTAGAAGCCAGCCCGAATGACAAGCAATTTATTATTAGAATTTTAATATTCAGGTCCGTCCGTCTGTCTGTCTGTCATCAGGCTGTATCTCATGAACCGTGATAGCTAGACAGTCGAAATGTTCACAGATGATGTATTTCTAATGCCGCTATAACGACAAATACTAAAAATATAATAAAATACAGATTTAAGGGGTCTCGGCACAAAAAACCGACTCGCACTTGGCCGGTTTTTCACATACATACATACATTGACGACCCAATTAGTCCAGCGGTAGTTAACACTGCCTGCTGTGCTATAGGTCCTGGGTTCGAATCCCAAGATTTTGTATCCGAGTCATGATGTATCTATGTATAATTAGTATGTATTTAAAACAAAAAAAGTATATATGTACTATATCAACTAACTAGTATCCGTAACACAAGCCTCGTAGCTTACCACGGAACTAGATGGCGCTGTGTCATAATGTCCAGAAATATTTATTTATTTACATAGAAACATTCATACAGGTACATTCTCATCATACAAATACAACGGAAGGCAGACTTAATACAACCGTCTTAATAGTGGTGTGACGTCACAGCTCAGTAATTCTGACATTAGTCTGTCATTATATTGTCCTTCTTGCTAGACCAGGAGAATACAGACTTATGCGACTACTAGACATTGGAATAAAACTACTTTTTTAACCGACTTCGAATACTTCTTGACTATATAGTATCCGTAATACAAGCCTCGTTGCTTAGCTCGGCGTTGTGACATAATGTCCAGAACTATTTATATTTATATGACACAGCGCCATCTAGTTCCGAGCTAAGCAACGAGGCTTGTGTTACGGATACTAGATAGTTGATCTATTACATAATTATATATACTTTTTTTTGTAAATACATACATATTATACATAGATACATCCATGACCCGGATACAAATGTTTATGCTCATCACACAAACATTTGTCCCTACCGGGATTCGAACCCAGGACCCATAGCACAGAAGGCAGCGTAAACTACCGCTGAGCTAATTGGATCGTCATATTATTATATTTTCACCGATTTCTCTGTTAAGTGTTTTTATGTAAGAAATATTTTCAGGACTCAATATCAAAGCTTAACTTCAAAAAATAAAACCGTTTAAAAAGGTATAATTTGATATTTAAGTTCTGTAAATATTTATTTTTAACCAATTTCAAAAAGGGGGAGGTTCTCAATTCGGTTGGTATTTTTTTAAGGACATGTTTTTTACAAGTCAATTAATAATCATTATTAAATGGCGGCCGGTGTTTCTTAGCTGATGACCTCTGAGCAGAAAAACCAAAACTCTAAGTGTCATGGTCCCTTTAAAGTCCAGATTTAATGGTATTTAATATGCGAGTGACACCATGTATTACTTACTTACTATAGTTACTTTACTTAATATTATAAACGCGAAAGTCTGTCTGTCTGTCTGTTAACTCTTCTCGCTTAAACCGCTGAACAGATTTAGATAAATAAGTGCGGAGATAGTTTGAGCTTAGGTTTGTGTATTAACTTAATTATCCGTTTTTAAAATCTAAAATACATTGCGCAGAAAAATAACGTTACATTATCTGTGACTAACATATTAAACTTTAATTTTATTTAAACAAAAATTTAAATTCCGTATGAAAACTTAAATAATAATAACTCTAGCTATGAAAAATTTACCAAAAAACAACCCTTACTTTTATGTGTCTCGTAGTTCATAATTCTAAAATATTTGTTAATTAATACTTATATCTACTCGTGCGAAGCCGCGGCTAGTTTCAAATATATTTGGCGACCAGTCAGCGTAAACTAATATGTATATCTTTAACAAAAACCAATTCAAATATTTTATAAACTTGTAAAAAATTCCTCCAAAACCCAACGTGTGTCGCCCCTACCATGCAGTATTGAAAACAGTATGACGTAACATTCTTACATAACACGGGAATATCTGCCTTATAAGTTCTAGTTAAGGTTGAATATCGATTGCAAGTGTTATCTGTGTAGTGGTGACCGTAAAATTATCTGTCAATGTGTGCGTATATTAAACATGGAGAGTTGAGCGGCAAAGTATTGTAACTCGGTTTGTTAATGCATTGAAATAAAACTTACTTAACTACTTTGTATTGATTTTATTTAATATACCATCACCACTGTCGTACCCGAAGGGTAAGGCAGAGGTGTTATAAAGTACACCCGCAGTTCGCAGGTATGTTTTTAGGTCCCATGTAATAGCACGAATCTAAACTCCGAGCCACTACTGAGAGTTTCATAGTAAAATCCAATAACACTTTGCACGAACTGGGAATCAAAATCAAGACCTCAGACCCACACAATCGCCCTTAAAGACCACTAGACCAACGAGTATACCTATAATAGTAACCAAGTGATAATGATTACAAACCATACAATGAATTTCATTTAGACCTATTTCAATCTCCACAATTAGCAATTTAAATAGTTACATATTTATTTCAAACCGCAAATTAAACATGAATTAGTACATCAATTAAATTGCTGTCGTCTAAACCACTTATAAAGCAAAAATGTAATTATCTATTATAGAACTAGGTATTTCAAACGCGTGTAATTAAATTAGTTATGTAAGCACAGTATGATCGACTTATAGTGTTTGCGTAGCGTTCTGAGTCAGTGTTTTATAAACAACAATATAATACATAGTGAAGCGACTGATTTACATTAGTATTTTATATTTAAATAGCTTCTGCCTGCATCATTGTCTGCGTAGAATAAGTTATTTAGGTAGCTCGTTTTTTAACTGGTTTTTCATCAATCTGCTTATCGTAAGAAAAAGTTAAATTATAAAAGTTTTACATGAAGTTATTTTTTCACAATCTTTCACCCATCTTTTCATGCCAGGGATTAAAACTATCCTATGTCCTTCCCCGAGATACAAACTTACTCCATACCAATACATCCATACACTCACGCCTTTTTCCCATGGGGGTAGGCAGAAACTACAGATTGCCACGCGCTACGGTCCCTGCATACCACTTTTGCCTCGTCCACATTCATACATCTCGTCATGCACGCGCGCCCGTTACGAGTACTACCCACCTGACCATTTTTTGAAGGAGTTCGCCAATTTTTTTTTTTTTTTTTTTTTTATTTATCAGAAATACATTCACAACAATTTGTTTTTTCCATAATGCCACTTAAACCTCTTGGGTTTGAGTGTGGCACTTACAATTTCTCGTAAAGTAATATACATGCTAGATATAATTAATTTAGAATTATACAAATGAAACATGTTCAGTTCAGTTAGTTAATTTTACAGGACAGATGATAAAAATCAAATCATCTATTCCATATACATTAATTAGAATCAGTTAACAATTTTATAAAAAACAATATTCTGTTTGTATAATATGGGTAGATGTAAGCTAATAGGTACTACAGTTTTGATAAAAAATGATTTTTAAATTTGAACTTTATATTTTTGTTAGTGATAGTTTTGCGTATGTCGGTAGGTAAAGAATTAATGAGCCGTGGAATAAGATAAGCGCTCGTCCGTTCTCCATAGAAATTTTTTGCCGGTGCAATAACTAGTTTCTTTTGTGCGACTCGACGTGTGTATACAGGATGATCTATTTCGCACTGTACCTGTTTGTTAAAGAATTGTTCCTTTAAGAGGCTAAACATGACTTTATCATGTATTGGTAGTGTACCGCAATGTTTGAAGAGTTCAGAGTAATTAAAAAAATTTGTTCTCACCTTTGGCAATACTATCAATTTTAAAATTCTGAGCTGTAATTTAAAGATTGAGTCGAGGTAGGTTTTGAAGGTACGACCATAACTGGACAGCCCATATGCTACAACTGAATCAAAAAATGCATTATACAATAGGAGTCTGGTTTTGTAAGGTAACCGATTTTTAATTATGTAAAATTTTGCTAAGATAGCCCGTAATTTATCACAGACTCGGACAATATGTGGTCCCCAGTTAAACTTACTATCTACAAGTAAACCTAAGTACATATGAGTATCAACCTGCTCAATTAATGGACATGCAGACATACACATCCCTGGAGCCCTGTGTAGACATGTGTGGGTATGAGCAATTAATTTTGGCTCATGGGCGTTACATTTCAAGTAGGATGATTTTATATGCATTAACTTCGTCTTTTTGGGATTCAGTACTAGTCCCACATCGTGACACCACATGTTAAGCCTATCAAAGTCATCTTGCAGGAGTAAGCTGATTTCGCCTACGTCCTTACCTGCGATAAGGAGGCATGTGTCATCAGCGAACTGATAAGATTGGCAGTTATGGAGTAATGTGTCCATATCATTCACGTATGATAAGAAATGTAATGGACCACACACAGATCCTTGAGCTGTTCCATACGTGACAGATATTGTATCACTGAGGCTATCCGCAATTCGGACCTGATATTTCCTATTTTTAAGATAGTCGACACACCAACCATAAATAGGACCTCTTAGACCTGAGTCTTCTAGCTTTTTTAATAACTTGCTATGATCTAGGGTGTCAAAAGCTCGAGAAAAGTCAATAAACAGAGCGAGGACGTGATTTCTGTCATTGAGTGCAGAATTGACATAATCTGTGAATTTTGATAGAAGTGAAGTAGTACTTTTGTTTGACTGAAATCCAAATTGAGTCTCGGTAATGATTTTATTTTTATCATAAAAATTATATATTTGATTACAGATGAATTTTTCTACAATTTTATCTATTGATGATAATAACGTAATCGGACGGTAGTTATTTTCGCTGTTACGCTTACCTTTTTTGAATACTGGTCTCACACATCCTAATTTAAGGACATCTGGGTAAATGCCCGTGCCTACGCTGACATTTATAAGATTAGCAATGGCAGATGAAATCTTGTTGCTTATGGTATGTATGTCAAAAACGCTGATATTGTCGACGCCTGGAGCTTTTCTGCTATTTAATGATTTGATAAGCCTTTCAATTTTATGTGGAGTGGCTGTTTGGAATCTCATACTGACATCAGCCAGTTTAGTTGCATGACTAGTTAAAAGAGGAACCGCACAGTTAGGTAAAATTTCTTTTACAGATTTATCAAACCCGTAGGCAAATATATTTGATATTTCCAGAGGTGATAGGTTTTTGGAACTAAAAGCATCGAGAATGAACTTATCAATGGATTGCGTCACCCTACCACATAATGAGTTAACTATATTCCAAAGTTTTTTCGGATTACAATAGTTTGCCTTAATTTGGTCCTTGTTATATTTATTTCTGTAAAATTCAATTGTTTTGTGAACTTTATTACGCAATTTATTATATTTCAATCGTAGAATATAGTTATTTGAATCTTTTTTCCAGAGTTTAAAGCATTCATCCCTCAATTCACATAATGTTGCAATATTGCTATTTAGCCACGGGTAGTTCTTTCTCACTTTATTTTTAATATTAATTTTACGCTTCGACTCTGTGAGTGCCCTCTTGAAAGCATCTGCTATAAACTCATGGATAGAATCAGAGGTAGTAAGGTTATTTGTCTCATCCCAATTTATATCGCTAAGCACATCATATTTAATTTTTTTGTCGTTACAGTATCTAGGGTGAGACGCATCCTGTATATAGTAGCGTTCGGGCGAGCTGCTGGTTAGACAGACTACGGTGGCACGGTGGTCGGCCAGAACAGTGTCTAATACCGCCGCGTAAGGTACTAACGTGTGTGATCGCGTGAATATATGATCTAAGCACGACGGTGATCTTAGGTCGGTGTATGTCCTTCTAGGGCGCCCCCACCCGGCGTTTCCACGGACATCCGCCTTATAAATTCCTTTCGTCCTCTCAAACATCCTCCATACCAAATTTCATTTGAATTGGTTTTAACACGAACAGATAACATACAATCACATGACTGTCGCATTTATAATGTTAGTAAAGATTAAATCTGCGATGTAATTATGTATAAGAGATTTTTTATAATCGTTTTTCCGGATTTTGATGCGATATTCTTATTACTTATTTTCGTCCAAACATGTGAGCAATTTAACAATATACCGCGATCCTTAAAAAAAGTAGTTTTATTTCAACATCTACTCATCATCATCGACCCATTAATGTCCCACTGCTGGGCACGGGTGTCCTCTCAATTGAGAGGGATTAGGCTATAGCCACGCTAGCCTACTGCGGGTTGGCAGACTTCACATGCCATCGAGAATTCTCTCGAGCATGCAGGTTTCCTCACGATGTTTTCCTTCACAGTTTGAGCATGTGATAAATACGCACATAACTTCCGAAAAGTCAGTGGTGCGTGCCTTGGATTCGAACTCGAGACCTCTGACATCTCAGTCCACTGGTTACACCGCTAGGCTACCACAGCTCCTATTACATACACCTACTATTTAGCCGTAACTAAGAAAATTCACTCGTAATGTTATCATAATGCCAGCCGACAGTGCGAGTTACACCGCTTGGGCGCTCCGCCGCATAAATATCAATGTACAATCGGGGTAATTTCTCTACTCTGCTACATGTTGAGGCGCCTGGCTCCGCCTGTTGGCGCTACATTATTAATAAATAATGTATTTAAACTGTGATAGCGTAGTGGTGTGAACTGGGTACTGTGGAGAAGAGGGTCTGATGTACAATCCCAAGATAACGCACCACTTTTTTTTTACATTAAGTAGGTTGGCGTTTGACCATAATCTCACCTGATGCTAAGTGACGATGTGATTTGAGATTTAGCATGCTATCTAGCTAGTGCTAGTACCTAGAATATAACTACTCCATTGACTTTTCTGAGTCAAATTCAATTCAATAGGTTTTTTTTTTTCAAATTAAATTTTTCAAGCATTTGCGAAACGTTAACATTCCAGTTTCACGCTTATGGAGAAGAATCTGGCAAGAAACTCATTGACAATAATAAAAAAAAAATTGGGATTGCAGTACAATTTTCTGGTAACAGGAGTGCGAGGTCAATAGTCGAAATAAGTCACTTGAGCATTTATATATGACATGCTCAAACGGTGAAGGAAAACATCGTGAGGAAACATGAATGTCTGAGAGATTCCCTCTCTTAGCGTGGTGGACTATAGCCTAATCCCTCTCAAATGAGAGGAGACCCGTGCCCAGCTGAGCTGACGAACAATGAGCAGTTTTGATGATGTAATAATGTACTCATATCAATATCTTACGTAATAATTATAATGATGGACGCTAACACATGAGGCTGTGTATAAGATCAGAGTTGCACAGACAGCCATCAAGCGAGTCACTAAACCAACGAGGCAGTTATTGTTGGCTGGAGGCACTGTTTGGTGCTTCGCCAAAAAAGTCCGGTTACATTGATAAAGCTCCCTAAACTACAAGATCGGGTTCCCAATAAATCAGAAGAAGGATAAAGGTCCGAGACTTTGGTAAGTTCATTCTTCTTCTTCTTATGGTGTCAATGGCCTAAAAAACGTCTGAATAGTAAGAGGCCACTTCAATGGCGTTAGGCGTGGCCAGACAGAGATCAGTTCATTATGGGGCTCAAATGGAGTTAGGTGGGACACATGGCGAGGAGAAGAGACGATAGGTGGAGCAAAACGCTCACTGAGTAGTGGCGAAGAGGCCATAAACTTAGTGTTGGACGTCCGGCGGCGAGATTTGTCGACGATATCGCTCAGTTTGCGGGTCGAATCTGGACGAGATTGGCACAGGACCGAAGCGAATGGCATGCATGGAAAGAGGCCTATACCCAGCAGTGGGATCAGAAAGGCTCATGTGAAAGTGGGTGATGATGTTATAATGGCCGTATGTTTAATATGTTATTTGTTTAAAGGCTTTTTATATGCCAGTAGGTCTCAAGCACGACTGCTGAGGTTGAGACAGATGTTAGATCGCCATGTCGAGCGAAGTCCTATAATACGCTGAAATTTTCGACAGATAGGGCAAAATTCCTCGCTCCAATCTCGCCGCCCGGCTGGGGAAGTACCTCCGCCTTACAGAAGACCGCAGTGAAACAACAATAGTTGTGTTTCTGCGAGTGAGTAAGGTTACCAGAGTTGGTTGGGGAGTGACTATTCTGACAGCATGGGAATTCCGTTTGCAGTTAGTTTAGTAACTCTCTTATTTTAAGAATACTAGACGGTTTCTTTAATCCGGCACAGATTAGGCCACCACGCTAGCCTAGTGCGGTTTGGCAGAGAAGAATATCTCTCAAGCATGCACAGGTTTCCTCACAGGCTTCCTTTACCGTTTGAGCATGTGGTGCACGTGCGTGCCTTTGGTGTAACTCGAGACCCTTGACATCTCAGTACTAGGCTACGAAAGCTGCCTGTTTCTTTGTTTGTCTATCATCATCATCATCAACCCATTATTGTCCCACTGCTGGGCACGGATCTCCTCTCATTTAAGAAGGATTAGGCGATAGTCCACCACGCTAGCCTACTGCGGGTTGGTAGACTTCACATGCCATCGAGACAAATCTCTCAAGCATGCAGGTTTCCTCACGATGTTTTCCTTCACCTTTTGAGCATAACTTCCGAAAAGTCAGGGGGTGCGTGCCTTGGGTTTGAACTCGACACCTTTGACATCTCAGTCCACTGGTTACGCCACTAGGCTACCACAGCTCTTTTTTGGTTATCTATACTAATATTATAAAGTGGCAAGATTTGATTGCTTGCTTGTTTGTTTGTTTGCATTGAATAGGCTCCGAAACTACTGGACCGATTTGAATAATTCTTTCACCATTAGAATGCTACGCTATTTGTGTTGAACATAGGCTATATTTTATTTAAAAAAATGTTAGGGATCCGTATGAAAAATTCAATTGAACTTTTTTTTTTTTAAATATATTTTAAATACTTCAAATCTACCTGTGCTAAATTGGGGCGGTCCGCTAGTAATAAATAATCTTAAAAACTTCATATTAATATTAGAAATACACTCCTAATGAAGTTATATTAAAAAAAAAACAGGATACTCTAATTAAAATAGTACATAAAAACATCAGTCAAAGTCAAAAATGACAATCTACTATTACTTTTTTATTCATTTGTTAAGATTGTGGTTTATTTGTTGGTGTGTGTATCAGCGTGTATGTGTGTGATTGTTAGTGTGTTTAGTTTTACTTTTAATGTAATATTTTAGTGTCTTTGGTTTTAATTGAAGGGCATCATATTTTTACGTCTTGTATGAATAAAATATAATAATGGTATTATTTTTTATTTACACGTGCTTGTATGTAAAGTTTATTTTAGTCTGTCTTTATTATATGGTCCTTTTTAATATATTAATATTTATTAAGTTCTAATAAATCGATGTTTGTTTGTACGTAGCGAGATAGATGTCGCTACAAACGGATTTACGTCCAAAAAGCCTTAAAGCATATCCTTAAGATTCTAAACCTACGGGTGCTTGAAAGATTGAAGCTGAAAGAGTAATATTTCCGCGAAACAGAGTACATAACAGAGTACATAACAGAGTACATAACAGCCATAACGTGATTTGCAACAACCTTTGAGTTAAACTAATAACTTTTAAAGTCGACGCATTAATTGTTCTGTACAGCAAGCTAAGATATTTTGATAATATTTTTTGACGACCCATTTGGCTCAGCGGTAGGTAACCGCTTGCTGTGCTATGGGTCCCGAGAACGAATGCCGGTAGGTACAAATGTTTGTGTGCTGAGCATCAATATTTGTTTCCGAGTCATGGATGTATCTATGTATAATATGTATGTATTTACAAAAAAAAGTATATATGTAGTATATCAACCAACTTGTATCCATAACACAAGCCTCGTTGCTTAGCACGGAACTAGATGGCGCTGTGTCATGATGTCCAGGAATATTTATTTATTTATATTTTAATTCCATCCACCAAAGAAACTCCAAGCATTGCTCTCTCCATTGCACGCTGAGCGACGTAGTAAGCGATAAATAAATTAATATAGCTATTGGTGTAGCACATACTGTTTGTACTACATACGGCTAGCCTCATTGATAAGGTTTTATATCCCTGCGCTGATAACAGACGTGGCCACCACAAACTCACAAACACTTTTGTCTCGACTGTACTCGTTGATAACGAACCGCCCACTGCTGGACTAGAGCTGAATTAAGATGAATCTACAGATTCTTACACTAACGCGAATATACATTGAAATTAAACTATAAATAAATATAACCGGATATTATATTATGCGAAAATTATTTGTTATTTTAAACAAACAAGTTAAAAAAATATATGTAATAAAAATAATAAACAATCCTAATATTTATAATTAAAAAAATCTTCTATAGTGTAGAAGTAGTTTTCAGTAAGCCAAGCCTTTAGTTGTATTTTAAATTTAAAGTCGACTCTTGAATATATTTTGGGATTATCATCATTCTACTGTTTTGCTTGTGAAAAGTGCTTCTCAATCTTTCCATTTTTAGTTTTGTCGGATCCCTTTGTGTGAATTTACAATAGTCGCTGACCTTCGGATGTAGATGAGGATGACACAGCGCCATCTAGTTTGGAGATAAGCAGTCGAGACTTGTGTTACGGATACTAGATGGTTCTTTACACTCCATTCATATATTTTTATTTTGTAAACACATTCCTAAAATATTATACATATTACATAGATAATATCTTCACAAATGTTTTCCCCTACCGGAATTCCAACTCAGGACCCCAAGACCCACAGATGGGTACCTTTTAATACCGGTGCGCTAATCGGGTAAATAAAATCAATATATGTATTTATTACATGCTCAAACGGTGAAGGAAAACGTTAGGAAACCTGTATGCTTGAGAGATTTTCTCGATCGCATGTGAAGTCTGCCAACCCGCAGTAGGCTAGCGTGTTGGACTATAGCCTAATCCCTCTCGAAAATGAGAGGAGACCCATGCCCAGCAGTGGTACAATAATGGGTTGATGATGATGTACAATAAAATCCTATAGACTATAGATATTCGGGTAAGTGAAATCAAGTAAATACAAATTCTAACATTATTATATCGAAAATGAATGTCGCCGTCCCACAAAAGACTCAATCGATTGACATTTATCAAATAAAATAAAAATACACTACCTACCTACTCACTCGCTTGGTTTACATAAACGCTACTTAAACCCTTCGCGCGGGACAGAGATAGAAGATGTTCCGCCAACTGTGGAGCCGGCGGATGTTTGTTGTTGCTCGGCTTTTTTCTCGTGAAAGTGATTTATGTTTGCATTTTTGTGTTGGTGATGACGTACTGTTATACCGTGTAAGAATTTCATTTTTTTTTCTAAGTTAATCTGTTTTTTTTCATGGGTATATACAGTAATTTACAGTCTAAATATAACGCGTTAAATTTCGTAAAAAAAAGAAGTAAACTGTTAAATAAATCTGTTTCTATGTTAATATTTGTTGTTTTTTGTATTTTCTCCGAAAACTTAATAAATCTGTCAACATTAGAAAGCTGCATTAGGGATCCGTATGGAAATTTCAATAATGTAACCCAAACGTTGACAAAAATACCGAATAAAAAACAAGTGAAGTCTCCCGAAGTTTATAATTTGTTAAATGTCTTTTAAATACACGTGCAAAGTCGGGGCTGGTTGCTAGATTAAAATAAACACGAAATAAATCAATAATCAAACAAATTAAGTATTTGTATAATGCAAGGTTACTTAATAAAAACTTCAATGACGACCTTCAAGACTTAGTTATTTTATGTATAAATATTAATATCCTTTCAACGTTTTATCAAAAAACCTAACTTAATTACCTAATATAACCAAGTACAGGAAGTTTGATGTTGCCGAATTTACATAAAATACAAATATCGATTCTTTTTCTTATTAATAATACAGCTCATTTCTAATTATCATAAAACGTTTTTCCTTTAAAATTAGACGTTTAAAATTACGGTAGATGATTTAAGGGGGAGGGGGTCGACCATGTATTTTTTTTTCTTACAATTGGAGGGGCAGTCTTGTTGGAGTTTAAAACGCTAAGTTTAGAGATAGAGAGACAAGAGTTTAAAATACATCTTTAAATTAAAATTTGTTCTTACCTATATTTTTAACCGACTTTAAAAAAGAGGCGGTTACATGTGCCGATGTTTTTTTTTATGTATGTTCATCGATTACTCGATTACACCAATTTGTTCGCTAGGGTATACTCCCAAGTTGGTCCTATTTTAACCACGTCAGAATCTGATGATGGAATCCTAGGGAAATCGAGAGCAATCCTCTAATTTTATAGGAAATTATCACGTATTTCATATAATTTCTAAAGCTGCTCATGTATTTGCGTCTGATAATCATCATTTTATGTTGATGACCTGATGATGGAAGGTACAAGACTCCAAAAATAGTACAATTTTACTGTGGATGTAGGTTAAAAGTAGGATATTTTTATAGGTTAATTAGTGAAGATTTGGTTTATTAGATTTAGTATTATTTTTAACTTTTTAGTGCTTTTAAATATTTTTGAAGTCGGTTTTATTTTTGTTATTTCCTTTAGATTTTTACGTAATAAACATTAAAAATAGGGGTTCGACTGATTTTTATTTTTTTCTTACATAGGGAGGAGGGCTCAAATACTGTCCAAATGAGACGTAATAAATGGATTGCGCTTAACCATATTTTAATAATTTTAAATTGGACGTGGAAAAGTCTATATAAAACGGACGCAATTCTAGTAAATCTGTGAAACATTTGACAAGCTTCCAATCAATTTCGCCCGCCTGCGCAGCTGCAACCAATACGTACATATTCAATTTATTTACGATAACACATTTCTATGACGGGGATATTTAAACGAATCTGTCTTTAATTTTTGGCCGGTAATTAGATCTAGTGTTATTTTTTTTATTTATTTTTTAAAAAATAACGTTTACCCACACATAGGATTTTCTCCTGTGTCGTGGGTGCGTTTACAAACACAAATTTTCACATACACAAACGCCCAGACCCGGAAGAAATACCTGTAGAACGTACAAATATTTGCTCCGTGCGGGGATCGAACCCCCTACCCGTGACTCACAAGCCTGTCGCTCAGCCTCTGCGCCAATCAGGTCATCAAAAAATAAAAATTTATTTTTTATTACGTTATAAACATATTGACGGCTCGGTTGGCGCAGTTGTCGAGCCCACCCCAGAATGGTCCAGTGCCCACCCTAGGATGTTGGGCTACTGATTAGAAATTCTCATACGGTGGACTGTGTCCTCCCCAGGTGCCCACACCAGGAGGAGCCAAGCGCCCCCTGGAGGAAAAAACTAGATACGTCCATGGGTATTGTGAAAATGTGTGTTTGTAACCCCACAGAACTCATAGTGTGGTTCAACAATAAAAAAATCTTTTCACAAAAATAAAAAGATCATTATAAACTAACAGTAAAAATAAGACGGAACTTTAAATAAATTATTTAATTATTATTAATTGCTTGGTAATCTGTAATACAGGTTTTACCTACCATAGACACCAGTCTCTATACTGTGTATTCTAATGTGAATTGTACTGTAATATCTACGATGATGAGAAAACAAATAAACTTATTATTATTAAAAATATTATAGCACAAAGTCGTCTTCACCGCGTATCTGTTCCAACTGTGAAAAAATATCGGGCGCATACCTATTTGCCGCGACGGCAAGGGCTGTCACCCGCACGTAATTATTATTATTAATATTTTTATTTAAACTATTGTTAAAATTAGTGACCGATTACCGCAGTGGTGGTAAAGGTTGCCTTGCGTGTAAGAGTCCCGGTAGGTGCAAATATTATTGTGATGAGAATTGACATATTTTGTACCTAAGTCATGTTCTATTGTGTATTAACAAAAAAATAATCTATGCAGTATATTTATATAGTTACCACAACAAAAGCTTCGTCGCTTAGCTCGCAACTAGATGGCGCTGTGTCATAATATATATATCAGCCTATTGCCGTCCACTGCTGAACGTAGGCCTCCCCCAAAGAGCGCCAGCCATCCCGGTCTGTGTCATTACGTGTGCGTTTTTGCTGTTTATAGTAAAATAATGTATGAATTTTATTTTTGTTAAAACATGTTGACTTTATTCACGCCTTTATTAGTTCAAAGTACTTATCAATTAGTTTTAATGAATAGTTTTAAGTATTATCTCTTGAAAACCACCTAAACGTTTCTAATTCCATGTCACTAACACTTACTAAATGTACAGATATCATTTTGTATTCTGCTAACAGTCTCATATTGTGTCCAAGGTCATAAAGAGACAGTGAAAGTTACCAAACCTCTTTTTTTTTTGTTTTATTACCAAACAATACATTTTAATAATAATTACTTTATACAAAACACTGACTTTTACTTTTTTACGTAAGAGCCGGAAACTAAAAGGGATTTTGGACGTTTTTCTTGTAGCTTGTGTTTGTGTGTTTGTACAATCTACACAATACGCACAAATACCCAAACATGGAAGTCCTATAATATAATATTTTGATAAAAATACATTTTCATATTAAGTTAGAAGACTAGAGGTATACAAAACATTGATTCTTACATTTACCCAAATACTAAATATTAAAATTAATTATTTTAATTTATTAAATAAATAATAAATATAATTTTATCTCGGTGACCACAGTCTGCCAGTGACCGAGGATGCTGTTGAGGTTTCGAAACGTCGGGCTTGAAACAGTATAAAAAAAATTTGCTCACATATTTTTCCCAAGGGGGCAGGCAGAAACTAACTTATTTAAAAAAAAATAACTTATATCAAAAGTATTATCTCATCGAGCACAACCTTTAGCGAGCACTTTGTCATTAAAATCTACTCGTAATCTTATTGATAAACAATGACAATAGGTCCTGTTATCTTTCCGTGTCGTCACCTTACTAATGTATGATAACGCTCCATCGCATTACATCGGCGGACTGACGTATTTTACATCTACTAGTCGTATGTATTATTAGTTCTGTTACTGTATAATCTATCTATCTATCTATCCAGCCGGTGACACCCACTGCTGAGTAAAGGCCTCTTCTCTATAACGCCACTGTCGCCGATCTTGTGCAAGTCGCACCCACTGATTCCCCACTGCCTTCACAATGTCGTCGTTACTGTATAAATATGATTATAATATTGAAAAAAAAACAGCAATTTTTGAACCGACTTCAAAAATAATAATAAATATTCCTGGACATTATGACACAGCGCCATCTAGTCCCGAGCTAAGCAACGAGGCTTGTGTTACGGATACTAGTTGGTTGATATACTACATATATATACTTTTTTTGTAAATACATACATATTATATATAGATACATCCATGACTCGGATACAAATGTTTATGCTCATCACAAAAACATTTGATCCTACCGGGATTCGAACCCGGGACCCATAGCACAGAAGGCAGTGTTAACTACCGGTGGACTAATTGGGTCGTCAAAAAGGCGGAGGTTCTGAATTCGACTGTATTATTTTTATTTTTTTTATTCAAATATGATGGTATAGGAAAATGTAGTCAATTTTGTATAATATTTCATGTAAACGGTGATACAGCGTTTTTTTCTGATGAGTGTAAATTTATCAATAGCGTTCATGCTTATCTCTACACACAATAACAGATAACAATTAATATTTTCATGATTAGTTTTTTTTTTTAATATTCCTGCTTCGAAAATAAGAGGTTCTCGAGTTTTTCTCAATTGATTCTGTTTACTGGTTTATTCGTTTCTGTTAGTTTATTTAAGAGTATTTAAGACTAGCCTAGCGGCATCTAAAATGCTAAATCTCCCACCTGTGCAAATTGTGCCGAGACCCACGAGACCAAAGACTGTCCGCATAAAGACGAGTTAAACTTTACCCCGACTTGCGTCGCGTGCAAACGTTTTAAGAAAGCGTCCAACCATCGTTGCGGGTCACAAGATTGTGGCACGTATAAATTGAAATTAGAGCAACTAGTGCTTAATACTAACTACTAACTAGGATGGCTGGTTTTTCTATTGGACAATTAAATTTACATAACGACAGGGTGGCGACGTCTGAGCTAGATACATTAATTACGGAATATAATTTGGACATTGTACTAATCCAAGAACAGTATCAAAACGCGAGTTTACGTAACAAGGTAGTACAACTTAATGGCAAAGCACGAGCTGGAATTTTTGTATCGCGTTCTTCAAACATAACTGTAACATCTTTGCGTAATCTCATGACCCCACACTGTGCCGTAGCGGAGATTTCATCGGCATCGTTTAAAGTTTATGTTGTGAGCTATTATTTTCAATATTCTGACCCTGTTGGTCCTCATATTCACAATCTCCGTAATGTCTTGCGGTCACTTGCGGGCTGCAAAATAATCATTGGCGCTGACGTTAACGCGTCATCGCCACTCTGGTATGGCAAGGTTCGGTCCACGGACTCTGAACGGCGCCACGCCGTTGAGGATTTCATCGCTGAGATGAACCTATCAGTTCACAATACTCCCGATGCACCACCTACTTATTGCAGCCTCATGGGCGAATCTTGTATTGACGTCACACTTTCTAGTGCCGACGTCCGCTTGGATAGGTGGCGTGTCCTCCCAGACGCGTCATGTAGTGATCATCGCTTAATCGTGTACGAGTTTATCCCTATGTTAACGCAAGGTTCTAATCAATATCAAGCTCAAAATTTTAGATATAAGTCTAAGGGCGCAGATTGGCAATTTTTTAGTTCATTGTTCGCGTCACAAGCCAAGGACTTCACTCGGGACGGATTGTCAGCTGAAGAGTGTGCTGAAATCATGTTAGACACCTTCACTTACTGTGCTGATATTGCCATTGGTCGAGGTTCTATGACCAATATCCGTAGATGTGATTGGTGGAGTGCCTATTTAGTAGAACAACGTAAATTTTTTCGAAGAGCGCGTAGAAAATTAAATAAACTAAAAAAACATCAAGTTAGGGGTGACTCACTCACCCTTGCCCTAAATACGTTTAGAGTTGCCAGATCCCGGTACAAAGCATCTGTGGAAAAATCTAAGAATAATTTACTGCACAAAGTTGTCCAAAAACTCGAAAGTGAAGGCCCGTGGTCGCCCCTATACCACGAGTTCAAAGCAAACAGGTCGATAGACCTAGCTTATATTCAAAACATTAAAGTTAACAACACACATACCGCTGGTATAGAAGAGACAACGGAATGCCTACTTAACACTCTTATTCCGGACGACTCATCTTCTGATGACAACGATTACCACCGTCAGATCAGAGCCTGGGCAGCTGAACCACCAATGTCACCTATGTCAAACCTCCCCTCTATTGACGAATTCTCAAACGTCGTTAAAAAACTGCCGGTAAATAAGTCATCAGGGGATGATAAAATATCTAATCGGATGATTAAGGAAGCCTGTAAAACAGCCGGTGACTGTATACTAACTGTTTACTGTCGGTGTATTTCTGAGGGCGTTTTCCCGCGTGTATGGCGTCGCGGCTTTATTCGAATAATACCAAAAAGTGGCGACAAGCCCCCGGACGACCCTAAGTCTTACCGCCCCATAACATTACTGCCTTCATTGGGGAAACTCCTCGAACGTTTAATTGTTCCACGTTTGTTACCGGACGGGCCTAAATTTCATAATAACCAATTCGGGTTTACCATAGGCAAATCTACAACTGACGCCGCACTCTCTGTTAGAACGATAGTAAATAATTCGAATTGTAAATACGTCGTCGGCATTTTCCTTGACATCTCTGGTGCTTTCGACAACGCTTGGTGGCCGATGTTACTGCTTAAATTAAAAAGTCGTGGTTGCTTTAGAAATATCTACACTCTTATATACTCGTACTTCTTACACGGAACCGTTAAACTGACACTTGGGCACCATTCTGTGTCGAAGGCACTGACTATGGGATGTCCTCAAGGTTCTGTAATCGGGCCGTACCTTTGGAATCTGGGATTTGATGATTTTCTCGCGATACCGCTCCCGCACGGCTGTTCATTGACTGGTTACGCGGACGATGGCCTTCTGCTCATTCAGTCAAATACGCGGTCTGGTCTCGAAAACTTAGCCCACTCGTGTTTACATTTAATATCCGCGTGGGGCGAACGGAACCGCTTAACATTCGCGCCGCAAAAAACCTTTCAACTAATCTTGAAAGGTAGTCTTAAATCCTCGCCTAGCATCAAATTCGATAACGTCACCGTAAAAAGAAAGGAGTCAGTGTGTTACCTCGGTCTCGTACTAGAAAAAAATTTTTCATTTATTGAACACATTAAAACTGTGGGTGAAAAAGCTAAACGTAACTTTTATGCTTTGACTAGAATATCTACGGCTACATGGGGTTTATCTTTTCATACATTAAAAACCATCTATGGGGCTACTTACCTAGGCTGTATGTGCTACGGAGCACCTGTTTGGGCCGATAGGGCCACCTTAGGTGCGGTACGACGTAAGTTACTTCAAAGTCAGCGTCTAGCATTGATATTTTTATGTAAAGCATATAGGACTGTTAGTACGGAAGCACTACCAGTACTCGCGGGAGTGCTGCCAGTCGATCTCGAGGCACAACGACGTGCTGCAATGTATTTCGCTTCAAGAGTGCACTTGAAAAATGAATTCCTTTTAGAACGTGACCGGGCTAAGATTATTAGATTGTTTAAACCCCAGGCCGACGTTTGGGAGGAACTCTTAGACGAATGGCAGATAAGGTGGGATTCTTCTACTAAGGGCCGCCATCTCCACCAATTCTTTCCATCCGTTCGTGAGCGGCTGGAGAGGACTTGGTTGGAGGTGGACCACTGTGTTGCCCAATTCCTTACAGGACACGGCAACTTTAAAAGTAAATTGTTTTCATTTAAGCTTGTCTCCTCACCATTGTGCCCTTGTTCAACGAACTGTGAATACGAGCAATCTGCACATCATATCCTGTGGGAGTGTAGTCTATGGCAAAGTGAACGCAATATTATGCTCGATAGTTTGCAAATTATATCTGGGGTGATTTATTACTCGGACCTTGTTGCGACTAGGATGAATTTCCGTGCGTTTAAGCGTTTTTGCCATACCTATTATTGGAATCAGATATAATAGCTCACATTATTAGGACCCATAACTTATTAATTTATCATCCGTGGTGCCTGGCAACTGGGCTTAACTCAGTTGTAAACATCTGTTCTCATATCAATGACATGTAAATTCTATTCTGTCTCTCGCTTGATAAGGAGGGAAGTGAAAAAACTGATATTTTTCTTACTCCTCCTATATAACTTCATGATTAATTTCGCTGCGGGTTCCAAGACAGTTAAAATCATTCCCCTGGGACACGTCGGACTTCATTGTCTCGACGATTTTCTGGATAGTTACTATTGTTGATCCTGGTTTACAGGAGTTGCAGTAGTAGGGATTTGGGTGGTGGGCAAGTCCCATAAAAAAAAAAAAAAAAATAGCCTAGCGGCACCTCCCGGCTCTGCACCGGTGTACATAATTTTTTTTATCTCATTTTTTTCTGGTTATAAATATAGCCTATGTTACTACTATAAGATATAACTACGACGAAGTAATCAGTAATTTTGTTTTAAAAATATGTATGTTTATTTTATTTATTTACAAATATGTCAATCGACTATCTTTTATTGTGCTTTTCACAGCCCTGCGTCCTCGAATGTGCGCTTGCTTTACTTAGCTCGGTGCAGCCGCAAAACTTAGCTAGCGTACATTTGCGTTCAGTTAATTTATTTATTACAATTTTTTTTCTTTGTTTGTGTGCTTCTGTTATTTTTTCTCCATTTTCTGCTTAAAGATGACGTGACGTGTATACATATGTACCGAACAGGTGTAGAAGATGAAAGAAATTTAATTGATTTTGTACTTGAAACAACAATTTTAGAGATAGGCAACTTTTTATGCAATGTGTGTACGAATATTCAACAAACTACGCAGTTCTTTAAAAATACTTAATTCCATACTGTTTAAAATAAAATTATATGAATGGCTTAATGAAAATAACTTCTATTCTACTAAAGACTTCTTTGAACTAAATACAAAATGGTGTAAACTAATGTAACCATAATGCCGACAAACGTTTGCATGCTTTAACTTTAAGCAAAAACATAATTGATCCTATATTGTAGCTTAACACCTTATACACAATGTTTTTACGCAAATAAAGATATTATTATTATTATCTATATACCATGCGGGCAAAGCCGCGGGAGGCAGCTAGTAAAGCACAGCTACAGCTAGTAACCACAAAGCAACAGAATAGTAAGCTACAAACAGACATTACATTTTGCCGTTACCCGGTTCGCCAGTACTCGCCACTTCCGCGGCAAACGTTTCGTAAGCGCCGCGACGTCACATACCGTCGGCTGCGGCGCGCAACGTCTTGATACTTGCATATTTTATTATTTATTTTACGTTAACTGAAACTGCCTCGTTGGTCTAGTGGACGTACATTGCGACTGTCGAGCAAGAGGTTTTGGGTTCCCAGGTCGAGCAATGTGATATTAGGTTTTTCTATGAAATTCTCAGTAGCAGCACGGAGTTTGCCCCCTATTACATGGGACCTAAAAACATGCATTGTACACCTCTGCCTAACCGTTCGGGGACGACAAGCGTGATGGTATGTTATGTATACAGTATATACTTAAAAAGGTACTGTAATTATATAATTATTATATTCTTTATTGAAAGGCCGGCAACGCATTTGCACGTCCCCTGGTGTTGCAGATGTCCATGGGCGGCGGTAATCACTTACCATCAGGTGAGCCTCCTGCCCGTTTGCCCCCTTATTTCCATAAAAAAAATAATATAATTATTAACTTTTCGCATTTTTGGGAGTCGACCCCCCTCCCTCCCTAAATCGTCTTACGTAATACATAAATGAATGGCTCCTTTAAAGTTTTTAAACTGTTTACTCTGTAAGCGTCACAAAAAGAATAAAATGACGGCTTCCATTTCGTAAATTTCGAAATTTGTATATTTTTTCAACCATAATAGTATTGGTACTTTTTTACTCTACAACAGTCGCGTTAAACGTCGAAATTATAGCAACAGTTATAGAGCGACTGTTCAGTTTTGATACTAGTTATTTAGTTTTTTAACCGACCAAAAAAATGAGGAAGTTCTTAAGTCGACTATGTATTTGTGTATGTATTACATCGTACATTTCACATCAAACTGCATTATTCTCATATTGATGTTGCATATAAACATTGTAAAGGAATTGACTTCCTATATCGTAATTTGTATTTATTTAAAAGAGTATCTATGGAGTTTCTTGCCGGTTCTTCTCCATAGACCTACTTTTTGGAACCGTGCAACTAGTACGACTATTCAAAAGCACCTGTTATACTGGTCTACTTGAAATAAAAACAAAGTGGTCCCATATTTATTTATCAAAGGAATATTGTTTTCAATCTCATGGGTCTCTTCTAAATTGAGTAGGGTTATATATGCCTTTTGTCTTTGCCCGTGTCTGTGGTTAGCTTTAGAGGCCTTCGGGCCTGTTAAACCGAAAAATAAAACGAACTTTTTCTAGTCTCACTTTAGTTTAGATAACTCCAGTGGCGTAGCGTGGGTTTTTGCCGCTCGGGGCCGTCTGGCAATTTGCCGCCCCCTATTCTAGTAGTATAAAAAAACATGGCACTTGATGCCGCCCCCTTTCATATGCCGCCCGGGGCCATGGCCCCCTCTGCCCCCCCCCCCCCACACGCTACGCCACTGGATAATTCAAACATTACAAACACTAACTTATCGCCCCTATCGGAGTGCAAACCCGGGACCGACCACCGACAGGCAGCCTTTAATTCCGCTGCGCTAATCGTCGAAAAACATTTTGGTAACAGGAAAATATAACGTTAATATTGTTACGTTGTAAGTTGAAGTTTTCCTTAAGAAGCCAATTCAATATAAAGAAGCAAACAAGTACATTAAAGTAAATGTCACAATCGCGACTTTGAGGGGTGTAATTCCTGGGTTGTGGTAGCCTAGTGTGTAAGGATGGGTGTTTAGCGAAAGGAAAAAGACGTTCGATACGTTTCAAGAACAAATTTATTATGATCCAATAAATGCGGTTACATGAGATTATAATGTTACTAACTAAACATGAGTACATAGATTACATCATTACCCCACACCTTCCCTCTTACAGAAAAAAAGAAAAAGAAAATAAAAGTTCCTTTTTTTTTTTTTTTTTTACAAGTTCAGATAAAATACAAAATACGATAATAACAAAAATATAGGGCTTATGATCTAAATAGTTTAGTATTGTTTTTGTGTACAGTCTCAATTTTATTATTTTTTTCAATTATAACATTTGGTGACATATCTTGAATAACTTTATATGGACCATTGTATACATTTGCCAATTTGTTTCCAGTTTCATTTTTTAACAGAAGTAGGTCGTCTTTCTTATACATTACAGGGCGTACATTCTTATCATAATTTGTTTTTCTAACTTCCTTAGACATACATAAATTTTTCCTAGCTTCATTTTGCGTAAGTTGTAACTTATATTTCAATCTTAGAGGATAATTATCAACATTATATAAAGGTTCTAAATTTCTCAGTAAATTACTCGGCAGCCTACAAATTTTACCAAAGACTAGTTCGAAAGGTGTGAATTTCGTAGACGTATGTACTGTAGTGTTATATGCGAAGGACCAAAATGGTACCCAAGAGCTCCAAAATTTGGCTTTGTTTTTGGTTTGGATGCGAAGATATGCATTGAGATTTTTGTGAGTATTCTCAAGAGAACCTATTGATTCATGGTGGTACGCAGTTGATGACAGCTGTTTTATTTTAAGTAAATTACATACTTCCTTTACTGTTGATGAAATAAATTCAGATCCTCTATCGGTGGCAATCTCACGCGGGATACCGTAACGTAAAATAAAATTTTCTACAAATGCTTTTGCAACTGAAACTGCATCTTTTCTTTGTAACGGATAAGCCTCTACGAATTTTGTTAATTCGCACTGTATGGTAAGTATATAAACATTATTAAAATAATCCTTATCTAAAGGGCCCACTATATCTAAGAATATTTTATCAAAAGCACTCATGGCTGTGGTTGTAATGACCATAGGCTGCTTAACAGGCACGGAGTGCTTTTGTTTTTGACATGTTTCACATTTATTTACAAAATTCGTGACATCTCGTTCTATTCCCGGCCAAAAATAATATCGTTTGATATTGTTCAGCATTCGCCTAATACCTACGTGACCGCTGGTTGGCAAAAGATGAAAATCGTTAATAATTACCCTTTTGTCGTCATCATTAATTATTCGTTCGACGTTTTTCAATAAGTAAATATGTGGTCCGGACCACCTTTTATTTTTATTTATTTCTCTGGTTAACCATTTTATATATCCTATATTATTCTCATTTTTAATAATAAAAATTTCTTTTATTTCTGTCTCATTACATAGATGCTCCAGCTCACTCAAATATTCGGCTCGCGACGTACTTGGTAGTAAATCTGGGCATGTGTATATAATAAGTTCTTTTTTATTTAATATAAATGACATATTTTGATGGAACATGTCCTTTAAATATTTATATTGTTTTTCTGGGACACATAATAATTCCACCGAATTTAACGGCTTAAAAGATGTTTCGACAATTATCGGGTGATCAGTCCGACAATTGTTAGATATATTATTATCATTATTCGATAAGGCTGTACTCTCCGTTTCCAGAACTTTCTTTTGGGCTCTAGTCATTACGTTAATTATACATTCGTTCATCCTTTTTAATTCGTCTGAAGATATTATTATCCTAGATAACGCGTCTGCAGCCACATTATCTTTTCCTTTAATATATTCGATTTCAAAATCATACTCTTCTAAAACAAGTCTAAATTTAGTTAACCGACTTGACGGGTTATTCATATTAAATAAATACACTAAAGGTCGATGGTCTGTAAATATTTTAAAATTTTTCCCAAACAAATAGGGTCTAAAATATTTTACAGACCATACTACTGCAAGCATTTCTTTTTCTATCGTAGGATAGTTTAATTCGGCTTTGTTTAAGCTTCGACTCGCATAGGCAACCGGCCGACCATCCTTGTTACATAGAACTGAACCAATTGCTTTGCCTGATGCATCAGTATATAATTTAAATATGTTGTTTGGTGAAAAATCCGGATATTGTAACACAGGAGGAGATGACAAACTACTTTTTAATTTAAGGAAAGAATTTTCACAATCATCGGTCCACACGAATGATACCTTTTTCCTACATAAACTATTTAATGGTATAACGATTTCACCAAAATTTGGAATGAAGCGGCGGTAATAATTGGCAAACGCTACAAAACGTTTAACCTCGTCGCATGACCTTGGAGTTGGGTATTCCTTTAACGTCTGAATTTTATTAGGATCAGGCTTGACACCTTCTGCACTGACTACGTGGCCCAAATATAATAGCTCTTTCTTTAGGAATTGACACTTTTTCGGGTTTAATTTTAAATTTACTTTCCTGAGTCTATAAAACACATCCATTAAATTTTTATTATGTATATCGATATTTCGGCCAAAAATAACTAAATCATCTAAATAAAGGAAACATTTTTCATAGTTTAGGCCGGCTAAAGCTATCGTCATTGCCCTTGAGAAGGCACTTGGACTCGTTTTTAGACCCATGGGTATCCGTTTCATTTGATATTGTTTATCAAATGTAAAAGCTGTATATTTTCTGCTGGCAGTGTCGAGATTAAATTGATAGTAACTATTTTGTAAATCTAAATGGCTAAAGTAAACAGCACCGGAAAGTGAATCCAATATGTCCATAATGTTTGGTAAGGGGAATCGATCATCACAAATTTTTTCATTTAATTTTCTATAGTCTACAACGAGCCTAAATTTTTTTTCCCCGTTTTCCGATCTTTTTGGAACTAATAATATTGGGCTGGACCACTCGCTAGTAGCTTCCTCTATAATGTCATCTTCTAACATTTTTTTGAGTTGTTTTTTAATCTCAGTAGTTTGGAATTTTGGTAATCTATACTGTTTTCTGTAAACCGGCGTGCCTCAGGTCTTAAATGTATATTTTGCTGAAATACAGTACTAGTTGATAACGTATCACCTTCTAAATGAAAAATATCCGAAAATTTTGCACAAATTTTTTCTATATTTAATTGTTCCTCTTTATTTAATCCGCTTAAATTTAATTCTGAAAATAATTTTTTAACCCTATCCGAATTTACTGAACACTCATCAAAACTAACAATGTCGTAATTATGTAAATCATCGAAATCGTGACTAAAAAAACTTAGATTTACTTTACTATCACGCGTATTTAAAATTCGTAGTGGTATCTTCCCGTTTTTGGGACAAACAATCGATCCGGCTAAAAACACTCCATCACATAACTCTTTGGGAAAAACAACACAGTCACTTTTTAAGTGTGTTGTAACAAAATGTATTGACTCAGATCGAGAAGGGACTTGTAAATAGTTATTACTACCTATCATTCCTGCTTGTAACGTTGTAGATATTTCTAAGTTATTATAATAAAGTTTTAAAATATTGTGTTCTAAATTTAAGTTTGCTTTGTATTTATTTAAAAAGTCTAAGCCGAGAATACCGTCACATGAACAACATAAATCTTTAAAAGCATGGAACTTATGTAAAAAATTCTGTCCCGCTATATTCAAGGTTAAGTAAACATACCCAACTGAGTAAAGCTGACCACAAACTCCATTTATTTTAACGCGCTCCGACTGCAGTGTAACATTGAGGTTTTTTAATTTTTCATATTTAATTGCGCTAAGTGTGGCTCCCGTATCCACTAACCAGTTAGTAAAATAATTGTTTATTGTTGATTTAATCGTATTATAATTGTTGTAATAGCAAATATTCGGATAATGGTTATTATCATTATATTTAGGGACGAAAAAACTGACTTGTGCTTGGTTGATTAACGTCAATAGAGTCAGAGCTATGGGATGCTTGTTCATCTGATACTGTTAAATTTTTTATTTGGGCACCCCTAGTAGAATTCGATTGACCTTGATCAACATGAAAATAATTACTTCTATCCTGGTAGTATCCGCGATGAGGTGGATTCGGCGAACGATAGAATGTCCGCGATTGGCCTTGACTGTTAAAGCGAGTACCGCGCTGGCCGCGGTAGTAACGTCCTCGGAATCCCCTATGCCTGGGCTGGAAAGACTGCGATTTACCTAACTTTAAAATGCTCATGTCAGGAAAAGTTGAGATTTCCTCTTCCTGTGCACCCTTAATAGCATCTTTTAAGTTCGTATAATTCCTAGCTGAAATAATTGTGCTGAGATGGCCATTTCGCAAACCTCCAGCAAAGCGTTTAATTGCTGTTTTTTCGTTCAAAGGTCTTAAAATATCGTACTTTGATGGGTCACCCTCGGCTTGCGTAACAGTCAATTCAACAAATAACTGTTCTATATATTTACCATACTCCTCAATACTTTTTTGACCTTGAGTAGCCCCATATAACTGTTGTTGCAAAGCAGTAAATGATTTTTTCGCTATTAAATTTTGTCTCATATCTGAAATTAAATTACTGACACTAGAGTAACTTTGGGACAATCTAAGTTTCGCATCCTCTGATAATCTTGTTTTTAAAATGAAATTAATCAATTGTTGCTTATATTTATCCTCTAACATCGAATCATATAATTCAATTGCTGCAATAAGTTGCTTTGTTACCTCTTCCTTACCGTTCATAACCGGCAGTAATGAAACCGCCGTTTTTAGATTAAAACTCTCCATGATTAGTGATTCGCTATCATCAGCAGAGCTAAAACTATCACTATTTGAGGAAAAATCCTTTTCTGAGCATAAAGAGTTAATTTCGTCGTAAAGTAATTTGAAATTACGCGTTATACTATCGATTAAAATCAAATCCTCACGCTTGATATTTTTAACTATTTTATTAATTTCATCAATTTTATCCTGAAACTGGTTACTTATTACTCGGGCTTCACTTAATTTTCTAGCACATAGCGACTGCTTTTCGCGTCGTTTTGGCCCAATTTTAATTAGATACGACCTTATCCTACGTAATTCATCTAAATATTTTTCTAACTGAGAAGCCATACAATTACAGAATTGAGATCACAATTCATAATTATCTATTTAAATTATTGAGTAAATAACATAATAATTGATTATATGAATAAATTTATGGTAGGTATACACCATATTAAAAACAATAAGTATAGTTTATAATAATATCAGAGAAACGCATTATTATACAAGGTTAAACACAATACCTATTTTGGTGACGCGCCGTTTCACTGTTGCACTCACACTTTTCACTTAAAATAGCGCACTTTCACATGTATGTATAACTTCTTTTGGGATCCTCCGTTAGTGCTGGTTTAGGTCGCTAGACCTCGACCTCGTCGCTTCTGGCCTCGCGCTGCCTGCGCCGAAACCAACTTCCCGAACGACGTAACTCGTTCTCATTGATACCTCGTTGTATCCATTTTCCATGGCACTTTTTGTACATGCGATATGCCAGGAAAATAGCTGCTATTAGAAAAACGGCGCAGATTATTTGAAGATGGGAGTTGGTTGACCTTGCGTGATCATTGAGCTCCTCCAACGTTCCAGCCGAATTTTGGCCACCCGCAGCGTTTTGCGCAATAATGACTTCTTGCGCCTCCTTAGATTGTGGTTTTCCCATATTGCTCGTTTACGAATTTAATCGAGCGAAACACAGAAAAGTTTTTGATTGAATGTTCCATAATAAGGTTGAAATTGTTCATCTTCGAGTCAGATTGTTTATTACTCACTGTCCTTTTATGGAATGGAATTTGTACTTTGACCACACGCGCACCCGTAACCCGATCTCTTACGGCACCTGGGTGGCAGGGTCGCCATGTAAGGATGGGTGTTTAGCGAAAGGAAAAAGACGTTCGATACGTTTCAAGAACAAATTTATTATGATCCAATAAATGCGGTTACATGAGATTATAATGTTACTAACTAAACATGAGTACATAGATTACATCATTACCCCACAAGTGGTGTGATCAGTGGACTGAGATATCAAAGGTCTCTAGTTCAAAGTTGGACACGCACCACTGGCTTTTCGGAAGTTATGTGCGTATTTATCACATGCTCAAACGGTGACGGAAATCGTGAGGAAACATGCTTGAGAGATTTCTCGATGGGATGTGAAGTCTACCAACCCGCAGTAGGCTAGCGTGGAGGACTATAGCCTAATCCCTCTCAAATGAGAGGAGACCCGTGCCCAGCAGTGGGACAATAATGGGTTGATGTTGATGATGATGAATTCCTGGGTTTGACATCCACGTCATGCAAAGTATTTCTGTTCTGAAGTTCCCGATAGCTCCTCAGTGTTCGAATCTCTGAGAAGTGTTTACATGAAGCAATCTGTGAAGGAAATCTGCCTTTGAGTCGACGTTTCACGTGACCCAAAAGCTGGCCTATTTTTCGGCCAATGAATTAGCATTGCCATTCAACGTGGCATTGCCACCAGTCTTCTGGGCACTCTACCCCCTGACAGCGTCGGGGACGAGTTTTTTGACGCCCTATAACATCAAATATATATTTGACGGCGCATGCGTGCGTCGTCGATAATGTCAAATTTGAGAGTGGCTGTTGTCAAAAAGTCGCTCTAGCGGAGTGTCGTGTGAATGGAAGCGGTGTATCTTGTTTTGGAGACGAGCTGAACGGGAACCGCAAGCGCGCCACATCTGCGACGAATCGCTTGTAATCTGCCCGAATAGAATCTGATTATAATGAGAAGTCAGAAGCGATAATTATGATGCCTCCTGATCGAAAATACGCCCACAACAACTGAATACACGATGAATTCTGATGAAGGCCTTCCTGCGCCGACATATTTTATTTATTTATTTTTAAGTTTGTAAATAGTAGTTTTTAATTAATTAATTAAAATATCAATATTTGAATATCTCTAGCGCTAACTTTACTTTACTTTACTCGTGGTTTTGGTACATTTTATATTTAAATAAAAATTTAAGTTGTATAGTTTGATGTTAACACTACTTTTTACTTAAGAGTGGGTAACGATGTGGATGACTTATTGATAAATCCTATTAATTAAAGTATAGTTTTTAAGAAAAATGCGTAACCTTTTGTATTCCCGACCAAATAAATATATAAGCTGCAGCCTCTCACTTTTTTTTATGTTGATAAGGGGGCAAACGAGCAGGCGGCTCACCTGATGGTAAGTGATGACCGCCGTCCATAGACATTTGCAACACCTGAGGCTTACAAATGCGTTGCCAAACCCCTTAGAAACCGTTCAGGTTTCTTAAAATAGGGAGTTACTATACTAACAGTAAACGGTATTCCCATGCTGTCAGAATAGTCACTCCCCCAATGAGCTCTGGTAACCTTACTCACTCGCAGAAAGAAAACTATTGTTGATTCACTGCGGTCTTCTGTAAGGCGGAGATACTTCCCCAGTCGGGCAGCTCAATTTGAGCGAGAAATCTCGCTATGCCCTACCTCCTCAAATACATCCACATCCACATCTATTACCTACTTAATCATCTACCTGCCAAGTTTCTACATTTCGGGTTTAATCAATCAGCAAATGAGTGTTGTTTTACATATAAAGTCACAATCAAACACACAATAATATAGGTTGAATGATCCTCGGACTGCATTACGTCATAATTAGAGGAAATTGACCAATTGCGGAGCGCGTGGGTGGCGGGCCCAGCGTCTAATACAATTGCTGTTTATATTAGTAGGCTAAGTACACCAGAACTGCCATCATTTACATAAATAATACTAGTTTTTGAGGATTTAGTCGCGGTACATAACATTCATACAACATAACATACTATCCAACTACGACCCAGTTAGTCCAATGGTAGTTAGCACTGCCTGCTGTGCTATGGTCGAATCCCGGTAGGGAACAAAAACATTAGTCCCTACTAGGGACTAATGTTTGTGTGATGAGCATAAACATTTGTATCAGAGTCATGGATGTATCTATGTATAATATGTATGTATTTACAACAAAAAAAGTATATATGCAGTATATCAACCGACTAGTATCCGTAACACAAGCCTCGTTGCTTAGCTCGGAACTAGATGGCGCTGTGTCATAATGTCCAGAAATATTTGATTTATATCACGCCTGTCGTCCCTAGGTCTCATGTAACAGCGAGCGAGTCAATTGTCTTCGGTTTTTCTATGAGAATTTCATAGAAAAAGCAATAATACTTTGTAATCGAACTAAGACTTGTTGCTCGACAGTCGCACTTTACGACCGACAAGGCATAGATAGATACAGCAACACTAATTTCAAAGTCAAATTATCGTAACCGGTTACCGTAGCCTATAGACGTTTGCAACATCAGAGGCGTCGCTCGCGCGTTACAGATCCCGTAAAATTCAATTTTACTCTTCTTTTAAAGAACCCTATGCTGAAGTCGTTTGGGAGAACCAAACCAAATCAAATCAAATCATTTATTTCAATTAGACCAATACAGGTACTTTTGAATTGTCGAATTAAAATGAATTTAGTTGCACGGTTCCAAAAGGTAGGTCTTATGGAGAAGAACCGGCAAGAAACTCCATAGATACTCTTTTTAAATTAAATACAAAATTGTTGGTTTTGTTTTACAATGCGTTCCACAACAGTGCGGTTTTTAAGGCATTTTCTGCCTCGCACCACCGCTCTGTGGAACCAGCTGTCGCCGGCGGTCTTTCCGAACCGTTACGACGTGGGAACCTTCAAGAGGAGAGTATACTCTTTCTTGTAAGGCCGGCAACGCATTTGAGCATTCTCTGGCGTTGCAGATGCCCCTGGGCGGTGGTAATCACTTACCATCAGGTGAGCCTCCTGCCCGATTGCCCCCTTATTTCCATAAAAAAAAGTCACCCAACATTTTACCAACCTCGGCAAACGCAACTGAACCTTTCAGATCGCATAATCAGCTTTAATTCAATAACTGACAAAGCTTGCACAATAAATTAATAATAATAATGAGTGATTTTCATTAGTGTGATGCTCCGCTAACGAGCGGTATTCTTGGTAATAGTACTTACGTTCATTATACCTGGAACCTGGTACATCAATAATATATCCCCCTCCCTCCCTCCTCCAATATCCTCCCTCCTACCACCCCTTCTCTGTAAAACGAGAGCTGTGTACTGTTGATCTAGGTTTCACAGAAATATGCGATTTTATTACTAAAATACCAATAGTTATTTCATTGGTTTGGAAGTTCCAAGAGAAACTGTTGAGCGTTGAGGGTTCCATTCTCAGGTCTAGCAAAGTATTGTTTAGTTTTTCTACTAAAATATTTCAATAGCAACAATAAAGTTGGCAATTTTGCTTTACTTTTAGTATGTGCCACTAAACTGAATACATCAAAACACAGTACGCCCATCCACTGGCGAATCCAGATTTCAACTCAGTAGGGGGGCGGGGGTAATCTAGAAGATTAAGGGACCTTAAAAAAGTCATCCCACTGAAATTTTTGATTTACCAAGTTCACTGAAAAATTAGGAAGAGCTTTTTTATCCCAAAAGTCACCTAGTAACGCTGCCACGCCTGCCACCGATTTGGGCCATCATGGTATCAGGGGTGAGGAGGTCACATGGTCATTTAAAGAGTTATAGTTAAAGACCCTCATGGACCGTCAGTTGGGGCTGGTCGGCTCATACATGTTATGGCAATCTAAAGTGGTTATTATTAGTCTAATTGCCTTTGTATGTAATACGTACGTTTCACATCAATCTGCATCATTCTCTTATTGTTATTAGGTATATCCGTACCTAAGCATACGAAAGCAAACAATTTTGTAATTTTTATATAGTTTAAAAGATATCTATGGAGTTTCTGGCCGGTTCTTTTCCATAAGACCTACCTTTTGGAACCGTGTAACTAAATTCAATTAAATTCGATAATTCAAAAGCACCTGTATTGGTCTAATTGAAATAAATGATTTGACTTTGACTTTGAACAATGTTTTCGTTCACCGTTTGAGCATTTGATAAATACGAAAGTAAGTCTGTGGTGCTGTGGGATCAAACTCCGAACATTAAACTTCACAGTCTACAAAACACAAGACCAGGCTATCGACAGCTCGTGCTAACCCCATAAGCGTTATATAATAGCTCAAACTGTTAAACCAACAGCAGTCGTTAATGCAAAACACACTGAACTCTCCGCAGTCGGGTAACCAAACTGTAAACATAAGTACGCACGTACTGTCACATTTAAACCCCGGCATATCGATTTGGACACTAATAATAGAACATGGATTGCGCGTGGCCCAATACACAAGCGAATTTGTAAACCGCTTCAGCTTTGTAGATTTGCCGACGACGCACGGTGGGCTGAAAATCGCGTTTCATAAACAGACACTTGAATTGATAAGGTTCGCTTTTTTTTCTCGAAATGGATTCTGCTCTTATCGTCCCACAATTGGGCATGGGTCTCCTCTCATTTAAGAGGGATTAGGATATAGTCCACCACGCCAGCCTAATGCGGATGGGCAGACTTCACACGCTATCGAGAAATCTCTCAAGCATACAGGTTTCCTCACGATGTTTTCCTTCACCGTTTGAGCATGTGATAAATACGCACATTACTTCCGAAAAGTCAGCGGTGCGTGCCTTGTGTTTGAACTCGAGACCTTTAACGTCTCAGTCCACTGGTCACACCACTAGGCTACCACAACTGCTCATCATAACCATAATAAGTTGTCTCGGCCCATCAGGTAGTGTAAATGAAAGAGATATAATTTTTGTAAGAAAAAAATGTCTGGATCTGACTTGAAAAATGAAGATATCTCTGGAATCACATGGTGTATATGTCTATGAAAGCCGAATTTCGCCCTTTCACACTCTCTTTACCTAAGACTCAAACTATCTCCATAACTCATCTAAATCGGTTCAGCGGTTTAAGCGTAAAGAGGTAACAGACAGACAGACACACTCTCGCATTTATAATATCGCATTTGGATAGATAATTAAAATTTGAGCTTCCATAGTGCAGACCTTTTAGAGATTTTGAAACATACATATCTTAAAATGATTATTTCTTAGTCTATCCGCCACGTATTGTTTCTAGAACAATCTAATGACATGTGTAAATATATCAATAGATTTTAACCTACTCGACGACAGTTTAAACTGTAATCCACGTGTCAGTTAGCAATAGGTCATAGATATGTATGTAATATAGGTATATAGTTATATCGATCGTGATATTATATGTATAGTGCAGTAGATTTGAAGCACAAGACTGATTAGCGAAGTGGTAGTAAAAGCTGGCTTCTGTGGTAAGGGTCTCGGTAGCGGCAAATGTTTGTGTGATGAGCGTGGACATTTGTAGCTGAGTCATGGATATTTCTATGTCATAGTCGTCGTCTACTTGTCGAAATTCGACCCTCATTATCATTATCAGCCTATATTCGTCCACTGCTGGACGTAGGCCTCCCCTAGTGAACGCCACAGAGCTCGATATTCGGCTCTTCTCATCCAATTCGACCCTAATTAATTTTAACTATAAGTTTTTTTTATGCAAATAACGTTACTATTCTGTACTCCTCTATATAAACTATAAGTGTGGGAATTTTCATACTTCTCCGTCCGCGCAATTTTCGTAAAAAATGGTGCAGTTTTTGCTTATCGTATATATTATTATAGATAAATATGTATGTATTTACTAAAAAAGAAATTATCTATGTCTACCATCATATGTGATCTAGTATCCGTAACACAAGCGTCGTTGCTTATGTCAGAACTAGATGGCGCTGTGTCATAGTCTCATGACAAATTTTATTACCATATGTATGTATATTAGTATGTTTTAGGTCCCATGTAATAGGGGGTGAGCCCATTACCAACAACCGGGCACGAATTCACAACTCTGAGCTGCCACTGATTATTTGATAGAAAAACTCTGATAACATTTTGCTCGACCTGGGTATCGCACCAAAGACCTTTTCTGCTCAGCAGTCGGACTTTACCACCACTAGACCCAACCATCATATTTATTTTTGCTAGGTCGTTTTATTATCTGACGTAGCTGATCAATTCATGCATCCATGCATTTCGGCATTCAATGCGCGGAAACATCCAATAAAAAAAAATCTATAACTCAATACAAATTTCGAAAAAAAAACAGGACAGAAAAAAAACGCGGTTTCCTAATCTTCGAATTCTGTGTAAGCTAGGTTTTATTAATAAGTTAAACAAACAACTTTCGCAATTAAAACTTTATTTTGTTTGAAATAAAGCTCAAACTCAATCGGCATATTTCGTAGAATTTGTTACATACGTCTCTTCGTTACTCGGCGATCGGAACTTCGTGAGTATTATTCAACTAGGGTCGGCGAGTTTTGATACTTTACACAAATATAATAAACTTTATATTTTTATTTGTATTTTTTCGGTAATTCTATTCTAAATTCTTTAAGGAAAATGCTATATAAGAATATATTTAATATGAATAAAATGAAATGGTTAAGTGTAGGGTACTAAGAACGTTATATAAAATGTGAAACGTTGGTATTAAATGACATCAATATACCGCGATAAAATCTAGTAAAAAGTAGTTATTACCGGATTTCAATGTGAGTAAAAAACCAGTAAGCTGTGTATCGTTGTTTAACCCTTGTAGGTGCAAACGTATATTTCTATAGATATTATAAAAAAAACATATGCATTAATTGTATCAATAATTTTATTGCGTAGCTCGAAACTAGATGGCACTGTCATAATGTTATGTAGAACGTAGAACCGACTGGCAAGTGTAAGTTTCTTACAAGTTCTTGAGAAATGTCTCTGAACAAAACGAATTGTAATTACCATCGCGTGTTCAGCCATGGCTAATGTTTAATTACTTTATTATATTTAATGATGATGAAAGTGTTAAGTGGGTCATTATTTAGCCTTTTATCTTTACTATAGTAATATTTTAAAGAGGTAAGATTTGATTTTATGTTTATTTGTATTGAAGCTCGAAACTACTGGAAATTTAAACTTGTAACTCTGAAATATTATTTCATTAGAATGCTACATCATACGTGATGAATATAAGTTATATAGATTATTTGCTTTTTAAAAAAATAGGTTATCGTATTTTAATTTCAATATGTAGTAAGCCCTATCCGTGATTTCTCTCTGACTTTATATTTTAAAACTATATTTATGAAATATCTATATCTACCCAAGCGAGACATTAATGATAATGATAGAAATGAAATAAATTTATTGTTACGTCATTTATGTAATGTCATTATTTTATCAGGAAAATCGATCGGGGTTTTACATTTCATTCGCTCATGTACATAATATGTAACAAACATCCTTATTATTACTAAGTTAATTGAAATAACAAATAAATGCTAATATTATAAATTACTGTCTGTATGACTGTTACCTCTTCACGCTTAAACTGCAGAGCTAGTTTAGATAAAATTTGGTTAAGATATTTGGAAAGATATTCGATAATTTTGATTCAGAAAATCATCCTTTAAAACAGCGAATAGGTGGTAGAAATTTCTATGCAAAGTCGTAAAAAGTTAATGACTTAAATGTTTTAATGTTTTAATGTTATTTTTCTATACCAAGATTTTATCTTTAGCGTTCCAAAACGTTGGGATTTCATTTAAATGTCTTATGGTCGCTTTGAACTGTTCAGATTAAATACCAACACCGTGTGACGAAACTCACATAACAATTCCGTATTTTTTATTATTTTGAAATATTTAAACATAAAAACTTAACATTATTTCTGCATTTCACAAAATTAAACCTTATACCGCATATTTTTAAATAGTAAATTTGAAACAATATAATTTCGCAACGCAAGCGGATTACATAAGCGGGTGCAAGTATCAAGATTGTCACGTCGCCGTGTCGACCCGACTCTCATCTTTCACTGCTTTCGCCGGGGACGAACTTAACCACGTGGTCGATATTATTATTAGTCAGTTTTTTGTTGTTACTAACTGCAATACAAAAAAATGTATTGACAGAGACTGTTGATTTATTTTAAATTAAAAACGATTATTATCGGTTAATGGATATTTTTTGGATCCGAATCCGTTACATATTCGAAACGTCGGTTATAAATAAATCCGTAAAAAGTAGTTTCATTTCCAAAATAAATAAGCCCATTCTTGTACTGTTTAGGAAGGTGGAAAATAGACTTTTAGAAGATTTTCTTTATTATTTATGTATTTTCATTTTTTTAACGTACTACTAACATTAACTACCATAAAAAATATTCGATGTTATATAAGTTATAAGAAATATGACGACCTTCTTTGTAAGTAGGTGTTTAAAATAGTCAAAGATATTTATATTTTCAAAACCTTCAGAAGATGTTTAATCAGCTTATGTTAAAGTTTTTTTTGTGCGCAATATAGCGCCTGTATTCTGCAAAAGGTTAGGCAGAGGTGTATTGTATACCTACAGTTTATTTTCCGTATATTTTAAATCGAATACCTTGGGTTTAAAGTCAATACTGTAAAATTTAATACTTTTGATCGTCAAATCGAAATTATGATCTCAATGTTTCTAACCACTACATTAAGATACTAATCAAATCTACAAACTGTTAAAGATTTAACTTAAACCAACATTTTTTTTTTGCAAAAATGTAAGTTAACTGTTAGTTATTATAACATCAAGACAACCAACACCTCAGCCTGCACCTGTCATGATTTTTAAAGATCACATAATATTAGCAGAAACTAGTTTTATTACTTAAGAAATAAAGACGATTTTCTCATCATAATTAAAAAAAAATACACTTCAAGTATAAAATCTTACTGACAAGTTATTATTCTAAATAAAATAATGAGTATTATCTTCTTTTCTTTTAATTCAAAACAATGGGCTGTTTAAATAATAATACCGGTGACTGTTGAGTGCGTCCCTGCGCCCCCCCGCACCGCGCGCCCCGCGCCGCCATTTCGTGTTATTGAGAATTTATGTCGGTTGGGCTCTATACACACTGAGCTATGCCAAAACCTTTAATAGTCATCAATTTATTTAACTTGCAAAATAACTTAACATATAAAATATTTAGGTATAGTGTTAAGTACATTATAGTTTTTATACATAAAGGGGTTTTATTTTGAAAAAAATATGAAAGTTTATTACGAAAACGGGAAAAAATATTAAGTAGTTTATAAATAATTACGTTAAAAAAGGAAGTTCTCGATTTATTTTTCTGTTTGTTTTGTGTGTGTATGTTATGTGGTATCTTTGTGAATTATGAATTGATTTTAATGATAACTCTAATACACATTTATTTAATAAACTGGGATAAATTACTATAGATTATTTTCTTAGAAATTTATCGTAATAACGGGAGCTGCCATTTTTGTAATCTAAACAAATAAGTAGAATTTTAAAATTAAATACAGCTCTAGAAAGAATAAATACTAAAATTTCTCGATTACTCACTAGATTTTATAATATTTTTCTTGCATGGTGCTTAATTGTATATTTATACCCTATTATAAATTTAATTTTTGATTCGCTAAAAATCATCTTTATCAATTTCTCTTTTAATTACATAAATATAAATAGATCTATTAATGATTTTAATAAAAAATATTATAAAGACATGTATTCAATAATGGTATATACAGATAAAAAGGAATACCAAATTAAATGTAAACAGTAAAAAAATAAAAAAACTACACAAAATGTTATGTTTTTTAAACTGGTTTTTGACCCCGACATTTACAAACATACCTATAGCGTATCGATGTGACCTTAAAAACGTGTTTTTTTTTAAGTTTAGTTAATTGTTAATTTATGTTGATCAAGTACATCCATTATTATTCTGGGCCAGTTATCTAATCTATGTATATGTATTTTATATACACTTTATGTTGGTCTGTGTAAGTTTAAAAAACTCAAAAAGTCCAGCACCGATTGAGCTCAAATTTATATAGGATAATATCATCAACCCATTAATGTCCCACTGCTGGGCACGGGTCTCCTCTCAATTGAGAGGGATTAGGCTATAGTCTACCACGCTAGCCTACTGCGGGTTGGCAGACTTCACATGCCATCGAGAATTCTCTCAAGCATGCAGGTTTCCTCACGATGTTTTCCTTCACCGTTTGAGCTTGTGATAAATACGCACATAACTTCTGAAAAGTCAGTGGTGCTGGCCTTGGGTTCGAACTCGAGACCTTTGACATCTCAGTCCACTGGTCACACCGCTCGGCTACCACAGCTCATCATATATATATAGAATAATGTGCTTGAAAACTTGAAAAAAAATATGATTCCCACTTTTACTACCAACTCCTAAAATGTGGCAAAACAACGTTTGCTGGGTCAGCTAGTTTTTATATATATTTGGTGTCAATGTGCACATCGCCTTGCCCCCGGGGCGTTGCACCGAATAGATCCGACGCGCGCTATCAATTGTACGTGTGGTTGTGTGCGCGCGTGTGTGTGTGTCACATGTGACTAAATACGGCGTGTTGCTGTTTTTTTGGGCAGTTTATTTGTTTTTTATTGCCTTCGAAAAAAAAATTTATGACAAACTCGTTCACAGAGTCATTTGGTCAACTTTTAATAAATTATATTTTTAGTAATAATAACTTTATACACTCGTTTACAAAAAGCCATTTTTAATTATATTAGTCAACTTTAATAAATTATATTTTGAATTTATTTTTATTTTCCACACAAAAATCATTTATTTTTATTCATATTAATTATTTATTTATTTACTCCTACACTCATTTGAATACTAAATATTAAAATAAAACTACTTTTTACCGATTTTATTGCGGCATGTTGATTTTATTTAATCTCGACATCATTATTATAAAAGATATAAAAAAATACGATAGATATATAAGATAAATACAAAAATATTATATTATATGAGTAGGACATATTAATCGATACTATTATACTATAATTAGACTTAGATCATTGTATCAAAGGTTAAAAAAATTACTAACTGTCGGGTTTAATTTATTTTGCCTCTAATCTTCTGATTAACAGTTGTCGGACCCAATATGAGTCAAATTCTAAGATTCTGGCTTAAACAAACCTACGGGTCATAAAAATATGTTTCTCCAGGACTGTATTTTCTAATAATAAGTCAATTAAGTGTCTGGTAGCCTAGTGGTGTGACCAGTGGACTGACATATCAAAGGTCTCGAGTTCGAACCCGGGCACGCACCACTGACTTTTCGGAAGTTATGTGCGTATTTATCACATGCTCAAACGGTGAAGGGAAACATCGTGAGGCAACCTGCATGCTTGAGAGATCTTCTCGATGGCATGTGAAGTCTGCCAACCCGCAGTAGGCTAGCGTGGTGGACTATAGCCTAATCCCTCTCAAATTAGAGGAGACCCGTGCCCAGCAGTGGGACAATAATGGGTTGATGATGAAGTCAATTAAAGCGGTACATGTAATATATATATATATACGGTGGTATGAAGTAAAGTAATTAAAATATGTACATACAAAGAACCTAATTGAAGTATTTTATTAATACAAATAATGCTTTTTAATATACTGACTTTATTGACGAATAATATTTATATTTTAATCAACTAGTCATATATTACTTGTAACTTATACATTCATTGATTAAATTAGAAAAAAAGTAATTAAATTGACTGTATAGTAGTACAACTGCATGATTTAATTCCTATAAATTTAATTTATGAGGTTAAGTTTTTTCTCTAATATTCACATTTTTCTATTATAACGTAACTACTAACCATAGTCTCGTAACAAAGAAAAAAAAACTTGTAATATAACTTTTCTACTGTAAAGAATCCGAAACGTCACGTTAAAATAATATAAATATATCAATAAAAAATGTTTTATTTCAATGTCTAATATTCGCGTCGGTGTAAGAAAAAAAAACAGCACCTCCCACATTGTAACTTGAGCAAAACAAAACAAACACGCAAAAAACAACACCCTCTATAAGTTCACCTTCTTACGCACACACGCGCCTAATCCCCGTATGCATACATACATAGGTGTGTTCGTGTGTGTTGGAACAATATAGAGTTGGGTTTTACTTCAAAATGCCATGTTTAATTTCTATGAAACGTTATTTGATAAGCTACGTCTATTTTGTTTTCTATAATACTCAAAACTAAGCAATACTGGAAAGTCATGTGTATTCTGGTGAAGAGATAATCCATATAAGATATTTTTAATGTCTTCTTTTTTCTTCTTTCATTTTGAATGCACAGCGCCATCTAGTGGCGAGCTAAGCAACGAGGCTTGTATTACGGATACTAGATGCTTGATGCTCTAAATAGAAATATCCAACACTTACACACAAATATCTGCTAAGCACGTTAGTATTTGCGTCTACCCTTGCCCAGCAGTGGGAAAATAATTGAGCTGTAGATGATATCAAATCTAGAGTCCTAAATTCAACTTCATTGTCATCACCACCACATCATGATGACGTCCACTGCTGGGCATAAGCCTCCGCCAAGGATTTCAACCTCATTCAACTGAATATTGATCACTTACACAAAACAATTCTTCAATCAATTTGTAGGAGGTAGGGCATAGCGATATTTCTCGCTCAAATCTTGCTGCCCGACTGGGGAAGTACCTCCGCCTTACAGAACACCGCAGTGAAACAACAATAGTTGTATTTCTGCGAGTGAGTGCGGTCACCAGAGCTCATTGGGGGAGTGACTATTCTGACAACATGGGAATTCCATTTGCTGTCAGTTCAATAACTCCCTATTTTAAGAAACCTGAACGGTTTCTAAGGAATTTGGCAACGCATTTGCAAGCCTCTGGTGTTGCAAATGTCCATGGGCGGCGGTGATCATTTACCATCAGGTGAGCCGCCTGCTCGTTTGCCCCCTTATCACCATAAAAATTCGTAAAAAGTAATTTTATTTCATCAAAGCTACGTCTGATCATCTGATGTCGGGACAGCCCTTAGACATTATCGATATTCTATGGCTGGACCAAAACTAGGTCATGAATTCATTATTTAGCAGCTGTTTCAGACTGAGGGAATTTAGTCTAATTAACACAGATGTATAGGAATTTGAACCTTATTACAATTATATTATTGTGAAATTCAGTTGCTATCAAGTTACATATGTATATGTATAACATATTATAATATAGACTTGTGTTATGTTTGGAATTTGTAGAGCTGGAATGATTATTACTTCTTCTATATAAAAAGTGTTTTTAACATAACATGCCAGTACCATCACGCCTGTCGTCACCGAAAGGTTAGGCAGAGGTGTATTAATGTGTAACTGCTTCGTTGGTCTAGTGGTCGTACAGTGCGACTGCCGAGCATGAGGTCCTGGGTTCGATTCCCAGGTCGAGCTATTGGGTTTTTCTGTGAAATTCTCAGTAGAAGCTCGGAGTTTGGATTCGTGCCCGGTTAATGGCAATAGGCTTGCTCCCTATATATTACATGGGTCCTAAAACATACCCGCGAAACGTGGGTGTACATTTTAGTACACCTCTGCCTAACCTTTCGGGGACGAAATAAAAATGAGTACTCAAATTTCGCCCTTATGATTTATGTCCTAACAATGGGGACTGCTCGATAATAGCATTCATACATGACGAGATGTATGAATGTGGACGAGGCAAAAGTGGTATGCAGGGACCGTAGCGCGTGGCATTCTGTAGTTTCTGCCTACCCCCATGGGAAAAAGGCGTCAGTGTATGTAGGTATGTATTTATACATACATACATACAAATTTTGAGGACACTTTTACAAGTCTTATTTAAGATATTTTTGGGAACTACATGGCATCGGCATTTCCTAAGTGACGACCTCTGAGGAGAAATGCCGAAAAAACTTAGAACTATGGTATTTTTTTTAGGTTCCGTAATTTTGTTTTTAAAATGCGAGACTTACAATGTAAGACAGCATCGGAAATGGAGCTAGTTATTTAATTATTTTGGGCTTATTTTTTACAATTTACTTATTTACATCTAACGAAAAGATAAAATATGGTTCTTTTTCAAGAAATTATTGATTCCCTATGTCAACTTTAACCCCCCCCTCATTTTTTGCCTAATCGTTACAATCTAGTTATTTTGGTATTAAAGATTTTTTTTTCACAAGTTCTTTAAGTACATAGTTCACTTTGTGATATGAAAAAAAACCTACAAAAGCATAATATTATTATTATTCTTATTTGAATTGTAACTATTAAGATTATTCACGTTAACATACAATTAATTAGAATTCACCTGAATAACAATCGGAATTCGTTAAAAACATCAACCTGTAACTATTACCCACACATCTCCACTGTTGATACAGTATCCGTACACTATGCACACGAACACACACCAATTTAATAAAGCACACACACACACACACACATAAGTTTATGTTAAATTTAATTGTAAATGTACACCGCGTGTTGTTCTCGCTAGGAATTGGGTTCCGCAGCGATTATGTGGAGACGCTTAGGGTTCTGTGTAGCGAGAAGAAATTAATATATTCGTATTCTAAAATTAAGGGTGTCTTTTTGTTGTATTTGGGACGGGATTCTAAATATTGCTGCATAAAATCCGAATATGACCGACCGTTTCTGGAGGTTGCGAAAAAACAGGATTTAAAATGTATAAATCTCAATATGAAATTTTGATTATGAGGTTTATGTATTATAATAATATTGTATGTTTTGATCTCAGTTGGAGCTTTAGTAAGTTTAATTTTAATTTTATGTATGTGTATTCTTTAAATTTGCATGCTATTTTATTATGGCAAAATGTGACTGTTCTTAATATATTATTATGTACCATCTTTGTAACCACATTTTAAGCAAATAAATGAAGTATTGAAGTATTAAATAAATTATTAATTTAGGAATTACGCATAAGCCGCTTATAATATTACTGCTTTTATACTGCTTTATGTATAAACAATATACACATAAATATTTTGTTCAAATCATCATCATCGATTTCTTAAATCCATGCAAATAAAGACATGACATACAAATATTATTCATTCATAAGCTCTGAAACGTCGTAATCAAAAAGTTATTAAAAATCCGTAGAATGTTATTTTATTAAGGGGTGTAATAAAAGCAGTTAAAATAATAAATAAACCTAAATCATTATAAGTATAAGTAGACACGCGATATACAATTCAATAAAAAAATATACTTAATTTATATTATTTTACTAGCGGACCCGACAAACGTTGTACACACGTTTATAACTCGAAGATTTCAAACCTTTTTCAATCCCAGAACTCGATCGCAGTGCCACCTACTGGGTCCAATTGCGAATCTAAACCATTCTCGAATCCATATGAACAAATACAAAAAACAGCATTAACAAAATCGGTCCAGCCGTTTAGAAGGAGTTCAGTGACATACACACGCACATAAGAATTAGTATGTATGTAATGTAAGTCTACTTATTCAGTTTATAGGATACGTCTTTCTTCTCAGTCCAGCTCTGTCCCTTGCTCATCATCAGTTCGGATACATCACACCATTTGCATTCAAAAACATAATAAACTCCACGTATGTGTTTATACGAAAACCTTTCTCTTTTTTTTATTTTTTGATTGAGCAAACGAGCAGACGGCTCACCTGATGGTAAGTGATCACCGCCGCCCATGGACATTTGCAACACCTGAAGGCTTGCAAATGCGTTGCACACCCCTGCAGAAACCGTTTTGGTTTCTTAAAATAGGGAATTACTAAACTGACAGCAAATGGAATGCCCATGCTGTCAAAATAGTCACTCCCCAACGAGCTTTGGTAACCTTACTCACTCGCAGAAAGACATCTATTGTTGTTTCACTGCCGTGTTCTGTAAGGCGGAGGTACTTCCCCAGTCGACCAGCTCAATTTGAGCGAGAAATCTCGCTATACCTCCTCTAAATCTCTCTAAACCTCTCTTATTCCAATATCTATAAAGTTATTAGCTACAATAAACAAGTATTATTATAAACGAGCCCGCAGGAAAAAAGGTTATTAATAAAATACCAAATTACCATTAAACATTCTTATGAAACGGCTAAAATATACTGGCGGCCGTATTCTGTTTGGCAGACTTGGAATTAAATTCTCTCTTATTCAGCTAGGATTGTGATAAATGATATTTACCACATACCCCATACCATCACGCCTGTCGTTCCCGAAAGGTTAGGCAGAGGTGTACTAATGTACACCCTAGTTTCGCCGGTATGTTATATGTCCCATTAAAAAAGGGCGCGAACCTGTTGGCATTAACCGGGTACGAATCTAAACTCCGAGCTGCTACTGAGAATTTCACAGAATAACTCAATAACACTGCTCGACCTGGGAATCGAACCCAGGACCTCTTGCTCGGCAGTCGCACTGTACGACCATTAGACCAACGAGGCAGTTAAATGATATTTATTTCTGTAAATAGATCTTTTATGGACATTTTTATAAGTCACTAGTATTTGCTCGGGACTTTGTCCTTACCAATTTAGATTTTTTATAAATCTGCTCATTTGTTTATCCTCTTTTAAGAAATTATCAATTACACATACAAACTTCCACCTTCTTTCCGCCCTTTTGAGGGTTAATTTCCGAGACAGAAACTATCCAATGTCCTTTCTCTGGACGGGACTCAAAATATCTCCATACCAAATTTCATCTATATCGGTTTATCTGTTTAAGCGTGAACAGGTAACAGACAGACACTCTTTCGCATTTATAATATTGTAGTTTGGTTATGGAGTCATCATCGTCAGCCTATATTCGTCCACTGCTGGACGTAGGCCTCCCCTAGTGAACGCCACAGAGCTCGATCTGTGGATATGAATTACTTTGGATATATTTATTTCTTCAAGGATTTTGACTGCATCAGCATTTTTAAAATCTGAGAATAAATGCTGCATCAATTTCAGAGAATCGTAGTCTCTATTTTAAGGTGCAGAATTGCAGATATTTTGATTTACACTCACAGAGTTGAGACCCGCAGATTTGATATTATTGCGTCTGGACTACAAAAAACACCATGATATTCTGAGTTTGTTTCAATGTTTCTTCTCACCGATCGTCAGTAAGTAAACACTGGCGCCAACATGTAATTAAGACATTCAGTCGTAAAAGTGTCTTTAAAAAATGATATATTTAGAGAAATAAAATGTCATTAAATAATATTTTATGATACGACTGCCATCAAACCCCCGCTAACCAATTACCGGGCAGTACCAATGTCCTTAGGGTGAACTGGTTGTCATGGTTTCTGGGATCCTGTTTTTTCAGTTTGGTATTCGGAGTTCACATAATCATAGTACTCAATCTTTATAATATATACTCAAAGTATTATAATATTAGTATATATCACTTAGATATATACTAATATTATAAAACTGAAGAGTTTGTTTGTATTTGAACGCGCTAATCTCAGGAACTGCTGGCTGGAATTGAAAAAATATTGTTGTGTTGGATAGTCCATTTATCGGGGAAAGTTATATGCTATATAACATTATGCTACGGCCATAAGCAGCTAAGCACATATGAAAAATGTACCAAAAACGGGAAAAATATTAAAATATACGCTGACGACGTTGCACGGGTCAGGTAGTATATAGACCTAAAGAGTTTGGTTGAACGTGTTAATCTCAGGAACGAATACTTTGACTTAAAAAAATATAAGTGTTCGATAGTCCATTTATCAGGGAATGCTATAGAACGACCAATAGGAGCGGAACATCATTGAAAAATGTGCTGCATCCGGCGGATACCAGTGCCCTTTCCTAGGTCGTCGGTCCACCTTGCCGTGGGCCTACCCACGCTGCGTCTTCCAATACGCGGCTGCCACTCGAAAACCTTCGATCCCCAACGAGGCTGCTTACATTGGGCCTTATCAGAAAGCTCACAGTCACTCAGAGAGCAAAGGAGAGGGCTATGTTAGGAGTTTCACTACGTGATGGAATCACAAATGAAGAACATCCTTAGAAGAACTCGGGTCACTGACATAGCCCGAAGAATCAACAAACTGGCAGTGGGTAGGTCGAATCAGCTGATCCGGTCATCAGCTGATACGCTGACGATATAGTACCGACATCGCAGCGACATCGCGCGCCCTCTACCAAGATACGCTAGGGTTGGCTACTTATTTGAAAGCAATTTTAGTTCAACCCCCGCTTTCATTTAGAATGGCACAGGGCTGAATTTAGAGGTTAACATTTATTTTATTTATTAAAGCTTTATTATTACCAGGAATACATTATACTAATAATCATTTTATGCGGTATATTAGGCTCTTAAGCTTCGGTGACTACATGCCATCAGTCGGGCTATAAGCTTCATTGGTCTCCTCGTGGTATAATTTAAAAAAACCAGACTTCGAATATAGTATCCATGGTTTCGGGCAGACTAAGATGTCATTTTTAGTTAATTATTGGCAATGACTTACAGCAGTCATATCAAAAAAACTATTGCATAAGTTAGTACTACTAACTTATGCAATAGATTTACAATTTAAATCATTAATTAGATGCATTAATTTATCGACCAAACATAGTTTACATAAATTTCCTTATTATAAATAATAAAATATTCATACAGTTAATATAATTAAAGAAACCATTACAACATAAATACATATTTATATAACAAACACATCCACGATATTTGTGTTACTATGCAAAGAAAAGAAAAGAAATATATGTACATATCTCTTTCTTTTTTATCTTTGCAGTGTACCCAAGTCCGTTCCCTGTCGCCACCCGCCCCCACCCCGCTAAGCAATTCGGCAGGGTTGCCGCGCACCGATTTATTTGTGCCTTCTTTAATTATGTACGCATACTGTACAGTAGCGTCAGCAGATGCCGTGAACCTGTAGCGTCAGCACAAAAACCTTATAAAAATATCGGAATTTAAATTATTTTTCTTTACGACACAGTGTCTAGTCTAGTGTGTAGGACTAGTGTACTAGGACTTAAAAATAAAGGTGTTTTTTTTTATGGTGATAAGGCGGCAAACGAGCAGGCGGCTCACCTGATGGTAAGTGATGACCGCCGCCCATAGACATTTGCAACACCAGAAGCTTGCAAATGCGTTGCTAAACCCCTTAGAAACCGTTCAGGTTTCTTAAAATAGGGAGTTATTGAACTGACGGCAAACGGAATTCCCATGCTGTCAGAATAGTCACTCCCCCAATGAGCTCTGGTAACTTTACTCACTCGCAGAAAGACAACTATTGTAGTTTCACTGCGGTGTTCTGTAAGGCGGAGGTACTTCCCCAGTCGGGCAGCGAGATTTGAGCGAGAAATCTCGCTATGCCCTGCCTCCTACAGAAGAAGGTGTCCGGCTACACTGGCTAGTGGGCTGTTTATATTGTAGTTTAATAAATAAAGTTTATGCAGACACTAGCTGACCCAGCAAACGTTGTTTTGCCACATTATAGGGGTTGGTGGACTACCCCTAACTTTTAGGGGGATGAAAAATAGATGTTGGCTGATTCTCATAGATACCGGATAAGCACAAAAAAATTCATCAAAATCGGTCAAGCCGTTTCGGAGGAGTATGGCAACGAAAACTGTGACACGAGAATTTTATATATTAGATTATCACAGCGCCATCTAGTTCGATAGGATACCAGATAGTTGTTACACGACATTCTAACATAGTTTTTTTTGTAAATATATACATGACATTATACGTAAGTCCAATTTTAGCATGCGTATCGCTAAAATGTGTAGCTTTAGCTTCTTGAGTGGGTCTTCCCCGATAAATATAATCCGCAGCGCCATCTAGTTCCGTGGTAAGCAACGTGGCTTGTGTTACGGATACTAGAAGGTTGATTTACTACGTTATATACTTATTTTTATAAATATACATATGAGATATATTATTGAGGATTTTCAAAATAAACCACAAATTGTTTCTCTGAAAATACAAAGGAACGACATTTAAAGTTCATTAATATCGCCCCCTCAATTATATCCTTTAATCTATCCCTTTCCAGGTTTTTTTTAATACAATTATATGCACAACCACAAACTAATCTGAACATCATCCGCCATTGAATCGCGTGTCACTCCGATGCGCCCTCTACCAACTTCCACAGACAACTTATAAAAACGCAAAGCGCGACAAATTCGAATTATGAAATGTTATTTCATTACATACATATTATACATAGATACATCCATGACTCGGAAACAAATGTGGATGCTCATCACACAAACATTTATCCCTACCAGGATTCGAACTCGGGATCCGTAGCACAGAAGGCAGCGTTAAATACCGCTGAACTAATCGGGCCCATTGCAATAGGAAAGTCAGTTTAGATTGTCTCCGGTACCGCCATGGGTCTTTCGACATAACATGACGTCATACAGTCCAAATTGATTGCTCGTATTTAATTATAATCGTTTCGTAAATAACCTTGACTTTCTATCAATTACAATTTTAACTCGTTTACAAATTTGTAACCAATTTAAATGCTATTAATCTATATATGTATATAAAACTAATATTATAATAAAACCGAGTGCGAGTCGGACTCGCGCACGAAGGGTTCCGTAGGTACATCTGTTTCCATTATTGATATCGAGCAAAAAGGGCAAAAATCGCGTTTGTTGTATGGGAGCCCTTGAATATTTATTTTGTTTTAAGTATTTGTTGTTATAGCGGCAACAGAAATACATAATTTGTGAATTTCAACTGTCTAGCTATCGCGGTTCTTGAGATTCTTGGACTTCAGACCCCGTTTTTACCCTTTGGGTACGGAACCCTAAAAAGGAAAGATTTGATTTGAAAACTAATGGACTGATCTTAATTATACTTGACCATTATATTATAATAATACGCTATTCGCGATGCGCAAAAACTATATTTTACTTAAAAATTAGCGATCAGCACAATCGGCAACACACATTGTCTTACAAAGTATGAAAACACGCCAGGCGTGTTGGCGGCCGCCATTGCGTTACGTCAACGAAAACACAGGTGTTCTTTTATCCCAAAAAAACAAATTGACGGCTCACCTGATGGTAAGCGGTTACCGTAGCCTATACACGTTTGCAACACCAGAGGTCGATCGTGTATTGCCCTGTAGAAACTGCTTAGTCTTCTTATAATCTTGTAATAAGCCAGTTACTAAACTGACAAACGGAATTACGATGTTGTCAGAATATTCAATCCTCCAAGCCTCCAACGAGCTCTGGTACCTAACCTTACTCACCCGTACAAACACAACTATTGTTGTTTCACTGCGGTTTGCTCTAAGGTGGAGATACTTACCCAGTCGGGCAGCGAGATTTGAGCGAGGAATCTCGCTATCATCATCAACCCATTATTGTCCCACTGTTGGGCACGGGTCTCCTCTCATTTGAGAGGAAATACGTTACAGGTCACCAAGCTAGCCCACTGCGGATTGGCAGACTTCACACACCATCGAGAATAAAAACTTAGAATTTGACTTTGAATATATGTATCTCAAGCATGCAGGTTTCCTCACGATGTTTTCCTTCACCGTTTGAGCATAGGATAAATACGCACATAACTTCCGACAAGTCAGTGGTGCGTGCCTTGGATTTGTACTCTCGAGATCTTTGACATCTCAGTCCACTGGTCTCACCACTAGGCTACCGTTGGCTATGCCCTGACTCTCATAAAAGTTTTGCAGCAGCAAACGTGCCTACCTTCCTTAAAAGGTTCTTCATCTCACAAGGACCGATGGTCATCCGCGTCAAGCACCAACAAGCTATTCAAAGCAGGCTGGCGTTACCCATAGCAGTCCTGGATTAGCCCATAAGCTATTTAAGGTATTGCTTTGGGCATCCCGTCTAGGGGACCCCCTCATTGGGAATTAATACGAATAATCAAGGGTGCTGGGGTTGCAAAAAACAGCTCATCCCACTGTTTAAAGTTGTCTTATGTTATGTTTTGGTAATATAAGTGGGATGAGCTTTTTTTTAGCCCTACCGCCTTCGATTTTATGGCATCCAGTTACCTTAATCCGGCACTAGTGTACAAGAAAATAGATTTATTTAAATAGAACACTTTTTAAACTATCTTCTCCCATCTTTCCAGGACGAGGTACTCGCTATCAATGACAAGGTGGTGCTCCGAGCAGACGACCTGCTGAGCTGGGTGTGTGTTGGCACGGAGTGGCACTGGGGGCTGACGGCGGTGTGGCGCGGCGCCTGCGCCCCGCCCGCCGACCTGCCGCGCCACGCGCCGCTGCACCACACCAAGCTCGACTTCAGCGATGTCGCCAGTGAGAAGAGTAGCATCGGTGAGTCACCATTTCCAAGATCTCATGACCGTCACAACGCTGGGTATTAATCTGCTGTCATTTGAGAGGGATTAGAATATATTCCAGCCACCTCCATATCAAAAAAATATAATTAATATGATTGTGATTGTGAACTTAAAGTATTGAATTGCAAAGGTACGGCAGTAGGGGTGGCAAACGTTTAGTAGCTGTTTTAAACCAGCCGGTGAACTGCTTTTTGTAAAAGAACAGGTCATGTGCGTAGTACTTGTAACTGGTGCGCATCATGTATGACAATATGTATGAATGTGGACCATGCAAAACTGGCAGTCTAGAGATCGTAGCCTCAAACACCTGAAAGTTTTCAAACATCTGAAAGTTTCTTCTGAACCTGGAGTTTTTTTAGTCCAAAGGATCAATTCCATAATCCTTGCAGAAGAGGACAAGGATGCTCCAGGCGTGGTGGTGTTCTCGTACCCTCGGTACTGCCGCTACCGAGCGCTCATCGCGCGGCTGGAGGGCATCCAAGCGTCCTGGCTGCGGGACTCGCTGGTGGCGGCGCTGGGCGGGTACGCCGCGCCCACCTGTAACACCAGGATCCTGTACTGCAAGGTGAGGAGATGAACTGTTTATGAGGTATTATCATACACATTAGCCAAAGAAGATATCATCAAAGAATCAGCTGCCTGATTCTGTGTTTTCCGATCAGATGTATACAATTTGGGGGTCTTCAAGTCACGAGTGAATAGGTATCTTCTAGGTAAGCGTGCTTCATCTAAGACCACATCGTCACTTACCATCAGGTGGGATTGTGATCAAACGCTTGCCTATGCTTGTTTTAAAAAAAACTACTGCTGAATATAGGCAAACCCTCATTCCACACAGTTCGCTTATACTACTACACATACAAATATTCTTGCTTCTGAGTATAATGTAGACACCATCGCTCATTTCTCCAAAAGATTCAGCAAGGTTGTACTGACTTTGATCATCAGTTCGCTGGTATAGTTTTAGGACCCTTGTTATTGAGCCTATTGGCATTAACGAAATTAAATAAAGGTGACTTTAACCAACTTATAACAACATACTTGATAAACTAATGTTTATCAAGTATGTTGTTATAAGTTTAGTTTGTATGACGACCCAGTTAGTGCAGCGGTAGTTAACACTGCCTTCTGTGCTATGGGTCCCGGGTTCGAATCCCGGTAGGGACAAATGTTTGTGTGATGAGCATGAACATTTGTATCCGAGTCATGGATGTATCTATCTATAATATGTATGTATTTACAAAAAAAAGTATGTATATGTAGTATATCAACCAGTTAGTATCCGTAACACAAGCCTCGTTGTTTAGCTATGAATTAGATGGCGCTGTGTGATATATGTCCAGAGATATTGGAAAGATCAGGCAATAATCCATGATATACTAGTACTACTTTCTTTCACTTACCAGACTGTAGGATCTAGCTATCTGCCTTAATGGAATTTGGGTCTTTTTAATTTCACACAACATACTGAATGTGAATTTGAGGTGTAAATAGAATGACCATTTTGCCCGTACGTTAAAAATACTGAATCAAAATTCGTCAAAAACACATGTAACCGCACTTTTTACTGCACCATTATTTTTGCATCGAAGATTTAAGGACGCTGTTACATTTTCGACGAACTCAAATTTAGGTATTTAGAGTCGCACACAGCAACATTACGGACACGCACACATTGAAACCACTGAGCGCTCGATTTTATACATCGCTTAAATAATCTTGATCCTTGTTATTATTTCTTATTTTTATTTGAATTGATAGAGTTTAGTGATCGTACTATTTTCGTGATAATTAAGTTATTTGCTGGTGACCTATTGTACATTCGATACGAATTACTTTACGTTTGGTCTGCAGATATCCCTAAGTAAAATATCTTATAGATTAATTTATTTCGTTATATGTGAATTCAATGCGCTATAATGCATTCACAATAGACCGAGTCATTCATGACTCGGTCTATTTTGCTATATCTCATTAATTATGATTAATATGTATTTATGTTTTTAAAAGTAAAAAAAAACATAATGGAAAAATATTCGTTTACCTTTATTAATGAAAACTAGAACTACAATAAGAAAACTAAATTTAGTTAAAAAGCCACGAAAAGCTTAGTCCGCCATGATATTGGATTTAGAGTGATGTTACAATATTTTTAGAGTTATTCACAGCAAGCCTATAATTTGATATCCATATTGTAGGAAAGCATAAAAATGTAGAAATTGTATTTAGAGAGACGTCATTTTATTTTTTGAGTTATTTTTAGTAAGTTTTTGATCCCCATGTTGTAAAGTGCATCACAAATAACTAGTCCGCCATGGGTGTTCCGGAATGACGTCACACAACTAAACATCCAAACATGTCTATACAAAATTTCAGCTCAATCGGTTGAAGATTCAAAATTGACTTGCAAGAATCCACCCGAACAAACATAATTAAGTGGTTAAATATATACATTGCAAATTAATAAAAAGATTGTCAAAAGTTTACGGTCAGAGATAGGCTTGTATAGTTCACGTACTAAGTACTAATGAGAATTAATCCCGACACTGACAAGAGCAAACTATTCCTTTTCCTTATTATTACATCATTCTTTTAGTACTACGTCGTTCGTTCGAGATGTCAGTATTCTTAGTCTCTGGTTCTGAATGAGTAGTCGCACGCTACAAGCTAGTAAATTTAAAACTTTAAACTACAGTCTGCGGTAAAAACTACACATACTTATACCAAAAAATACTTAACAATAAAATTTACAATAACATGATACCTATATTTCATTTTAAATTTAACTCAGAATATATTTTAAAATAATAATAATAACATTCTATAAGGCTTAATAAAATTGAAAATATCGAGATTATTATAATTTATAGTTTAAAAAAAATGAAAAACATGCAATAAATAAAATAAAATAAAAATACATAAATATATCTAAAACAAATATAGAAATACTTATTATAAAATTATCTTATTTGACAAAGAGCGCCTTCATCCTCTCTCCTATTAAAAATATCTTTTGCTGTGCCCGACAGGGTCCATAAAATTGATCCAATGTTTAACATGCCTACCAACTAATGTACACATTATGAAATGCAATAAAGAATTGAGTAATTGAGTAACTGTAGGACTGTAGATACTTGAAATACTCGAAACGCGACTAAACGAGCGGGAGCGATATAAAATCAGTGTATGAATAAGTGGGATGCATGATAATATTTCATATAAAGAATAATCGGGTATTGTAAGAATTATAGGCAAAACCTGCAAAGTATGAAGGAATATAAAATGTAATTCACTATATACTGTACTATGGTACTGTTGTAGGTGGTACTAATAGTACCAGAAGACAGAACTAGTGCATCTGAAAGTTTTACCTACTAGTACAGTCATTCAGTGGCCGAGTAAGAACAATCCTAGTCAAGGAACACCCGTCAGGAACGGAGTTGACATCTTAACCCCACCCATCAAGTCTCGACCTCACTAACAAATGCTTCACCCTACCCATCCTTTTCTTGGACTCACCTGCAGACTCTTAATCCCAATTATCTCGCCTTTTTTTAGTAAAATTTGATCTCACCCATCCAATTCTTCACCTGCCCAACAGCTGTTTAACCTCACACATCTATTTTTTAACTTGACCAACAGCAGCTTAACCATACCCATCTACTTTCAGGCCTAATCTAAATCACAGGTTTAATATGACTTAACTCCACCCATCCATTTCTCAACCTTGTCAACGACTGCTTAGCCGTTAGTATCCAAATCCCGATCTTATTCATCAATCCCTAAATAACATTCTGATAATAAATTTAATAATATTATTAAAGTCGTATTTACTTTTATTTAGGTTTGAAAAAGTATCAACATCTTCCGGTCACGATAAACGACTATATGAGTGTATGACACAGACTTTTTCGTAATTTATTTTTTGCGACAGAGCGATACGCACATGCTTCCACAAGCGCGTCTGAGCGCGGAATGAAAGTCCGCGAGTGAAAAATGTATGAAGGAATTTGCAAGCGTGCATATTTTTGCTGTTTATTGAAAAATGTAATGATTTAGGTACAAAATAATTAGTCGAACGTATAGAGGACTATATATGCCGTAATTTTATATAATTTTGATGATAAAATATGCTCTAAGTTTACTTTAAAATGGTACGTAATCAGACCCTATTATTATTAATTTTCTGTGATTATTGTGATGGCGAAAACGGATTTATGGGAAAAATTTGTACAATGTCATACAATTTTTGTGATGCCAATCTGAAGATGAATAGATTATCTTTAAATTGAGACCATAATATCTTCACATATATGATTGCTTATACATTAAAATTGTACCTGAAAAACACCGTTATTTGTAGAAAAATGTAATAGCGTCCTTAAAGGTCGCAGAACTAAATCAGTTGATAATGATGTACCTAGACAAGATGCCTTGATGATATTATAGAGAAGGTGTCGTAAAGACAATGACATGATCATCGTCATGGGCGTATCTAGTCCAAGATCCTGGGGTGAGCACCTGGGGGTGGCTGACGTGTGCGTCCAAAACACTGTATCTCAAAAAGTTGAGAAAAGGGCTTTTAAAACTTTGTTGGTCTTTGGTTTGCCATACAAAACCTTATTTCTAATCGGTGGCCCAACATCCTGGGCACTGGACATTGCGGCCCACCCCCTAGCTACGCCCATGACCATCAGGACTTTGTTCAATGCCAGGACACCTTCGAGTACCCCGAGCTGGAGGGCCACGAGTACGTGTGCAACCACCTGGCGCCGCGGCTGAAGGGGCGGCCGCGCGGGCGCCGGCGCCGCGCCGCGCTGTCGCCGTCGCCGGGCCGCGAGCCGCGCTCCGACACCGAGTCGCCGCCGCCCGCCGCCACCCACCCACCGGTCAGTATTCATGTTATTAACCAGCTGATTCCCACGTGCTAGGGTGCTGTCAGTTGGGGCTGGTCGGCTCATACATGTTATGGCAACCTAAAGTGATTATTAGTCTAATTGCATTTGTATGTGATACGTACGTTTCACATCAATCTGCACCATTATCATATTGTTATTATATTATATATATTATATAAAAATTAATTTAATTTAATTTAATTTAATTTAATTGCCCTTAAATTGGAGTACATCGTGTGCTTAGTAACTGTTGCTCGACATCTGTGCATTCGATACAGGGTTCTAGCAGAATATCAGAGCCAGGCATACCCTCCTGGCATACGCTGAGCTAGACACCTTTTTGGTACAATGTTTAGACACACATAATGAGTAAAACTTGTAATAATAGGTGTTTTGTATTCTTTTGTTATTTCTATTTTTTTTTTCTCATTTTCTATTGTATATGTACTTTGTTAACCTTATTAGTGCCTCATATTTGTGCCGAATAAATGCTTTTTCTTTCTTTCTTCTTTCTATATCTATACCTAAGCCATTGTAAACGAAAGCAAACAATTTTGTAATTTTTATGTTGTTTAAAAGAGTATCTATGGAGTTTCTTGCCGGTTCTTCTCCATAAGACCTACCTTTTGGAACCGTGCAACTAAATTCAATTAAATTCGACAATTCAAAAGCACCTGTATTGGTCTATTTGAAATAAATGATTTGACTTTGACTTTGAAAAAAGGTTCCTTCTCCAAAGTTCCGTCTTCGACTATGATTTTGTCGAAAAATAAACGATTTATAATGTCAGAACTGGACCAAATCGAAATGGGACCACACGGGAAGCACCAGCTTCAAATAAATAAAGAATCAACAAAATCGGTTCAACGAGTCGAAATTTATAAGATGAATAACATAACATAAAAAAAATACAGTGGAATTGAGAACCTCCTTTTTTAATTCGGTTAAAAAGTAGCCCATATCCTTCGCCAAGGTTCCGTCTTTATCAATACCAAAATTGATCAACATCGATTCAGTTTTTCACACGTGATGCTGTGACCAAGAAAAATATGGATTAATTTTTGTATATGTCACTACATTTGGTTCCCAACACTGGTTCCAACATTTACAACTTTCGTTGCCAACACACTTTTGTCACCAACACGGGTTGACAGCATAAAAATTAGCAACATTTGGTCAGTAGACCAATAATACCTTATTCTCTGTAACCCACAGACTCCTCGACGCCTATCCCTCCGTAACGGCGCTCCACAGCAGAGCGATGAGGAAGACGAAGATTACAAGAGAGTGGAGCAGACTCCAGAAGACCGCGCGTTCTTGCAGCAGCTGAAGACGTTCTACAAGAATCGGGGAGAGCCCTTCAAGAGCGGGCATACACTGAAGCATTGTGAGTATCATCATATCATCCTTTAGATGTCATGGGTATATCTAGACATTTCCTTCAGCTTGGTTTGGTCCCAGAGCTGTGATCGCTGGACCTAAAAAAAAGGTCATTCCGTCATTGCACTACCACAATCATTCATTTCCTCGACAAGAGGAAGATTGGGCACCTGGGGTGGGCACAATCCACTGTATGTGAATTTCTAATCGGTAGCCATCATCCTAGGGTGGGCACTGGACCATTCTGGCGTGGGCACAGCACACCCTAGAATGGTTTCATCACCCCTGGTAGGGGCATACTATGTGACCTAATACTAAGTAACAATGAGATACCTATTAGTTTTCGCTTAAAAGAAGATTTTCTAGAAGTTTCAAAAAGAAAGTCATACCAATAGATTCTCTAAAACCGTTTCTTTTAGTTAGGAAACATTTAGAAATGTATTGAAGCTGAATGATGGACCATTATTCCAGTATCGCTACGAACATTATACCTGTCGGTGCGGGCGCGGGGAGGGTACGAGGCGGTGTGCCGCCACCAGCTGTGGCGCGCGCTGGCGCTGCACCAGCCCGCCAGGACCCGCAGGCACTACGAGAGGTAACTTTACTTCTAGCAGCACCATCTACTGCGCGATCTTCGAGAGGTAGGGCATAGCACATAGCGGCATAGGTGGCCCACGACCGGTCGATGTGGAAATCTTACGGGGAGACTGATCCTGGCTTGTCCAGCAGTGGACATCATCTAGCTGATGACTATGATGATGAGAGCGCAGCGGATAGCGAGATTCTTCACTACAATTGAAAGTCTGCCAACCCGCAGTAGGCTAGCGTGGTGGACTATAGCCTAATCCCTCTCAAATGAGAAGAGACCCGTGCCCAGCAGTGGGACAGTAATGGGTTGATGATGAAGGACATAGCCAGATTACTCGCTCAAATTGAGCTGCCCAATTGGGGAAATACCTCCGCCTTACAGATACCCGCATGGAATGATGAATTCTGCACGATATCTCGTACTAAAACAAATAGATCTTCCAAAACTTCATCCAAACGACGGCCCGTTTAGCTCAGCGGTAGTTGACGCTGCCTGCTGTGCTATGGGTCCCGGGTTCGAATCCCAGCAGGGACAAATGTTTATGTGATGAGCATCAAGATTTGTATCCGAGACATAGATGTATCTATGTATAATATAAAAATAGTAGTACATCAACCATCTTGTGTCCGCAACACAAGCCTCGTTACTTACCCCGGTACTAGATGGCGCTGTGTAATCATGTCCGGAAATATTTATTTATTTATTTAAATCTTTGTTCCGTGTATTTCAAAACATTTATTTTATTTTCAGGTTCCTTCTTCCCTTCGAGAACCACGAACGCCGAAACGGAAGCTCACTAGGCTTCAAAATGAACGGCAAGATTGACGTGGAACCTCACACCATAGCCACCATAGACGTGACCGACTCTCCCCTACGAGACGACGACGACAAGATCCTCCGCACCCCATCCCCCACCCCCAAACTCGAAACATACGACAAACTCGGAAACCCGGACGTCGACAGCGAAACTGGGGAGATAACATCGAAAGATGACATCATAGTTAAGAATGCAGAAGAGTTAAATAGAGAGTTCCTAGAATCTTTGCCCAAAGAAGAGAAAGTTATGAAGATATCTGTGAAGCCGGTCGAGAAGCTGATAGAACCTAATGCTGTGAAGATTTTTGAGGAGACCAGTATTACAGAAATAGCGAAACTCAATAACGATGCTATCAAGCCTGAAGATATGAGAGATCAGAATCAACACTATTTGAGTGGTATGCAGAAGATTGGAATCGGTGAGTTTTGTATTTTTCTTAATAGACTCTATCAGTTAAAGCATAATACGCTTGTGCTTTTATTATGATAACGTTTAGTGCACGTACATTGCTACGGTAGGCATTTCATTCTCAGATAGTTGGTAAATTTGTTCAGATTTAGAATACACCCGCCATTTTGAAATTAGGTTGGCGGCTTACATACTTTTTCTGCTGAGCAAGACGTCTTGGGTTCGATTCCGAAGTCGAGCAAAATATTAATGGGTGTTTCTACGAAATTTTTCTATGAAACTCTTCGGCCTTTCCGCATTCGTGGACAACAGGCGTGATGGTATAGTTTCATTGTAATAATGTGAGTTGTACGTTACAGACTTGGCAAACCGCGCGGCGCCGCTCAACGGCCACGCCGCGCCCGCGCCCGCACACCTGGTGAGCACGCACTATATTTTATTTATTTTAGGATCTCGCAACTAAGAAACCACTAAAACAAACATTTATTAAACTTGTCGCAGAGTTATATTGTAAAAAGATGTGATTTTGTCATTCAGACTTGACCGCAAATGTGACCGTGTGAGTATTATTTTTTTGACCCTACTTTTGTAAATCCTGTAAAATGGGGTATATGTTAAGGTTTTATATTATGTTATTGTGGGTAGAATAAGAAGTTGAAAATAAATCAGTTAGATTCCAACCGGTGTTTCTGTTAAACGTTCCATAAAAGATCCAGAAAATCGTAATGAGATCTCGAAAAACTACAATTATAAGTTTAGTAAAATATTTAAGAAAAAATGGGGAATTAAAACTGATCATGAAGCGTTTCAAAAGACGCAGAGCCCTTGCCTATCTTAAATGATCTGTCAGTAATATAAATAAAAAATGGCCAAGAATTGAGCCTTGTGGTACACCCATAGAGCTTGTCGATTCTGGAGATCTCTCTTCATTGACTTTCATTTCCTGAAATCTATTACTCAGGTAGTAATTACGAAGATTCACAAGTTGTACGTAAAGTAGAGTGGTGTAATTTTTTGAACAATGTTTCGTGAACAACACAATCGAATGCTTTAGATAAATTATACTGTATTTTATATTTCATAAGATAATCTATGGGGTTTCTTGCAGTTTTTTCCATAAGACTTACATTACTTGTTTTGAAAATATACAAGTATCTGCAATATTTGAATATAGAAATAATTTATGGTAACTTGAAAATGCATAAGGTACTTTGGGTGTCATAAATGTGATTTTTCTGGTGCAATAAAATGTGAGTTAGAAGTTCAACAGCGGTTTTATTTCATTGTGTAGATTTAGGGTTTGACCAAAATCTTACATGACGACGTGGTCTTATGTAGAAGATGTATATGATGTTGTATATTTATGATGTATGTAATGATGTGTGGTGTGTCGCTACAGAAGGCGGGCTCGCTCCGCTCCCTGCGCGCCGTGCGCGTGAAGCCGGGCCGCGCCGCCGCGCCGCCGCCACTGCCGCCGCCCGACTCAGGTAACACACTACTCTACTGTGTTATACCATCCACTAAATCTCTCAAGCATGCTTGTTTATGGAAATAAGGGAGCACACGGGCAGGAGACTCACCCAAGTGATCACCGCCGCCCATGGACATCTGCAACACCAGAGGACGTGCAAATGCGTTGCCGAGCTTTCAGGACAGAATATACTCTCTTCTTGAAGGTTCCCACGTCGTAACGGTTCGGAAAGATATCAGATTTTCCTTCACCGTTTGAATATATGATAAATAAGCACATAACTTCTCAAAGTCAGCAGTTCCTTGGGATTGTACTAAAAACCTTTGACATCTCAGTCCTCTAAACTACTGGTTTACAGGAGTTGCAGGAATAGTTGGGAAACTATTCCGGCAACTCCTGTAAACCAGGATCAACAATAGTAACTATCAAGAAAATCGTCGAGACAATGAAGCCCGACGTATCCCAGGGGAATGATTTTAACTGTCTTGGAACCCGCAGCGAATTTAATCATGATGTTATATAGGAGTAACAAAAATTTACTTTGAATAAAAATGGAATCATACTAATAAAAACATCTTCTCCAGCACCGAACTCGCTGCGCTCGGAGTCGGTTCCGTCGTCCCCGCCGCTGGGCCTGTCCACGGTGGCGCCCCCCATCACTAACTTCGGCATCCACCACCCGCCGCCGCAGAACAGCTCGCATGTGGATGACGATATCGTTGAGGTCAGTTTTTATAGCACCATCATCATCATCATTTCAGCTAAATTACGTCCTCTGCTGGACATAAGGCTCCTTCGAGGAGTTCAACGGCGCCCGGTCCTGCGCCACACTCCACCAGCTCCTCGGTCCACCTTGCCGAGGACCCACGCTTCGTCTTCCAGTACGTGGTCGCCACTCTAGAACCTTCAAGCCCCATCGGCCGTCCGTTCTTCGAGCGATGTGCCCTGCCCACTGCCATTTGAGTTTGGCGATTCTTCGGACTATGTCAGTGGCACGGGTTCTTCTACGGATCTCCTCATTTCTGATTCGATCACGTAGTGAAACTCCAAACATAGCTAGCTCTCTCTTTTTTAACACCCAGTACTATAGTTACGAGATTAATGGAAAATGCTTCGAATTGAATAGATACAATTTCACATAATCATAGTACTTAATTTTTAATAAATCATTATTAATTAAAAATACTTACGATACATTCTGTAACTTCCAGGTACCCTACAAGCCTAAGACTCCCGAAATAATCGACCTCGACGAATACCCCGAAAGCCCCCAAGCAGTCAAGAAGAAGAAGCTCGACATCCTGAAGGAGCGGGGGCTGGAGGTGACCGCGCTGCCCCCCTGGCCCGGGGTCCCGCCACAGATGATGACCCCCCCGATAATGTTGAACCCGGCAGTCCAACACCAAATCATGACGCAAGCACAAATATTCCAAATGTATAATATTATTCCACCTAATTATGCGAACGGTATTCAACCGCCCAAAGTCGTGCAGGCATCCTCAATATTCGGTACTACAGGCCCCGAGAAAACCGTTTATGGCAATCCTAAAGACCCCTTCATGCCCCCACCCCACGTGATACACGGGGCCCCAGTCAAACCGCTGAGGACGGCACCCCCTACACAAATGACCCCTCAAGATATCCTGGACCTGACCTGTAAAACTAGCAGCCCCCCTCCACAACAGCCTGCCGTGGAAATAGTCAGAGTACCCCCCTCACCCTCCCCCAACCACACAGCTCAGAATTTATCAAAGAATTATACTTTAGTTGACGGCAAAGCGGTGGTCGGATCGAATTTAGAAATAACGTTAGTCAATAAAGCTCAAAGTCCCGGGAAGAATAGACCCCCGCAGAAACGGTCGAGCAACGGGAAGTTCATGTCAGCGAAGACCCCCACTCCCCCGAAGGAGGCCTACCCTAAGTACACCAGCCCCTCGCACACGAGCACCCATAAAAAACCCCCCATCAACATCCCCAACTACCAAATCCGCGAGGACACCCCCCCAAACCAAAATCAAATCATACAAAACGCAATGAAGAATCAGAATCTAGCTCAAATCATGGATTTACAAAAGAATTCAGTTCCTATGACCTCATTTATGGACCCCTACATGGCTCTGTACAGTAGTCTAGCGGGTCAGATGGACCCCAGACAGCTGGCGATGTACCGCGATCTAATGACCAACCAATTCCGAGGGTACCCCGGGTTATTAAACTTGGGGGTCTCCAGCACACCGACAACGAAAAATTAGTTATCTAGTCTATTGTTTTTGTGATAATTACTGTTTAAATGGTGGCTACGGATAACTTGAGTATAAATAATTTTGTCCTGTTAACGATTTTTTCTGAATTGCAGTGTGTTTGAATTTGAATTTAAGGCTGAGTCGCTTGGGTAGGTCGTAAAATATCATATTTTATTTATATAAATCCCGCAATAGTCCTACTGTTTGATTATGATATCACAAACTTGTATTTTTCGACAACGAAAAACGTGTCTTGAGTATGGTTTTTTTGGCCGAAAAATAATAATTTCATCAGATAATGTCCGAAATAGCATAGCGGTGTAGACAAATTTATATTTATTTATTTACAACAAAAAATAATTGTGAATTTAACATCAAATACCCGTAACACAAGCCTCGTAGCTTAGCTCGCAACTAGATGGCGCTGTGTAGAACCGGATATTTTTACAATTTCAAAAAAACCGCTTTTTAAGAACTACCCACCACAAAGTTATTTCATCTCAAACAATAAATATTTGTATACGATTTTAGAAAATATTTTGAATATATAAATCCAGATATAATTTCATACAAATTTTAAATCAATGAGTTTTTTTACATGTACTAGGGTTCTGTCGATCTTGTGAGCTAATTATTAAATCTGATGGGGGTTTGTCTATAGAAGAAAATTTCCTGTAATACCCTTTGCTCGACCTGGGAATCAAACCAAAGACCTAACGGTTAACAATCGGGGCCAGTAAGCCACTGAGGCTGCCCGCACACCAATAAACATAAAGGATTTTAAAATCTAACTCTAAAGCCACCATAATGATCTCCCGAAGAAATATTATTTTAATTAAATTGAGAAAAACCATGGGAACAATTAAAATTATTATTGTTTCTATTGAAAAATTAAAATTTTGTAAATATTAGTTAATAAGTCGAAAATAGCTACTTTTAATTGGAAAATTTTAATTTCAAGTGTGTAGTAAATAATTATGTGTATGTCTGGGTAGTGTTTATATATGAAACTGGCAAATTACATAACCGATTTTGATGTGAATTTATAGAAAAAAATAATTGATGAAATGTTTTTATCACTTTTGGTTTATGTGGAGTTTTATCCAAATCGGTCGAGCAGTTTCCGAGATGAACATACTAAATAAGAACTATAATTACTACGCACTAATTAATGTAAGATAATTTTGTGTTACTATTAGCTGAATTTGTAGTTGAAATTCATTCTTCTTAAAAAAATATCACTAATTTACATCAGGATTTGAGATTATTAAACTAAAAAGTGTTCAATTCAATTTAAATAACTTTATATTACTGTTCGTTTACACGTCTCCAGTGTTAACGAGTGTCATTAAATGGTTGATTGTTGTTTTTAAGATTATTCTTGACAAACAACTGATGTATAACTAATATTGATTAATTTCCTTAACTATTGTTGAAAAATGATCGCTCGACTTGAATAACTACTAAAACATCAGTTTAAAATAGCTGTGATAGCCTAATGGATGATAAAATCAAAGATAAGTTAGATCCCAAGACAACTGATTTTTCGGAAGATATGTGGAGTATTCATCACATGCTCAAACGGTGAAGGAAACATCATGAGGAAACCTGCATGCTTGAGATTATCTCGATGGCATGTGAAGTCTGCCAACCCGCAGTAGGCTAGCGAGGTGGACTATAGCCTAATCCCTCTCAAATGAGAGGAGACCCGTGCCCAACAGTGGGACACTAATTGGGTTGATGTTAACATCTGTTTACACTATCATATAAAATAATGTACGAATAACTACAGACTCATAAACGTTCAGTGTAGTCTTTTATTCTCGTCTGTATGGAAGAAAATTTAATAATCATAATAATAATCCTGATGTAATTTAGTAAATATTGAAATAACTTTTGGGAATTGAAACTGTAAGTAGACAGTACATTATTTATTGTGTAGGCGAATGGAAATTGAGTTGACGGCTTTGGAGATGACGTAGTCTGACACTGTTTCACGTCAGATCAGCGACTTGGTAGAAGTAGCTGGCAATGGATGGATGGAAAAAACCGGCCAAGTGCGAGTCGGGGTCGCGCAGGTAGGCTTCTGCACCATTTACCGGCTACCGTCGCTGTTGAGCAAAAAACGGCGCAAAAATTACTGACTGTACTTGTAATTTGATTACAGTCAAGCGCTAGTTTCCTCTTTTGGAGAAATAAAAAAAAGAGTATATTATTAAAATGTCTATGTTGTTGAAACTGCGCGGACGCCTGGCCGCGATCCCGACTCGGCCAAAAAAAAATTGGTATAATTTTTGTATGACTGACAGCTGTCAAAATGTTGACAGTTATAGCGTCCATCCATTACCAGATCGGAAGTAAAAGGTCAGGCTAGAATCTAGGACGTTATTGTCTCCAGCCAGCGTTTAATCACTGTACCACTAGTCAGTTTCAATGTCTTGAAGTTGTTTCCTATATAAATGGTTCCCCTCTAGGATAATATTGTCTCCGCAATGTGTATATATAATATAATTGCAATGATTGTGCGAACGCCGTACAAAATAAAATTATTAAAATTTTTGAATTGTTTTATTTATGTGTGTATTTATAATTGTGTCAGTTGACAGATTTTCCCACTTAATTTCAATAAGAGAAAATAAATATGATTTATTTTATTGCGGCTTGTGCGTCACGTGTTGCGGGTTCGATCCTCTTACGGTGCAAATATTTGTACAATCTTATAGCTAGTTGTTCTTGGTCTGGGTGTTTGTGTATGTGAAAAATTGTGTTTAAAACTCACGACACACAAAAAAAATCTATCGTGGATTTAGGTTAGGGACTAAAAAATATAAGTGAAACGAACTTCTAACAAAATCCGAATATCATTTATTTCTTACATATAAACCTTACATACAAACATGACATGAGACACGGCCGTAAGCCCAACAGTGGGCAGTGGGCGGGGTGGTCTAGGCGAGGTCGGGCGCCCACAGCTTGAAGGTGCGGTCGTACGAGCAGGTCGCGATGTACTTGTTGTCATAAGATATGTCCGCACTCATCACCTGCAAGAGATTGATAAGATAAATAAATAAATAAATATGTCTGGACATTATGACACAGCGCCATCTCCGCCAGTTCCGAGCTGAGCTACGAGGCTTGTGTTACGGATACTAGTTGATTGATATAGTACGACGCCACCACGACCAACGCCGTCTAAACCAACGCCACCTATACAGAAGCCACCAATACCGACGCCATCTATACCGACGCCACCAATACCGCGGCGCCATCTATACCGACGCCACCAATACCGGCGCCATCTAAACCGACGCCATTTTTGCCGACGCCACCAATACCGACGCCATCTATATCGACGCCATCAATACCGACGCCATCTATATCGACGACATCAATACCGACGCTATCGATACCGGCGCCATCTAAACTGACGCCATTTATGCCGACACCATCTATACCGACGCTATCGATACCGACGCCACCAATACCGGCGTCATCTAAACCGACGTCATTTATGCCGACGCCATCTATACCGACGCTATCAATACCGATGCCATCTATACCGACGCTATTAATTCTGACGCCTCCAATACCGACGCCACCAATACCGACTCTATCAATACCGACGGCAACAATAACGACTCCATCTATACCGACGCTCTCAATACCGACGCCATCTATACCGACGCCACCAATACCAACGCTATCTATACCGACGCCACCAATACCGACGCTATTAAATCCGACGCCACCAATACCGACGCTATCTTTTCCGACGCCACCAATACCGACGCTTTTAATTCCGACGCTATTAATTCCGACGCCACTTATACCGACGCCATCTTTACCGACGCTATTAATTCCGACGCCTCCAATACCGACGCTATCAATTCCTACGCCATCAATACCGACGCCATCTATACCGACGCCACCAATACCGACGCCATCTAAACCGACGCTATTAATTCCGACGCCTCCAATACCGACGCTATCAATTCCTACGCCACCAATACCGACGCCATCTATACCGACGCCACCAATACCGACGCCATCTATACCGACGCTATTAATTCCGACGCCTCCAATACCGACGCCACCTATACCGACGATGTCAATTCAGACGCCACCAATACCGACGCCATCTATATCGACGCCACCAATACCGACGCTATTAATTCCGACGCCAACAATACCGACGCTATCAATACCGACGCCATCTATACCAACGCTATCTTTTCCGACGCCACCAATACCGGCGTCATCTAAACTTTAGCAACACCGACACCACCAATACCGACTCCATCTATACCGACGACACCAATACCGACGCTATCAATTCCGACGCCAACAATACCGACGCTATCAATACCGACGCCATCTATACCGACGCCATCTATACCGACGTCACCTATACCGATGCCATGAATACCGACGCTATCGATACCGACGCCCCCAATACCGGCGTCATCTAAACTTTATCAACACCGACGCCACTAATACCGACGCAATCAATTCCGACGCCAACATTACCGACGCCATTTATACCGACGTCACCAATACCGATGCTATCAATTCCGACGCTATTAATTCCGACGCCTCCAATGCCGACGCTATCTATACCAACGCTATTAATTCCGACGCCACCAATACCGACGCTATTAATTCCGACGCCATCTATACCGACGCCACCAATACCAATGCCATCTATACCGACGCCATCTATACCGACGCCACCAATACCGACGCCATCTATACCGACGCTATTAATTCCGACGCCATCTATACCGACGCCACCAATACCAATGCCATCTATACCGACGCCATCTATACCGACGCCACCAATACCGACGCCACCAATACCGACTCCATCTATACCGACGCCACCAATACCGACGCTATCATTTCCGACGCCACCAGTACCGACGCTATTAATTCCGACGCCACCAATACCGACGCTATTAATTCCGACGCCACTTATACAGACGCCACCAATCCCGCCTCCATCTGTACCGATGCTATCAATTCCGACGCCATCAATACCGACGCCATCTATACCGACGCTGTCATTTCCGACGCCTCCAATACCGACGCTGTCAATTCCGACGCCACCAATACCGACGCCACCAATCCCGACGCCATCTATACCGACGCCATCTATACCGACGCTATCATTACCGACACCATCTATACCGACGCTATTAATTCCGACGCCTCCAATACCGACGCCACCAATACCGACTCTATCAATACCGACGCCAACAATACCGACGCCACCAATACCGACGCTATCAATACCGACGCCATCTATACCGACGCCATCTATACCGACGCTATTAATTCCGACGCCTCCAATACCGACGCCACCTATACCGACGATGTCAATTCAGACGCCACCAATACCAACGCTATCTATACCGACGCCACCAATACCGACGCTTTTAAATCCGACGCCACCAATACCGACGCTATCTTTTCCGCGCCACCAATACCGACGCTATTAATTCCGACGCCACTTATACCGACGCCATCTTTACCAACGCTATCAATTCCGAAGCCACCAATACCGACGCTATCTTTTCCGACGCCACCAATACCGACGCCATCTATACCGACGCTATTAATTCCGACGCCTCCAATACCGACGCTATCAATTCCTACGCCACCAATACCGACGCCACCAATACCGACGCCATCTATACCGACGCTATTAATTCCGACGCCTCCAATACCGACGCCACCTATACCGACGATGTCAATTCAGACGCCACCAATACCGACGCTATTAATTCCGACGCCAACAATACCGACGCTATCAATACCGACGCCATCTATACCAACGCTATGTTTTCCGACGCCACCAATACCGGCGTCATCTAAACTTTAGCAACACCGACACCACCAATACCGACTCCATCTATACCGACGACACCAATATCGACGCTATCATTACCGACGCCATCTATACCGACGCTATTAATTCCGACGCCTCCAATACCGACGCCACCAATATCGACTCTATCAATACCGACGCCAACAATACCGACGCCACCAATACCGACGCTATCAATACCGACGCCATCTATACCGACGCCACCAATACCGACGCTTTTAAATCCGACGCCACCAATCCCGACGCCATCTATACCGACGCCACCAATACCGACGCTATCATTTCCGACGCCACCAGTACCGACGCTATTAATTCCGACGCCACCAATACCGACGCTATTAATTCCGACGCCACTTATACAGACGCCACCAATCCCGCCTCCATCTGTACCGATGCTATCAATTCCGACGCCACCAATACCGACGCCATCTATACCGACGCTGTCAATTCCGACGCATCCAATACCGACGCCACCAATCCCGACGCCATCTATACCAACGCTATTAATTCCGACGCCACCAATACCGACGCTATCATTACCGACGCTATTAATTCCGACGCCTCCAATACCGACGCCACCAATACCGACTCTATCAATACCGACGCCAACAATACCGACGCCACCAATACCGACGCCACCAATACCGACGCTTTTAAATCCGACGCCACCAATCCCGACGCCATCTATACCGACGCCATCATTTCCGACGCCACCAGTACCGACGCTATTAATTCCGACGCCACCAATACCGACGCTATTAATTCCGACGCCACTTATACAGACGCCACCAATCCCGCCTCCATCTGTACCGATGCTATCAATTCCGACGCCACCAATACCGACGCTGTCAATTCTGACGCCTCCAATACCGACGCCACCAATCCCGACGCCATCTATACCAACGCTATTAATTCCGACGCCACCAATACCGACGCTATCATTACAGACGCCATCTATACCGACGCCTCCAATACCGACGCCACCAATACCGACGCCACCATACCGACGCCACCAATACCGCCGCTATCAATACCGACACCATCTATACCGACGCCATCTATACCGACGCTATTAATTCCGACGCCATCTATACCGACGCCATCTATACCAACGCTATGTTTTCCGACGCCACCAATACCGGCGTCATCTAAACTTTAGCAACACCGACACCACCAATACCGACTCCATCTATACCGACGACACCAATATCGACGCTATCATTACCAACGCCATCTATACCGACGCTATTAATTCCGACGCCTCCAATACCGACGCCACCAATATCGACTCTATCAATACCGACGCCAACAATACCGACGCCACCAATACCGACGCTATCAATACTGACGCCATCTATACCGACGCCACCAATACCGACGCTTTTAAATCCGACGCCACCAATCCCGACGCCATCTATACCGACGCCACCAATACCGACGCTATCATTTCCGACGCCACCAGTACCGACGCTATTAACACGTTGGCTGCGGCCTAACATAGCGCGCGCTAACCTACGGTGCGGCTGTTTACGCGCCTGGCGTGAGCGCCCGCACGGCCGGAACACATTTTGTAATCCGACCAACAGTGCGGCCAAAACACACCTGGTGTGTTTTGGGTGGGGGAGCGCATATAGTAATAGTAATAATAATAATAGTAGTAATAGTAACCATTCATTGTCTTTTATTTTTGAGTGCATAAAACAATTGGGTACTTAGAATTATTTTACGATATATTTTGTGCAAAACAATCACCTACTAAGTTCTTTATTCAAAATTAAAACGCAGATGTGTATTTGTTAATACCGCAGAATCCTTTGTAGAATATTTTACTTTGTTTTCTTCGAATTTTATGAAGGCGTTTGTTATTAAATTTGTTAACACTACGACATTATGTCGATTTATTTTTCGTAAAAGCTGATTAGAATTAAATATCTACGAAAGGACGATAAAAAATATATGTAGAACAATATATTATATTGTAATAAAGATATAAAAATACGGTCGAATTGATAACTTCCTTCTTTTTTGAAGTCGGTTTAAAACACGCCTCGCGCGTAATCCGTACTGGCGTAGCGAAGTTAAAAACACGCAGGGCGTGTTTTGCCGCCCAGTCGTAGCACAAAATGTGAAAACACGCCAGGCGTGTTTGCGCCGCACTCGCGTTATATGAGTCAAAACACAGCGTGTGTGTTTTCAGCAGTCAACGTGTTAATTCCGACGCCACCAATACCGACGCTATTAATTCAAACGCCACTTATACAGACGCCACCAATCCCGCCTCCATCTGTACCGATGCTATCAATTCCGACGCCACCAATACCGACGCCATCTATACCGACGCTGTCAATTCCGACGCCTCCAATACCGACGCCACCAATCCCGACGCCATCTATACCAACGCTATTAATTCCGACGCCACCAATACCGACGCTATCATTACCGACGCTATTAACTCCGACGCCTCCAATACCGACGCCACCAATACCGACTCTATCAATACCGACGCCAACAATACCGACGCCACCAATACCGACGCCACCAATACCGACGCTTTTAAATCCGACGCCACCAATCCCGACGCCATCTATACCGACGCCATCATTTCCGACGCCACCAGTACCGACGCTATTAATTCCGACGCCACCAATACCGACGCTATTAATTCCGACGCAACTTATACAGACGCCACCAATCCCGCCTCCATCTGTACCGATGCTATCAATTCCGACGCCACCAATACCGACGCCATCTATACCGACGCTGTCAATTCCGACGCCTCCAATACCGACGCCACCAATCCCGACGCCATCTATACCAACGCTATTAATTCCGACGCCACCAATACCGACGCTATCATTACAGACGCCATCTATACCGACGCCTCCAATACCGACGCCACCAATACCGACTCTATCAATACCGACGCCAACAATACCGACGCCACCAATACCGACGCTATCAATACCGACGCCATCCATACCGACGCCATCTATACCGACGCTATTAATTCCGACGCCATCTATACCGACGCCACCAATACCAACGCTATCCATACTGACGCCACCAATAACGACGCTTTTAAATCCGACGCCACCAATACCGACGCTATCTTTTCCGACGCCACCAATACCGACGCTATTAATTCCGACGCCACTTATACCGACGCCATCTATACCGACGCTATCAATTCCGACGCCACCAATACCGACGCTATCTTTTCCGACGCCACCAATACCGACGCCATCTATACCGACGCTATTAATTCCGACGCCTCCAATACCGACGCCATCTATATCGACGCCACCAATACCGACGCTATTAATTCCGACGCCAACAATACCGACGCTATCAATACCGACGCCATCTATACCGACGCCATCTATACCGATGCCATGAATACCGACGCTATCGATACCGAAGCCACCAATCCCGACGCCATCTAAACCGACGCTATTAATTCCGACGCTATCAATACCGAAGCCACCAATCCCGACGCTATTAATTCCAACGCCTCCAATGCCGACGCTATCTATACCAACGCTATTAATTCCTCCGCCACCAATACCGATGCTATAAATTCCAACGCCTCCAATACCGACGCCACCAATCCCAACGCCGACGCTATCAATACCGAAGCCACCAATACCGACGCTATTAATTCCAACGCCTCCAATGCCGACGCTATTAATTCCGACGCCTCCAATACCGACGCTTTTAATTCCAACGACTCCAATACCGACGCTATTAATTCCGACGCCACTTATACCGACGCCATCTATACCGACGCCACCAATGCCGACGCCACCAATACCGACGCTATTAATTCCGACGCCTCCAATACCGACGATATCAATTCAGACGCCACCAATACCGACGCCATCTATATCGACGCCACCAATACCGACGCTATTAATTCCGACGCCAACAATACCGACGCTATCAATACCGACGCCATCTATACCGACGCCATCTATACCGACGCCACCAATACCGACGCTTTTAAATCCGACGCCACCAATCCCGACGCCATCTATACCGACGCTATCATTTCCGACGCCACCAGTACCGACGCTATTAATTCCGACGCCACCAATACCGACGCTATTAATTCCGACGCCACTTATACAGACGCCACCAATCCCGCCTCCATCTGTACCGATGCTATCAATTCCGACGCCACCAATACCGACGCCATCTATACCGACGCTGTCAATTCCGACGCATCCAATACCGACGCCACCAATCCCGACGCCATCTATACCAACGCTATTAATTCCGACGCCACCAATACCGACGCTATCATTACCGACGCTATTAATTCCGACGCCTCCAATACCGACGCCACCAATACCGACTCTATCAATACCGACGCCAACAATACCGACGCCACCAATACCGACGCCACCAATACCGACGCTTTTAAATCCGACGCCACCAATCCCGCCTCCATCTGTACCGATGCTATCAATTCCGACGCCACCAATACCGACGCCATCTATACCGACGCTGTCAATTCTGACGCCTCCAATACCGACGCCACCAATCCCGACGCCATCTATACCAACGCTATTAATTCCGACGCCACCAATACCGACGCTATCATTACAGACGCCATCTATACCGACGCCTCCAATACCGACGCTATCAATACCGACGCCATCTATACCGACGCCATCTATACCGACGCTATTAATTCCGACGCCATCTATACCGACGCCATCTATACCAACGCTATGTTTTCCGACGCCACCAATACCGGCGTCATCTAAACTTTAGCAACACCGACACCACCAATACCGACTCCATCTATACCGACGACACCAATATCGACGCTATCATTACCGACGCCATCTATACCGACGCTATTAATTCCGACGCCTCCAATACCGACGCCACCAATATCGACTCTATCAATACCGACGCCAACAATACCGACGCCACCAATACCGACGCTATCAATACCGACGCCATCTATACCGACGCCACCAATACCGACGCTTTTAAATCCGACGCCACCAATCCCGACGCCATCTATACCGACGCCACCAATACCGACGCTATCATTTCCGACGCCACCAGTACCGACGCTATTAATTCCGACGCCACCAATACCGACGCTATTAATTCCGACGCCACTTATACAGACGCCACCAATCCCGCCTCCATCTGTACCGATGCTATCAATTCCGACGCCACCAATACCGACGCCATCTATACCGACGCTGTCAATTCCGACGCCTCCAATACCGACGCCACCAATCCCGAGGCCATCTATACCAACGCTATTAATTCCGACGCCACCAATACCGACGCTATCATTACCGACGCTATTAATTCCGACGCCTCCAATACCGACGCCACCAATACCGACTCTATCAATACCGACGCCAACAATACCGACGCCACCAATACCGACGCCACCAATACCGACGCTTTTAAATCCGACGCCACCAATCCCGCCTCCATCTGTACCGATGCTATCAATTCCGACGCCACCAATACCGACGCCATCTATACCGACGCTGTCAATTCTGACGCCTCCAATACCGACGCCACCAATCCCGACGCCATCTATACCAACGCTATTAATTCCGACGCCACCAATACCGACGCTATCATTACAGACGCCATCTATACCGACGCCTCCAATACCGACGCTATCAATACCGACGCCATCTATACCGACGCCATCTATACCGACGCTATTAATTCCGACGCCATCTATACCGACGCCATCTATACCAACGCTATGTTTTCCGACGCCACCAATACCGACTCCATCTATACCGACGACACCAATATCGACGCTATCATTACCGACGCCATCTATACCGACGCTATTAATTCCGACGCCTCCAATACCGACGCCACCAATATCGACTCTATCAATACCGACGCCAACAATACCGACGCCACCAATACCGACGCTATCAATACCGACGCCATCTATACCGACGCCACCAATACCGACGCTTTTAAATCCGACGCCACCAATCCCGACGCCATCTATACCGACGCCACCAATACCGACGCTATCATTTCCGACGCCACCAGTACCGACGCTATTAATTCCGACGCCACCAATACCGACGCTATTAATTCCGACGCCACTTATACAGACGCCACCAATCCCGCCTCCATCTGTACCGATGCTATCAATTCCGACGCCACCAATACCGACGCCATCTATACCGACGCTGTCAATTCCGACGCCTCCAATACCGACGCCACCAATCCCGAGGCCATCTATACCAACGCTATTAATTCCGACGCCACCAATACCGACGCTATCATTACCGACGCTATTAATTCCGACGCCTCCAATACCGACGCCACCAATACCGACTCTATCAATACCGACGCCAACAATACCGACGCCACCAATACCGACGCCACCAATACCGACGCTTTTAAATCCGACGCCACCAATCCCGACGCCATCTATACCGACGCCATCATTTCCGACGCCACCAGTACCGACGCTATTAATTCCGACGCCACCAATACCGACGCTATTAATTCCGACGCCACTTATACAGACGCCACCAATCCCGCCTCCATCTGTACCGATGCTATCAATTCCGACGCCATCTATACCGACGCTGTCAATTCCGACGCCTCCAATACCGACGCCACCAATCCCGACGCCATCTATACCAACGCTATTAATTCCGACGCCACCAATACCGACGCTATCATTACAGACGCCATCTATACCGACGCCTCCAATACCGACGCCACCAATACCGACTCTATCAATACCGACGCCACCAATACCGACGCTATCAATACCGACGCCATCTATACCGACGCTATTAATTCCGACGCCATCTATACCGACGCCACCAATACCAACGCTATCTATACTGACGCCACCAATACCGACGCTTTTAAATCCGACGCCACCAATACCGACGCTATCTTTTCCGACGCCACCAATACCGACGCTATTAATTCCGACGCCACTTATACCGACGCCATCTATACCGACGCTATCAATTCCGACGCCACCAATACCGACGCTATCTTTTCCGACGCCACCAATACCGACGCCATCTATACCGACGCTATTAATTCCGACGCCTCCAATACCGACGGTATCAATTCCTACGCCACCAATACCGACGCCACCAATACCGACGCCATCTATACCGACGCTATTAATTCCGACGCCTCCAATACCGACGCCACCTATACCGACGATATCAATTCAGACGCCACCAATACCGACGCCATCTATATCGACGCCACCAATACCGACGCTATTAATTCCGACGCCAACAATACCGACGCTATCAATACCGACGCCATCTATACCGACGCCATCTATACCGATGCCATGAATACCGACGCTATCGATACCGAAGCCACCAATCCCGACGCCATCTAAACCGACGCTATTAATTCCGACGCTATCAATACCGAAGCCACCAATCCCGACGCTATTAATTCCAACGCCTCCAATGCCGACGCTATCTATACCAACGCTATTAATTCCTCCGCCACCAATACCGATGCTATAAATTCCAACGCCTCCAATACCGACGCCACCAATCCCAACGCCGACGCTATCAATACCGAAGCCACCAATACCGACGCTATTAATTCCAACGCCTCCAATGCCGACGCTATTAATTCCGACGCCTCCAATGCCGGTCGGTATTGGTTGCGTCGGAAAAGATAGCGTCGGTATTGGTGGCGTTGAAATTAATAGCGTTGGTATAACGACGCCATCGTAATTGGAGGCGTCGGAATTAATAGCATCGGTATTGGAGGCGTTGGAATTAATAGCGTCGGCATTGGAGGCGTTGGAATTAATAGCGTCGGTATTGGTGGCTTCGGTATTGATAGCGTCGGCTATCAATACCGACGCCATCTATACCGACGCCATCTATACCGACACTATTAATTCCGACGCCTCCAATACCGACGCTTTTAATTCCAACGACTCCAATACCGACGCTATTAATTCCGACGCCACTTATACCGACGCCATCTATACCGACGCCACCAATGCCGACGCCATCAATACCGACTCACCAATGCCGACGCCATCAATACCGACGACACCAGTACCGACGCCATCAATACCGACGCCACCAATACCGACGCCATCAATACCGACGACACCAGTACAGACGCCATCAATACCGACGCCACCAATGCCGACGCCATTAATACCGACGCCACCAGTACCGACGCTATCTATACAGGTTCAGCGTTCAGGTTCAGTTTTCAGGTGTAGCGGTTATAGCGTGAAGAGGTAACAGACAGACAGACAGACACACATTCGCATTATTTGAGAATTAAAGTTTTGTGACTTTAGTCCTGCGTTCAGAAAAAATGTTATTTTTCTCTCTTTCTTTCCCTGTTTACCTTGTTGTCGTGTCCGGAGAGCGTCCGCAGCGGGTGCCAGGCCGCGTTGGACCACAGCTTGGCGGTCTTGTCGTAAGACGACGTCAGCAGGAAGTGCCCGTGACTCTTCTGGTAACGGACATCTGTAATAAACGGAGTAGAAGATAATTATCTAAAAAATAAAAATACACGACTCGGTGGCGCAGTGGCTGAGCGATCGGCTTGTGCGTCACGGGTTGCGGGTTCGATCCAAAGTAAGAGCAAATATTTGTACGTTCTGCAAGTAGTTGTTTCGGGTCTGGGCGTTTGTGTATGTGTAAATATGTGTTTGTAAACGCACCCACGACACAGGAGAAAATCCTAGTGTGGGGCAACGTTTTTAAAATAAGAAAAAAAAGATAGAAATAAAATAATAAATTCTGTCGGAAAAAAAACAACTTCAAATGTCAGACCTGGACCAAAATAAAAACACGGCCAGCACCAGCTCTCAAATCAAAATCGGTTCACCCAGTAGAAAGTTAAAAGGTTAAAAAAAATAGTCGAATTGAGGACCTCCACCTTTTTTTAAGTCAGTTAAAAAGGAGAAGCTGTCTGACTGACAGGCATATAAACGCAGGGCCTAAGCTATAAGGGTTGGAAACTCGAAATTTTGCACAGGGGTTCCTTTTATAACGTAGGGGAGCACTAAGAAAGGATTTTTGAAAAGTCACGCCCTAAGGGGACAAAACGGGGGTCCAAAGTTAGTATGAAACTATTTTATTAAACCTTATTATATAGTCTTTTGTATTTTTTAGCATATTTCAAGCTAAGATTTTTAAATTTTTATTAAGAAAGAAAAAATGGGTTGGACAGCATTGTCCAATCGATGTTGCTATGTCGCCGTAAGACATAAGTAACATAAAGAAGGCAAAATTCAACACATCGGATGCCTTGCCGGCGGATACCTTGGTGGCTCAGTTGGCAGAGCGTCTGGAGTATTTATCCAGAAGACGCGGGTTCGAGTCCCGCCTGAGGTTGAATTTTTCTTTCTTAATAAAAACTTATTATACAGTGTTTATATAAACTCACCGCTCAACAGATGTGTGTGCGCGGGTATCGTGTATAGAGCTGACCGTCTCCTCAAGTCCCAGATCTTAACCTGCAAGTTTATTATAAAGATTCAACTCCATCGTCTTCCATCATCATCATCATCATGTCAGCTGGAGGACGTCCACTGCTGGACATAAGCCTCCCCCAAAGATTTCCACAACGACCGGTCTTGAGCCACCCGCATCCAGCTGGTTCCAGCGACCTTTACCAGGTCGTCGTCTTCCAAATCATTAAAATTATTTAATGAACATATACGCTGTATATTCTTAATGTCAGTCTAAAAGGATAATATTATTTGAAAGAAAATTAATGCTAAATTTTGATTATTCACATGTGTCCTTTATTTCTGTGATTGAAATGAAATGATTGTTTACTTCTGTAAAAAGATCTTTTAAAGACACTTTTACAAGTCATGTAATTTTTTTTTTGTATATACGTACTTGGACTCGGCATTTCCAGACTGACGACCTCTGAGAAGAAATGCCGAAACAAACTCAGAGAATCATGGTCTCTTTTAAAGTCCAGACATTTTGGTTACAATATGTGAGCCTGACGATGTAGGTTAAAGTCTGAGATGGCCTTTTGAAGAAAGCACAAGTGCAGCTTTGAGTTGTCCTGTCCATACTGACAGCACGCATACGTCAGCCATCGTGTAGCTCAACCAATATTGAGGGGGCTTAACGACCCGACACACGTTTCTACAATATACATACATACCATCACGCTTGTCATCCCCGAAGGGTTAGGCAGAGGTGTACTAATGTACACACATGCTTCTCCGATATGTTTTAGGTTCTATGTAATAGGGGGCGAGCCTATTGCCATCATGGTTGGCACTGAGAGCTCAGGGCTGCTACTGAGATTTTCATAGAAAAACTCAATATCGCTTTACTCAACCTGGGAATCGAACCCAAGATCTGGTTCCCCACTAGACTAATGAGTACAAGAGGCACTTGTGCAAGATGTTTTGATGTATCGTTGTGTCGACCCGACCTGGTGATCAGCGGCGGCGGTGGCGAGGTGGTGCCCGGCGGGGGCCCAGTCGGCGCCCAGCACGGGGCCCAGGTGGCCCTCCAGGAACATCACGCAGCGCCCCGTGCGCAAGTCCCACACGCGCCCGAACGCGTCCATGCCGCTGGAATACACCGATTTGGATAATCATCATCAATCCATTATTGACCCACTGCTGGGCACGGGTCTCCTCTCATTTGAGAGGGATTAGGCTATAGTCCACCACGCTAGCCTACTGCGGGTTGGCAGACTTCACATGCCATCGAGACAAATCTCTCAAGCATGCAGGTTTCCTCACGATGTTATTCCTCACGACATTCCTCTTGCTCGGAAGTCGCACTGCACGACCCTAACATACCAGTCCTATTCCATACATATTTAAACTTAGCTGTGGTAACCTAGTGGTGTGACCAGAGGACTGAAATGTCAAAGGTCTCGAGTTTGAACCCAAAGCACGCACCACTGACTTTTCAGAAGTTATGTGCGTATTTATCACATGCTCAAACGGTGAAGGAAAACATCGTGAGGAAACCTGCATGCTTGAGAGATTTTCTCGATGGCGTGTGATGTCTGCCAAAGCGCACTATAGCCTAATCCCTCTCAAATGAGAGGAGACCCGTGCCCAGCAGTGGGACAGTAACGGGTTGATAATGATGATGATACATATTTAAAGATATGTTTAAAAGTATAATATATAAAATAAAAGTACTCACCCAGTAACAGCGAGCGAGCCGTCGCATTGGAACGCGATGCTGTACACCGGCTTAGCGTGACCTTCCTGATGCAGCACCTCCGTCGCTACACAAGTACACAGTCATCAGACACTAGTGCACAGAGAGGTTAGACTAGTGCACAGGGAGATGGAGTAGTGCACAGAGAGGTGGAGTAGTACACAGAGAGGTTAGACTAGTGCACAGGGAGATGGAGTAGTGCACAGAGAGGTGGAGTAGTACACAGAGAGGTAGACTAGTGCACAGAGAGGTAGACTAGTGCACAGGGATGTAGAGTAGGGCATAGAGAGGTAGAGTAGTGCACAGAGAGGTAGAGTAGTGCACAGAGAGGTGGAGTAGTGCACAGAGAGGCAGACTAGTGCACGGAGAGGCAGACTAGTGCACAGAGAGGTGGAGTAGTGCACAGAGAGGTAGACTAGGGCACAGAGAGGTAAATATTTCAAACCTGTTGATTATATATTGATATTTTACGACTAAATGGTTTCAGAATAACAAAACTGACCACTGAAAAATACAGAAACCAACTCAGACAATCACGATAAAGACATAATAGTATTCAATATGCAAGTGTCAGCGTCGCTCACCGGTTTCTAAGTCCCAAAGCCGCCAGGAGTGGTCGAAGACAGTGGTGGCCAGGAAGCGACCTGATGGATGGAACTCCAGCCGCGCCACCCTCGCGGGGCTGTGCCCTTCCAGCGACGCCATCGGAGACTCGCTGTCAAAGAAAAACATTACGAGTTATTAAATTTTTATTAAGAAAGAAATATCAATCTATATATTAGAATCATCCGGAATCTACTCGCTGTAAAGGGAGTATTCTGGGTTGGACAGAATTGTCCAATCGATGTTGCTATGTCGCCGTAAGACATAAGTAACATAAAGAAAGCAAAATTCAAACACATCAGGCGGATACCTCGGTGGCTCAGTTGGTAGAGCGTCTGGAGTACTAATCCAGAAGACGCGGGTTCGAATCCCGCCTGAGGTTGAATTTTTCTTTCTTAATAAAAATTTAAAAATCTTAGCTTGAAATAAGCTAAAAAATACAAAACGATTACGAGTTATTTTTTGTTGTTGAATTATTTCACTGGGCGGATCGGGCTGAAATTTGACATGCAGGTAGATGCTATGACGTAGGCATCCGCTAAGAAAGGATTTTTGAAAATTCACCCCCTAAGGAGGTAAAACGGGGGTGCAAATTAATATGAAACTTTGACTTTTTTAGTAAAATTGCACGCGGACGAAGTCGCGGGGATCGGCTAGTTAATAATACTTTTATTTGTTATTACACCTTACCTGTTAAAGTTCCACAGGTGCACAGTCCCATCATAAGCGCAGGTCGCCATGGTGCAGGCTTCGGACCCCCCCTCTTCCTGTGAGATCTCCATGGGAGCGAGAGAGCCGTCAGGGTTCTTGGCATCTTCTGTTGTTTCTGCCAGCTGTTACAAGAAGACGATATGATAACTTATTGAGGATATGAACAAATGCCGGCGTACGAGCACCTATTGTCGACTTGTGGATGACTACAATACTTTTATGGATTTAGATATATTTTCTCTTTCAAGGTATCATCATTTCAACCGTTTGACGTCCCCCAAGGATCGCCACGACGACCGGTTATATGCCGCCCACATCCAGTGGATTCCAGCGACCTTTACCAAGTCGTCAGTCCACCTTGCCGGGGGCCTGCTCACACTGCGTCTTCCAGTACGTGGTCGCCACTCTAGAACCTTCAAGCCCCATCGGCCATCCGTTCTTCGAGCAATGTGCCCTGCCCACTGCCACTTGAGTTTGGCGATTCTTCGGGCTATGTCAGCGACTCGGGTTCTTCTACGGATCTCCTCATTTCTGATTCCATCACGTAGTGAAACTCCTAACATAGCCCTCTCCATCGCTCTCTGAGAGACAGTGAGCTTCCTTATAAGGCCCATTGTAAGCGGCCACGTTTCGGTGCCATAAGTCATCACTGGCAACACACAGTGGTCAAAGACTTTCGTCTTGAGACACTGCGCTATTTGGGACGAAAAGATTTGGCGTAGCCTCCCGAACAAGGTATATATATATATTTTAAAAAAGGGCTATTAGTGTTTTATCTGAAAGCAATTGATCTGTAATCAAAAATTATGCTGTTTGTAAATGAAAAATTACAATTCATGTCTGTTTCCTCTCCTTTTTTCTAAATGTTATGTTAAATTGTGGACAATGGTGTGGGGTACATGTTTAATTCATCATCATCAACCCATTATTGTCCCACTGCTGGGCACGGGTCTCCTCTCAATTGAGAGGGATTGGGCTATAGTCCACCACGCTAGCCTACTGCGGATTGGCAGACTTCACATGCCGTCGAGAATTCTCTCAAGCATGCAGGTTTCCTCACGATTTTTTCCTTCACCGTTGGAGCATGTGATAAATACGCACATAACTTCCGAAAAGTCAGTGGTTTGGTCAGCCTTGGGTCCGAATGGTCAGCCTTGGTCAGCGGTGTGACCAGTGGACTGAGATGTCAGAGGTCTCGAGTTCGAACAACTCGAGACCTCTGACATCTCAATCCACTGGTCACACCGCTAGGCTACCACAGCTGCCTTGTTATGCCATGTTTAATTAATTCTATCATTATATGAATTTTATTGTAATATCAAAATGTAACTGTTTTTTGTCCCTAATAAATAAATAAATATGTAAGAGGAGAGGGATAGAAAGTTCTCGTGTGTCGTGGGTGCTTGCAAAACGACGAACCAATTAGTTCAGCGGTAGTTAACACTGCTTTCTGTGCTATAGGTCCCGGTAGGGTCAAATGTTAGTGTGATGAGCATAAATATTTGTATCCGAGTCATGGATGTATAATATGTACGTATTTACAAAAATGTAGTATATTAACCAACTAGTATCTGTAACACAAGCCTCGTTGCTTAGCTCGGAACTAGATGGCGCTGTGTCATGATGTCCAGAAAAGTCCAGAAAATATTACCTTCTTGGAGAACTGGTGCGGCATGGCGGCGGCGGGGTGGAAGGCGGCGCCGCTGACATTACACTTGTGTCCCTTCAGCACCTGCAGCGGCCGGCACTCCGGCACAGACCACACCTTCGACAGACCTGACCTGATGGTAGACATATTCTTACACTGTTTGAATTTGAATTAATGCTTGCAGATGCAAAGCTATAATTCAATTTCATCATAGGTCTTTACTTTTCAATTCAATTCAATTCAAATTTATTGCATTCAATCTAATATATAAAATTCTCGTGTCACAGTTTTCGTTGCCATACTCCTCCGAAACGGCTTGACCGATTTTGATGAAATTTTTTGTGCTTATCCGGTATCTATGAGAATCGGCCAACATCTATTTTTCATCCCCCTAAAAGTTAGGGGTAGTCCACCAACCCCTATAATGTGGCAAAACAACGTTTGCTGGGTCAGCTAGTAATGTTATAAAGACAGGTGTTAAGGCTTAGATACAATTATGGACCCTGTCGGGCACAGCAAAAGAATAGTAAGAGAGAGGAGGAAAAGTGTTTTTTTAGCCATTTATTTTATGTTATAGTATATATAATATAATATATATTGTATTTTATTTAATTTATCGTTTAGTTATAGTTAATGTAAGCAGTTTTAATTGAACCGTTACTAAAGCACATACAATTAGTAAAATCATTCAATGAACGACACAAAATATAACATAAATAATGCGTGTCCGGGTAAATGACGTAACGATTCACTTTGACGGTCATGAGCATTTGAATTCCACTTCGGGTCGTTGAGTCAGCGAAATAAGTAAATAAATAATAAATAAATAAATATTCGACATTTTACACAGCACCAACTAGTCCCAAACTAAGCAGAGCTTGTACTATGAGTACTAGACAATGGATATAATACTTATATACTTTTTTTGTAAACATATACTTATAATACATAGGAAACACCCAGACGAACACAAACAGTTATATTCATCACATAAATATTTGTGTCCCGTGGGAATCGAACCACTAGACCACAGAGGTCGTCAAAGTATTATAAATATAAAAATACAAATACAAACGAGGCAAAAGTGGTATGCAGGGACTGTAGCGCGTGGCATTCTGTAGTTTCTGCCTACCCCCATGGGAAAAAGGCGTGAGTGTATGTATGTATGTATGTAAATACAAATAAGGATTAAAATAAACTCACCAGCTAGCCGTGATTAACATTTTACTGTCGCTACTGAACCGGCAGAAACTGATAGGTCTTGTGTCACCAATCTGTAGACAATATTAAATATTTCATCATCAACCCATTACTGTCCCACTGCTGGGCACGGGCCTCCTCTCATTTGAGAGGGATTAGGCTGTAGTCCACCACGCTAGCCTACTGCGGGTTGGCAGACTTACAGGCCATCGAGAATACCTCTCAAGCATGCAGGTTTCCCCACGATGTTTTCCTTCACCGTTAGAGCAATAAATACGCACATAACTTCCGAAGAGCGTAGGGTTTGAACTCGAGACCTTTGACATCTCAGTCCACTGGCTACACCACAGTTTCGGCATTCCTGCGGATTAGGTGTACTAATGTACACCCAAACTTCGCTGGTATGTCACCTAACCACTAGGCGAAATAGGCAGATGTAGTTGGTATTATAATATATATAAATATCTGATTCTCACGACTTCATCCACGTGCAATTTACGAAAAAAAAAACATTTTTCATACCAACTTTGCACCCCCCTTTATCCCTGTAGGGGGTGAATTTTCAAAAAGCCTTTGTTAGTGCTCCCCTGCATCATAAAAGGAACCCCTGTGCAAAATTTCAAGTTTCTGATCCTCTTAATTTAGGCCCTGCGCTGATATGTTAGTCAGTCAGTCAGTCAGTCAGTCTTCTCATTCATCATATCACATATATATATATGTATAGAAGATTCTGATACCTATCTAAGGTATCAGAAAGACTGTCGAGAAATCCTGTGATGAATTTTGTTTCCTTACCTGACTGCAGAATATGGACATGGCAGACGCCTTCCGCTGTGACTCTTGCTTAGCAGCAGCGCGGACGCTACCAGCCAACTTCAGGTCTTCGCGAGCCTTGCTTAACCTGACGAAAAGAAAGACGGAAGCTATAGAGCATTATTGCTTCTTCTACATTCACATACAACGGTCTACGCAAATATCGCGGAGCCCAATAAAGGTAGAGTTACAGGATACACAGACAGACTACTGCGGGTTGGCAGACTTCGGATGCCATCGAGAAAATCTTTCAAGCATGCAAGTTTCCACACGATGTTTTCCTTCACAGTTTGAGCATATGATAAATACGCACATAACTTTTTTTATTTTTTATTGCGATAAGGGGGCAAATGAGCTGGCGGCTCACCTGATGGTAAGTGATCACCGCCGCCCGTGGACATTTGCAACACTTGAAGGCCTGCAAATGCGTTGCACACCCCTGCAGAAACCGTTTTGGTTTCTTAAAATAGGGAATTACTAAACTGACAGCAAATGGAATACCCATACTGTCAGAATAGTCGCTCCCCAACGAGCTCTGGTAACCTTACTCACTCGCAGAAAGACAACTAATTGTTGATTCACTGCGATCTTCTGTAAGGCGGAGGTACTTCCCCAGTCGGGCAGCGAGATTTGAAAACTTCCGATAGGTCAGTGGCCTAAGATTTGAACTCGAGACCTATGACATCTCAGTCCACTGGTCACACCATTAGGCTACCACAGCTCTCTGATAGACAGGTCAACTCAAAGTTAGATAAAATTGGGGTAGATATGTTAAGTACACCAGTACACCTACCCTACTTTGGTAGATAAGTGCACGGGGCATGCGAGGCGAGGAAGACCTCACCCCAAACTCAGGATCTGAGCCAGGCCGGAGCTTATCGGAGTCGTAGTGCATGCTTTTGCGAATCTTAGGCGTTAACGAGTGGTTTTTTGTTAGGAGACGCCCACTGTGGGCGGAGTCAGACACGCCCCTACGCCTCCCTAGTCGGCGGGACGGTCCGTAAAGCTACGAAAGTTAGGGTTAGGTAGGATAGTACGTGTAGGTGGGGTAGTACGTGTAGGTGGGGTAGTACGTGTAGGTGGGGTAGTACGTGTAGGTGGGGTAGTACGTGTAGGTGGGGTAGTACGTGTAGGTGGGGTAGTACGTGTAGGTGGGGTAGTACGTGTAGGTGGGGTAGTACGTGTAGGTGGGGTAGTACGTGTAGGTGGGGTAGTACGTGTAGGTGGGGTAGTACGTGTAGGTGGGGTAGTACGTGTAGGTGGGGTAGTACGTGTAGGTGGGGTAGTACGTGTAGGTGGGGTAGTACGTGTAGGTGGGGTAGTACGTGTAGGTGGGGTAGTACGTGTAGGTGGGGTAGTACGTGTAGGTGGGGTAGTACGTGTAGGTGGGGTAGTACGTGTAGGTGGGGTAGTACGTGTAGGTGGGGTAGTACGTGTAGGTGGGGTAGTACGTGTAGGTGGGGTAGTACGTGTAGGTGGGGTAGTACGTGTAGGTGGGGTAGTACGTGTAGGTGGGGTAGTACGTGTAGGTGGGGTAGTACGTGTAGGTGGGGTAGTACGTGTAGGTGGGGTAGTACGTGTAGGTGGGGTAGTACGTGTAGGTGGGGTAGTACGTGTAGGTGGGGTAGTACGTGTAGGTGGGGTAGTACGTGTAGGTGGGGTAGTACGTGTAGGTGGGGTAGTACGTGTAGGTGGGGTAGTACGTGTAGGTGGGGTAGTACGTGTAGGTGGGGTAGTACGTGTAGGTGGGGTAGTACGTGTAGGTGGGGTAGTACGTGTAGGTGGGGTAGTACGTGTAGGTGGGGTAGTACGTGTAGGTGGGGTAGTACGTGTAGGTGGGGTAGTACGTGTAGGTGGGGTAGTACGTGTAGGTGGGGTAGTACGTGTAGGTGGGGTAGTACGTGTAGGTGGGGTAGTACGTGTAGGTGGGGTAGTACGTGTAGGTGGGGTAGTACGTGTAGGTGGGGTAGTACGTGTAGGTGGGGTAGTACGTGTAGGTGGGGTAGTACGTGTAGGTGGGGTAGTACGTGTAGGTGGGGTAGTACGTGTAGGTGGGGTAGTACGTGTAGGTGGGGTAGTACGTGTAGGTGGGGTAGTACGTGTAGGTGGGGTAGTACGTGTAGGTGGGGTAGTACGTGTAGGTGGGGTAGTACGTGTAGGTGGGGTAGTACGTGTAGGTGGGGTAGTACGTGTAGGTGGGGTAGTACGTGTAGGTGGGGTAGTACGTGTAGGTGGGGTAGTACGTGTAGGTGGGGTAGTACGTGTAGGTGGGGTAGTACGTGTAGGTGGGGTAGTACGTGTAGGTGGGGTAGTACGTGTAGGTGGGGTAGTACGTGTAGGTGGGGTAGTACGTGTAGGTGGGGTAGTACGTGTAGGTGGGGTAGTACGTGTAGGTGGGGTAGTACGTGTAGGTGGGGTAGTACGTGTAGGTGGGGTAGTACGTGTAGGTGGGGTAGTACGTGTAGGTACGGCTTCACCAAAGGTAGATCGACGTCTGATGCAGGCACGAAGTTAGTCTCTCACATTTTAGATGCTTGGGAGGGATCGCAGGATGCTATAGGTATCTTCTGTGATCTTTCTAAAGCTTTCGATTGCGTTGATCACAACACGCTTGTCCGTAAACTCAGCTACTACGGAGTACGAGGGCTTTCTCTAGAGCTTGTCTCTTCCTACCTTTCAGAAAGACGTCAGAAAGTTAGTATAGACGGAGTCACTTCCTTAGGGTCTATTGTTAAAATGGGTGTTCCCCAAGGTTCAATTTTAGGTCCTTTTCTCTTTCTGGCGTACATAAATGATCTTCCCTACATGATGTCAGATTTGTCTAATATTGTATTGTTTGCTGACGACACCTCACTAATCTTTAAAATCAGTAGGAAAGATCGCGTACTTCTAGATGTTAATAAGAGCCTAGCAACGCTATCTAAATGGTTTGATGCGAATAACTTACTTCTAAATGCTAGTAAAACAAAATGTTTAAGATTCGCGTTACCGAACGTTCCTCAAGGCGAAACTAATTTAATGCTCGAAGGCAGCAAACTCGAGTTAGTTAACGAAACTATATTCCTTGGTATTACAGTGGATTACAAATTACAGTGGGGGCCTCATATCTCAGCTCTTTCTAGTAGGTTAAGTTCTGCTGCCTATGCAGTAAGAAAAATTAAACAAGTCACTGACATACCTACAGCTAGATTGGTATACTTCGCATACTTTCACAGCATCATGTCATATGGCATCCTTCTGTGGGGTTCAGCTGCGGACGTGGATTCTATTTTTATCTTACAGAAAAGGGCCATCCGCGCAATCTACGACATGGGCCCCCGCGAATCCTTAAGAGAAGTCTTTAAAAATATTAATATACTCACACTTCCGTCACTCTATATACTTGAAAATATTATGTACGTCCGGAAAAACCATCTACAGTTTAACATCAATAGTGACTATCATAACATTAATACTAGGAATAAACATAAATTAGTAGTGCCTAAATATAGACTTACAAAAACTAATAAATCATTTCTAGGGAATTGTATACGCTTTTATAATAAACTACCTAAATGTGTCACCGATCTCACCGGCAAGAAATTTAAAAATCATGTGAAATCTGTTCTTGTCAAGAAAGCCTATTATAAAATCAAGGACTATGTTGACGATAGGAATGTGTGGATGTAGATACTGTTGTGCATGTGGCCTCCCTGGTACCGTGAGGTTGTTTCTATTACAAAAACGTTGTCTTTTTAAAGACATAGCTTGTAGCATTTTATTATGGCGTATTTCACGCCCCTATTCAATTGTTATAATTTTGTAAATGTGAGTTCAGTGTATTGTTCAGTCTAGAGAATTATACTTACCATATCACTTTTTTTTATATCTTTGACCATTGACATCTCAAGACATGAATTTTTTACATTGACCTCGCATAATTATTACCAAAATAATGTAACAATACCTTCTTTTTAAAAAGAGTGTCTATGGAGTTTCTTGCCGGTTCTTCTCCATGAGATCAACTTCTTGGAACCGTGCAACTAGAGTCATAACGTTTTATAAATGCTTGAAAAAGTTCATATGAAATAAAAACCTTTTGATTTTGATTTTTGATTTTAGGTGGGGTAGTACGTGTAGGTGGGGTAGTACGTGTAGGTGGGGTAGTACGTGTAGGTGGGGTAGTACGTGTAGGTGGGGTAGTACGTGTAGGTGGGGTAGTACGTGTAGGTGGGGTAGTACGTGTAGGTGGGGTAGTACGTGTAGGTGGGGTAGTACGTGTAGGTGGGGTAGTACGTGTAGGTGGGGTAGTACGTGTAGGTGGGGTAGTACGTGTAGGTGGGGTAGTACGTGTAGGTGGGGTAGTACGTGTAGGTGGGGTAGTACGTGTAGGTGGGGTAGTACGTGTAGGTGGGGTAGTACGTGTAGGTGGGGTAGTACGTGTAGGTGGGGTAGTACGTGTAGGTGGGGTAGTACGTGTAGGTGGGGTAGTACGTGTAGGTGGGGTAGTACGTGTAGGTGGGGTAGTACGTGTAGGTGGGGTAGTACGTGTAGGTGGGGTAGTACGTGTAGGTGGGGTAGTACGTGTAGGTGGGGTAGTACGTGTAGGTGGGGTAGTACGTGTAGGTGGGGTAGTACGTGTAGGTGGGGTAGTACGTGTAGGTGGGGTAGTACGTGTAGGTGGGGTAGTACGTGTAGGTGGGGTAGTACGTGTAGGTGGGGTAGTACGTGTAGGTGGGGTAGTACGTGTAGGTGGGGTAGTACGTGTAGGTGGGGTAGTACGTGTAGGTGGGGTAGTACGTGTAGGTGGGGTAGTACGTGTAGGTGGGGTAGTACGTGTAGGTGGGGTAGTACGTGTAGGTGGGGTAGTACGTGTAGGTGGGGTAGTACGTGTAGGTGGGGTAGTACGTGTAGGTGGGGTAGTACGTGTAGGTGGGGTAGTACGTGTAGGTGGGGTAGTACGTGTAGGTGGGGTAGTACGTGTAGGTGGGGTAGTACGTGTAGGTGGGGTAGTACGTGTAGGTGGGGTAGTACGTGTAGGTGGGGTAGTACGTGTAGGTGGGGTAGTACGTGTAGGTGGGGTAGTACGTGTAGGTGGGGTAGTACGTGTAGGTGGGGTAGTACGTGTAGGTGGGGTAGTACGTGTAGGTGGGGTAGTACGTGTAGGTGGGGTAGTACGTGTAGGTGGGGTAGTACGTGTAGGTGGGGTAGTACGTGTAGGTGGGGTAGTACGTGTAGGTGGGGTAGTACGTGTAGGTGGGGTAGTACGTGTAGGTGGGGTAGTACGTGTAGGTGGGGTAGTACGTGTAGGTGGGGTAGTACGTGTAGGTGGGGTAGTACGTGTAGGTGGGGTAGTACGTGTAGGTGGGGTAGTACGTGTAGGTGGGGTAGTACGTGTAGGTGGGGTAGTACGTGTAGGTGGGGTAGTACGTGTAGGTGGGGTAGTACGTGTAGGTGGGGTAGTACGTGTAGGTGGGGTAGTACGTGTAGGTGGGGTAGTACGTGTAGGTGGGGTAGTACGTGTAGGTGGGGTAGTACGTGTAGGTGGGGTAGTACGTGTAGGTGGGGTAGTACGTGTAGGTGGGGTAGTACGTGTAGGTGGGGTAGTACGTGTAGGTGGGGTAGTACGTGTAGGTGGGGTAGTACGTGTAGGTGGGGTAGTTAGAGTGGGTTCCGTAGAAGGTAGGGTAGGGTACACTATAACAACCTAATTGGTTTACATCCACACATGGATAACTTCCTTTGTTATTGCATGCGTGAACTAATAAGATATGGAGGGAAGGAGGTGGTAGTCCCTCCATTGGAAAAGGAGGATCCTGCGACCAGGCGAGGTGTTGTGCCTGGCGGGCTACTGCCCAGCGGTTGATGTTGGGTGGTTGTATATATGCTATCTCGCGTGCATATTTCACTTACGCGATGTAGGATTATTTTTGCGTCATCGCTCTGAGTCCGTAGTTCTTATGTGACGAGATAGATGTCGCTACAAAGACTTGAATGGTCAATGCTCGCTTGAGCGTGTGCGTAACACGCACTGTATGCATATACGCACACAATGAATATGTACGCCAGTTGCCTGTACCGTCCGCTAGGGTCGCTAGTTGCTTGTATACCAATTAGGTTGTTAGAGTGTACCTAATATAACACTGTTCTCACCTGAGTTTTGCTTTCGGCAGCGAGTACCGCGCGATCCACAGCCGCGCCTCCCGCAGCTCCGGGGGACCTTCATGGTACCAGGTGCCTTCCCTGCCTCTGTCTCTTTCTATCCTCGCCTCTTCCTCTTCTAATTTCTTGTGGATCGCGTCTTCACCTAGACTGGTAAGTGATCAATTATATTAGTACCGGTTTTCTAATTAACGCTATTCGCGTTATGGAAATTAAACTACTTTATACGGGTTTTATCGCGTATATTGATATTATAACTGCCTCGTTGGTATACTGGTCGTAAACTAGCGGCTGCTGAGCAAGAGATCTTTGGTTCGATTCCTAGGTTGCGCAAAGTGTTATTGCGCTTTTCTATCACATTCTCAGTAGCAGCTAGGAGTTTGGATTTGTGCCCGTCCAATAGGCTCACCCCCTATTACATGGAATGTGGGTATACATTAGTACTTCTCTGCCTAACCCTTCGGAACGACAGGCGTGATGGTATGTATGTATATATTTGAGTTTGTATTGAAAATATATATTTAATTATGAAAATATAATTAAATTTATGATAATTTCTAGAGTTTCACTAAAGGCGCGTGAAGTCTGACAGCCAGCTTGAAAAGCAGTGGACATCAAACCCCTCTCATTGGAGACTGGTTTTCAGAAGTGGAACTGTATGGTTACTTACTAGCTCAGCAGATCCCTGAGACGCACGCGCCTCTCAGCAGGCCCTTCTCCGAAAAGACACACCGGCTCTCCAAGCTGACGAAGACTGCGCCGTACCTGTGGAGACAAGGGTTACCATTAAAACCCGTTTTTATATTTTCCATATTTTTTGTTATACTGGCAACAGAAATACATCTGTCAAAACTACGAACGTCTAGCTATCACGGTTCATGAGATACGGCCTAGTGACCAACGGACAGATATATGGACATTCGGACACACAGCTGAGGCTTAGTAATAGGGTCCCGTTGGACTTTTTTGGTAATGGAAACCAAAAAAGGGTTTTATTTGTGGAGTCCCTCAAAACAATATAGGTCTAACTCCTCTGTTATCATGAGTTCAGAGTATTTTATATAATAAATAAGGCACCACTAGTTCAGCTCACCTCATCGTCATCAGTAGACACATTAAGCTGCCTCGCCTTCCGCCTCCTCTCAAATTCTTCCAGCAGCGCCTTCTTATCTCTGGACATCTCCTCTTCAAGCTCCATGTATTCTGAACCAAAAAGAATTAGATTTATTTATTTATTTTACAAGCTGTGGTAGCCTAGAGGTGTGATCAGTGGACTGAGATGTCAAAGGTCTGGACTTTAAGCCCAAGGCATGCACCACTGACTTTTCGGAAGTTATGTGCGTATTTATTACATGCTCAAACGGTGAAGGAAAAGATCGTGAGGAAACCTGCATGCTTGAGATTTTTTCAATGGCATGCAAGTCTGCCAACACGCAGTAGGCTAGCGTAGTGGACTAAAGCCTATTCCTTCCTAATGAGAGAAGACCCGTGCCCAGCAGTGGGACAAGAGTGGGTTAGTGACAATGATTTATTTAATTACAATTATTGAAAGATACATACAAAATACTTATACTAGGCATATTTATGCATGATTTCTTTCATGATTTGGGTGGGTAAATTATGACAAACAGATGAACAGGTGTTGCAGTACAGACAGTATCTATAAAGTGTATATGTTACAATACAGTTAATGTTTGACAATAAACTCTGAAAATCCTACATAATGAATTAATAAAAATTACTAAAACAGCAGATTTCATTACACTGTGAGTTATTGTATTACGAATAAAAGGGATTTAAATAGATGAATGAAATGAATCGTGGGCAAACAAGAATTAATAGTTAGATTGGTTACCGCCAGAGATCTGAATGTCTCCCAGCTCTTTCCCGCCGAAGTCTTCAGCGCCTTCCTTGGCGGCAGCGGCCAGAGCCACCAGCCGCGCCTTCTCCTGCTCCTCCAGGGACCCATAGTGGACTTGTTTTGACTTCTTCACCAGAATAACATCATCATCATCCGACATTTTGAGGTTATGTTTATATTCTTGTTATATATCACTTCACGTACACTCTTTTTCAGATTGTTATTGAGTTTATAGAAAATCTGGTAGTTTTAAAAGGATATAATTATTTCAATGATATAATTAACTTAACGTGAAATAAGCGTTGTTACTTTTTTATTTGGTCTTTTGACAGATAAACAAACTGCGTTTCTTTTGACGCAGTCAGCCGGTCAGCGTAGTCATCCTAGTCATAGGTCGGTGCACGGTCTGCTAGGTAATAAAATAAAAGCAAAATAAAACAATCACAGAAATTTGCTTTATGATCCAACAAGTGCAGTGGTGTTAAGGTTTCTAAGTAGAGGAGAGGTTCTGGATTCGAATCCCGGAAGGGGAATACATAGCACAGACATTTGTGACCTAAGTACGGAGAAAATCCATAACTTTATTATGTATGTATGTCATCTATTTTATTTATTTATTTATTTATTAGGAAACTCAACAGCTTATAGCTAATTACATGCATTATATTATTTAGATATTCATTTCACCAATCAATGAACAGTATAATGCAGTCATGGTAATGAAAATAACATCCCGACTCAGCATAAACCAGTATTATATTGTAGTCTTTGGCATAAACTGACAGTGATAGTGAGATGATGACAATTATCTCTTAGCCAAATAGAGACTTTCACGGCATTGATCAGATTAACTAGAAAGTGGTTTGAAGAATTACAAAATTGCAGCAACAGTGGTAAGGAATTAAGTACTGACTAATCTGGTCTCATTCAAACGTCAAAGTTACAATTATAACACAAATCAAACATATACAAACATATATGAATATTGATAAAAAAAAACTGAGTTCAATTAGGAACTCGCTTTAGTTGATAAATAACGAGGTAGGGCACAAACTACTGAGTAATCAATTCATTAAACAGAATCTGCTTGACTTGTCTACGGTATGACTCTTTGCTTGATTGAAATATATCGACATTTTCAAAGCTCGCTGAGTAAATACGCGGTAATCTGTTCATAATTCTATTTCTCGCATAAATGGTGCGGCAGCCAGGGATACTGAATAATTTTTTTAATCTATGATCTATTATCATCATCATCAGCTTAAATTCGTGCAATTCGGACGTAGGCCTCCCTTAGTGAACGCCACAGAGCTCGATCTTTGGCTCTTCCCCTCCAATTTTTTAATAATCCACAGAAATTTAGGATTTGTTACAAATTGGTGGAAAAAAAAAACAAATAAATACTGTTAAAGTGATTATTAGTCGATGTGTACTATACCACACTTCTAATCAAAGATAAGACCAGGGCTGCCAGTAAGCAACGACGAAATTATGCCATTTAGCATCTGAAATTATACCAAATGTGATGGTATTATACTATACTGCCCACTCTATGGCGGATGACCTTTTTTTTTTTTTTTTAGCTCAAATCCCTCGATTATTCTATTATCCTCTGCAGAATTAGCGGACACCTTCTTGGCGTCTGGCTTCTGTATCGAATTATACCAAATGATCATGGATACCACATGGATACAATACATCGTCCAATTATACCAATTTGGTATCAAAAGATACAATCTGGCAGCCCTGGATAAGACCTAAAATATCTGTGCATATGTGCTTTATTATCTGTTTTTACGCTATCTATGGTCGTTGTTTAGACTTTTTGGCGGGAAAGTGAAGCGTCATGTTCAGCAGCTTTGTTTTATTTTCTAAAATTTGTGTTTTGATGAACTTTAATGTATAATAATGGTGGATTATTAACCGTTAAGTGTTTGAAAACGTGCATGAGTGTTGGCAAATGAAACAAAACAGTGTAACGTGACTTTCAAATTCTCCCAAGAAGTCCGCCTTAGGTTTCAGTAAAGAACCACATATTTACTGAAACTAGGAAAAAAATAATCATCTATCATAAACCATTAATTCACCCTATCATCAACCATTATCATGAATCATCCAGTCATCCATCATTATTAAAATAAAAGAATACTGAAGACTAGGCTGTATGGACTAGATTCCTTTGCCTCATCCCGAAAGGGAAGAAACCTTTAAAAAAAAAAAAAAAAAAAAAAATGGTCGTTGTTTACGTCAGTGGCGTACGACGAAATAAATAATTTACTAAAATTTCATTGAATCATACTAAAATGTAATTAGATAATATATTCCTTCGTTCAAAATAACTTTAATTCAATATAAGTTCAAATAGTCGTGTTAAAAGTTGCAAATTTGCAAATATTGGTAATATACCTAACCTAAAAAAAATAAGAGTTATAGAATTTATTTGTGTGATTATTTTCTGACATGGCTCTGCAGCTTTCGAGACGGGAGGTCGAGGAGTTAAGATCTTCCCTCGACCGTGCCATATACAGAACTATCGGAAAATCAGATAGTTCTCTGCTTTCTACTGTGTCTGCTTGTCTCTCCAGTGGGTACGTAAATTAGAAATATTTTTTTATTATTTTGCCAAATTAAACAATAATAATAGCTCCGGTGGCCTTAAAAGTAATGTAAAATGTAAAAATCTGCAAGAATGTAAAAATATTTTCGTAATATCAACAGTAACTGATTTTGAATTTCCCTAGTCAATTTTATTTTTAAATATAAATACAGTAAAACTATAACATATAGTTAATTTTATAGAGATCTATCAAATAACATATTGATATGTTAACAAAGTACATTATTATTATGTTTCACATCAAACTGCATTATTCTCTTATTAATATTACATACAAACATTGTATATTGTCAATTATTTTTTAATTTAAAAGAGTATCTATGGAGTTTTTCCCAGCTCTTCTCAATAAAACCTAGTTTTTTAACAGCACAACTAATTTTGAAAAACACTTGTTATGTGGGTCTACTTGAATTAAAATGTTTGTTACAAATAGGTTTTATCAAATAGATTTGTATAAAGTTGGCCGCAAAAGTAATTTAACAGAATCTAAAGTGCAATACAACTGTACACCCAACAAACCATAAGTGTAATGTCAATGACAAGGAGTGAAATAAACTTAACTTAAAAATATTCGTAATATTTTTGTGCAATTATATAGGGGATGCTAATATTTTATTGTTAAATAATATATTTAGAACTATCTTACTGGTGTTTATATTTCTGTGAGTGTGTGTTACTAATTGTTGTTGCATGAAACATATCACAAATATGTGTATCAATATCAGTAGTTTGTATAAATGATAAAGATAAAGATATTTATTTGCCAAGGATGTGGTACAAAAGTTGTTTGGTATGTGTTATCATCTCCCCTCATATGCTACGGCTCATCCAGTAAATGTTTCCGCTTGTCAGCGCATATTATACCATGTATACATAACATACCATCACACCTGTTTCTGCACAGGGGCACATAGAAGAGTTTCTGGGGAGCTCGTTGTCTGGCTTCTGTCTCCCAGCAAAAAGACTGCAAAGCAGTGAAGGGCATTTTTGGGAGCTATATGTCATTATTGTCGATGTTCAAAAAGGGCTTATTGATTCCATATTACTTAACAGAAACATAAAATTTTGCACTTTAGATTAATAAAAATGATCACCAAGAGCTGATCTGGATTAATCCGGTGACCATCTACACATTAAACATAATTGTTATCTATTATTTTCAGATACGAACGCAGAAAAATTATTGACAAGATATCAGCACATATTGAGTCGAAGAAAGCAAGCAAGCTCGCAGACAAAGTTATAGCGTTGGCCCAGGAGCTGATCTCCAGCTCAAAGTCCCAGAAACGCAAGCATGAGTCAGGTGACCGTGACAAGGACGTCAAACGCTCCCGTCATGAGGATGGCAAGGAGGAGAAAGAGACAAAAGATGAAAAGAGAGAAGAGAAGAAGAATGGGGTGGATTTGCCTTCGGTACTGCCCGAGGGAGAGACGGTTGGGTCGAAGATGGCTGTGTTGAGTGCGGATAGGATCAAGGTATGTGTGTGTTTATATTCTTTTCTGTTGATTGAGCATGTTCGCTGCTTGAAAACACTGTGTTTTCGTTAACATAACGCGACTGCGGCGCATACTTGCCTGGCGTGTTTTCATACTGTGTATGACAGAGTGTGTTAAAGCATATTTATGTGAATAAAACATTATTATTACTATTACTGTGTGTCCACATACGCTGTGCTTGTAGCCACTGTAAGGTATTTGGAGCGAAATTTGGCCCCAGTCAATGTGTTCTTAGCATATGTGTTTGTATATCAATTACATACCTCATATAATTAGGTCTGCTATTTAAACCAATGTAGTGATGATACAATTAATATGTTTATCCTTTACTGTTTGAGCATGTGATAAATACACAAGAAAACCAGGAGATTCTATTTCAATCTGTAATTTTTTCTTCAGCTCATGATGGCAAACGCTCAGAAAGAAATTGAGGAGAGGAAACGAGCTCTCCTGGCCATGAAGGGAGACACCAAGAGTGGGGTGAGCGCTGCTGCTGCAGCCGCCCAGCAGCTAAAACTCCAAGTCCAACAGAACAGCTCCATAGCGCCGCCCAGCGTCATCAAACCGGTGCTGTACTCCAAACCTGGTAAGTCTACTTGGTGTTAAGGCGCCCTGCATTCAGACTCTCATCATATCAACCATTAGACGTCCACTGCTGGACATAGGTCTCCCCCAAGGATCGCCACGACGACTGGTCCTGCGTCACCCGCATCCAACAGATTCTAGTGACCATTGAAACACTGGTTTAAGATATATTTGTGGTGGCAGACCATCATGCCAATTATATTTTCGTGTTTGGATAATAATATATTTAGCTTTTACAATAATAACAATTTCGTTTCGTTTCGTAAAATTAATATAGTAGTAAAAGCGCCATCTGCTGGTGCAGCGCGAAACAAAGAGCAAAGCGTTTATCGATTTTGCACAGTGACACGCGCCACACCAACAGATGGCGTTGAACACACAGCTCAACTTGAGGAACGAACCCAACTCTTGCTCTGCAATCGTACTTTATGACTACTACTCCATCGAAGCAGTTTAATAATGTTTTAATTCGAGTGTATGTATGTCTGTCTGTTTCTTTGGCTTGCCCTACAGCCCAAATGGCATAGTGGATTTTAACATATGAGTAATTACAGTTTAATAATAATAATATATTGTTTTGTTTCCACAGCTAACAACGCCCTCAGTCAGGAAGAGTTGGAGAAGCAGCGCAAGATAGCTGAGCTGCAGGCGAGGATCCAGAGGAAACTAGCTGGTGAGTTGTTCAAGGTTTAATATCTAGCGAGGAGACTGAACTGTATCATCCATCATTAATTAAGGGACCTCTTTCGTTGAACACACGCGTCACTGACTTTTCGGAAGTGATGTGCGTATTTATCACATGCTCAAATGGTGAAGGAAAACATCGTGAGGAAACCTGCATGCTTGATAGATCCTCTCGATGGCATGTGAAGTTCACCAACCCGCAGTAGGCTAGCGTGGTGGACTATAACCTAATGCCTCTCAAATGAAAGGAGACCCGTGCCCAGCAGTGGGACAATAATGCGTGGATGATGATGATGTTTAAGGTATATGTATTGCCATCGAATGGGCACGTGGCTCTTGACGACTCAGTGGCGCAGTGGCTGACGAACGGTTTGTGCGTCACGGGTTGCGGGTTCGATCCCCGCACGGAGCAAATATTTGGTAGTTGTTCCGGCGTTTGTGTATGTGAAGATTTGTGTTTGTAAACGCTCCCACGATACAGGAGAAAGGGAAAATACGAGTGTGGGGAAACGAAAAAAAAACACTTTCTTCTTTATAGAAAAACCCAATAACACTCGATCTTGAAATCGTATCCAAAATGTCGTGCTTAACAGTGGCTCTTATGACTAGGAGACCACGAGACCACAAAGCAGTACCATACCTCTCTAAAAATTCTGTAATTTCCTCGTTCCGTCACCAGGTGGCGCCCTCACCAGTACCGGAGGCAGTGGTCCAGCTCCTCTGATCCTCGACCGCGAAGGTCGCACGGTGGACACCAGCGGCAAGAGAGTTCAGCTCACGCATGTCGCGCCTACCCTCAAGGTGAGAATTTAGCGTCTGTTGCTATCTTTGCCAGGGGCGTATCTAGGGGGGGGGGGGGTTTCCGGGAAAGATAATTTATGGGATAGAAGTTATACCCTATAAAATATGTTTTCTTGGCGTAAATTAGTACTGAAATAATTCCAGTCTCTAATAAACGCCTGTCCTTCACAGCTTCCTATGTTTTGAAGAAGCGGCGCAACAAACTCCCTAGCAACATAATTCTGTTGTTTATTTAATAAATAATATATATATAATTTTCCTTGATATAAATCAGTATTAAAATAACCAGGCTAGATTTAGTATTTTCCACATCGATTTTTAAGAGTTTTTACCCGATTTTGGTAAAGAATCTACCACAATCTGTCAAAAACGACCAACATAGTAATATTCTACAATCTTTTGCACGTCCCAGGAGCAAAAACAAACTGTCTTTAAAAAATACTTATAACCCTAAATTTTCACTCTTTTATCTTAGGTGTTTAACAATTTGTATTACTTGTGTGTTCTTCTGTCACTTTTGCACCGTTTTTTTTTAAACATATTTTTATTCCGTGGACAATAGTGTGTATTATATGTTTATATATCTTTTGTTAAAATGTAACATGTAATTGGTTTTTGTCCCAAATAAATTAAAAAAAAAAACCACCACCAACTCCTGAAATGTGGCAAAACAACGTTTGCTGGGTCAGCTATTGAATAAAATAAAAATGACATACGACTATCTACAGGCAAATATCCGCGCCAAACGGCGGTCGGAGTTCCGCGCGCAGCTGTCGGAGGAGGCAGGGACGGCGTCGGTGGGCGGGGCCGGGGCGGGGGCGGGCGGCGCGGGCGGGGCGGGCGGCGCGTGGCAGGACGCGCGCGTGGCGAGCCGGCCCGCCGCGCGCGCGCGCCGCCCGCTGCGCTTCCACGAGCCCGGCAAGTTCGTGCAGATGGGCGACCGCCTGAGGATGAAGGTACGCATCTTAATTGAGATTGATAAAAGAGATTGGGCCATAAAAGCTTCAAACCGTGAGGAATGGAAGGAAGGTAGGGAGGCCTTTGCCCAGAAGTGGGATCAACCGGGCTGATAAAAAAAAAAACTTGGAGTAGTGTTAATTTATGTCAGTAAAACGCGTTCTGAAAATCAGCGTTGACAATGTGTTGCACATTGTCAACATTTGCTGAGACTGTACCTTTTGTCACAATGAATACTGTAACGGTAAAACTCATATTTGTACTATAATATTTTTTTTGTGTGTGGCAATAAACATTTTCTTTCTTTCTATTTAAATATATATGTCGGAGATTCGAAGGGGTTTCCATCCGAATTATTATCGACGTCCGCCATGTTTCACGTGGTTGGACAGAATCAGTGTGCACATCCGGCGCGGTCGAGTTCTAGGTGTTGAATGTGAATGTGTGTTGCGAGCACTAGTCTCGCCTTCACATCTGACAGATGTCAAACGTCACATGACAACCTCGACTCGAACTACTGACTCAGTGACAGTTGTTATCGATTTGATTAATCGACTAAGATACCCCAGACGCTAATAGATGTCACTACTAGTATAAAAGCATACCTTTTACTTTAGTCCTCCGACATATACAATGTGGAGATGACAATATGACTTTAAATGAAAACACTGGCAATACTGGTTTATAGAAACATTTGTAAACTATCAAATAAATCCGAACATGGAAATTAAAAAAAAAAAAAATTTCTTACAAACTAAATAGCTTAAAACTGCAAACAAAATAAAACACCATTTATAAAAATGGTACACTGACCTGCGATAAGAATGGCAACGCAGCTTGGTTTCATTCATGTTAAAGCTGTGGCCGACGCAGCGACGTAATGTTTGGCGCCATTATTCTTATTGTTATTAATGCTCAATTACACAAATCAAATCACAGAATATTAACCAAATAGTCGGGCATCATTCACCCGCGAGTTATTCACTGATCAATTTATTATTCACAATCACTTTTCGATCACATAATTATGTCGCCAGTCATTAAATTTTTTTATTTTCAATATGTCCGCCGTGTTCTTGAATACACAAACTACACCGACGTATAATGTTATTTCTCACTCTTGATAATAGGTCACCATTAGCAGCCATTTCTTTCAATTTATTAAAAGATATTATTATTCTATTTTTTAATTCCTCAACGGTAGTAACTTCTGTTGAGTATACCTCATTCTTTATGTGACCCCACAGAAAGAAATCCAGGGGCGTGAGATCTGGTGACCTCGCTGGCCACCGCACTGGTCCAAAACGGCCAATCCACTGCTGTCCGAACATTTGAGTCAAACGCTCTCTTGCAGACACCACTGAATGAGCTGGTGCTCCATCTAACTGGTACCACATCTGCCTGTACACGTCCAGCGAAAGTTCGTCCGTGTACTCGGAAACGGATCCGTCGAGGAGTTCAATGAACTTTACAGCATTTAAATTGCCATCAATAAATACCGGACCAATAATAGTATTTCTGTGTATGCCAGCCCACACATTGACCGCAAATCTGTACTGGTGTGAAGACTCCCGTACTAGATGCGGATTCACGCGGCTCCAGTACCGAAGGTTCTGTCGGTTCCATAAACCATTCCTTGTGAATGTACTCTCGTCAGTCCACAGCACATTGTACAGGAAGTCAGGATTCTCGAGATGTTTGGTTTCCAACCAGCGACAGAAAGTTTCTCTTATTGGCTTATCTCTCGGTAACAATGCTTGTACTTTCTTGTACTTATAAGGTCTGCGTTTGTCACGTTTCAAAACTTTTTGAATAGTTTTGTGATTTACACGAAAATGTCGACCTGCATTACGCAGACTGGACGTCGGATTACGATCATAATAATTAATAACTCTTTCGTCTGAAATCACATTTGCACGTGGAGGAGCACCATCTACGTGCGGGATCAAAGATTGATTTTCCCGTATCCTCTGGACAGCTTGTACAATAGTGCGCCCGTGGGTCGGACACATACGCGTGTTCCCATACCTCTCACGGTATGTCCGTACAGCTAAAGCGGCATTACCGTGACACTCCCCATAAATTAAAATCATATCAGTGTACTCCGAAGCGGTATAATTGTAACGAGGCATGATTATTTAATAATAAAACCTTGAAACACCAAGTATTAAGCGTCTAATTTCGCAAAGTTCACTTAGCTATTTAACTAAGTACCTATAATACGTTTATGTGTCCTGTCACTATTAAAACAAAGCGTCAAATTTCGCACAACACAACACAACACAACAACAAAGATACGATAACACTCGCGCGGCGACTTCAAACGGGCGCGGGCGCATCCGAAATTCCAGAGAAAATAAAATGCGTCACAGGCAGTAAGGACGTCCGGTGACACACTGACCGCGTAACCTAGACACGTCGACAAGTAAGCAAAGAGGAAACAAGCAAACTTACCTATCTCTTTCGCACATACATATTTTGCGATTGACATGAGTGCGTAACAGGAAAGTAATAACTCGTATGCATTTTTTCTTATCTAGCTGTGATGACACGCTTTATGACTCTTATGGCTCGGGCATAAAGTATAATTTGCATTGAGAAAATAAATTTGATAGAAAAGGCGTAGGTTTTTAAAGTGGCGAGCTGGCAACGTAAGTCGTTAACCTGTCGCGTGCTCTCCTGTTTACAAAACATCATGTCGAAAATACTTAAAATGAAAAATAATGTCCTGTGGCTAAACTACTGGATATATTCATTTGATTTTTTGTGTGACGGTTGGGAATATCATGACTTATACGAAGTTTCATTTATGATCATATTGTCCTCCCCACATTGTATAACTCAAAGGTGACTGACTGACTGACATAGTGATCTATCAACGCACAGCCCAAACCACTGAATGGATCGAGCTGCAATTTGGCATGCAGGTAGATGTTAGGACGTAGGCATCCGCTAAGAAAGGATTTTTGAAAAGTCACCCCCTAAGGGGGTAAAACGGGGATGCAAAGTTAATACGAAACTTTTATTTTTTGAGTTAAATTGCACGCGGACGAAGTCGCGGGAATCAGCTAGTATACTATCTTCATTTACAGCAGGGCCGGAGCTAGGCCGGTGCGAGTGGCGCGATTTCAATGGGTTCCATCAAGGGGGGGCACAATCGAATCTACTTGTATTCTTCATTTATAGCAGGGCCGGACCTAGGACGGTGCGGCGGTGAGACGGCACTTTCAACGGGGGAAGGGGTTGCCAATAAAAAATCGAACTGGAACGTCAGACAAACGTCCAGGGCCGGCTTTAGGGTGGGGCAACTAGGGGGCCGCAGCTTACAGGTGCTACGAATGCTTGCATATGCGTTGCCAACCCCTGCAGAAACCGTTCAAGTTTCAGGTTTTCAGGTTCAGGACAGCAAACGGAATGCCCATGCTGTCAGAATAGTCACTCCCCCAACTAGCTCTGGTAGCCTTAATCACTCGCAGAAACACAACTATTGTAGTTTCACTGCGGTGTTCTGTAAGGCGGAGGTACTTCCGCAGTCGGGCAGCTCAGTTTGAACGAGGAATCTCACTATGCCCTACCTCTCAAATCTCTTGTTTTACATGGCCCGTGTAACTCTCTCTTCTTCTCTTCTCCAGGCTCAACTAGAGAAACTACAGAATGAGATATCACAAATAGCGCGCAAGACTGGCATCTCGTCGGCTACCAAGCTGGCGCTGCTGGCGGCAGACACTCCTGACTCCGACAGAGTGCCCGACATCGAGTGGTAAGTAGACTGTGGAGAGAGAGAGCAGAGAAGAGATAGGTGACTTAAAAAACGACTTAGATCTAAATAAATATATATAACACAAACGTGACTGACTGACATAGTGATCTATCAACGCACAGCCCAAACCACTGGACGGATCGGGCTGAAATTTGGCATGAAGGTAGATGTTATGACGTAGGCTTCCGCTAAGAAAGGATTTTTGAATTGTCACCCCCTAAGGGGGTAAAACGGGGGTGCAAAGTTAATATGAATCTTTTATTTTTTTAGTTAATTGCACGCGGATGAAATCGCAGGAACCAGCTAGTAATCCATAAAATGTGAAAGTGTGTCTGTCTGTTACCTTTTCACACCTAAACCGCTGAACCGATTTACATGAAATTTGGTATGAATATAGTTTATAGGATTAGCAAGCTGAAGTGGCAATGGGCCGGTCACATCTCTCGGAGAACCGACAACCGTTGGAGCAAACGAGTTCTTGAGTGGAGACCGCGTCTCGGCAAACGTTGTGTAGGACGACCAGCCAGGTGGAGCGAAGACTTGCGCAAGATAGCTGGCAGTGACTGGAGGAAAAGAGCCGAAGATCGAGCTCTGTGGCGTTCACTAGGGGAGGCCTACGTCCAGCAGTGGACGAATATACGCTGATGATGATGATAATTTGAGTCCCGGAAGTCATTCCTTAAGGTAGCGAAAAAGGAGTGGAAGTCGTTAAAGAAGTTAAAACTCCTATCCTATCCCTTAACATCCTATAAGTCCTTCCTGGGGACTCAAACTATCTCCATACCAAATTTCATCTTTAATCGGTTCAGCGGTTAAAGCGTCATGAGCTAACAGACAGACAAACCAATGTCGCATTTATACCTACCTTACCCTTTTGTATAACACCAGCAAGATAATTATATGACGCAATTCTTGCTCAGGTGGGACAGCGTGATTCTAATGACGGCGGAGGAGCGTCAGGCCAAGCGCCAGCCGGACGCGTCCGGGCCGGACGCGCCGGACGTCCGGACGCACTCGCAGCGCGTGGACGCCTGCCACGTCGGCGACGACGACATCGTGGAGAACCTCAACGAGCTTGCCATCACCAATCTAGTTGAGCATCCTCAGCAGCTCAGGCCGCCAAGTAAGTCCTTTTTTAATTTGGCCGCCGATTGAGGCCTTTATAAGTTTCGCATATCGTGTTAAACAATTTACTACAAGGCCGCCAAGTAAGTCCTTTTTTATTTTGGCCGCCGTTTGAGGCCCGATTTAGGCCGCGGCTTGAGGCCGCCAGATATTTATGCCTATCGTGTGAAACAATTTAATAGAGGCCGCCAAGTAAGCCCTTTTTATTTGGCCACTGATTGAGGCCCGTTTTAGGCCGCCGATTAAGGCTCGTTTTAAGCCGCCGATTGACGCCCATTTAGGTCGCCGATTGAGGTCTGTTTTAGGCCATCGATAGAGACCCGTTTTAAGCCGCCGCTTGAGGCCGTTATAATTTTTGCATATTGTGTTAAACAATTTAATAATAAATAAGTTGGTAGACAATCTGCTAATGCATCATCATCAATATTCGATCCATTTAATGTCCCACTGCTGGGCACGGGTCTCTTATTTGAGAGGGATTAGGCTATAGAGCCACGCTAGCCTACTGCGGGTTGGCAGACTTCACATACCATAGAGAAAAATTATCAAGCATGCAGGTTTCCTCACGATGTTTTCCTTCACCGTTTGAGCTTGTGATTAATACGCACATAACTTCCGAAAAGTGCCCGGGTTTGAACTCAAAATCTTTGACACGTCAGTCCACTGGTCACACCACTAGGCTACCACAGTCCTCTTTTGGGTTGACGGCAATAGGCTCGCCCCCTATTACATGGGACCTAAAACATACCGGCGAAATGAGAGAAGAAAGAAAGAAAAGTGGGTGTACATTAGTACACCACTGCCTAACCCTTCCGGGACTATAGGCGTGATGTTATGTTATGAATATAAACATTGACGATCTCTGTGGTCTAGTGGTTCGAGTATCGGACTGCTGATCACGAGGTCGTGGGTTCGATTCCCACGGGACACAAATATTTATGTGATAAATATAAGTGTTTGTGTTCGTCTGGGTGTGTCATATGTATTATAAGCATGTATTTACAAAAAAAAAGTATATAAGTATTATATCCATTGTCTAGTACCCATAGTACAAGCTCTGCTTAGTTTGGGACTAGATGGTGCTGTGTAAAATGTCGCAGAATATTTATTTATTTTAATCTTTTTCTCACATGCTGCGTAATACATATATAATTAAATTTTAAATTAATATTCTAATATTCACACAAACAGGACAATTGACCTGTTATTGTTTAAAGCTTATTCTGTAAAATAATTGGTTATTAGTGGCTTGTAAATAAACATAAGATTGTGACATAACATCACGCTTGAATAAATAAATAAATAAATATTCTGCGACATTTTACACAGCACCATCTAGTCCCAAACTAAGCAGAGCTTGTACTATGGGTACTAGACAGTGGATATAATACTTATATACTTTTTTTTTGTAAAAACATACTTATAATACATAGAAACACCCAGACGAACACAAACACTTATATTCATCACATAAATATTTGTGTCCTGTGGGAATCGAACCCACGACCTCGTAATCAGCAGTCCGGTACTCGAACCAATAGACCACAGAGGTCGTCAAAGTATCCCGGAAGGGTTAGTGCAGAATTGTGAATGATTAAATGATCTCCAGTGCCCCCGCCGGGTCGAGCAAAAAAAAAAAACGGCACGGCCGTACCATACTTTTCTCGAACCAATTCAGGCCATTTTCGACCCTTATTTATTTCTGTAAATAGATCTTTTAAAGACACTTTTACAAGTCATGTGTAAAATTATTTAAGAATCTAGATGGCATCGCATATATTTGTATGTCAAAATGTGTGCTTAAAAACACAAATTTTGACATACTTAAACGCCCAGACCCGGAACAACTACCTGTAGGTCGTACAGATATTTGCTCCGTGCGGGGATCGAACCCGCAACCCGTGACGCACAAGCCGATCACTCAGCCACTGCGCCAATTGAGTCGTAATTGAGTTTAGTATTCGTGTAAGTGTAATCAGTAAGATATCAAAATAGGTTTAGCCGTTTAGGAGCTAAGTTGCGATAGGAAACACACAAATTCAGAGAGTAAATCTTTAAAAACGTCACTGATTTCTTTATTATATTTATTTATTTTTAAATCTTTATTGTACACACAAAAAGATCAAATATAACAAATCAAACAATACATTTAAAGTAAGCACAAATGCTAGCTTAATTCAAAATTGAATTTATATAATATTTTTTATACATACACACAAAATACAAAAAGGAAAAAAAAAATTACTCATGGAGTAAAAATTACATAATAATAAATGTCTTGATTCGTTTGTTTACTAGAATAATGACATCAGTGACATATAAAACATGGCGTTATTTTTTTTTTGTATAATTTAATATTTATTTATTTTCATAAATACCTAGTTCATTTGATTTTTACAAGTCATATAAAAGATTTGAACTGCCTCGTTGGTGTAGTGCGACTGTCGAGCAAGGGGTCTTGGGTTCGATTCCCAGGTCGAGCAGTGTTATTGGGGTTTTCTATCAATTTCTCAGTAGCAGCTTGGAAATAATTGTGTAAATTCCAAATTTCCAAATAATAATAATGTTAAAAATAAAACTTAAAATAATATTTATATCTGGATATTATTACACAGCGCCATCTAGTTCCGAGCTAAGTAACGAAGCTTGAGTTACGGATACTAGATGGTTGATATACTACGTAGTTTTCCTTTTTGTAAATACGTACAAACATATTATACGACCCGTTTAGCTCAGCGGTAGTTAACGCTGCCTGCTGGGCTATGGGTCCCGGGTTCGAATCCCGGTAGGGACAAATGTTTGTGTGATGAGCATCAACATTTGTATCCGAGTCATGGATGTATCTATGTATAATATGTATGTATTTACAAAAAAAAAGTATACTATATGTAGTATATACAACCAACTAGTATCCGTAACACAAGCCTCGTTGCTTAGCTCGGAACTAGATGCCGCTGTGTGTACACGTCCATGACTCAGGTACAAATGTCCATGGTCACACAAACATTAGTCCCTACCGGGATTCATTCATCAACACCGCTGCTTAAAATTACTCATCATCATCATTATCATCATCTACACAGAAATTACCAAATCTTTTCATAAATTTAGGACAAGATATATTACACGCTATAACACATACGCGTTTAATTTTAGGTGTTGTTGTTTCTGTTGTTTGCCCGGCTGTTGTTCCGTTGTTACCCGGCTCCAAACCGGGTGTGTATAACCGACTGTTGTTATTGAAACCGGTGTTACCCGGCTCAGATATAACCGGTTTTGTTGTGTTCGGTAACGGCATGCTGTTGAAATTGTTGTTGTACGGAAAATGTCCGTTAACCGGGTTTGTTGCAGGTGATTCGGTATACCCGGGTGGAAAAGGCGCAAGTTTACTAGCAATATTGTTGTTTGGCATAGCCAAGTTGTTGCTATTTCTCTTGATATCCGAGTTCGGCGTGTATTGTGACGGATTGTTGTTGAAGTATCCGGGTTTGTTTGTACTACCGTAGTATCCGCCGAAATTTCGTCCGTTCGGGTTTTGGTAATTATAAAAAACAGGTGCGCTATTTGCGCTCGTATAACCCGGAGTGACAGTTTTCGCATTATTATATCCGTTTACATTCACTTTTGGTCCATATCCGGGTGGATATCCGTACGGATAAGACCTTAAATAATTATTATTTCTGCTGGAATTAAATATATTGTTCCAAGCTGGGTTAGAAATGGTAGAATTGTTATTTCCGTTTGGACTTTTCTGAGGTAGATTAGTTATAATGGTTTTTTTATAATAAGCGTATCTCTTGTTCCTTATACTGTCAGTTTGTAAGTTATTATCAATATTGTCTTGTAATTCAAATGATCCATTAATTATAGTATTTTCAACACTTCTCTTAACTTTTACATGAAATGCAGGATCATCTATTTGGATTCCATAGTTGTGATGCTTCGCAAATATATTTATCAGACCTACAACAAAGAATATGGGTACCATTTTTGAAAATAATGATGATTTTGTGTCTTTGAGTCTTTGCAGCACTGCTTTCTAGGTTCCTATGCCTTTTCTTTCTCTTTTCAGGCTTCTGCTGTAGCCTCAGCAGCTTCTTCGTTAAGTCTTTTGAGTGCGGTCTTCTTGGTGCCTAAGCCTCGTTTTTCAAGCTTTAATGATCCGTTTATGTAGAGTCAGCAGCTTCTGTGATACTTGCTGAAGTATCCTAAGTCTTTTGAGCGCGGTCTTCTTGGTGCCTAAGCCTCGTCTTTCAAGCTTCAATGGTTCCTTGCTGTAGGGATAACAGCTTTTGTGATACTTGATGAAGTACTCTTGAGTCTTTGCAGCACTGTCTTCTAGGTTGCCTATGCCTCGTCTTTTCAGGCGTCAATGCTCCTCTGCTGTAGCTTCAGCAGCTTCTTTTTTACTTGCTGAAGTATCCTTTAATTCTTTGCAGCACTGTCTTCGTGATACCTAAGCTTCGTCTTTTCAGGCCTCAATGCACCTCTGCTGTAGCTTCAGCAGCTTCTGTTATAATTGCTGAAGTATCCTAGAACCTCCTGTCTTCTATCATCCAGGTGCCAATGCCCCGTCTTTTCAGGCTTTAATGATCTCTTGCTGTAGGTTCATCGGCTTCTGTTCCTGTTGCTGAAGTATCCTTAAGTCTTTTGGTCTTCTAGGTATCTTTGTCTCTCAGGCTTTAATCGTCTTTCACTGTTACACCGTCTCCAAGATCCTAATATATTGTCTTTTAGAAGTTTGCTTCATGCATTCTAGTAACATAAACCTTTAATCATTTTTGCTAAGTATTCTACCATAACACATAAATATATTCTTTCTTTCCATTAAATGTCTTAATAATTCACTTACAAAAAGTCACGTTTATACACTCGTTATTTAGATAACTTTAATTTAAAATTGTCAGCTTCATTATCACTTGTTTTTTAACTAGAGTATAATATTACACTGTTCAAAACACGAATATACTTTTTATGTCCCTGATAAGTCTGACTACACACAGAGAATACTGTTAACTACGTTATTTTGAACCTCGATTTTTTTAATACTAAACACTGAACTATGAAATCATATATGTTAAGTCCACTGTAGTTAAATACACAGTTGTTTTTCTCAACAATTGGTTATATATTGTGGTTAGTTTAAAGCCGGTAACTTTGTTATCTATACTTCTATACTAATATTATAAAGAGGAAAGATTTGATTGTTTGTTTGTTTGTTTGCATTGAATTGGCTCCAAAACTACTGAACCGATTTGTATAATTCTTTTACCGTTAGAATGCTACGCTATCCGTGTTGACAATAGGCTATATGTTATTTCCAAAATATTAGGGATCCGTATGAAAAAATCAGTTGAAGTTTATTTTTGCCCGAGCGAAGCTGGGGCGGCCCGCTAGTTTTAACTAAGATGGTTGAACCGTTAATTGATTCGTAACTGAGTTTCATATGTATTGTGTTATCGGTTCAATGTAATGTGACGTAATTAATTTTAATTAATTCTTAATAATGATTTATGTGTCTATTTGTGTGTTTGTATGACTTTGGGCTAATGATTCTTGGATATTTGACATTTATACATTTTTTTATATCGATCTTGCATTGACGTCTGAATTATTGCTGTCTGTATGGACAGGACAAATCAAAGCTGCACTGGTGTTTTCTTCAAAAAGCCATCTCAGAGTTTGACCTACATCGTCAGGCTCACATATTATAAACAAAGATGTTTGTACCTATAAGGAGACCATGATTCTCTGAGTTTTTTTTCCGTATTTCTTCTCAGAGGTCGTCAGTTAAGAAATGCCGATGCCATCTAGAATTTAGTAATTTTATTGGTGATAAGAGGCCAATAGAGCAGGCGATTCATCTTGCAACACCAAAAGGCTTTTAAGAAACCGTTTAGGTTTCTTAAAATCGGGAATTACTAAGCTGCCAGCAAACGGAATGCCCATGCTGTCAGAATAGTCACTCCCCCAACGAGCTCTTAACCGTACTCACAGAAACACGACTATTGTTGTTTCACTGCGCTGTTCTGTAAGGCGAATGATATAAATATCATTTATTTATATAAATGCCGCTTACAATGGGCCTTATAAGGAAGCTCACTGTCACTCAGAGAGCGATGGAGAGGGCTATGTTAGGAGTTTCACTACGTGATCGAATCAGAAATGAGGAGATCCGTAGAAGAACCCGGGTCGCTAACATAGCCCGAAGAATCGCCAAACTCAAGTGGCAGTGGGCAGGGCACATCGCTCGAAGAACGGATGGCCGATGGGGCTTGAAGGTTCTAGAGTGGCGACCACGTACTGGAAGACGCAGTGTGGGCAGGCCCCCGGCAAGGTGGACTGACGACCTGGTGAAGGTCGCTGGAATCCACTGGATGCGGGCGGCATATGACCGGTCGTCGTGGCGATCCTTGGGGGAGACCTATGTCCAGCAGTGGACGTCTAACGGTTGAAATGATGATATAAATGATATTTATATCATTCGCCTTCCTTCTTCGGATTTTATCGCGATATATTGATATTATTATCAATATACCGCGATAAAATCCGAAAAAGTAGTTTTGCTTTAGATTCCAATATCAACGTGCAAAGAAGGCAAGTCCACAAGCAAAACTTAGTATTTTATCAGAAACATAAGTTTGATAAATTCGTATGAAATAATAATATATTATGTATTTATAGTATTACCAAGAAATTTAATTTGCTACTTAATTGATTATTCATCTATGTAGGAAGAATTTGCTGTAATGTTGACATAATTTATTTTAAGAATTACGTATAAATGTATTGTGAACTTTGTTCCCGATTCTTCTTGGTTTATTTCTGTAAATAATAGTTATATATTCCTGGACATCATGACACAGCGCCATCTAGTTCCGAGGTAAGCAACGAGGCTTGTGTTACGGATACTAGTTGGTTGATATACTACATATATACTTTTTTTTGTAAATACATACATATTATACATAGAAACATCGATGACTCGGATACAAATGTTGATGCTCATCACACAAACATTTGACCCTACCGGGATTCAAACCCGGGACCCATAGCACAGAAGGCAGTGTTAACTACCGCTGGACTAATTGGGTCGTCAAATATAAAGTGTGACATGTCACATCTCTCGGAGAACCGGCAACCGTTGCAGCAAACGAGTTCTTGAGTGGAGACCGCGTCTCGGCAAACGTAGTGTAAGACGACCACCAGCCAGGTGGAGCAATGACTTGCGCAAGGCAGCTGACAGTGACTGGAGGAAAAGAGCCGAAGATCGAGCTCTGCGGCGTTCACTAGGAGAAGCCTACGTCCAGCAGTGGACGAATATAGGCTGATGATGATGATATCCGGTCATTACATTACTTATGGAGGTAGGGCATAGCGAGATGCCTCGCTCAAATTGAGCTGCTCGACTGGGGAAGTACCTCCGCCTTACAGAACACCGCAGTGAATCAACTCTTTCTGTGAGTGAGTAAGGTTATCAGAGCTCGTTGGAGAGTGACTATTCTGACAGCATGGGCATTCCATTTGCTGTCAGTTTAGTAATTCCCTATTTTAAGAAACCAAAACGGTTTCTACAGGGGTGTGCAACGCATTTGCAAGCCTTCAGGTGTTGCAAATGTCCATGGGCGGCGGTGATCACTTACCATCAGGTGAGCCGCCTGCTCGTTTGCCCCCTAATCGCAATAAAAAAAAAAAAAAAATTACGGTACAGCGCCATCTAGTTGCGAGCTAAGCAACGAGGCTTATGTTGATATACTTCAATGATATTTTTTTTGTAAATGCTTACATATTATAGGTATAATGTTATTTGCGCAGACGAAGCCGCACAATAATATTATGCCACACACAAAGGTTATCTAAAGTGCGGTTCGGTTCACTGGTAATCAATAATATATTTTTAAATATAATTTTGGTTAATTAATATTTATAGGGAAACCCAAGGCGCGCACCGGCTTCTTATCGGAGTTATACGATGACGACCTCTGTGGTCTAGTGGTTCGAATACCGGACTGCTGATCACGAGGTCGTGGGTTCGATTCCCACGGGACACAAATATTTATGTGATGAAATAAGTGTTTGTGTTTGTCTGGGTGTTTCCTATGTATCATAAGTATGTATTTACAATAAAAAAGTATATAAGTATTATATCCACTGTCTAGTACCCATAGTACAAGCTCTGCTTAGTTTGGGACTAGATGGTGCTGTGTAAAATGTCGCAGAATATTTATTTATTTATTTATATGCGTATTTATCACACGCTCAAACGGTGAAGGAAAACATCGTGAGGAAACCTGCATGCTTGAGAGACTTGCTTGATGGCGTGTGAAGTCTGCCAACCCGCAGTAGGCTAGCGTGGTGGACTATAGCCTAATTGTTCTCAACTGAGAAGTTTAAGTTTGACGTGCTTGGTTGTGTGTCTATCTGTGGCATAGGGCCTCTTATGTGGATCATGGTAACTAGGTAAAATCGAGGGTACTGCGTTAAAAAAAATCCTCAGCGGAATAACCTTTTTTTTAGCCTCAGCTCCCATTGAACAGTCGTATTGAAATAATTGTTTTAACTTTCTTTCGTTGTTTTCTCGGTCGTTGATGGTCTGCCCTTCTAGACGTTATGTTGAAAGTTATGAGTAAAAAAACATTATAAAAAAAGGAGGTTTGTTTAAAATGATTGCGTAAAATATTAAATCGGTTAAAATCTGTTCAGCCTTTGAATATCTCTGGATTTCTAAAACTACACACACACACACACCGTAACACAAGTATATATCTCTTATTATGATTGATCGATGTCGGGTCAGGGGGGGATTAATAAAAACCAATACATAGAAATATTTATTTGCATAAATAAAATCCTAAATCCTAAAAAAAAACCTCAAGTCCTATGAAACTTTACAAACATTAATTATTATCTATAGGTATGCCATACATATATTAGTCTTATAACTAAAGATAATTGTAATATCTAATATATAAAATTCTCGTGTCACAGTTTTCGTTGCCATACTCCTCCGAAACGGCTTGACCGATTTTGATGAAATTTTTTGTGCTTATCCGGTATCTATGAGAATCGGCCAACATCTATTTTTCATCCCCCTAAATGTTAGGGGTAGTCCACCCCTAATTTTTTATTTTTTAGACAAAATATTTTTTTGTATTTTGTTTAGTTTTGGCATTAAAAAATACATACAACCCAAAATTTTCACCCTTCTACCACCAACCCCTAAAATGTGGCAGAACAACGTTTGCTGGGTCAGCTAGTCTCTAATATATAAAATTCTTCTGTCACGGGGTGCGTAATCGAACTCCTCCGAAACGGCTTGACCGATTTTGATGAAATTTTTTGTGCTTATCCGGTATCTATGAGAATCGGCCAACATCTATTTTTCATCCCCCTAAATGTTAGGGGTAGTCCACCCCTAATTTTTTATTTTTTAGACAAAATATTTTTTTGTATTTTGTTTAGTTTTGGCATTAAAAAATACATACAACCCAAAATTTTCACCCTTCTACCACCAACCCCTAAAATGTGGCAGAACAACGTTTGCTGGGTCAGCTAGTCTCTAATATATAAAATTCTTCTGTCACGGGGTGCGTAATCGAACTCCTCCGAAACGGCTTGACCGATTTTGATGAAATTTTTTGTGCTTATCCGGTATCTATGAGAATCGGCCAACATCTATTTTTCATCCCCCTAAATGTTAGGGGTAGTCCACCCCTAATTTTTTATTTTTTAGACAAAATATTTTTTTGTATTTTGTTTAGTTTTGGCATTAAAAAATACATACAACCCAAAATTTTCACCCTTCTACCACCAACCCCTAAAATGTGGCAGAACAACGTTTGCTGGGTCAGCTAGTCTCTAATATATAAAATTCTTCTGTCACGGGGTGCGTAATCGAACTCCTCCGAAACGGCTTGACCGATTTTGATGAAATTTTTTGTGCTTATCCGGTATCTATGAGAATCGGCCAACATCTATTTTTCATCCCCCTAAAAGTTAGGGGTAGTCCACCAACCCCTATAATGTGGCAAAACAACGTTTTCTGGGTCAGCTAGTTATATTATAAACATACCGGTCGGTAGCGACTTTATTTTCATTCATCTAGTATAAATGATTAATTGCTTTACTTAAACTATAACTTAAATAAACATTAAAAAAGAAATGCATTAGAACTGTACCTATAAACACAACGTTTTCACTAACTATCTAGTATCCGTAACACAAGCGTCGTTGCTTGCCAGGGAACTAGAGGGCGCTGTGTCATAATATCGTATTATATCTTATATATAAAAATCTCGTGTGACGGTGTTTGTCGCTGAACTCCTCCGAAACGGCTGAACGGATTATTATAAAAATGTTGTATGTATATTTGGTAGGTCTGAGAGTCGGTCGTAGGCTATTTTTTATTCCCCTTAATGATAAGGATGTCCCTCACCAGTTTTGTTTTCTTTTTTTTATGACTATATATGTTTTTGTATTTATTTTTTATGATTTGGCATAAAAAAATACTTATAATTCTAAATTTTCTAAATAGACTTGGCTGGGTCAGCTAGTTTATTTATCTTAATTGTTCCACCGTTGAAGAGGTTACAAGTTTTTACATTTACAATTATTATTATGTACGGATAGATTTTAAACCAGGACCCGGATAAGATTAAATTTATTCCTCATCATCTAGATTTATATTGGGCACACACTGCATCCCAACTCTTGTCGTACCTTCGGGACAGTCGTTACATATTATCGTACAAGCATTCATTGTAAATTCCTGCTTTGTGATAGTAGAATTATTTCTTTTAATACCATACCTACATCTACCACAAACTGCAGTCGCATTTCCATTGTCAATTGTAACATTACCCGGTTTTAACGTCACTGGAACATTATTGTTGATGTAATACCCGGGTATTTGTGTTCTGTTAAAATTGTTCACTTTAGGTGTAGTGTTTGTAAATACAAATTGACCTTTATTTGTATCCGGGTAAGGTTTATATCCGGGTTGGATGTTATTACCGGGCTGTGGTCTATACCCGGGGATTGTTGATCTGTTATAATAATTGCCTCTAGGTGTCGTGCTTGTATATGCAGAATATCCTTTATTAATATCCGGGTAAGGTGTATATCCGGGTTTTGTATTATAACCGGGTTTTGGACTATACGCGGATGGATAATGCGGGGATGTGTAGTTATTAACATACCCGGGTTTCGTGTTATTAAGATTTCCGTATCTTCTGGTTGCCAATGGTTTTGGATAACCGCTGGTTACATTTCTTCCATAATTCCAAGTTGCATTATTATTATTTTTAGTAATATTGTGACTTATCCGGTTATTTCTTGAATTCCAGTTTCCATTATTGGAATTACCGGTGATAATTGTTGGGTAATAGTTAGAAGCAAATCTCTTCTTCAATCTATTATAAGGAAAATGACCTTTTTCTCTAGAAATTCCCAAATTTCTATCTTCAATGGGAATATCATTTTCTGTTCTAGTTTTGATATTAATTGGGTCTTCTGGTATTTCTACTCCATAAGAACTTATTATAAATATGTTTATAATGCCAAGTATCAAGAATACTGGAGCCATATTTATGTGCTTAACTGTTTCTGAATTTCTGTACTCTCTTCTTGATTCACAGAATAATTTCAATCAATTTCTGTTATCCTGATACTTGCACGAGAAAAAAGCCGCGATAGATGTTGGAATTTTTAGCTTTTTTGTGCTTATAGCCTCGTTGATCAACTGGTCGTTAGTTTGACGGCTGAGTGAAAGAAAAGTCGTGGTTTCGATTCCCAGGTCGAGCCAAGTGGTGTGTATATTTGTATCTCTCACGCAAAAACCGCTGAACGAATTTGAATGGAATTTGGTATGCAGTAGTTTATCACCAGGCTTTTTTTATCTATCTATATTCCACGCATGGGAACACTATTTTTCTTTACAAATAATAATTTTCTCCAAAATCTTCACACAGTCACTGGATATAAAAATATAAAAACTTTTCTGCCAGGATCAAAATATTGCAATCTTAATACACTTTTGGCATGTATATTCTTGAACTTTTCAAACACAAATAGTTATTTTCTCCAAATCTCTTACCAACCAAAAACAAAAATAAAATTTTTCTATGAAGATCAAAATATTGTATCCTTAATACACTTTGGCAGATATATTCTTGAATTTTTCAAACTGTCTTCCTCACAAATAAGTATTTATTTATAGGTTCTCCAAAATCGTCACTTGGTCAGAGAAAAATACAATAAAGTGATCTTAATACAGATTTAGGTACTTGAAACTTTCAAACGCTAATCTTCTTCACTGTTTTTTATATTATTCAAATCATTTCATTGGTAGTTTTCCATTGGTGTATTTAACTTCTTCACTGTTTTTTATATTCTTCAAATGATTTTATTGGTAGTTTTTCATTGGTGTATTTTACTTTTTACTTCGGATATTTTATTTGTACGAGAATTTTGTTTGTTTAAATTGTTATTGTCTGTGTTAAAGTATATTTTTAGAATACTTGTGTGCTATTATAATACCGGTTATTAAATGAGGTCTGTTTATTGAATTCGCGAGTAATATAAGTCAGAAAGCTTATCGTTGACAAACATATTATTGAATTATTATTATTAGACTTATTCCTGTTGTTATCATTTATTTTATAATTAATTACTGTAGGTGACCTTCTATGGCTAGGGTCACGTAGGTGCAAATATTTATTATTATTATAATTTATTTATTTAAGGAACTTTTAACAGTATGTTAGGTGCAAATATTTGCGTGATGGAAATTTGTACCTGAGTCATAGATATTTCTATATATAAATACAAACACCTCCCGCAACTTTGTCCGTACATTATTCTTATTTATTTATTTATTTATTTAAATCATAACTTATACTAGCATTACAGGTTACCAATTCGCAAGTATAGTAACTTATATACAATCTAATTTAATAACAATATTAACAATCATTAAATAAAAAGGAATATAATCTATACATGGTCATTGTGAACTCATTCAGTGAACAAGAAAACAGATCTAGTTGGTCCGCCACTGCATTGAGCGGCCGCAGCGCTCGCGTCAATGGCGCGCGCTGTATTAGGTTGGTGCGTGCGCTAGGTACTATACTCAAATCGCGTTAGATTGGCAATACAGGATAATGACCCCGACCTGTACCAAAAGTCGCAATTGAAAACGATAATTATCGTTTGCGTATCGCCCCCCATACTAACTGTTGCTGAAGGTCATATCGCAAGCGTTTCATAATACATCGCCGTGCAACAAACGAGGGACACACTAACAATTTACGAAATGGAGTTAGTGACTGAGTGAAATTTATTGATGAAATACACGTATAATATTATAACAAAAAATTATACTGCACTCTAATTACTGTTTCATTATTGATACATGACTATTATAAAGCTTTACGTCAATATTTCCCAAATAAAAAGTATCGTAGTGTTTAAAAAATGCTCTCAACGTAATAATAATCAATTGAATGAATTAAAAACCATAATCAATCATTGTAAAACAAGTTTGGCTCAGCTCAAGAATATAATATATTTGTGTGCATGTAAAATAAAAAATGGAACGTAGCCCATTCGAAATGAGTGGGGCGACGCGCCATTTTTTTGTCAGGAGTGCGCAACCTAACGACACATTTATGATGCCGGACCGATTTTATTATATTTATTTATAATACGGGAAAGAGAACCTACTTTATACGATTTTTATTTATTTATATATACCTATATATTGTATTGTATAGCTTATTAGTACAGCTACTATACCTATTGTCGGCTAAAATGTTTAATAATAGTTTAAACATTTTAGCCGACAATAGGTATAGTCAATTAATATGCTAAAATCATTAGCAAATAATATACTAAACAGTTTCAAGTACTGTAGTATATATAGTTATGTTTATTATTTTAGTTGTAGTCACTTGGCGTGTTTGTCCAAATATTCGCGTTATTTGAGCAATTAGCAATTTAGCACTAAAGGTACATACACAAACTTACTCTTACTCCGTCAAAACCTTGCCAAGTTACGTGCCAGCAACTACGTGTAAAACTTGTTACGTTAATATATGTACCTATCTACCTAGTAGATATAGTAGTATAGTAATAGTATTTAACGGTTATTAAAAATATACACATACCTATTTTCTACCCTGTTAGTATTTCTCTTTTACAAAATATGTATTTTAACATCATGAAATAAAAAACAAATAAGTTCGAAAAAGCAATTAGGTTTAGCCTCCCTGCGACGACCTTGACGACGAACGTGTCGTTTATCCCCGCCTACCACGATATAGCGAGCGACAGTAAATTTGGTCGATACGTAGAACAATGTTAGGTATCGCTTCCGCAAACACGAGTAACATGGTAGGGAGGGTTCAATAATTTGTATTGCCAATCTAACGCGATTTGAGTATAGTAATAGCGGCGGTCGTCGCCGTCGCCGATTGCCGCTATTACTGGTACCTTGCGCTTATACATACACACATACACTCACGCCTTTTTCCCATGGGGGTAGGCAGAAACTACAGAATGTACTATTTTATATACAATCGGCTTATTTATTTTACCCTTTTTAATGAAATCATCGATTCCGCAAACTACCACCCCTCTTTTTGCCCTTTTGAGGATGATTACCGGGACAAAACAACAAGAATGTTTGGACTTTAATAGAGACCATGATTCTCTGAGTGTAGATGTAGGCCTTTTGAGAGAAAAGTTAGTGTTATAAGTTTACGAGAATGTTAGGTGTGAGAGTAAAAAAGACATAGTTAGAGCGAGAATGTAATAGTATGGGAATGACAGAGACAGTAAGACAGAGAATACTGTAGGTGTGAGCGAGAGGTACGGACAAAACCACAGAAACACGTTACAATTAAACTTGGGTTTCAGCCAGAAACCCAAGTTTAATTGTATTTACAACAAAATTAACTTTAAAAAAAAAGATAAACCAACTTCAAAAACTAAAAAGCAAAAAATAACTTCATACAATTTTAGCTGTTTTTTAGTTTTAAAGGTATGAAGCCGGTGCCAAGCCTAACGTAATAGTAAGTACACTCACTGCGAGTGACCTTGAGCGGGGTGGTTAAAACCACCACATCATCGGCACCGACTTTATACCTTTAAAACTAAAAAAAAATATAAAACTGTATGAAGTTATTTTTTGCTTTTTAGTTTTTGAAGTTGGTTTTTCTTTTTTAAAAAAGTTAATTTTGTTGTAAATCTTATTTTTTATGGCAATAAATATAGCCTATGTCTGTGTCTCGGGGATAATGTAGCATTCTAAAGTTGAAAGAATTTTTGAAATCTGTCCAGTACTTTTTGAGTTTATTCGTTACAAACATACAAAACTAGAAAAAATATAATAATATTTCCTCTTTATAATATTATTATTGTTTATAAACTCAGGTAAATTACATATTTATAAATAAATTCTAGGCACTTGAATTTATTTATGAATAATTTTCCTTATTTTGCGTGTCGGTCAAAAATATTATTAAATTCGTACAAATTTCTACTTCAACGCATGATTATCAACCTTGCACCGTGACGTCACTTCATCCATCATCATCCACAGCCTTCCTAATCCCACTGCTGGGTATAGGCCTCTTTCCATGCATGCCATTCGCTTCGGTCCTGTGCCGATCTCGTCCAGATTCGACCCGCAAACTGAGCGATATCGTCGACCCATCTCGCCGCCGGACGTCCAACACTACGTTTATGGCCTCTTGGCCACCACTCAGTGAGAGTTTTGCTCCACCTATCATCTCTTCTCCTCGCCATGTGTCCCGCCCAACTTCATTTGAGCCCCATAAAGAATTTTCCGACGTCTCGGTGCGTTGTCCTTCGTCTGATTTCTTTACTGGGAACTCGATCATTTCCTACGTCACTTACCTATTAGTTTTTTTCGTTCATCATCGTCCCATTATTGTCCACTGTTGGGCACGGGTCTCCTCTCATTTGAGAGGAATTAGGCTATAGTTCACCACGCTAGCCTACTGCGGGTTGGCAGACTTAATATGCCATCGAGAAAATCTCTCAAGCATGCAGGTTTCCTCACGATGTTTTCCTTCACCGTTTGAGCTGTGATAAATACGCACATAACTTCCGAAAAGTCAGTGGTGCGTGCCTTGGGTTTGAACTCGAGACCTCTGACATCTCAGTCAACCAAATATGTGATGAACTAAATATTCAAACAAGTACACCACATTGTTGCTATAGTCCAACACAATGTATATTTACATACATACATACATTCATATGTGGATATTTTTCATCACATTTATAGGTTGAATTTTTCTTTCTTTATAAAAAAAATAAAAAAAATCTTAGCTTGAAATAAGCTACAAAATACAACATTTATGTATGTTTGTCCTCAGCGGAACCTCTGAAACCGACATACATGCCAGTGTTCCTCACGAAGAAGGAGAGGAAGAAGCTTCGCCGCCAGAGCCGCAGGGAAGCCTGGAAGGAGGAGCAGGAGAAAGTTCGACTGGGTCTGGAGGCCCCTCCAGAACCAAAGCTCAGGTAATAAATACTTCATCATTCAATTATTCCCATCATTAATTCATTTGATGACCTCTGTGGTCTAGTGGTTCGAGTACCGGACTGCTGATCACGAGGTCGTGGGTTCGATTCCCACAGGACACAAATATTACATTAAGACACAGCGCCATCTAGTTCCGAGCTAAGCAACGAGGCTTGTGTTAACGGATACTAGTTGGTTGATATACTACATATATACTTTTTTGTAAATACATACATATTATACGTAGATACATCCATGGTTCGGATACAAAGGTTTATGCTTATCACACAAACATTTGTCCCTACCGGGATTTGAACCCAGGGACCCATAGCTACCCTTAACTACCGCTGGACTAATCGGGTCATCAAACCACCATAATAAACCGAACATAATTTCACCAATCTTTTTGTGTGTTTTCTCCAGAATATCAAATCTGATGCGTGCTCTCGGCACGGAAGCTGTGCAGGATCCCACCGCCATCGAGGCGAAGGTCCGCGAGCAGATCGCCAAGCGGCAGAAGACACATCTCGAGGCCAACAAGGCCAGAGCGCTCACCAAGGACCAGAAGAGAGAGAAGGTGGGTCCTCGAAATATCTATATATACCAGCTGACCCAGCTTCTGTGACTGCGTGGGTGGCGCAGGACCGGTCGTCGTGGCGATCCTTGGCGGAGACCTCCAGCAGTGGACGTCTAACGGTTGATATGATGATTGTATGTAATACTTACGTTTTACATCAATCTGCATCATTCTCATATTTTTATTATATCCATACCTAAGCCATTGTAAACGAAAGCAAACAATTTTGTAATTTTTATATTGTTTAAAAGAGTATCTATGGAGTTTCTTGCCGGTTCTTCTCCATAAGACCTACCTTTTGGAACCGTGCAACTAAATTCAATTAAATATGACAATTCAAAAGCACCTGTATTGGTCTAATTGAAATAAATTATTTGATTTGATTAGGTACTAGGTAGTCATTATTTTGGGACCTAAGGCGTCTGTAAGGCAAAACGGCCCATGAAAGTGTCTGGGAATATTGGCGACTTATTTTTAGGAAGTTATGTGCGTATTTATCACATGCTCAAACGGTGAAGGAAAACATCGTGAGGAAACCTGCATGCTTGAGAGATTTGTCTCGATGGCATGTGAAGTCTGCCAATCCGCAGTAGGCTAGCGTGGTGGACTATCGCCTAATCTTTCTTAAATGAGAGGAGACCCGTGCCCAGCAGTGGGACAAGATTGGATTGATGATGTATGTCATCTAAAATTATTTATTTTGTTTTCAGGTGGATAGAAAAATAAGGGAAGATACAACTATGGGTGTTCATGTGGCTGTATATAGGTAAATATATGTAGTTTACTCTTTAGGGCGTTCAAGTATTACGTAACGCGATTCTTGAACATTTTTGCTTCCCTCCCCTCCATGTAACATGACGTAACGTTTTTTCCCCCCCAAAAAAAAACAAGTCAGGTCATTTTATTTGAAAAATATTGAGAAAAAAAAACATTTAAAAAAATCTCTACGCGACTGTTCTGAAAGGTTAATATAATGTTACGTAACGCGTAGTTAAAAACCCCCTCCCGCCTCTGTAACGCATCGTAACATTCCAGAAGACGCTCCCCCCAAACGCCCAAAAAATATTTTTTTGGGTTTAAGGGGGATAACAATAAAAGGCTTGCATATGCGATGCCAAACCCTGCAGGAACCGTTTAGGTTTCTTAAAACAGGAAATTACTAAACTGGCGGCAAACGAAATTTTCATGAGAATTTTGAAGTGAAAATTTGAATTGCCCAGAATAGTCACTCCCCCAAGGAGCTCTGGTAACATTACTCACTCGCAGAAACACAACTATTGTTGTGACACTGTGTTCTGTAAGGCGGAGGTACTTCCCCAGTCGGGCAGCGAGATTTGAGCGAGGAATCTCGCTATGCCCTACCTTTCGAAAAATGTCCAGAAATATTTGACGAGCCAGTTAGTCCAGCAGTAGTTAACGTTGTGCTATGGGTTGTGTGATGAGCATAAACATTTGTATCCGAGTCATGGATGTATCTATGTATAATATGTATGTATTTACAAAAGAAAAGTATGTATGTAGTATATCAACCAACTAGTATCCGTAACACAAGCCTCGTTGCTCGGAACTAGATGGCGCTGTGTCATAATGTCCAGGAATATTTGCTTATTTCAGGGTTAAGGATCTGTTCGAGTGCGCGTCAGCCAAGTTCAAGGTGGAGGCGAACGCGCAGCAGCTGCACATGACCGGCTGCGTGGTGCTGCACCGCGGCTGCTGCGTCGTCGTGGTGGAGGGCGGGCCGCGGCAGCACGCCAAGTACAAGAGGTGCGGCACTTACTGTACCGGTAGTCACACGTAGAAGCCAGTGGGCAGTCGCGTAGCGTGGGCGGCATCAAGTGCCACGTATTTTTTTTACTACTAGGCAAAGGGGGCTAGGGGGTGGCAAATTTCCAGACGGCCCCGGGCGGCGACCCACGCTACGCCACTGCAGTGAGGGTCACAGAGTCGGAGGGTCTACTTATACCCCCAAATAGGAAAGCCATGCCTCGCTCCTAGCCGGGGTTTAGCGACCAGAGCTGTATCGAAGCTCGCCAGGGTTGTGGTGCATCATCATCAGGCTATATTCGTCCACTGCTGGACGTAGGCCTCCCCTAGTAAACGCCACAGAGCTCAGCACAGCTTGTGGTGCATGCATTCGCGAATCCCATGGCCCCGGCAATAGTGTTGGTGGCGTTTGCCGGGGGCGGCTGTTGACTCGGGACACGCCCACTGTGGGCGGAGTCTGACACGCCCCGTCGCCTCCCCAGACGGCAGGACGGTCCGTAAAGGATTTACCGCTCTTAAAAAAAGGGCCTAGTTCGAGTAGTAGTTAGCATATGTATCTAAATATCATCCACACCTGTTAAGCGGCTTTTGCCTGAAGGTGTAACAAACATCCATACAAACTTTCACATTTATATTATTAGTAGGATTTGGTGACAGTTTTTTTAACAGGCATTATTATTTGACCTCCAGACTAATGCTGCACCGCATAAAATGGGAGGACGACCTGATAAAAGACGCGGAGGGCAATGAGGTGCCCAACACTTGTCATCTTGTATGGGAGGGCACCGTCAAACAACGCGCCTTCGGGGAGATCAAGTTTAAGGTACCGTAGCATTCATTATCATCAACCCATTATTGTTCCACTGCAGCTCACGGGACTCTTCTCATTTGAGATCAGGCTATAGTCCACCACGCTAGCCTACTGCGGGTCGGCAGACTTCTGATCGCGCCGGGGCTATGCTGCATGCTTGCGCAAATCGGTTAGTGCTGGTGGCGTTGTTGGGTCGGTAGACGCCCACTGTGGGCGGAGTCCGACACGCCCCGTCGCCTCCCCAGGCGGCGGGACGGTCCGTAATGGAATTTTCTACACTTTAGGCCGCCTTCCGCAAGTCCTCGCCGTCGCGACACATATTACCAATTGGAACGAAGTTCCTCATCGCGCGTTGCGAAAGGAGGCTAGACGTAAAAAATTAAGACGAAAAGTTGTAACGACACTTTTTGCTACAGTAAGCTATTGAGAGCCGTGCGGCTTGCGCATGTTTCTCTGTCTGTCTCTCTCTCTCTTATAGAAAGCAAGGAACACCCGGATGAAACGAAGTTCCTTTCGATTAATTAGTGAAGGAATTGGAATAAAAAGGAACTTCGTTCCATCCGGGTGTCCCTTGACACATCTCAAGTTTTTTTTTTGTGTACGAATGTGTGTCACGTTCCCGCGAATAAACTGCTTTTCTTTGTTTGTGTCCAGGTGATGCCGACGGAGAAGCAGGCGCGCGAGCACTTCCAGAAGCAGCAGGTGGAGCAGTACTGGGACCTCGCCTACAGCGGCGCCGTGCTCGCGCCAGCTGACGAGTCCTAGTACACACAATACACACATCACTACTATATCGCAGAGTTTTATTTATATCACAGACTGCATAAGCCACAATTGTATCGACAGTAGTCTCTATCATCGTACCAGCACGTCGATGCGGGAGTGGCCGGCGCACAGTGGATCGAAAATCGATCTTCATAGACATCAGAATGAGCTTCGTAAATCTTTTATTTTCTTAGCGGTAATGGGTTTAGGTATCATTTATTGATCAAGTTATTGATTACTTTTCAATAAACAGTTTTCCTTATTTTACAGCACTTGGTTGAAAAAAATGTATGGAGAAAAATTTAAAAAGGGATATATTTCGACTTTCGTACGAGTGCCCCTAATTTCCTTTGGCACAATGATACCCCTAATTTTTCTGCATTTTTCGACATATCGCACAGTGTGCGCACGCGTTAGATTTTGGGCGAACAAAATAAGAGGTATCATTTTTCTCCATACATTTTTTTCAACCAAGTGCTGTAAAATAAAGAAATACGTTCAATAATAGTGATAAATATTTATGAAATCTACATATCTATAAGTACGGGGCGCACAGTGGGTCGAAAATCGATCTTCATAGACATAGGAATCAACTTAGTAAATCTTTTATTTTCTTAGCGATAATGGGTTTAGGTTATTGATCAAGTGAGTGTTATGTTATTTTTCAACAAACGTTTTCATATTTCTAGTTTGCTAGTGTGTCGCGACCTTGCTGCGCCCCATTATTTGGTTCAAACTTATCATTTATAAGCACCATCACCCCTGTTATCGGCGAAGGGTTAGGCAGTGGTGTACTAATATACACCCACATTTCTCCGGTATGTTTTAGGTCCCATGTAATAGGGAGCAAGCCTATTGCGGGCACGAATTATGTCGAGAAAAGACAAATAAAACTACAATATCAACTTTCGAATAGCTATTTATTAATTAAATATTACACGTTATAAACATTAGAAAGCATTTTTAGATAAAATATTAAACATTATTACAATAATATCACATAAAATATAAATCAAAACTTATCATAATAAGGGACTATTCACATTATTCCGCCTCTATAAATTAAAACAATTACGGCTTTAGAATAATATAATTTATTATTTATATTATTACCAGCTGAGCCAGCAAACGTTGTTTTGACATGTTTTAGGAGTTGGAGGTAGAAGGGTGAAAATGTAGAATTACAAGTATTTTTTTATACCAAATCATAAAAAAATACAAAAAAAAAATGTTCTAATATTTTTTTTTTAATCTGGTGGGACATCCTTATCACCTAGGTGTGTAAAAAATAGCCTACGACCGATTCTCAGACCTACCAAATATACATACAAAATTTCATAATAATTCTTCTTGCCGTTTCGGAGGAGTTCAGCGACAAACGCTGACACGAGATCATCAACCCATTCTATCCCACTGCTGGGCATGGGTCTCCTCTCATTTGAGAAGGATTAGGCTATAGGCTATAGTCCAACACGCAAGCCTACTGCGGATTGGCAGACTTCACATGCCATCGAGAAAATCTCTCAAGCTTGCAGGTTTTACTCATGATGTATTTTTGCACCGTTTATAATGAATATATATTACTTCTGAGACATCAAAAACTCTACAGTACTTATGATTAGAAAATAAATATAGTATACATACATACACTGACGCATTTGTCCCATGGGGGTAGACAGAAATTACAGAAAGCCACGCGCTACGATCCCTGCATACCACTTTTGCTTCGTCCACATTCATACATCTTGTCACATATGTGAGCCGGTTACGAATTTAAATAAATATAATTCAACAATGAATATAATATAGGTCCCAGATTTGATTATTATGACCCGGGATTTTGATTTTGTCTCTGTTTGATGACGCACTGTTTAGTCACTCTTTTCACAGCTCCTGCAAATGGAAAAAATATATTAAATATTATTTTTGAAGTAAAACGTTATTTTTATAGCATTCGTGTTTTTTTATGGTGATAAGGGGGCAAACGAGCAGGCGGCTCACCTGATGGTAAGTGATCACCGCCGCCCATAGACATTTGCAACGCCTGAAGGCTTGCATGTAGCGACATCTATCTCGCCACATAAGAACTACGCACTCGGCTAATAATCCTACATCGCGCAAGTGAAATTTGCACGCGAGATAGCATATATACAACCACCCAACATCAACCGTTGGGCAGTAGCCCGCCAGGCACAACACCTCGCCTGGTCGGAGGATCCTCCTTTTACAATGGAGGTATTAAAACCCCTGCAGAAACTATTTAAGTTTCTTAAGATAAGGGAATTACTAAACTGCCAGCAAACGGAATGCCCATGCTGTCAGAATAGTCACTCCCCCAACGAGCTCTGGTAACCTTACTCACTCGCAGAAACACAACTATTGTTGTTTCACTGCGGTATTCTGTAAGGCGGAGGTACTTCCCCAGTCGGGCAGCGAGATTTAAGCGACAAATCTCGCCATGCGCTACCTCCAATATTTTATTTATGTAGGGGTATATTAATACCATTAAGTAAAAGCAGTCTTGACAGATTTTATCGCAGTACCTGCTTGCTTTCTTAATCTACTTAATTCGACGACCCAATTAGTCCAGCGGTAGTTAACACTGCCTTCTGTGCTATGGGTCCCGTGTTCGAATCCCGGTAGGGACAAATGTTTGTGTGATGAGCATGAACATTTGTACCCGAGTCATGAATGTATCTATGTATAATATGTATGTATTTACAAAAAAAAGTATATATGTAGTATATCAACCAACTAGTATCCGTAACACAAGCCTCGTTGCTTAGCTCGGAACTAGATGGCGCTGTGTGTCATAATGTCCAGGAATATTTCTCTTACTCCTCCAGCAAAAAATATTACCAACCCCTATATGTGACAAAACAACGTTAGCCGGGACTGCTAGTATAAAAATACAAAATAATATGAATGTCTTTAAAAGACCCCCGAAGGCGGCCATCTTGGATCCTTTTAGGAGGTACGATGCCACAGACAGACACACATACACGTCAAAATTATAATACCCTGTCGATTTTGCTTCGGGGATAAAAAAAATAATAAAATATCCTTAAGAATTTAACACAAAATTGAAGGTACTTATAATTTTTTATTGAAATTGTACCGTGGTCTGCTACGTCTGCAAAAATTTAACTAATTAAATCGGCACCCTGCTTAGTCTTTGACAATCTATTACTTCAGAAAAAAACATAAAATAGTTACCGTCTCCTTGTTTTTATGCATTTGATGGGCAGTTGTTGGTTTTTGGGCACGCCGTGCGTGTTAAACAGATGTTTCTTTACTGACGCGGGCCGTTTGTAGCTGAAAAACAGAAATTTAAGCCTTGCTTTTGATAATGATAAACTTTGGTCGACGTGGGTAGTGAACCCAAGACCTCTTGCTTGGCAGTCAACTACTAGACCAACGGGGCCGATATAGCACAAATAGATATATGGATTTTTTATATACCTATCTTTCGATCCAGTGGCGTAGCGTGGGTATTTGCCGCCCGGGGCCGTCTGGAAATTTGCCGCCCCCTTTTTTAGTAGTATAAAAACGACGTGGCACTTGATGCCCCCCCTTTTTATATGCCGCCCGGGGCCATGGCCCCCTTTGCCCCTCAGCCCCCCACGCTACGCTACTACGTCGAGCAAAGTGTTATTGGGTTTTTCTGTGAAATTCTCAGTAGCAGCTCGGAGTTTGGATTCCTGCCCGGTTAAAGACAATAGGCTCGCCCCCTATTACATGGGACCTAAAACATACCGGCGAAACGTGGGTGTACATTAGTACACCTCTGCCAAACCATTCGGGGACGACAGGCGTGATGGTATGTATGTATCATACTATACTGTACACCTACATTCTGGCAAATAAATGAATTTGAATTTTGAATTCATGTTCAGTTGGAAAAAATTGTCCATTTTGGATAGGTTGACTTGGCGACTGTACTTACGTCTCAGTGCACAGATAGCACAGGTAGGTGTACACGAGGTAGTGGACTCGGTTCTGGTGGCCCGTCAGCTCCGAGCGGCTGCGGAACATCGCCGGGCACCGCTCACACTGAAACCCACCATCACCGTCAATCAACCTACTGTAGGGTTTTTTTAATACCACAAGCTTGCAGCCCGCCTGATGAGTAAGCTGTGGTAGCTTAGTGGTGTGACCAGTGGACTGCCATGTCAAAGGTCTCGAGTTTAAACCCGCCACGCACCGCTGAGTTTTCGGAAGTTATGTGCGTATTTATCACATGCTCAAACGGTGAAGGAAAACATCGTGAGGTAACCTGCATGCTTGAGAGATTTTCTCACCCTGGAACGTTTAACTTTAGTCATCTGGTCACACCACTAAGCTATTAGGTACAGGAAGTTTTTGTCCCGGAAATCATCCTCTAAAAGGGCGAAACGGGGGGTGAAATTTGTATGCGGATTAGACAATTTCTAAAAAGAAAAGGAAGTAAGGAGGTGGTTAAGAAATAAATAATCAAATTGGATACATTAACTAATTCTAGGTGGAAAAATTCGCGGCCAATTTGTTAGTATCTACATAAATAATAATAAATATTCTGCGACATTTCACACAACACCATCTAGCCCCAAACTAAGCAAAGCTTGTACTATGGGTACTAGACAATGGATATAATACTTATATATTTTTTTGTAAATACATACTTATAATACAAGAAACACCCAGACGAACACAAATACTTATATTCATCACATAAATATTTGTCCTGTAGGTACCGAACCCAACGACCTCGTGATCAGCAGTCCGGTACTCGAACCACTAGACCACAGAGGTCGTCTTTAATAGAATTTAATTGAATTCTCGATCGTTACCCACCCCTTGACTAAATAGTTTATGGGCTAAATCCAGGAGTGCTGCTTACCTGTAATGTTCTGAAGCCGAAGTGTTTCCGCATATGCTGTGCGATGTTCGCACGCATGCGGAAGGTATCCCCGCATACATCGCATATGTAAGGCCTCTCTCCCGTATGCTCGGCTCTCTCGTGGTTCTATCCACATTAAGAAAGATACTTAATTTCTTGCGAAAAAGTGACGTTAAATATAAATTATAATTAAATATACATTTACGTAAAATATAATTAAACAGAATATAGTTATCATCGACTGCTGACAAGAGGTCTCGGTCTCGGGTGTCGGTCTGGGTTTGATTCCCAGGTCAAGCAAAGTGATATTAGCAGAATCATTACGTTCATTCATAGCGTTTGAAGTCAAACTCTATTTTTAGGTATAATTAAGAAATTATATTTTTGCCAAGCAGCCAACCAAAATGTCCCGTGAGTTTTTTAAAATATTTACTTTTGCCATAAATAAATCACTTGCTATGAAAATAAACTGCAATCGATCCCATAGCAATATATTTAAAAAACAGGAATAGGCAAGGTGGACCGACGACCTGGTAAAGGTAGCTGGAATCCGCTGGATGCGGGTGGCCCAAGACCGGTCGTTGTGGAAATCTTTAGGGGAGGCTTATGTTCAGCAGTGGACGTCCTCTAGCTGACATGATGATGATAATGAACAGGAATATGTATGGTTGCAACAATGCTACAAAGTAGATACTTATTATCTGGCTGCGAATAGTTTGCGGCTGAAACGGCAACCATACCTATTCATGTTAAATATTTATTCTATTTTTATACTATTTGTTGTTATAGCGGGAACAGAAATACATTACCTGTGGAAATTAGACTGTCTAGCTTTCACGGTACTTCTACAGCCTAGTGACAGACAAACGGACGGACAGACAGCGGAGGCTTAGAGGATGATAGGTTAGGTTACCTGTAGCTGCAGTGGATCCACAGCCCTATAAGAGCATTTGGAACAAGCCAGCCGCTTCCTACGCCCGTGTACTCTTTGCAGATGGTACCTCAAATGACTTGGGTTCACGAATTTTTTGCCACACTCCTGAAGACATGAAACCTGTATTAGAATCCAATTAACATACATACTGCTCCTGCTACTGAGCGAGTTGTGGTAGCCTAGTGGTGTGACCAGTGGACTGAGATGTCAAAGGTCTCGAGTACAAACCCAAGGCACCAATGACTTTTCGGAAGTTATGTGCGTTTTTATCACATGCTCAAACGGTGAATGAAAACATCGTGAGGAAACCTGCATGCTTGAGAGATTTGTTTTGAAGGCATGTGAAGTCTGCCAACCCGCAGTAGGCTAGCGTGGTGGACTATAGCCTAATTCTTCTCAAATGAGAGGCGACCCGTGCCCAGCAGTGGGACAATAATGGGTTGTTGTCCACCACGCTAGCCTACTGCGGGTTGGCAGACTTCACACGCCATCGAGAAAATCTCTCAAGCATGCAGGTTTCGTCACAATGTTTTCCTTCACCGTTTGAGCATGTGATAAACTTCTGTAAGGCAGTGCGCATTTCGAAATTGAATTCCAGACTTTTGACTTCACATTCCACTGGCAACACCATCACGCTATCACAATTACAATGGTTAGGTGCTAAGCAGTACTTACCTCACAAGCATTTTGGGGCTCAAAATGTGTTTTGGCATGGCTTTTGAAGTTCTGCAGGTTCCTCATCTCTTTGTTACATAAGGTACAGCGGATTGGACCACCAGCATCAAATGGGGTGACTGCTAGAGATAACAGCTTTTCATCTTGTACCTAAAATAAAAAAACCCGACACATTTTGTTATCTTGGACCGATTTTCATCAAACATAGCTAAGAGCATTCCTGACTAACTCACCTTTACACACAAAAAATAAAATCAAAATCGGTTCATTCATTCCGGAGCTACGATGCCACAGTGTGTCTGTGGCATCGTAGCTCCGGAATGAATGAACCGATTTTGATTTTATTTTTTTTGCCACACACATGTCAAACTAATAAGACCCGGTCATTTTTGAGTCGGGGGTTAATGATGTAGGTTATCTTGAACTTAAATTGATTTAAATGTTAAAATACGAGTCGACACGACTACCCAATAAGCGCAGTGGTGTTAAAAGATGCCTTCTGTGATAAAGATCCTTATTCCCGGTAGAGGTAAATGTTTGTTACACTTTCCTTGACCCGACAATCGAACCCAAGACCCCTTGTTCAGCAGTCGCACTTTACTAGACCAACGAGATAATATTCATCATCAACCCATTATTGTCCCACTGCTGGGCACGGGTCCCCTCTCAATTTGAGTGGGATTAGGCTATAGTCCACCACGCTACCCTACTGCGGGTTGGCAGACTTCACATGCCATCGAGAAAATCTCTCGGACATGCAGGTTTCCTCACGATGTTTTCCTTCACCATTTGAGCATGTGATAAATACGCACATAACTTCCGAAAAGTCAGTGGTGCGTGCCTTGGGTACTGAGCTGAGACCTTTGACATCTCATCTGCTGGTCATGCCACAAGGCTATTGCAACAACCCAAGAGATAATATTATTATATAGATTTATCATACCTTACACAACATTTTCTTCCGTTCCCTCTCAATTAACTCATTCTCTTTCAAATCCCAGCTAGTTTTATCAAATATCTTGGACTCTTTCTTGATAATACTCCTAAAGTCTTGATCCAAACTATCGCTGGATTCAAAGTCTTCAATACAGACTTTCCTTGGACTTTCCCCATCACTATGAAGGGACTCAATATCATTAACCAGAAATGAATTCATAAATTCAGAATCATTGCTTGACTCAAAATCTTCTATAAGCACAGAATATTCAAAATGTAAGTCATCCTCTTTGGGTTTTATATCCAACCTTTTTTGTTTAGAAACTTTTTTTGTATTAATTTTATTTGATTCTATTTTTGAATTATGCATTTCCTTTTTATTTCTTCTTTTGTTGATATCAATCTGACTACAAGCATTTTGGGATTCTATATTAGAATTGGTTTCTGTTTCTATTTTCATTGATATCAATGATTTTTTTAGTATTTCTTCAGCTTTGGAACTTAATTCTCTAATTTTTATGGCTGCATTGACTAAATTGATACATGATTCACATATTACTTGTGTTAAACCATCATCTAATTGTATCTGAAACAAAATAACTTAAAAGTTATATAAAAACATTGTTTTTAAGTATACATGGTGTAAAAAACTATAGGAAAATTTTAAAAGTGATACTGAAATTATGTCTATTCTTGAAATAAAATAACAACAACTTTAATTAAAAAATAATTTATTTATTTATCTTCTTGTTTCAAACATACTGCCAAGAGTGAGGTTTTGGGATTATTGTCCAGTTTTGTATCTGGGTACATAATTCTTGACAGAAAACTTTACAGAGATGTCCTCCTTCAAGAGGAGAGTATATTCTTTATTGAAAGGCCGGTAACGCATTTGCACGTCCCCTGGTGTTGCAGATGTCCATGGGCGGCGGTAATCACTTACCATCGAGCGAGCCTGCTGCCCGTTTGCCTCCTTATTTCCACAAAAAAAAAACCCCTTGTTAGACTACTTTATGAGCTTACTAAAGTAATGTAAAGTATAGGTAAGGAAAATAAAATAATAATAAAAATACAGACTTTATTATATAATAATAATCATTTTACAAAACGATAAGTATACAGCAAATACATTTCATTCTCATATCCTTAATGAATTTCCTCAATTAGATAAAATCAGTCATTTTAAATCTTTCACTTTATCTTTTTAAAACATTTTCATTTACCTTGATTCCGCAAACTAAATGTAACTGTTGGCTCCGAGCACTTACAAGATTCTTATCAGGAAATATCGGTTTTAGATTATTTTTAGATAAACAAGTACGACACAGCGGCTCCATTTGATTTATTTATAATTATTTATCCTTAAAAATAACAACGAAACAAATCAACACTATTACAGAACCTAAAATGTAAACAAATCTAGTTTACAAAGATCGATATCTGTTAGTTTAAGTTGATATTTGTCTTTGAAAATATTAGTGAAAGATAAATTTAATTTGTTACTAATAAATTCAAAAAGATATGTCGACTATTTAAAAGTTGAAAGTTTATAATATAAGTATAATATAAGCTTTTTAAGGTAAGATTGTTTATAGAATAATATTAATAATAGCGATATTTGTAAACAAAATGTTTACGATTGTGACATTTGTGGAGTTGCCAGGCTAAATAGAATTAAATAATTATTTATTTTCGAACGTATTTATTAAGACGGCTAGATAATTATATATACGAAAATAAATGAGCCTTTATGCAGTCAGAAATTGCATTCTATCTAATTTAAAGCTGAAGGAGAAGTTGGTTTTTGCGTAATATCCAAAGGTACATCTTTGCACGTGGCCTTAATCCCGAAGTTTTGGATCCTAAATAGAAAATGTATTTATTTTCACCCGTGATTATGATGCATTACAAAAGCATTAATAAATATATTGATCAAACAATCTATTATTATTATTATTCTACCCATTAACAAAGCCCTCCGTTAGAGTAATTTTGTTCACGGAAATATCAAACGCATGGACTGTATGTAATCCAGTAACTGGCATATACTTTGGCCAGAAAATGACTTGCCATCCTACGTCGGCGTCGCAATGCTGTAGATCCTCTTCGCATCGTACATCCTGACAGTGACACGGAGGAGTATCATGATGTCTTTTAGTTATTAACGTCATAAAATAGGTGAACAATATTCAATTAAATTCACTTTCCAATTTCCATACATTTATTTCACTCATTAAAATTCTATTATCGGTGAAATTAATTTATACACTTTCAACACTGAATATTTTTTCTAGTGTTGTACTTCATAGACTTGAATAGGGCTACGGATGATTCCATTTCTCCTATAAATTAAAAAAGGTTGCGTGTAACAAAATGTATCCATTGAAATTTTGCTACAACTTTTAAACTTTGATTCCTGTTCATTGATGATAAAATAATATTATTGTTTATTATATCTTCAGTTTAGCCACGTAGAAGGTCACATTTGACTTAAGACTCAGGATTCAATACACCTCCGTATAAAGTTTCATCAAAAACGGTTCAGCGGTTGTAGCCTGTAGAGGTGCTGAACAGACAGACATACTTTCACATAATATTATGTAAATATTGATTACTAATCAAGGTTAACGGTTTTGTAAAAAGTAAGAAACCATAAGAAATTAATGGCAAACATTTCAAACAAATTCAATTTTACTTTTAGTTAAGCGAAACAAACGTTTTAATAAAACTTCTTGTAGAATTGGTAAAAAAACGTATAGAATTTCGAAAGAAATTATATCATGTTCTGTACATATACATGTATTATAATTATAGAAATAGAGACAAATCTTTTGCATTTACATATTGTTATGTTGTATGATTTCTTGTACGGTGTGTAATACCCGATTGCAAATTCTGAGAAAACTCATTAATTGGAATGCCCCATCCCGTTGGCCGCGTCCCCTCTCTACCCTCAAATGTCATTGACACTACATCAATCAGTTGACGACGGCTGATTCGGCAGCACGGGGTCGGTCAGCACAATAAAAAGCTTGTGAGCGCCTCGCAAGCAGTAATTACGGCCATTCTTTCAAAACATTTGGTCGCCACATGTGTTAGCTGCAATATTATCACAAAAAACGCAACACAAATCACTTAAACCGTCGCTGTTAGATAAAAATCATTGATCGAATCGGCGCTCACGAAACATAGCATTTTAATTTATTATATCGTGTGCAATTCCGGTGTGTAAGGTTTTAATTGCTTCCGCAATATCTAACGTGTGCGTTTTTGTGTGAATTGTGAGATCGTCGAGATGGTTATTGAGAAAATTTGCTGTTTGGGCGCTGGTTACGTCGGCGGCCCTACATGCAGTGTAATTGCGTTAAAATGCCCGAACATTCAAGTGACTGTTTGCGACAAGAGTGTGGACAGAATAAACCAGTGGAACTCCGACAAATTGCCAATCTACGAGCCTGGTTTAGATGACGTCGTCAAACAATGTCGAGGTAAAAACTTATTTTTTTCGACCGACATCGCCAAGAGCATTCAGGAAGCCGATTTGATATTCATATCTGTCAATACGCCCACTAAAACCTTTGGTAACGGCAAGGGCAGGGCTGCAGACTTGAAGTATATTGAGAGTGCAGCTCGTATGATAGCAGATTTGGCAACTAGTAATAAAATTGTTGTTGAAAAGAGTACCGTCCCAGTAAAAGCTGCAGAGATTATTATGAAGATATTAAGAGCTAACACAAAACCTGGTGTCGAGTATCAGATTCTTTCCAACCCTGAGTTTTTGGCTGAAGGAACAGCTATTGATGATTTAGTAGAAGCAGAAAGGGTTTTGATTGGTGGCGAAGACACTCCAGATGGTCAGAAAGCTATCCAAGAACTCTGTTGGGTCTACGAGCATTGGATTCCAGCGAAAAACATCCTCACAACCAATACTTGGAGCTCAGAACTGTCGAAACTAGCTGCAAATGCATTCCTCGCTCAACGCATCTCCAGTATAAACTCCCTGTCTGCTGTCTGTGAGGCTACCGGAGCTGATGTATCAGAAGTAGCAAGGGCTGTTGGACGAGACTCTCGTATCGGTCCTAAGTTCCTTGAAGCGTCAATAGGATTTGGAGGCAGTTGCTTCCAGAAGGACATTCTCAACTTGATATACTTGTGCGAGTGTTTGAACTTACCTGAAGTAGCAGCTTATTGGCAGCAAGTTTTAAATCTTAACGACTATCAGAAGACGAGATTTACAAGAAAAGTCATAGAATCGCTCTTCAACACAGTCACAGACAAGAAAATTGCCGTACTAGGCTTTTCCTTTAAAAAAAACACTGGAGACACTCGGGAATCTCCAGCGATACATGTAACAAAGACATTACTCGACGAAGGAGCCAAACTACACATATACGATCCAAAAGTAGAACCAGAGCAGATTTTCTACGAACTGACAAGCCCGTGTCTTTCTTCCAACCCAGAAATGGTGAAGAAGAATGTTGAAATCCATGAGACAGCGTATTCAGCTGTCACCGGAGCCCATGCAATAGTTTTATGTACGGAATGGGATGAGTTCAAGACGTTAGACTTTAAGAAGATTTATGAAGTGATGATGAAGCCTGCATACATATTTGATGGACGGAAGATCCTCAATCATGAAGCGCTGCAGAACATTGGTTTCCATGTGCAGACTATTGGCAAGAGGTTGAGCAGAGTGGGCAGTATACGAGCTCAAGGAAGCCAAACTATGCCTTAATGTGAGTATTTTTGAATTTTTTTCTATAATTATACTAGCTGATCCAGCAAACATTGTTTTGCCACATTAAAGTTGGTGATGAGAGTGAAAATTTTGGGTTATGAATACTTTTTAATGCCAAATCATAACAAAAATAAAAAAAAGGTTTTATAAAAAAAAAAGTAAAAAAAACGTCTGTTCTGGGGGACATCCTTAATATAATTGTCGGCACGAGTCGTGAGCACAGATTTTAGTAGTAAAAGCGATTTACGTACTATCGAAAACTATCGAAAAGAAACTATCGTGTGCAGCCTCGGCGCCCCTCGCCATCGTCATTCCGCCAAAGAGACCGAAGATTTATGGAATGCGCAAGTGAAATTTGTGCTCACGTCTCGTGTCGGTACCTGTACCTAGGGGTGTAAAAAATAGCCTACAACCGATTCTCAGACCTATCAAATATACATATAAAATTTCATAATAATCCGTCTAGTCGTTTCGGAGGAGTTCAGCGACAAACACCGTGACACGAGATTTTTATATACAAGATTAATATATTAAGTCTTCATTATTCTGTCACAAGCACAGTTGCAGAGATTGATGTCAATATTGAGCTGAATGTTGCACCAATTAATCCTGACTAATTGACAATCTGATTATTGCAGAGGTAATAAAGTAATAGTATATCAACATTGGATAATAATTAATAACATAACATACCATCACGCCTGTCGTCCCTGAAGGGTTAGGCAGAGGTGTACTAATGTACACCCACGTTTCGTCGGTATGTTTTAGGTCCCATGTAATAGGGGGCGAACCTATTGCCATCAACAGAAATTCCGAGCTGCTACTGAGAATTTTATAAAAAAACCCAACGACACTTTGCTTGATCTGGGAATTAAACGCAAGACCTCTTGCTCGGCAGTCGCACTATACGACCACTAGACCAACGAGACAGTGGATAATGCCCAGATGTAACGATGATTTTACAACTCTATCATTTTGAAGTCTTTAGCTCGAAGAATAAATTAGTTATCGTCTTTAAGGTGGGAGCTTCACGCTAGCCCGCGAACATGTACAGTGAACAAACTATGATTCGCGCCTGTAATAGGTATTTAGTTACAGAATCTTAATCATTAATATCATCAATACAACCCTCACATTGCATACAATTGGATTGAATGACTTTTTCATGAAATAGACAATCAATACAGTTATATGCACTTTGAGGGCTGTTTTATTGATTTAAATGATTATAATTCTGTAACTAAATACCTATTACAGGCGCGAATCATATTTTGTTCAATGTACAGCCTGACAATGACCGGCAAATTGCAAAAAACGTACGAAAATTTGAATTTCGCGGGCTAGCGTGGAGCTTCCACCTTAAGAATGTGCCGAATCCATACGTCATTGTTTCTTAGAAAACAATGGAACAGTATACATATATGATAAATAGGCTATTGTGAATAAATATACATATGTATACTAGCGATTTCTCCCGACCTCGCACGGGTGGACATTTATTTTTAAACTTCATTTCTGCTCCGCTCCTATTAGTCCTAGCGTGATGTTCTATAGCCTATAATCTACCTCGATAAATGGACTATCCAACGCAAAAATAATTTTTCAATTCTGACCAGTAGTTACTGAGATTTGCGCGTTCAAACAAACAAACAAACCTTTTGAAAGTTTGAAAGTATGGATGGATGTATGGTTTGTAACTCTTTTGTAAAGATTTGAATAAAACTTAGCATACATATAGTTTATTACCTGGATTAACACATATGTTTGGATTTTAAAACAGACCATGATTCCCAGAGTTTGTTTCGATTTATTTTCTAATTAAATAAAATCAAATCAAATCAAATCATTTATTTGAATTAGACCAATACAGATACTTTTGAATTGTCGAATTAAATTGAATTTAGTTGCACGGTTCCAAAAAGTAGGTCTTATGGAGAAGAACCGGCAAGAAACTCCATAGATACTCTTTTTAAATTAAATACAAAATTGTTGGTTAATATAAATACTAATGAAGTAGTCATTATATCTCAATATTATAATAAAAATACTTCTATACATACATTAGCTGATTCCCGCGACTTCGTCCGCGTGCAATTTAACTAAAAAAATAAAAGTTTCATATTAACTTTGCACCCCCGTTTTACCCCCTTAGGGGGTGAATTTTCAAAAATCCTTTCTTAGCGGATGCCTCCTTCATAACATCTACCTGCATGCCAAATTTCAGCCCGATCCGTCCAGTGGTTTGGGCTGTGCGTTGATAGATAACTGTCAGTCAGTCAGTCACCTTTAAGTTATATATAATATATAGATACCTACATATTACATACCTGATTATCGTGTTTTAATTGAATTACAAGAACAATTAAGATCGATGATAATAGAATTAGTATCAAAATTGTGGTAATTCTACGAAAATCCTTATCATTCTTTTCATTATGAGATTTATTTTATGCATTTTTAGCTTTGCATTCTGAAATTTTTACGAGAGGTATAGCGAGATTCCTCGCTCAAATCTCGCTGCCCGACTGGGGAAGCACCTCCGCCTTACAGAACACCGCAGTGAAACTACAATAGTTGTCTTTCTGCGAGTGAGTAAGGTTACCAGAGCTCGTTATGACAGTGACTATTCTGACAGCATAGGCATTCCGTTTGCTGTCAGTATACTAACTGCCCTATTTTAAGTTTTGACAAGGTTGGCAACGTGCGAGTGACATATCTAGTGTTGCAAATGTCCATAGGATAAGGTTACCGCTTATCAGGCCGTAACCTTGTTTTTCAATATCGTGGTATTAAAAGAAAAAAACTGATAATCGGCCTCTTTTAATTCAGTGACCTCCAGGGCTCTTAATGTAGGTTTTATCTTTCTCTTTCCCCACAAAACATAAAAAACATGATGTCGTCAAAGAAATGCGTAAGTAATTGCTTTATCTTATATATATATCTAAATATATATAACTCAAAGGTGACTGACAGACATATTGATATATCAACGCACAGCCTAAACCACTGGGCGGATCGGGCTGAAATTTGTCATGCAGGTAGATGTTATGACGTAGGCATCCGCTAAGAAAGGATTTTTGAAAATTCACCCCTAAAGGGGGTAAAACGTGGGTGCAAAGTTAGTGTAATAATAAAGCTGTTTATTTACTTTTAAGTGGCAATAACACATTTAAATGTCAACAATACAACATGTCTTACAACATACCTATTGTTGCAAAACATGTGTTTCATTGCGGTAATAAAAATAACTATGTTAGTGGCATATGACGTCATTGTAGTTTCCGTGTAGGTAATACGTAAGTATTGGCAATTACGTTTATTTTTAACCGTCTTCCAAGAGGAAAGGAGGAGGTTATCAATTCGACTGCTTTTTTTATGTTTGTTACCACATAACTGTGGATTGGGTGAACCGATTTTGAAAATTCTTTTTTTATATGAAAGCTGATGGTCCCATAAAAAATGTAATGTAAATTTTTAATTCTGTAACTAAATACCTATTACAGGCGCGAATCATATTTTGTTCAATGTTCAGCCTGACAATGACCGGCAAATTGCAAAAAACGTACGAAAATTTGAATTTCGCGGACTAGCGTGCAGCTTCCACCTTAAGCGGGTTTTTGTGTGAAAGAGTGACAAACATCCATACTTACAAACTTTCACGTTTATAATATTAGTAGGATAATAGTAAACCTTCATCGTAAATCAAAGCTATGGTCTTCGTGAAGTCTTGAGTTGTCTTTTGTCTAGTACATAATACTCCAACGGCCTTTCTCGCAAGGTAGGATCATTCAGTATTCTGTCTGATAGTAATTATAATAATAAAGACGGTATTCAATGATTACGATTCTCGATCGTGCGCAAAACGCACGATTTTGACATATATAAACACATTTGTTAGTCAGAGATTTCATTGCTATTGAATATATGAACATCACTGTCGACCCAATTAGTCCAGCGGTCCTAACGTGACTAACGTGTATAATATGTATGTATTTAGTATTTACAAAAAAAAAGTATATATGTAGTATATCAACCAACTAGTATCCGTAACACAAGCCTCGTTGCTTACCATGGAATTAGATGGCGCTGTGTCATAATGTCCAGGAATATTTATTTAATTAATGTCCCACTGCTGGGCGCAGGTATCCTCTCATTTGAGAGGGATTAGGCTATAGTCCACCACGCTAGCCTACTGCGGGTTGGGAGACTTCACACGCCTTCGACAAAATCTCTCAAGCATGGGACCTCTAGAACATACCAGTACACGTAGGGTTCCTATCACCTACATTGACAAAGCCTGATAAACATGGCAAAGAACCCAGAATTTGGGCGAAATATGCTTTTTCCCCGGACACCTCGGAAAAAAATTTTGTTGCAACAAAAAGAAAAACATCGGTAATTTTTTTTTCGCTGACAACAGAAGTGTGCGAGTTATACCTGAACACTATTATAAACCCATGCCGGACGGCCCCGGACGCCCTTCACAAACTAGGATCCGGGTAAACCCGGAATATAGCAGCCCTAAGCACACGTGAAGTCCGCCAATCCACAGTAGGCTAGCCTGGTGGACTATACCCTAATCCCTCAGACATTAAGTGATATCCGTGCCCAGCAGTGAGCCAAAAATATGTAAGATGAAGATGACAATGAAAGACTTAATTTAGTACCTACATTGTGTTGTTACATTATAGGTATTTATAATAAAATTATTTCCAATTTATGAGCAATGCGGATATCGTCCAAAAACATCCATAATTTACCATTTCCTATATGCTTTTTGTCAAGAAACAACGGCTGATCAAATACGCAAGCATAATACGTCATCTCACGTTTGTTACCATAACGATGTTATAGTCAAAGATCCCAGGGCCGCCAGACGTCACGTATTTTCTGACGAACCAAACGTGTGTACTAAGAACGCATGCCTACCAGCTAGGTTGATTAGTGGGCCAATTTTCAGGTATCAGGTAATCAAGGTACATACAAATATTACTTACCTCACGTAAATTCTCCAAGCTGATTTTTACGTATATTTTAGGCGATATCCTTAAAAATAAGTTGCCAATACTCCCAGACACTTTCCGTCGGCCGTTTTGCTTTGCAGACGTTTTAAAGCTCCCAAAGGAATTACTTAACTTCACGTAAATTATGATGCTCCATTCTTGTAAAAGGTTTCAAAATAGTTACTCTATTAAGAGCAGATAACAATGAAATAAAACTACTTTATATGGATTTTATCGCGGTATATTGATATTATTTTAACCCGACGTTTCTGATCCTTTACAGCATCTAACGTCACGGGCAGACTGTGGTGTTGGTCGTCTTGATGTTATAATTACTAACATCTATCTGATTTTTTAAATTATTATTGGCAATTTGATTTGCATAGAACGACCTTACTGTGTCCTTCGGTCGTGCAGTTTTGTTCTTGGATTTAGATTTAATAAACTCATTTGAGAGGTGTGGCTTAGCGAGATTCCTTGCTCAAATTGAGCTGCCTCAGTGAAGAAGTACCTCCGCCTTACAGAACATCGCAGTGAAACAACAATAGTTGTGTTTCTGCGGGTGAGTAAGGTTACCAGAGCTCGTTGGGGGAGTGACAGCATAGGAATTCCGTTTGCTGTAAGTTTAGTAACTCGCTAATTTAAGAAACATAAACGGTTTCTACAGGGTTTGTCAAATGTTCAAATGTCCATACGCGGCGATAGTCATTTACCATCAGATGAGCCTCGTGCCCGTTTGCCCCCTTATTACCAAAATAAAATCTATGATGGGGTTCCAAGCAGGTAGCAATACCCAGCCATCTTTTCTATTCAAAATTCGATGTTTTTTTTGCTAGGGCTCTTGGTTTGTCTAATTGGTGTAATGCTGGGGGTCTATGCAATGTTCACAAACTGCGGACTTCTTGGCACGGCGGTGTTTAACACCAGCAATGCGATAATATATTCAGATCGCGACCGCGTACAGCCGTCAGCCGAAATAAAACATGCACTTGACTCTATTTACAGTTGTGTAATCCAATGACATTGCTAATTCATTAAGATGTGTTTCGTGAACAGAATTATTATTATATCATATTATATGGAACTGGCTTTTGTCAGCGATTTCGTCTGCATAAAATTTGTTGTGAGGCACTAGTTAATATTAATTCGGTGTTGGAAACGGTTGCCAATTTGGCCATCCGCTGCAGTCAAATCACTTGGGAATTCCGGAGTTTAGGAATGCAGCTCTTGATTTCGTTAGACGCTGTCTGAGTCATAAATTCGGCTTTAAGCCACGCAAAAAACTTGTACTCGTAGGTTCACCAACCTTCCCACAGAGTAAACAAGTTCAAGGCCCGGGGCGGTGAAAGTAATTTAAGCTTTTTTTTGTTTATACCATGAGGGTGACGAACAAGCATACGTCTCGCCTGATGGTAAGCGGTTACCGTAACCTATAGACGTTTGCAACATCAGAGGTGACGCTCGCGTTGACCCTTTTTCTTCTTCTTCCTCGTTCCCTCATTGCTGAGACGACCACACACTTTCCGTCGCCAGCCCGTGCGATCATGCGACTTGTGGACAGCTCGGTGTATGCTGCTATCCACTGCCTTCTTCACGGCGTCGGACCATCTTGTAGGTGCCCTGAGCACATTTGCCCTTTTAAAACGACTCCAAAAAAGGAGGTTATCAATTCGACTGTATTTATTTTATGTGTGTTACCTCATAAGTTTGATAATTCTTTTTTTATTTGAAAGCTAGTGCTTCCCGTGTGGCCCCATGTTCAATTTGGTCCAGTTCTGACTTTGAAGTCTGTTTTTTTTTTCGAGAGAATTATTGTTCAACGAGATATACTTGGCAATAGGTTCGCCCTCATTACGCCAAATATGGGTGTGAATAAGTACACCCCTGTCTTACCCTTCGGTGATGACAGGCGTGTTGGTATTTTATGTCATCTCTAGGTACCTATATATAGGTATAATCGATTGTCTAGACTGATTCATCAACGCAGAGCTAAACCACAGGAGTTACAAACTTGAAATTTTGACAGATGATGCATTTTATGACGACATTCGACCGCTAAAGGAGTAAAATTAGGGATGAATCATTTTTTAAGTTATAGATATGTAATATACAAATTCTGTGTTAGAAATTATTAAACACGTATTTCGGGATAGTTGAAAATCACCCTTCTAAAAGGTTGAAATAGGGGTTGAAAGTTTATAGGGGAAATCCGCCATTTTTTAAGTAAAAAGAATGAAATTTAATATTCAAGCTCCTCAGCAAAAAATAATGGATACGAGATCATCGTTTTTGGAACCCCTAACGGGCGAAATGACGAGGAGAAATTAGTATTAAATTGCACGGGCGAAGCTGCGAGCTACAGCTAATGTTAAATATATTGGACATTATGACACAGCGTCGTTGTCAGTTCGGAGACAAACAACGAGTCTTGTGTTATGGATACTTGAGAGTTGATTCACTACATAGTTTTTTTAATGTAAATATATGCAAATTACGTATCTGCTATATAATATAAAGCATCTGCTACTGTATATCGCGTGGTCCCTAATGTTATCCAAGAGGTAGAGCAAACAAGGGACTTAGGAGTTGTTTTCGACAGCGCCTTGACATTTGTACCTCAGGTCGAGGGCGTCATCAAAAAGGCTTCTAGAATGCTAGGTTTTGTCATAAGAAATGTTGCTGGTTTTAAGCGTAATCGGACGAAGATCTTATTGTACAACTGCATCGTTCGTAGTATTTTAGAATACTGCAGTACGATTTGGAGACCTCATTACTCTACGCACATTCTTCGACTAGAGCGAATACAAAAGAGATTCCTATGGCATCTAGCCTACGCTGGCGGAAATGCTAAAAGGATACGATCCTATGAATCCCGACTATCTTATTTTAAGATGGTCACACTTGAGAAACGTAGAACAATCATTGACTCTTCCTTCGTTTATAAACTACTCCGGTGCAAAATAGATTGTCCTCTACTATTATCAAAGTTTCAGTTTCGTGCTCCTGCTAGAATCCCTCGTGCTCCTATAACTTCATTACACCCTCCACTCCGCAGAACTATACTTGGTGCGAACTCTGTCGTTCCTCGACTTTGCAAATTGTTAAATAGCTGCAGTGATCTTACTGACGAAGAACAACTATATCAATTGTTTGATTTAAATTTAATTCAATTTTGATTTGTTTTTACTTGTACTTGTTTTTTTTTTCTTTTATTTTAATTTTAACTTTGATTTTGATTTTAATTTCGTTTTTAATTTTAATTTTGATTGTAATTTTAATTTTATTATTAATTGTGATTTTAATTTGACCTTTGATTCGGATTTTAGTTAATTTTGATTTTTATATTTATTGTGATTTTAATTTGACTTTGAATTCCATTTAAATTTTTAAGTTTTGATTGTAATTTTGATCTTATTGTTTACTGTGATATTAATTTGACTTAATTTCGATTTTAATTTTTAATCTTAAAGTTTATTGTAATTTTGATTTTAATTTCACTTTTAATTCGGATCCCAATTTTTGCTATTATGTACTGTTTCAATTTGTTTTTGTTTGCTTTTCGTACTGTAAATGATGGTTTTTTTTTTCCTTTTTTATATAGAGATAATTTTATATCCCATCACGTAATGCTTGTTGTACCTATTAATTAATTTTAATGTTTTTAAAGTACTCAAATGTCAATATTTGATTATAGTCCAGTGCTTGTGGCACATCTTATTTGTTTATGGGGCATGCGGTGCTGACCTGTAATTAATTGTTACACTAACCTTAGATATTATATACTTACTTTAAATGTTATCAGTGTAAACAATTGTTGGTTGGCCAATAAAGGAAAATAAAATAAAAAATAAAAATCACACAAACCGCTACCCCTACCGGGACTTGAACCGGGACCCTAGACACAGAAAGAAGTCTTTAATACCGTTACGCTAATCGGGTTGTCGAATAATGACGTCACGCGCTAATCATCATGGCGGCTAAATTATTAATAGTACAGTAAAAAAAATGTAGCTTATTACAGATGAATTACTAAAATCGATTTTGCGTATTATAACAAATCAAAATTTCTCGGTTATTTATTGGTAAAACTTACTTTATACATAATAAATGTATAAATCGATTTATTTTATATTTTTACGCGTGGTGCGTAACATCTTATTATACAAGCTTTCAATAGGTATTCGTGTCCTATTTCTGTAGTAAACTAGATATTGGACGTCGACATCACAGTCCACCGGTTCTTCCACTAGGCTATCTTAACTATTCTACAAAACGAAATCTATGAACATATAAATTTTTAACTGCAAATCAGCCGTGTTTAGAATTTGCTTACTTCAAATATAAATATTCATACTTCGTATGTACGCTGGGACCGTTCACACGCTAACAGCGAATTATATATGACGGCGACTGCGATAGATTAGCGGCACACCCGTCATCGGTAGGAGTTTCTGGTACAGGGTTCATGGCGTAGGTCACAGGCAATTAAACCACAGAGATGCTATATTACAGTATTTGTATTTTATGCAGGTAATCAGTAATCACAAATTAACACGTAGCACTAACAGAGTTTGAGTGAACCAACGGTCTCGCTAGGAAGGTCCGAACTGTATCGCTATCTGTCGTTAACTGAACTCATCGCTCTCTAATATTTAAAATGTAACAGTTGCCCCTCCAAACGATTCCGATCACGTGACTCGTTACGTCACGGCGTTCACTCCCCACCCTTACAACAATATCAATTGAGTGTCTTTTTATCGTTTAATTATCGTAATCGACGACACGGCCATACTGACGAGTCACACGTCCTCGTGTGTATGTGTATCTGGTAACAAAACAAAATACAACTGTAGGAGTCTTTTAGCTCGGCCTACCTGACTACATGGAAAACTCACTCATAATTAAGTCACATTAGAAAGGATACCACAAATTCGCTTAAAAAAATCAAATGAACGTTACAAAATCACAGTGATCATGCACCAAGTAATGACAGCAATAGACATTACTAGCACTTCTTGCCAGTAAGCCCCAGATGGGTCAGTAACAGTCCTTCTCTCTGTTAAGCCCGATAAACAAGGGACAGCACCAGTCCTTCACTCTGGTGTGTATACCCAAGTCCGATATAAGTGGGCAGTATCAGTCCTTCTCACTGATAAGCCCCAAACAGAATAGACATTATCAGTCCTTCTCACTGATAAGCTATAGTGGGTCAGTACCAGTTCTTCTCTCTGGTACGTATACCCCAATCCAATATAAGTAGGCAGTATCAGTCCTTCTCACTGATAAGTTACAGTCATACTTTGCGCAATGATTCACTAGTCTGCACGGGTGGATGGGCCTTCACCCGCATCCTCTACATCGAACTCTTCACTTAGCACGTCTAACTCACTTGGAATATAGTCCTGTGGCATCTTTCCTATGCGATCATGGGCATACTTGTATGTCCTGTTACCGGTTAATGACTTTAAAACATACCGGTCACCTTCAAGTAATTCAATTACTTTGAACGGACCTTTATACTTCGGATCAAGCTTTACTTGATTGCGTTCTTCATTTTTTGTTAGTACTAAATCACCAACAACAAATTTTACTAATTTTGCCTTATTTTTATCAAAACGGGACTTCTCATATTTGGCACTCTTTTCAATATTCCGTACCGCTTGTTCTCTCACACATTCTATATCAACTACATTTTCACTATCATCTGCACACAAAAGATTAAGGGGCCTTGCTACCTTTCCTATCAAAAGTTCTAAAGGGCTCGATTTTGTGACACGGCTAACAGTACAGTTTAACGCTAACTGAATATCCTCTAAACCATCCTGCCATGACCTATCTGAAGTTTCAACAGACGTCAACATACCCTTTAGAGTTCCCATTACCCGCTCAACTTGTCCATTAGCACGACTAGAACCCGTAGCAATTAAATGCAAAGCAACACAATGAGATTCACAGAAGTCTTTGAAATCTTTACTTGCAAAGCAACGACCTTGATCGGCTATTAAGCGACTAGGAGAACCGAAGAGGGAAATACTAGATTTTAGGGCTTTAATTACACTTGGTGTGTCAATCCGCAATGTATGGTACAACAAAACAAACTTCGTAAAGGCATCTATGAAAACGATAACATATTCTCTCGTGTCATTTTTCCCACTAAGTTTTCCCGTTATGTCTACATGTAAGGTATGCCATGGCACGCATACCTTCGGTATAGGGTGGAGTTCAGCCTGTACTCTGCCAGACCTAGATTTTGATACCTTGCACGTAATACAGTTTTCAACAAACTTGCGCACGTATTCCGACATGTAATCAAACCAGTAATGATCATAGAGTTTGTCAAGCGTCTTTTCCCAACCGAGATGCATAACTGCTTCGTGAATATGATTCACTACAGACCATCGAAACGCACGAGGCACGATAGGTAAACAGCGAGTTCGATTATTTCTCTGAACCTTACGAAATAATACACCGGAACGTATCTCGTAAGTTTTAGCATCATCAGATGGTAGATCGTTATTTTTAAGCTTAGAAACAAGAGATTGAATTTCTGAGTCACGAATCTGTTCTGCCAAAAGCCAATTTTCAGACAAAGTCGCAATATCAACACGCTTTTGATCAACCTTTTGGGTTGTAATATTTGAAGTAGTAGGGAGGGGATTCCGAGATAAAAAATCTACATGACTCATTAATTTGCCAGGTCTATAAACTATTTCAAAATCAAATGCTTGAAGAAAAGCCCACCATCTGTGTACTCTAGGTGTCAAGTCGAGTTTATTATGAGAGCTTTTCAAGGAGTTGCAGTCAGTTACGATGGTAAAATGACGACCATATAGGTAATGTCGGAAATGCTTTACGGCATTCACCACGGCCAAGGTTTCTAACTCGTAAGAGTGGTATTTTGACTCGGCATTCGTGGTGCGCCTGCTAAAGTATTCGACTACGTGTAATTTATCGTCCTTTTGAAAGAGGATACCACCATAACCTTCCGCACTCGCGTCTGTATGCAATTCCGTGGGGAGCTCAGGATTAAAAATCATTAGAACTGGTTTATTAGTTAGAAGGAAAGTTATTTGCTTCCGAATTTTCTCATGTTCTGGCTTCCAAACGAACACTTTAGAGGAAATAAGATGAAAAAGAGGTATCATAATTTGAGAAAAACCAGAAACAAATTTTCTAAAATAAGAGGCAAGGCGAATGAATTGCCTGAGTTGGTGAACATTTTCAGGAGGTGGTAACTTGGTAAGAGCCTCAACTTTCCGTGGATTAGGCCTGACTTCACCAGCAGAAATTTCATATCCAAGAAACTCTACGCGACGTTTTAGAAAGGAACATTTCAAAATATTAAGTGAAAAACCAGCCTTAGTCAGGGCTTCCAAAATCTCACGCAACCGTTCTAAGCCCTCGTTTTCGTCTAATGAGGGAATTAAAATATCATCCATGTAAAGGACCGCATAAGAATATACTAAGCTACCTAAGGCATTTGATGCAGCACGTTGGAAAACACTTGGCGCATTACGTAAACCGAAAGGCATTGTCAGATACTCGTATTGTCCGTCTGGGGTAACGAATGCAGTACGCTCAACACTTTCTGCACTCACGGGTATAAGATTAAAGCCACTTGCGCAATCTAGGCAGGTGAAGAAATTAGCCCCAGACAGTCTTGCAATCAGGTCAGAAATTAAAGGTAAGGGAAAACGATCAGGTACAGTATTCCTATTTAACTCGCGATAATCCACGCACATACGATCACTACCATCACGCTTTTTCACTAATAAAATAGGGCTTGAAAAAGGGGAACAACTAGGACGAATAATTTTCGCTTGTAACAACTCGTTAATTTTGGTACGCACAACTTGCCTTTCATCTGGACTTAATCGGTACGGACGCCGTTGAACAACAATATTAGGATTTATCAAACGAATGTTTAATTCACCAGTTGTAACACGCGTTTTTGGCAAACCATCTACAAACGAATCGGAAAAGTCATTTAAAATAGCCACTAATTTTTGTTTATTTTCCGAGGAAATATCGGAATCTACATTATAAAAATTAAAATTCGAAGGTACTTCACAAAAATCAACTTCTTTTAGTTTTGTAATTGTCAAACAAGTATCTGTCATAGTAATTGTATACCCCAGTTTTAAAATATCGCGACCTATCATAACGTCTTGCCTTAAAGCTTTATCGGGCAAAATGTGGAATAAAATTGACAATAAATTCCCATTAATAACAACGTCACTTTGAATTTGTTCGGTACAACACAGAGTGGAGTTACCAATACCGGTAATGTGAATAGAGTTATAATAACGTGTGCCTGAAAATTTGCTCGCTACACCGAGTTTAATGAGAGAACATTCGGCACCGGAATCAAAATAAAATGAATACGACTCACCGGAGTGTTCTAGCTGACCAGTCACACCTTGTATCTCACAATAGTCTACACGACGTTGTGGTAGTGCTCCGCCTCTTCCGTTTGTGCTGCTATTTCCGCGAGTGCCGAAGTTTGAACACTGTGTTGCGATGTGGCCTTTTTCGCCACACGTGAAGCAAATGACGTTTTTCTTCACGTTAGAGGAGGCTTCCGCTGACGAACTTATCGGTGCAATCCGAGTTTGGTGAGCATTAAATTTCCGTTTACGACAGTCGATTATTTTATGACCCACCTTGCCACAATAATTGCACGTCAAAGGTTCAGATGTTGAAGGTTTGAAACGCTTGTTATCCGGCAATTTGTTGTCATGATTATGTAATTTGCGTTTCAAATAAGAAAATGACTTCATTTCTTGCAACAACTTGCTTCTGTTAGAAATTTCGGTGGTGCATGCCAAACGATGGAGTCTAGTGTCGAATTGTGAGGTATGCGCAAGTACATACGATATAGCGATTTCTTCAGCAGTCAGGTTTTTCCATTTCGCTATTAGTGACGTCATCAGCCGACTTGCATATGCAGCCATACATTCTCCTTTCTTTGGTCGACCGTTGTTGATGTTTATAAGAGCTGCCGCGATAGTTTCGGCACTATCATAGCGAGCAAGGAATAGCTCCTTGAAATAGGTCCAGGTCATACCCGAATGTGATACTTGAGACAGCCACGAAGAAGCACTGCCTTTCAGAGACTTGCTGAGTGCAATGATCAAGGCACCTCCTTCCAGAGCTTGTTCTGCCATACAAATATCAATGGTCGAGCACCAAGCACGAGCATCAGCATCACTGGAGTCAGGATTGAATTCTGGGAGTGTTGGTACGGCTTGACGTGATTTCATGGCTTCAATAAGCTGTACCATATTCCGTTGTTGGAGTTCAAACATCATCTGCCATTGACTTTCGTGGGTAGTTGGTGGTTGTGATGCCTGAGTGAATCCCACTTCTGATGACGGCGACTGCGATAGATTAGCGGCACACCCGTCATCGGTAGGAGTTTCTGGTACAGGGTTCATGGCGTAGGTCACAGTAAATTAAACCACAGAGATGCTATATTACAGTATTTGTATTTTATGCAGGTAATCAGTAATCACAAATTAACACGTAGCACTAACAGAGTTTGAGTGAACCAACGGTCTCGCTAGGAAGGTCCGAACTGTATCGCTATCTGTCGTTAACTGAACTCATCGCTCTCTAATATTTAAAATGTAACAGTTGCCCCTCCAAACGATTCCGATCACGTGACTCGTTACGTCACGGCGTTCACTCCCCACCCTTACAACAATATCAATTGAGTGTCTTTTTATCGTTTAATTATCGTAATCGACGACATATATTAAAACTAGCTGACCCAGCAAACGTTCTTTTTGCCACATTTTAGGACGATTTAAGGGAATTAGTAAACTGCCAGCAAACGGAATGCCCATGTTGTCAGAATAGTCACTCCCCCAACGAGCTCTGGCAACCTTACTCACTCGCAGAAACACAACTATTGTTGTTTCTCTGCGGTGTTCTGTAAGGCGGAGGTACCCAGTCGGGCAGCTTAATTTGAGCGAGAAATCTTGCTATGCTCTATCTGTCACAAACACAATCTAGTCATAATGACCGGATATACCCATATCCATACTTTGAATATTTAAAATGCGAAGGTGTGTTTCTCTATCTGTCTGTTTCCAGTTCACGCTTAAACTGTTAAACCGATTTAGATGAAATTTGGTATGGAGGTAGTTTGTATCCAGGGGAAGACCTTAGAATATTTTTATCGCGGAAATTATCTGTTTAAAGTGCGAAACTTTATTGATTTATCATAGACAATGTGGAGATGATAACACGACAATAAATGAAAAGACGAGCCATACTAGTTCAAGAGAGTATTTTGACTCTATTAAATAAGTTATAACATCGATATTAAAAAAAATCAAACAAACTAAATAGCACAAATATGCAAAAGAAATTAGATTTGCGTAAGGAGTTTGTTAAGATTGGCGAAGGTCCTTTAAGTGGCGAGTTGGCAACATGTGTTTATACTTATGTTGCAGGTCTTTAACCTTATCTGTGATAGCCTAGTAAACAATACATCATGTTGAAAATTAAAAAAATGGAAAATAATGTCCTGTGTCTAAACTACTGGGTATATTTGATTGATTTTTGGTATACAATTTTTTTTTATATGTTTTGTTTTATTTTAGAATATCATTAGCTATACTGGGTTTAATTGTCGTGTTATCATCTCCACACCTAAATATATATAACTCAAAGGTGACTGACTGACTGACATAGTGATCTATCAACGCACAGCCCAAACCACTGGACGGATCGGGCTGAAATTTGGCATGCAGGTAGATGTTAGGACGTAGGCATCCGCTAAGAATTTGAGGATTTTTGAAAATATACCCCCTAAGGGGGTAAAACGGGGGTGCAAAGTTAATATGAAACTTTTATCTTTTTAGTTAAATTGCACGCGGACGAAGTCGCGGGAATCGGCTAGTTATATAAATAAACAGATTGGATAAAATTAGTATTTCTACGCAGCCGAAATCGTGGACAGAATCTAGTCTATTTATATGCTAAACAAATACAAATAGTTTAAAGGTCAAACCGGTGAGGTCAATCGTAATTGTTCAAATCCTTGCCAATCAATTAATCTACTCTTCCTCAATATGTACACACATACATACCATCACGCCTGTCGTCCCCGAAAGGTTAGGCAGAGGTGTAATTATGTACACTCACATTGCGTCTGTGTTTTAGGTCCCATGTAATAGGGGGCGAGCCTATTGCCATCAACCGGGCATGAATCCCAACTCCGAAATGCGACTGAGAATAAAAAAATATCCTACTAATATTATAAACGCGAAAGTTTGCAAGTATGGATGTTTGTTACTCTTTCACGCAAAAACCGCTCAACGGATTTGAATGAAATTTAGCATATGAAATGAAATGAAATGATTGAAATGATTGTTTATTTCTGTAAATAGATCTTTTTAAAGACACTTTTACAAGTCATATAATTTTTTTTTTAGTATCTAGTTGGCGTCGGCATTTCCTAACTGACGACCTCTGAGAAGAAATGCCGAAACAAACTCAGAGAATCATGGTCTCTTTTAAAGTCCAAACATTTTTGTTTATAGTATGTGAGCCTGACGATGTAGGTCAAAGTCCGAGATGGCCTTTTGAAGAAAGCACCAGTGCAGCTTTGAGTTGAGCTGTCCATACTGACAGCATGCATACGTCAGCCATCGTGTAGCTCAACCAATATTGAGGGAGCTCAACGACCCGACGCACGTCAATGCAAGATCAGTAGGACATTTGTGTAGGTCAATTCAAAATCCCAAAGCCGCCAGACATTAAGAGTTTATAGGTGTGTTTATCTAGGTACCCACAAAGTGCTCACATATATAGTTTATTACCTGGATTAATGCATAGGCTACTTTTTATCTATATACCATGCGGGCAGAGCGGGAGGCAGCTAGTTAATAATACTTTGCTCGACCTGGGAAACGACCCCAAGACCTCTTGCCCACCAGTAGCGCTTTACAACCACTAGAATAACGAGGCAGCTAATACGTACACATACATATTATAATAATATCGCACACGCGTCATAGATAAACATAAAAGTATGTCAAGGGTCATAGCTTATTTCAACAACCTTATTAACCGACTTCCAAAAGGAGGAGGTTATACTTATAATACATAGGAAACACCCAGACGAACACAAACACTTTAATCACATAAATATTTGTGTCCTGTGGGAATCGAACCCACGACCCCGTGATCAGCAGTCCGGTACTCGAACCACTAGACCACAGAGGTCGTCAAAGATTATGATGTCGCTAATACTATGAGTGGTCAGCAGCAATTGTAATTCTAATTAGGCGTGTGTTATGTATCCATTAGTCAGTCAGTTTATCTAAAATAGTTATGTTTATGTAGCAATATCCTGCAGATAAATATGTAACGTAGATATAGATTGTTCTGCATCGCACTGTGCCAACAAATACATACAATCGTATATTTTATACCAATAATAATATATCTGAATATGACACAGCGCCTTCTAGTTCCGAGGTAAGCAACGAAGCTTGTGTTACGGATACTAGATGGTTGATATACTACACATATATATATATTATTTTTGTGTTGTGTTAATGTTTATGCTCACCACACAAACATTTGTCTCTACCGGGATTCGGACCCAGGACCCATAGAACAGAAGGCAGCGCTAACTACCGCTGGACTAATTGGGTCGTCTTTAATGTGGCAAAACAACATTTGCTGGCTCAGCTAGTTTTTTATATAAACTAAAAGTGTGGGAACTTCATACTCCTCCGTCCGCGCAATTTTCGTTGATTTGATTTTATTTGATTTGATCATCATCAACCCATTATTGTCCCACTGCAGGGCACGGGTCTCCTCTCATTTGAGAGGGATTTGGCTATAGTCCACCACGCTAGCCTACTGCGGGTTGGCAGACTTCACACGCCATCTAGAATATCTCTCAAGCATGCAGATTTCCTCACGATGTTTTCCTTCACCGTTTGAGCATGTGATAAATACGCACATTGTATAACTTCCGAAAAGTCAGTGGTGCGTGCTTTGGGTATGAACTCAGGACCTTTGACATTGCAGTCCACTGGTCACAGACACCTACATATAAACATCTACGACACAGGTACAAATGTCCAAGCCCATCACACAAACATTTAACCCTACCGGGATTCGAACCTGAAACCCTTGCTACAGAAGCCAGCCTTTACCACCGCTGTTGTAATCTGGTCGTCAAATAATAATGTACTAGATATTGTTTAACTGTAATGAAAAGTACCGTTATTTGATAAAAATATCATAATTACATTTTATAGCAACCTTATCAGCTATTTAAATTAATGATATCCGTTGTAACATTACTTTTTTTTTATTATTTCAGGTTTCTAACGGAGTCGAGTAACAGCGGTTGAAGGACGCGCAGTAGTGGCCAGCCAAGATCGAATGCTATGGAATTAAATAATATAAGTGAAATTTTATTTATTTTTGTCGTGCCGAGATTTTGTATCAAACTGTTTTAAACGTTTCTGTAAACAGATAAGTATGTAAAGTATGTTACTATGCACAAGTGGGCCAAAATATTGGAAAAATATTTCCAACAAAGAAAATCCATATTAAGTAGATTTGTTTTTGAATATTGTAGATAAATCAGGACATTATGACACAGCGCCATCTAGTTACGAGCTAAGCAATGAGGCTTGTGTTACGGATACTCTATAAAGATATTTTCAATATTTTGGCCATAAAATACCCATACAATAATTTACAGTGTGTTAAATGTTTCTTTTTGCTTTTAAAAATAAGTTTGTTTTTATAGACGCCATCTATTTATTATGTAAGATGAATTTTATCATATTTTGACTTCATCGTCCCTCCCCCTTTAATATTTATTACGAATGCGTATTTGTTTTGTAGGTACTAATATCTATTTATATTATTTTTTTAAACGTTGTTCCACATTAATACATTCTCCTGTATCGTAGGTGCATTTAAATTGTTTTCTCATAAACAAACGCCTAGGCCTAAAACCACTAACTGTAGATGGTATAAATATTTGCTCAGTGCGGTGATCGAACTCCCGACCCGTCACGCACAAGTCGATCGCTCAGCCACTGTGCTAAAGGAGTTGTCTTTTAAAGTCTTGTGTATCTTAACTTTGCGCATTTTTGTGATCTTACATTAAAACTATTAAGACTACCTCACCCATTAAAAAAAACTAAGATATGGTCGTCGAACCTACTCCTAAATCGTCTTACTTCATAAATTAATGGCGCCATAGTTAAGTACATTATTAATACTATTAACATGATGAAATTGGAGTCAAGGCACAAATTTTACTTCGAAAACTAAATATGCTCGGTGTTTATCAGATCAATTTCTCAAATGTATATTTTATACTAATTATAAATAAGGTCGTATTTCGATATGTGGGGTCGTATAGATATAAAATTTTGGCTATAATATCTAAATTAAGTTCCTATAAAAATGTATTACAGAATATACATACATCAATGTATAAAATAACGTATATTGTGATTTATACTTACTAAATTTTATGATAAATTTTCTTTGAATATATCGCTTTCTCGTCGATCTAAAGGTTGTAAATGCGTCTGATGAGCAAGAGGTCTTGAGTTCGATTCCCAGGTCGAGCTGTGTTATTGGGATTTTATATGTAATCCTCAATAACCGCTCGGAGTTTGGATTTGTGCTCGGTTGGTGGCAATAGTCTCGCCCCTTTTATTTGGGACCTAAAACATACCGGCAAAATGTGTACATTAGTACACCTTTGCCTAACCCTACGGGCATATTAGTAATCAAAATAGGAATTCGATCAATGTCGACAATTTTATACTATTGGTTTCGAAGAGGTTTAATCTGATCATATCTCGAGACTTAGGTCCAGCAGTGGACGTCAATTTGCTGAAATGATGATGTCTTGATGAGCTGCATACAACTGACTAGAGCTCGAAATTATAGCTTCGGTAATATTAGTGGGCCCTTTTAAAGTAACAAACTACACCCGACAATACTGTATTTAATTTAAAAAGAGTATCTATTGAGTTTCTTGGCGGTACTTCTCCATAAGACATACCTTTTGAACCGTGCAACTAAATTCAATTAAATATGACAATTCAAAAGCACCTGTATTGGTCTAATTAATTGAAATAAATGATTTGATTTGACAGTTAGATCGTCGTCGAGTACAGTGAAACCTGAATTAATAGAATCTGAAGGGACCTAAATATGTTTATTGCTTATAGAGGTTTAATATGACCGTTTTCTTATTTATAAAGGCTCCTACTATATGAGGTCGAAATTCTTACACAGTACTAACAAACAAAGCAAGTATAGAACATATATAGAACATAAATAATAAATAAATAGAAGAGATAAGAATGTTTTCAAACAAACGTGTCATAAGCATACCTAGTGTTAATGTCCCACTGCTGGGCACGGGTCTCCTCTCAATTGAGAGGGATTAGGCTATAGTCCACCACGCTACTGCGAGTTGGCAGACTTCAGTGGCGAGACCTCTGACATCTCAGTCCACTGGTCACACCGCTAGGCTACCACAGCTTATTATACATACCTTATAAAATGACCCATTTATACGGGCTATTGAGATACAAAGACCCGGTTATAGAGGTAAATATCGCACAAAAGCTTTGAAATCGAGTATCAGTTATGAAGGTTTATTAATCCCCAGTAACTGAGATAGTTCAATGCAAGTGTTGGGACCTCATTGTAATTATCAATAATAGTAGTTTATCACACATTCTGTATCTCACTTGCACTAGTATATTCCTCTTTTTCTTACCTAACTTTTATATAATTTTGCACATTTATGCGATTATAGCTACAGTGTCAGGATAGCTTAACTTCAAAAGGGTACAGTTTTAATACTTGAATTAAACCTATTTGCTATAGTCAAATGTTAACTGATATATTTAATAACCATTCTCCCAATACAGGTGATTGTAAGATCGGTTTTAGAGTTTAAGTTTTAAATATAAATAAGCTAAAAAATTTAAACTTATTGGCGCTATTTATTCATTACGTAAGACGTATTTGCCAGATTTCGCCACCAAAAGGGGTTTTGTAAGAAAAATAAGAACATCCGACCCCCATAGGAAAAATAAATACAAAAAAATTGTTTTGTTGGTACCAATAACTTATTTTATAGTTGTGTCTCTTAATATTACACATTTTTTGTGGTCTTACGTATGAAATATCCAGACCGCCGCACATAATAAGAAAAAATAAGACATGGTCGACCCCCCATCCCCCTTTAAATACACTGCACTGTTGTCTTACGTAATAAATAACTGGTGCCTCTATAGAATTACTTTTAATTTATAAGACTCGGCCTAGTATAGCGTTTTATTGACATGAATTTGTTGTTTCCTATTAAAACAAAGAGAAAGTTATAAAATAATACATAATATTGGCAGGGAATTCAAAACAGATTACCTTATAACATTATATTACTGTAAAACGTCAATTTATCCGAACTAATTGATGGACACGATTTCGAAACGGTCAAGAAATACATCGTGAAGTAACCTGCATTCCTAAGAGATTTCCTCGATGGTGTGCAAAGTCTGTGTACTGTGGGTTGGCCCACGGTACACAGTACCTATACTAGAATAATCGATGCTTCATTGTATTACAAAATATTTCCACTACTAACATTAACTAATAATACAACAAGATGTACTGGGTTTTCTACGATAATGCAAATGTTCAGAACATTAACAAAGAGAAACATACGTCATGTGTACATAAGGTCGGCAACGCGAGAGCGACGCCTCTGGTGTTGCAAACGTGCATAGGCTACGGTAACCGCCTATCATTAGGCGGGCCGTAAGATTCTTTGCCTCGGCGGTATAAAAAATATGTTATTATGTAATTCTCAGTAGTAAGAAATTCTCTCTTAGTGTTTTATTGACACTTATTGTGTACACTTGACCGGCTTTTTATAATTACTGTATTGTATTATTCAAACACTAATCATTATCATAAATATAGATAATAATTTGTGTATCCAGACATTATGACACAGCGCCATCTAGTTCCGAGCTAATTAACGAAGCTTGTATTATGGATACTAGATAGTTAATACACCACCAATGTAAGTATATATCTTTTTGTAAATAAATACTTATATATTACAGATAGCAACATCCATGAACAAAATGTCCATGCCCATCACATGAAAATTTGCTCTTACTGGAAACGCGGGCTCCTTACGACAAAAAAGTTTGTGACCGTTGTGCTAATCGTTGTAAAATTACTTAAAAAAATGAGATATTTCGAGTTGAGTTTAATTTTAACTCGCACTCGAACGTGGGATATTATTTACTAGTTTTGCTAAATATAACGAGTTGAAAGACCGTGTAAAATGCCTAACGCTCTTAAAATCTCATAACTATCGTAAAACACTACTTATATTTTTACACCATCGTTAAAAAGTACTCAAAATGGTTTTATGACTGAACATTATCAACACCTATAATGTTTTATAGTCTGATATTTATACTACATATTCTTTCTTTGTCGGAATTGTTGGCAAAAATATAATACATAGAAACGTCTTATATAGCAGTGGACGTGTAACGGTTAATATGATGATGATACGTAGAAAAATCCGTGACTATCGTGAGGTATTTATGTCCATGCTTATCAAACAAACATTTGCCTCTACCGGTATTCGTACCCGGGACCTACAAAGGTAGCCTTTCATACCGCTGAGTTAATCGGATCGTCGAATAATACAATATTGCAGTTTTTATCAAAAACTGGTCGACTTTTTTTATAAAATTTAATTTTTAACCTTAATTTTAATTACTAATAAAAGATTTTATTTTTTTCCTTTTATATTTAAACGCATTTATTTTTATTTCGTATTATTATTATTAATTATATCGAATCAATTTAGAAATTAATATAATTCCTTTTGTAAGAGTATTACAATAGAATAATTTAATGTAAGACACTTGACGGGTGCACTGCCGTGCAGCTGAATCATTATTTTCCTAAAATGTATTATTATTCCCAGTTATTTTTAAATAAATAAATCAATATTTTATTTAAACCGACTTTTATTTCTATCCTAATTGGTTAAATCCTTCAAAAAGGTCAGGTACGCAATACTCGTAACCGGCGCGCATGCATGACGAGATGTATGAATGTGGACGAGGCAAAAGTGGTATGCAGAGATCGTAGCGCGTGGCATTCTGTAGTTATTTTGAGTGCATTTGCGTGAGTTTATGCATGTATGTATTATTTCTTTCTCAGACCAAGAGATTTGAACGCAAATACAGAATACTAGACATTGAAATAAAACTATCTTTTACAGATTTTATTGATATATTGATATCACATTCTCTCACGCTACCCACATCCAGCGGACTCCAACGACCCTTACCAGGTCATAGATTCACCTGACAAACATACAGACACACAGAAAATTTGGACTAGTAAGATGTTTAAATTAATGTATGAGAAGAAAATTTTCAATTTTATGTTCTGCCATAAGTACCAGCAACCTTCTAGTGCCACATGTAAATGAATATTTCCGTAGTTAAGGTAAAGGAGAAACAACAAACAGAGGACAAAAGTGCAAACATTATTACACAAAGATTGTACAGAAGGGTGGCCAACCTCACAAACTAATGAGAAAATCTATATACCCTTTTAAATATCGACAAAACTTTTTCCTATAAAACTACTGGCAACCACAAACAACATAGTCGTTGCCATGACAACGCAACAGAACAACAAAAGACTGTTTATAAACACGATTGAAGTTTCAAAAACAACAGCTTAAACGATTGTCATTGGAAATAATAGAAATATGTCCGGTTTAAGTGGTTACGATGGAGAAGCCATCGGTTTTGACTCCGTCACAATGAGCAGAAGAGAAGAGAACACCTCCTCCACACAAACGACGGAATTCCACGAATCTGGGGTCGGCTCCCAAACTAACGTGAGTAAAAAGACTGGGTCTCTTGCCACGCCCGAAGACTTGAACGCACAGGACGACATCCTGAAGGAATACCCGCCTCCAGGTCTGAATGAATTCCTCAGAAAAGTCGTGCCATCAATGTTGGAACAGCTAGATCAGACTGACGGAGAACTGTTGTACAACTCCTCAGATTCTGACGAAGAAGAGGTTTTAACTGCGAAGTTACTCCAGGAGATTAAATTAACCGACCTGCCTGGTATTGGGGGTGGTGATGAATCGCGTTGTGTGCTTGATATATGCTGGAGTAACGCTGGCAATTCCTTCGCAGTATCTATAGGCAACAACCAGCACCGAAATTGGTGTGTCGATGAGGGCTTAATAAGGATTTTTACCATCAAACGCACAGCTGGCGACTCTTTCGTTCGGAGCTTGGATGTGGCAGAAAAAAGCTGCATAACCAAAGTAAAGTACCACCCCACGGTCTCCGCGTTACTGGCTTACGGCACGACTTCTGGCGAAGTCGTTTTATGTAATTTAAGGAATTTGGAAGCCATTTTGTTGACGTCGCCCGCTGGTTCTCACGGATCTAAACGCGTTACGAGTCTGCAATGGGCCGACGCGTCTTTAGCCAACACGTTTCTGACAATGCAAATCGTCAACACCGGCAAGAGACGTGCAGCATCAGACCAGATCTTAATATCAGCTGGCTGCGACGGGAGCGTCAACATCTGGCAGGTGAACGCCGGCTTGAAAATCTTCCAAAACGTCATCTCCTACTGTATAAACGGTTCTCGCAATATGGCTTCTGTGAATATAACTTGCTTCGACTTTATGAAGACGTATCCGTTGCGTCCTAGCGATCAGAAAGTCCCTGATGATGTGTTCGTTGTTGGAGCCAGTTCGGGGACTTTATATCTTTGCAAGGCGAAGACTTACCAAGCTATAACGAACAGCAAGATGGTAGATCCAGTGTATGAGGTTTACCAAGGTCACAGTGCTTATGTGGTGGACATTGCATTCACCTCGCAGAAGCCTGGAGTATTTGTGTCAGCATCTATTGATTCGGAATTGAGGGTCTACGATATTAACCAGCCGAGCCCGTTGAAGGTAATTTGTTGATACCTATTTTAGTATTATTATTAATTTAAGAGCTCAGCTCTTGTCGGTGGAGCAATCGCCACTGTTGTCTATCTCCTGCTTTCTGTTTGACTTCTTGATACGACTCGATTCCCACTTTTTCCTTCACTTGGTCACTTCATATTTTAGTATATCTGTAGCATCTTTTAACGTAGTGTTAGCATGACCAGTAGAGTGTAATAACAAAGGTTGTTTGTTGACGTGAAGTTCCGAGTTCGATCAGAACACACTGCTGAATATTCGGTGAAGGAAAACGTCGTGAGGAAATCTGAACGCCTGAGAATGTTCTCGAAAGATCCTGGGTCCTCGAAAGATTAATTATCATTTGCCCACCAACCGAATCCCTACTACTGCAACTCCTGTAAACCAGGATCAACAATAGTAACTATCCAGAAAATCGTCGAGACAATGAAGTCCGACGTGTCCCAGGGGAATGATTTTAACTGTCTTGGAACCCGCAGCGAATTTAATCATGAAGTTATATAGGAGGAGTAAGATAAATATCAGTTTTTCACTTCCCTCCTTATCAAGCGAGAGACAGAATAGAGTTTAGATGTCATTGACATAAGAACAGATGTTTACAACTGGGTTAAGCCCAGTTGCCAGGCACCACGGATGATAAATTAATAAGTTATGGGTCCTAATAATGTGAGCTAATAGCTGATTCTAATATTAGGCATGGCAAAAACGCTTAAACGCACGGACATTCATCCTAGTCGCTACAAGGGCCGAGTAATAAATCAACTAATTATTATCGTTTATCGGATATTATTGTTATTTAATACCAATAACGATCGACACTGAAGGTATATCCTGAATGTTTTACAGGTGATATGCATGGATTTCCCAATATCCTGCACGGCGTGGCTTCCCAATAACCCGTGTGTGGTGGTGGTGGGGCTGGCGCGGCCGGAGGGGCAGCTTCTGAAGGTGTTCAACGTCTGCAGCGGCCGCCCACTGCCGGTGGAAGGTCTGGTGGGGTCTGGAGGATGTGTCACTTCCATCACCGTCAACCAGAGCGGGTAGGTATATTACGACTAGCTTTCAAAATCAAAATCAAATTTAATTGGCTCTTTTTGAACGTGGACAATAAAGACAGCCCCCAAAAACGCCCGCCCTTCACCGCTTCCTAGTGTTTTTGCTGGGAAGAAGAAGCGGCGCAACAAACTCCCCAGCAACAGTTCTGTCTGTTAATTAATTAAATGATTCTATACAAAATTACATAGTGTTAGTTATTAAATAGTGAGTTGGGGTAAAATCGGCACAAGGGGTCGGCACGTCATTATTTTCTGCCGTGGCGCGCAATGTGGAGCCACATTAAACACACTGCGAAAGAGCCAAAATTCAAGCTTATTCGGCTATATTTTTATATAGCTATTTTTATTTAGTAATTAGTCTTGTAGGAGGTAACGAGATTAACGAGGTAACGAGGTAGTAGCGAGATTTCTCGCTCAAATCTCGCTGCCCGACTGGGGAAGTACCTCCGCCTTACAGAAGACCGCAGTGAATCAACAATAGTTGTCTTTTTGCGAGTGAATAAGGTTACCAGAGCTCATTGGGGGAGTGACTATTCTGACGGCATGGGAATTCCGTTTGCTGCCAGTTCAGTAACTCCCTATTTTAAGAAACCTGAACGGTTTCTAAGGGGTTTGGCAACGCTTTTGCAAGCCTCTGGTGTTGCAAATGTCCATGGGCTGCGGTCATTACTTACCATCAGGTGAGCCGCCTGCTAGTTTGCCACCTTATCATCATAAAAAAAAGTACTTACCCCCTGTGTCGATCTTACCCTAGCTCACCCTACCAGTGAGACATACTTTCTCATTATCTAGCAGCCTTACGTACTCGCAGAAACACAACTATTGTGCAGCTCAATATGAACGAGATTTATAAAATCGTTTCATTAGATAAAGTTGAAAAACGCTTTTAATTTCATAAGATACAATTCAAAACACATAATACAGATCTAAAATTAATTAAAAACTACTATCTACAAACTTAAAAATAAATAAGTAAAAGAAAAGTTATAGGGCGTCAAAAAACTCGTCCCCGACGCTGTCAGGGGGTAGAGTGCCCAGAAGACTGGCGGCATTGCCACGTTGAATGGCAATACTAATTCTTTGCCTTTTTTAATTGTATCTTATGAAAATAAAGTTGTTGATTTTATAATTTATATTTACAGAGTGTGTCGTATTGCGGCCGGCGATTCTGACAGCAACGTTCACGTCTGGGAACTGCCCTCGCGTCGCATCAGGATGTCTCCTGAAGACTTGGATTTTTAACTTCATTTTGTGGTCAGCAGAATGATAGCTGGATTTAGAGCTCATGGTATATTGGACGAGCATTCAGATTCTATATACAAATGTGAAAGTTTTATGGATGTTTGTTACCCTTTCACGGAACAACAGATACGCATGAAATTTAGCATACAAACAGTTTATTACCTAGATTAACAAATAGGCTAGTTATTATCTATATGCCATGTGGGAAAAGTCGCGGGAGGCAGCTAGTAATCTTTATATTAATACGTGAAGCAAAAAGTATGTAACCCTTTTGACGAAATTGCGCGCACGGAGGATTATGATATTTCCCACACTCATAGTTTATATAGAGAAGGAGTGAGAATGCAAATATTTTTTTTAAATTGCATAATAAAAACTTATACTTTAATTATGGTCGAATTTCGACCGGTGCGCGACCAATAGTTTGTATTAAGCGAAACTCAAGAACAACTAGTACGATTTGAAAAAGTCTCTCTTAGAATAAAACTACTTTTTACGTTTTTAATCGCGGTACATTGATATTATTTTAACCCGACGTTTCGGTTAATATAATATCAATATCTAGTGCTAAGAAGTCTGCAGTTTGTGAACACACCATAGACAAATTAGATTTGATAAACCCCAAGTCCTTGCAAAAGAAAACCGCTTCCTACCCAGGATGATTCGTGAGGCCATTGAAATTAATAAACACCCACATTTAAGTAGAGAAGATGGCTGGGTATTACTACCCGCTTGGAATCTATTAAATCTAAATCCAAGAACAAAACTGCACGACCAAAGGACACGGTGAGCTCGTTCTGTGTAAATCGCATTGTCAATAATAATTAAAAATGTAGGGTAGCTGTTAGTAATTATAACTTCAAGATGACCAACACGTCAGTCTGCCCGTGACCATGGATGCTGTAAAGGCTCCAAAACGTCGGGTTAAAATAATATCAATATACCGCGATAAAATCCGTAAAAAGTAGTTTTATTTCAATGTCTAATATTCGCGTAAGTGACAGAAATCAAAGTCTCACTTTTAGGCTCCTTAAAATCACGCTACGGGGACAATTTAACCCACTCTCTCTTATGTGCAGCAGACGTGTGTGTGTTTGTTATCTTATCACATCAAAAAGTAGCCGCTGGACTAATATGGACAAAATTGTAACTATATTTTTTTTTTTTTTTTATGGTGTTAAGGCGGCAAACGAGCAGGCGGCTCATCTGATGGCAAGTGATGCCCGCCACCCATGGACATTTGCAACAACAGAGGCTTGCCAATGCGTTGCGAAACCCCTTAGAAACCGTTCAGGTTTCATAAATAGGGAGTTACTGAACTGACAGTAAACGGAATTCCCATGCTGTCAGAATAGTCACTCCCCCAATGAGCTCTGGTAACCTTACATTATAATAATGTAATGCAAACATTTTCACGGATTAAGTCGAAACAAGTTTATGCACGGTTAGTGCTGTGGTCGAGCGATCGGCTACTGCACCACGTATCGCAGCTTCGAACCCCGCACGGAACAAAACAATTATATGTATGTATGGCCTACAGGTTGGTGCTCCGGGTAATATTTTTCGCTCCCTTAATGGACGATTTCCGGGATAAAACCTACCCTATGTCCTTTCCCTGGACTCGAAACTATCTCCATAACAAATTTCATCACAATCGGTTCAGCGGTTTAAGCCTGAAGAAGTAACATACAGATATATATTTGCATTTATCCTACTAATATTATAAACGCGAATGTTTGTAAGTATGGATGGATGGATAGATGTTTGTAATTCTTTCACGCAAAAACCGCTTAACAGATTTGAATGAAATTTAGAATTTTACATATAGTTTCCCTGGAACATATAGGCTACTTTTATCTATATACCATGCTGGCAAAGCCGCGGGAGGCAGCTAGTATTACTAAGTAAGTTTGGATAAGAGGGATTTTATCTAGATTGAACCGTGGTCTCTTAATACTAAACCTGGCTATCATATCCGCTGGGCCTTGTGTGATTTAATATTACTTTATCTGTTAGAGTTTGTGGTTTACAACTTATCATGTAATTGAACATTGGACAAAGTACCTATTTTAGTTATTATAATTTATATTTAGTTATTTCTATATGATAAATAAATAAAACTTAAAAATGATGGTGGGTTTTAATTTTTAAAATACTAATATTATAAAGCTGAAGAGTTAGTTTGTTTGAACGCGCTAATCTCAGGAACTACTAGTTGGAATTGAATAATTCTTTTTGTGTTGGATAGGCCATTTATTGAGGTGGTTATAGGCTATTAGAGTACTATTTTGTTTAGTAAACTATTTTGAATCCTTTTACGAGAATGGAACATCATAATTAACGTGAAGTTAAGTAATTATTTTGGGAGCTTTAAAGCTTCTGCAAAGCAATACGGCCCACGGAAAGTGTCTGGGAGTATTGGCGACTGATGTTTAAAGGATATTGCCTAAAATATACGTAAAAATCAGCTTGGAGAATTTACGTGAGGTAAGTAATATTTGTATGTACCTTGATTACCTGATACCTGAAAATTGGCCTACTAAGAAAGCTAGCTGATACGTTCTTAGTACATACTAGCACTACTCAATCATCCACATTTGGTTCGTAAGAAAATATGTGATGTCTGGCGGCCCTGGGATCTTGGACCATATAAAACATCACGCTACGAGCAATAGGAGCGTAAAATGTAGTTTACAAAATAAATAAATGTTCATCTGTGCGAAGCCGAGCCAGGCCGCTGGTTTTTAATATACTTTAGTATTTTTTTTATTATACTACAAGGAGTGCAAGTAAGCTAATGGCTAATGGTGAGTGGTTACAGTAGCCTGTAGACGTTATCAGCACCAGAAATGAACCTTGCGCGTTGCCATCATCATCATCATCATCAATCCATTAATGTTCCACTGCTGGGCACGGGTCTCCTCTCAATTGAGAGGGATTAGGCTGTAGTCCACCACGCTAGCCTACTGCGGGTTGGCAGACTTCACATGCCATCGAGAAATTCTCTCAAGCATGCAGGTTTCCTCACGATGTTTTCCTTCACCGTTTGAGCTTGTGATAAATACGCACATAACTTCCGAAAAGTCAGTGGTGCGTGCCTTGGGTTCGAACTCGAGACCTCTGACATCTCAGTCCACTGGTCATACCGCTAGGCTACCACAGCTCACGCGTTGCCAACCTCTGTAGATTCCTTTACACACGACGCTCGGTCCTGCGCCGCCCGCATCCAGCGGATTCCAGCGACCTTTACCAGGTCGTCAGCCAGGTGGTATGTTTTACCCATCTAATAGGGGGCAACCCTATTGCCATCAACCGGGCATTTTATAAAAAATCCTACTAGAACTACATAAAAATACTATAAATAGACCTTTTGAAGACACTTTTACAAGTCACGTTTACGTTTTTAGGAGTGTTATTGGGTATTTAGGAATTTCCCAAATATTCAACAACGCTGCTGGTTCTAGGAATCGAACAAAACACTGAGCAATCGGGCTTATGCCCACTAGACAAATGAGGGCGTTATAAACATGAATTATGCTGGAATGCTCCCAAATTCCGAACCTGATCTTAATTTTTTATGGTGATAAGGGGGCAAACGTGCAGTCGGCTCACCTGATCGTGATCACCGCCGCCCATAGACATTTGCAACACCAGAAGGCTGCATATGCGTTGCCAACCCTTGCAGAAACCGTTTAGGTTCTTATCTTGGGCAGCAGTTATAAGCGAAAACATCCTAGGAACTGTGTCACCAACCCGCCTGCCAAGCGTGGTGTCTGCATTTCCAGTACCCGGTAACTACACTACAGGTACATACATATATACACTCACGGCTTTTTCCCATGGGGTTAGGCAGAAACTACAGAATACCACGCGCTACGGTCCCTGCGTACCACTTTTGGCTCGTCCACATTCTCATACATCTCGTCAAGCACGCGCGCCGGTTACGAGTACTGCGCAATACCGGTATTTAACAGGAAAGTCACGAAGTTGTTAAAGCCGCAACATACCGTTATCCCCTGAAGAAATTTACATAGTCACAGTTTTACTGCAAACTGATTAGCAGCACCGTTTCATGGTGGAAATTCCCGAAACCCGCACGAAGCGTTTCGCTTCGTCGTTTTTTTATCCGCACAGCGAGGGAATGGAATCAGCCTGATTCTGTATTTCCCGATGAGTACAATTTGGGGGTCTTCAAGTCACGAGTGAATATGTATCTTCTAGGTAAGCGTGGTCCATCTTAGACCACATCGTCACTTACCATCAGATGAGATCGTGGTCAAACGCGGTCAGCGTTTGACCAACCGATACGATTTTGTAAACGATAAAAAAAAACTTGAGAGGTGTCAAGGGAAACCCGGATGGAACGAAGTTCCTTTTTACAATTCCTTCACTAATTAATCGAAAGGAACTTCGTTCCATCCGGGTGCCCCATGCTTTCTATAAGAGAGAGAGAGAGAGACAGACAGAGAAACATGCGCACGCCGCACGGCTTACAATAGCTTACTATAGCAAAAAGTGTCGTTACAACTTTTCGTCTTAATTTTTTCCGTCTAGCCCCCTTTCGCAACGCGCGATAAGGAATTTCGTTCCCAAAAACCATCGTCACCACGAAGCCAGAGATACTCGTTCAAGCTATACAGTTCCATGGAGACTTAAACTCTCAAAAAACATCTCCCACCACTCGGACAATGATGATCCATGAGATGAGATTAGAATAGCTCGCGTACAGCTTCATAAAATTAAAGCTCCGGAGGATAACGGGATTACCATGGAGTTGCCGTACATCCGTTACAGTCATATCATCATCAACCCATTATTGCCCCACTGCTGGGCAAGGTCAGGTGCACAGTACTCGTAACCGGCAAAAAATGCATGGCAAAATGTATGAATGTGGACGAGGCAAAACTGGGATGGCGTGACCAGTGGACTGACATATCAAAGGTCTCGAGTTCAAACCCACTGACTTATCGGAAGTTATGTGCGTATTTATCACAAGCTCAAACGGCGAAGGAAAACTTCGTGAGGAAACCTGCATGCTTGAGAGATTTTCTCGATGGCATGTGAAGTCTGTCAACTCGCAGTAGGCTAGCGTGGTGGACTATAGCCTAATCCCTCTCAAATGAGAGGAGACCCGTGCCCAGCAGTGGAACAATGATCTTGATGATAATGATCTCGAATCTTCTTGCCCAAAAGTTAGAATACTTATGATTCGATGATACAATCATTACATACATTACCAACACGCTTGTTATCCCTGAAGAGTCAGGCAGATGTATTCTAATTTACACTCATTTTTGGCCGGTATGTTTTAGGTCCCATGTCATTGGAGGCTAGGTTGCGGGCACAAATCCAAACCCCGAGCTGCTAATAAGAATTTCTTAAAAAGAAACACTGCTTGACCTGGGATTCTAACACAAGACCTCTTGCACAGCAGTTGATACTTACGGCCACTTGACGAACGAGGCAATTGTTATATACAGTTTCATCATCATCATCATCATCATCATCATCATCATCACCATCATCACATCAACCGTTAGACGTCCATTGCTCGACATAGGTCTCCCCCAATGATCGCCACGACGACCGGTCTTGCGCCGCCCGCATCCAGTGGATTCTAGCGACCTTAACCAGGTCGTCAGTCCACCTTACCGAGCTCTACCCACGCTGCGTCTTCCAGTACGTGGTCGCCACTCTAGGATCTTCAAGCCTCATCGGCCGTACGTTCTTCGAGCGATGTGCCCTACCCATATAATTACAGTTTGATTGTTGAGTAGCTTAAAATTTAATAAATTTTGCGGCTGAACCTTTTTTCATGAACCATACTTTAAAATTTCCCATAATAAGTCACCTAACGAACAAAAAGAAAACTAAATCTACTACAAACAGTCCCGTGTGAAATTTATATCAGCCCTCTTTTTGCAATGAAGCTTAGAAATTATGCCAAGGAGTATTTATATGTCGAGTTATAAAATTCAAAGACCAAAAAAGAAGTTAGCCGCCACAAAAGAATTCGAAAAAGAATATTGTAAAAATTTGAACGCCGAATAAATCAGTCACAGCTTTTGTTCTGACACGAGCACACGACAAGCTAGGTCTCGCTCCTACCATGGCCCAAATTTTCAAGTAATATTATACCATAAAAGGAAAATTATCAAGTAATCATACAAACAGAACACAAAATTCTTTGTAATACTAAAAAAGAAAAATCGTGAAACATGGCCCTAGTTTTGAGGAAGGCGGTTTTGCCGAAGAACGTATCTCTGCTAAAATGCTTCAAAGGCCGACCATTAGCCACTGCGGCCAACAAAAAGAACCCCGCAGCTTTATGTGAGTATTCTTCTCCAAATCTACACCTAGTTTCGAAAAATAGTTTCTCAGCAGCAGTAGCGTGATTGATAAGTGCAATAATAATGGGTAGAATCATGACGGAAACATCGATTTAATCATATTGGGGTCTTTGAATCAGCAGTTGAGAACTTAGTTGTTTAAATAGTTCAATCGATCCATCATTGTAGATAGTTCAATGACAAGGTAAGTCATAGTATAGCGAATTTAATTCTAGTGTAGACTAGGGAGAAAATTAATGTAATCTTGATCAACTTTTAAATTAAATTTCTTTTAAAAAAAAAATGACTATCGCGCATGTTCTGTCAGTTTGACGTGTGTCATCCGGCCATGTTAGCTTGAGTTTGCGACTCACCCGCCGCTGGTGGGGTTCTGTTATTTTGGAGAACGGTGGTCGCCGTGACAGGACCTCCAGGCTTATAATACTCGGCGAGCGGGCATGCGCCTTTCGTTCTTCCGAATAGCATGAGCCACCAGCCAGCGGCTTCCTCGCCAAGTATTATATGCATGGATGTCCTTTGCAGTGAACCGCGGCGAGAGCATGGTGTTCGGTCCATGTCTCCATGGCCGCACGACACTCTTGTGTTGTGGGGATCAACGCGGCTCGTTGCGGTGCTATGCTGATAAAAAGGACGATAAGAAGAAAAAAGAGGGCGGGTGCCCTAGTTGCGGCTGCCCTGGCTGTCCTTGCGGGCCGTGCGGACCGTGCGGACCCTGCGGGCCTTGTGGGCCCTGCGGACCATGCGGCCCCTGTGGACCTTGTCGCTGCCCTTGCGGCCCCTGCGGCCCCTGCGGCCCATGCGGACCTTGCGGCCCGTGTGGCCCCTGCGGCCCATGTGGTCCATGCGGTCCATGTGGCCCTTGCGGGCCTTGTCGCTGCCCCTGCCCGTGTGGGCCTTGCGGTCCATGTGGCCCATGTGGACCGTGCGGACCCTGCGGCCCGTGCGGTCCTTGTTGTCCAGGAGGTCCATGCGGGTGCCCTTGCCCATGCGGTCCTTGTGGACCTTGCGGACCATGTGGTTGCCCGTGCCCTAAACCATGTCCTAAGAAGTGCGAAGCAGGCCCTATATGTCCGACATGCTCAGGCACGGCACCCGGGAAATCAGATCACAACGATGACAAGAAGTGTCCCGCCGGCGTGAGCACTGGACCGATCCGCAAACAGTCTCCATGTTGACAATCCCATTAATTTGATCTATCTTATGATAAGCACTTTGTTTCATAATTATTTGACCTTTTTTTATTTTGTATTCTTCATTTTATAATTAAATGTTTTCAATAAATTGATTTTCTCTATCATGACTGGTTTGATTTTACTGCTCGCACAGATTAAGCCGCGTCGACATTAAACGAAGCTTGCTAGTAGGTAGTTAGTAATCTTTGCGAGCAACTAGCGACACCTGAACTACCGCCGTTGTGTCCGGATCTTTAATGAAGGTGAATAGCATAAAATACCTTTACAGCCACGGCGGTCCCAAGTCGAAGCTTGAGGGATAAAACCAGGATGCTGCGCATGGGTACTTCGAAGATCGAGAAAATGAAGCAGGTGCCATCGGTTGGAGCCGGCCCCGGCCAGAGCAGGAACGCGATACGATTCTGCGCGTCCTGCCCCGACGTGCCTACCAATCTGACGAGATCCAACGCGTCGCCCAGACACCTCAGCCCTCCAACTAGGCCCATTTGTCATGACTCTCCACTCTCGAGAAACACTTTCGCGTTATTTGCCCATCGGACGGGCTCGTCGCCTTGTTTCGTGCCCACGAACGAGTTTCATACAAGCAATATGTATGGGTATGCCAAGGCGTGCTCGTGCCCGTGCGGGCCTTGTGGGGGGTGCGGATGCGGTTGCAATTGCTTGCCCCCGCCTTGCAACCAGCCGCCTAAGTGCTTACAATACATGACGGGCTACTATTATTACCCGTATGGTTTTTGGTTCTGTGGGCCTTACCATGTCACCGGCACTTGCACTCCAGTAGGTCCTTGCAGTCCTTGCGGGTCTTGCCCGTGTCCTTGTGCAAAATGCTGTGCCTGCTTAAGTCCTGTTGCTGCGGCTGTGGTGGGCGGTACGCAGCCGCAGCCACAACCACGCCAACCGGCTTCTTCGCAGCAAATGCCATCCAGACCACTCCCAGCTGCGCAAAACGAAAACATCAAATACCCGTTACCGACCCAAGAGAGCGTGCAACAATGTAACTCTGCGTCTCGGAATTCAGGAATATCGAAGTTCTTCCCTTTTAACCCTGCTCCTTCTGCAGACCCTATCAGGCGCCTTCCTCACAGTTCTGTCTTGATGTGCCCCTACAGTACTGCGACTACTAAACCTGTCACTCCCACCTCCAATAATACACCCTTCCCTGAAAATAAACCTGTATACTGCACGCCTTTTAACCAGCAGCCTAAGACCAACTTTAGCACTAGGCTCCGTCAGTCGTTGTCAAATAACTATCCAAAGTCCAAGAAGACACCTCAAAATTCCTTTACTAGATCTTACTCGGACTACGACAAACGAACTGAGACCAGGAGTCCCATTTATCACAAGCGCTCCAAAAAATTTTTGTGTGAAGTTTGCCCACCTCTTGAAAACCCTAGAGGCTTGCAGTCTCCGGAGCAACGTGATAGGCCTGACGTTCATCCTGGGACATTCCAGTATACCAATATCCCAAATTATAGAAGCCCCTACCCTCCTCAGCCCTGTAGTGAAGCCAATTTCAGAGCATACGATGTCTAATAGGTTTAGGACTTATTTAATATATCTACTCCGCTAGTCTACACTCTAGTTCCTTCATTTAAAACTTCCTCCTAATTGCAGTATATAGAGCAAAAGTATTTAATGAAATCGAGACACCTATCAAGGCTATGCTCAATCTGCAAAATATTTTACCAAAATTCTGTCCATTGAAGAGTGAAGATTTGCAGAGTACTAATATTAAATAAGGGTTTAAGGTGTCGTTTAATTTAAAATCACTAATCACAATAAAGCTGGTTTCTGTATATTTTAATGAAATGATTTGTACTAAGACCGTACAATAAACACACCAACTGCCAAATCGCTGTTTCATTTCTTAGAACATTTCTCTATAAAGTTATTAGATAGGATTGTGATTATAGTTAAGCAATCATCCTTTCAGTAAATCTCGCGTCGAAGAAGAGTGTCATGGAGCAACTAAATAGGATTCGGGATATACCGACGCCTCCAATAAAAGGGCTGAAGAAGCAACCTGCTAAGGAGCAGTGGAGGCAGGCTTCGGGGCTCTTCAAGTGCGTCTCCTGTCCGTGCTTCGGGACCTACAATACCCAACCAGCGCTCTCCATTCCGTGCCAATATATCCCGAGGACTCAATCTGCGATGTTACACGAAGATCAACACAAACAACACCACTCACTAAACTCTCCAGTCACAAAACCTAACAACGTCCCACCGTTCTTTGTGCCCATGTCGAACGAAGGCATGATTCCAGCGCAGATGCCTGTTCCTCGTGTGCCAGGCGCTGCGCAGATGGCTCGACAGCTGTGGAACGTGTGCGCCTGCCCGGCTCCCTGCTGTCCCGGGAGTGGCTGCTCCTGTTCCTGCTGCCTGCCCGCCCCCTGCAACACCCCTCCCAAGTGTATCCAATACATGACAGGTTACTACTATTATCCCTATGGCTTCTGGTTCTGCGGGCCTTACCACGTGACGGGCACTTGCGTGCCGGGCGGCCCGGTCTGCCCGGGAGGCCCGTGTGGCCCATGTCCACCTAAACCTGGCGGACCGTGTGGCCCTTGTGGCCCCGGCTGCGTCTGCGGAGTGCTTAACACCTGCTCTATCGTTCCATCCTCTGAAAAGAGTGGCGCATCTAACACTGCACCAAACGAGGTGCCCTCGGTAGATTTTAGCAAATTTAACCTCCCGACCAACATGTGCTGTTTGTCGCTGACGTGTGGGTGCTTCCCGCCGCGTAAGCCGAGTAACCCGTGCGGGCCCTCCTCTCGTACCTCCCGTCCGAGCCTACCGTTTGGTCCACGTATTTCAAATGGCTCGTGCAGTCCTTTTGGGCTTGGTGCTTCTAAATATAGCTCATGCTGTGGCTGTGGTGGCTGTGGCTGTGGTGGCTGTGGTGGCTACGGGCCTTGTGGCCCGTGTGGTCCAGCTGGACCGTTTGGCCCATGCGGCCCCTGTTTTCCTGGTGTGGGCTGTACTAACTGTGGCTTCGGTGGCTGCTGTACCAATTCGTCTTGCTGCGTTGGCAGTGGGTGCTGCCCTTGTTGCCCCGGTTGTGCAGCTTGTGTAACTCCATGTGGGGGATGTTGTGGCCCTTGTGGCCCCTGCGGCCCTTGTGGCTCGTGTGGACCTTGCGGTGGTTGTGGCCCCTTATGTGGCCCATGTGGCCCATGTGGCTGTGGCGGTGGTCCTCCGTTTGGTTGTGGTCCCTGCTGTGGCGGCTGTGGTTGCGGCCCCTGCGGTGGGTGTGGCTGCGGCCCCTGCGGCGGCTGCGGTCCCTGCGGCGGCTGCGGCTGCGGTCCTTGGTGCGGACCATGCATTAATTGCGCATGTGGTCCAGTCCCAGTTAGCGTGCCTGTAGTTCCTGGTGGTGCTCCTGGTGGCCCCGCAGCCTGTGTTGCTATGTACGGCCCACAGGAGTCGCAAGACCCTAATAGCGCCAAGGACCCTTGCTTCTGCTCTGGCTGCAGAGCCGCTCGCGCTGCTTCTGGCGCAAATAACGCGGACGACGGTAATGGGCCGCCTAAACAAGGTGGAATGAGGAATCTGACTCCACCTCGGCCGGGAGCGAACCCGAACTTGATGCGCAAACACCCATTCAATAAGACAAAACCCATGAACGCGCGAGCGATGCCCATGGTCGACACTATACTCACTTGCTACTACTCGACAATGAACGACATAGCAGATTTATTCGGCAGCAAACCTTACGACATAAGCAAGCCGTTTAACAAAAGTCAATCGTTTGACGATGGTGTTCGAGGGAAGTCGCAAATACAGAATTTACAACTGTTATCGAAAGTTAGGAGTTTCACGGTCAATGTGACTACGAAGCCAGAGACGAAATGCCGGTGTGAATGCGATCCCACGCACTATGACGCATCATACACCTTTGTTAATGCGAAGTACATGCCCACCAAGGAAGAAGGCGACCTACCCGTCATCCCCGAACGCAAGACTTCCCCAAAAACACCCAGCGTACCTAAATCTGCAGACGTTACGTTCGCAGAAAACGGTGAATATAGGTGTAAATATGGACATTGGGGCCAGAACTAGCCAGGAGGCATACTCCCACCCCCACCAGTCAATGTTCCTTTTTAAACAATAAATAAATTTATACTTTGTTCAATAATATATTTAAAACTCTTCAGATTTGTGACTTCTCTTCAGACTTGTATCAGATATTTGCAAAAATATGTATTAAAAAAATCGCAACATCTTGATATCAAATGTTTTTTTATTTTATTTCTACACCAACCCGTTCATTGTCCCTAATGCTGGCATTGGCGTAGCGTCGGTAGCTTTTCGCCGCCTGGGGCCGACCGTGAATTGCCGCCCCCTTTCATTGTAGTCGTAGTGAAAATATTTGTACTAACTTAGAACATCATAGAATAGTTAACAAATTATATATAAATATTGTAGATATTCTTTGCGAGGCTGCAACTACTAGTCACAATTATAAAGTTCAGCGCAAAAAATATAATAAAATAGGTTGGAACAAACACGTTAAAGATGCGCACGGGCAGGCTAGGCTTCATTTTCGGACCTGGTCGGCAGCTGGTAGGCCTAGAACGGGGTTGCAATATGAAAATATGGTTGCAAGCAGAAAATTATTTAAAAATAAAGTGAAGTGGTGCCAAAACAATGCAGATCAATTAAAGATGAACGAAATTGCAAGTCATCACGACGCTAAAAATGTTAGTAGTTTTTGGAAAGCCACAAACAACTTGAATCACAAGTCTACCCTGCCAGTGTGCGTTGGTGGCGTGAGCGACCCTAAGTCTATTGCCAACTTATTTATGACTTCGTTTAGGACAGAGTCACCACTAGGTCCATCGGCAGGTGGGTCGGCTGCTAGGGGGGGGGTTCAGGGGCACGCATATCCTGTTCACTGCTGGGGAGGTTGGGTCTGTATTGAAGGACCTAAAACGGGGTAAGTCTCCTGGACATGATAGCCTAAGCGCAGAACACTTACGAAATGGAGGTAAGCACTTACCACGTGTCCTAGCTCTCTTGTTCAATTTATGTATGAGTCACTCGTATCTTCCAAAGATGTGCGTGTGGTGTGAGGGCCACTTCGTCAAATCTTTTTGAAAATTGCCTAGGATTTAGTGAACATTCCAAAACAATTGTGAAAGTTGGAATCAGAATTTGTGAAAGTCTAATAAGCGAGTTATAGCCTGTAATGTTGGGCCCTCAATCCTCACATAGAGGATTGAGGGCCCACCAGTATGGATAAACTATGGACACTACAGAAAATGTGTTTATGGCAAAATCTAAGCTAATGCCAAACAAAATTTGTGAAAACAAGATATTATCGTAAAACACTATCCTACTTTATATATCTTCGTTCAAAATGGGCCCTCAATTCTCACAAATGCAAAAGTTTAAACACAAATAAAATTAAAACCATTAACTTACAGCTGCTGTTTGAAGTCTTATACGCTACTAAATAATTTGTGAAAATTTGTGAAAACAAGAACAGGTCACCACGTCTTGTGGTTTAAAAGTTGTGAGCTTCACAAAAGTTGGGCCCTCAATCCTCCACTTTTTTGGTCTTCTCGTTATTACGCTTATCATATTAAAGATAAAGGAAATCCAAAATAGTCATTAATTGTGAAAAAAATTGTGCAACAAATCCGATACCAGAAAGATATTAAAAGACCTTTTTTTGTGTAAAAAAACCATGTTTAATTTTATTGGGTAAATTTCAAAATAGGGTGACCACAAAAAGTCTCCACGGGATAAACAATGAAGATCAGTTTTTGTAAAACTGACCGTTTAATGGCATCTATTGGCTTATAGGTGTATTACTTAGAATCATAACTTAATCAGAATAAATTGGGTAAAACTATCGTATAATATATGTTGTAATAGCTCTAGCAAAACACAAGAAACGAACTTTTAAATGATGTGAATGAAAATTAAGGTGAAAACATCATTTAAAAGTTCGTTTCTTTCTTTCTTTCCTAGTTATAGTGCAACAATTATAACTTTTACCAATTAGCATGCCTTCCAAAGCCGAATGTGTTGAACTTAAATATCATCTATTAATAACATTTTTACCATATCCTGAGTGAATAAATATTAATTTCTCACACTTACAAACAAATATTATGGAAAACGTCAAAAACTTAAAACCGTCGCCGTCAATTTGGCAGTTGTGCTCAGAATTAAAGTTTTTCTAACCTTGCAATTTATGAAGTCCTTGTTATCGTATTTATCGTAATCTATCATACTTAATTATTTAATATGCAATGTTGAGCAGTGATGAACATACGCACATCAAATCACCTGAGCGGAAAATATACAAAAAGCTTTTACTTTGTCATTTTAAACAATTACAAACGGTAAGTGAACAAAATAATTAGCATCCATGGTGACAGTGAATCATAAACAGTAACGACGCTATATCGATATTTTGTGCCATATTTAAGTGTACCTACCAGCACACTATCCTGGGTAGCAAATCGTGTTTATTTTACAAAAGCACTATTTGCTTTATTTTTAGTATTTACTCATCCTTATATATCATAAATCTTGCCAATCTTGCCATCCCTAGTAAACAGACATCCCAAATAATCAAAATCGTCACTAATAAAATATATAAAATGAATTAAATCAAATCAAAAGGTTTTTATTTCATATACTTAAACTTTTTCAAGTATTTAAAAAACTTATGACTCTAGTGCACGGTCCCAAGAAGGTGATCTCATGGAGAAGAACCGGCCAGAAACTCCATAGACACTCTTTAAAATAAGGTATTTTATGTTATTATTCTGGTAGGACTTTTTGGCGGGAAAGTGAAGCGTCACATTAAAATTCATCGAAACATGTTTAGCAGTAGTGTTTTATTTTCTAAAATTTGTGTTTCGATAAATTATTAAACATTAAGATCCATCCATACTGAATCCATCTTTACTGAAACTAGAAAAAAAATCATTTATCATCCTTCATAAACCATTAATTCACCAAATTATCAACCATTATCATGTATCATCCATCTTAAATACATCATAAAAAATACTGAAGGAATCTTGTCCATACAGCCAAGGCTGTATGGACAAGAATACCTTTGAGTTATCCCAGAAGGGAAAAAAAAGAAAAAAAAGACTGGTGTATGCGAGAGCAATTTAAAAAATGTAATGTCATAAGACGTCAATAGTTAAATTATAAAATTATTGTCACCCTACACACATACACAATAAAAAAACAGTCGATTTCGGTAATTTTCAAGATATTTAATTTTATTGTAATTGTTATTGGTAACAAATAAAAACAATTTGTTGCACAAATTTTTTCACAATTAATGACTATTTTAGATTTCCTTTATCTTTAATATGATAAGCGTAATAACTAGAAGACCAAAAAAAGTGGAGGATTGAGGGCCCAAATTTTGTGAAGCTCACAACTTTTAAACCACAAGACGTGGTGACCTGTTCTTGTTTTCACAAATTTTCACAAATTATTTAGTAGCGTATAAGACTTCAAACAGCAGCTGTAAGTTAATGGTTTTAATTTTATTTGTGTTTAAACTTTTGCGTTTGTGAGAATTGAGGGCCCATTTTGAACGAAGATATATAAAGTAGGATAGTGTTTTACGATAATATCTTGTTTTCACAAATTTTGTTTGGCATTAGTTTAGATTTTGCCATAAACACATTTTCTGTAGTGTCCATAGTTTATCCATACTGGTGGGCCCTCAATCCTCTATGTGAGGATTGAGGGCCCAACATTACAGGCTATAACTCGCTTATTAGACTTTCACAAATTTTGATTCCAACTTTCACAATTGTTTTGGAATGTTCACTAAATCCTAGGCAATTTTCAAAAAGATTTGACGAAGTGGCCCTCACACCACACGCACATCTTCCAAAGGACCTTATGAAAACGATTGTTGTTCCTATAATAAAGAATAAGACTGGAGATACGAGTGACAAGAACAACTACAGACCTATCTCATTGGCGACCATTGTTGCGAAAGTGTTGGACAGTTTGATTGATAGGCAGCTGGATAAATATATCACCCTACATGACGCTCAATTTGGGTTTAGGCCGCATTTGTCGACTGAAACTGCGATCCTTTGTCTCAAGAATACTGTCCAATACTACGCAGCAAGGAAAACACCTGTTTATGCATGTTTTCTGGACCTCTCGAAGGCATTCGACCTAGTATCTTATGACTGCCTCTGGAGAAAACTCTCCCATGATACGGACCTACCGGGAGGACTGATTGCCATACTGAAGTACTGGTATGGCAACCAGTCCAACTACGTTAGATGGGCAGGTGTAATGTCGGATGTGTACGGGTTGGAGTGCGGAGTGAGGCAGGGGGGGCTTAGCTCACCCAGACTCTTCAACTTTTATCTCAACCGATAGATATGTGAGCTCAGCAACACCCAAGTCGGTTGCTCCATTGACGGACAATGTATAAATAACATTAGCTACGCGGATGACATGGTGTTGCTGAGCCCATCGATCAATGCGCTAAGAAAACTCCTCCGACGAGGACACTAGGTGGCGCTGCAACGTAAACATTGCTTTGATTAGTGCTCCGTAGAAATAATTAAATAAATTAGTTTTCCTAACAGTAAAATAGCGCAAAGTGCATAAAAGTGATATTGGACACATAAAAAAACCTGTGACAGTGTTATTACCGACTATAATAAACATAAAACCGAAATACAGTGAAATTATAACATTCCAAACAGTGACATTAAACTTAATAATAAAGTACTAAAACCTTAATGAACCAATAAATTCAAACTTTTTAAGTGTAACTAAACAACATTGAAGTGATTCAGCTGCAAAAACTATAAACGAATTGAAAATTGCAATTGGTTATTAGATTAAGTTCCGTTTTTTATTTAAAATATGATTTTCACGAAGAAACTAACACCATCTAGTACGGGAAGCATAACTAAAACACCACAGTCTAATGTTGATACACTCTAAACAGTGTTGACAGCCTCAAATATCGGATTATTTAAAAATACTTTAAAATTTATGTGTAAAGTGCCATCTATTGTAACATAATAGAAATAATTTATTATCTATATGAACACCAACAACCGGTCACAAATTTCAGGAATCTACGTATGAGGCTCCGTGGCTTGGAAGCCTATGACATTACTTCAGATGTTGTGTGATGACGGTTCGCAACCTAGTCTCACACCTAATGACTTTTTGTGTTTAATTAAGTTTAAAGAAATAAAATTAAACCACAACTCAGTCGTTTAAAAGAAAAGACAACATAATACAATATGGATAGCTACACGGAAAATATCACAATTCGGAAGCGCCAACGTTCAAGTTCATTGAGTAACAATGATACGTTATCGAATTCACTATTTGAAACAACAATATGCAGTCTACCAAATACTTCAATTGAGAGTCAAATTACAGTCGAAATGCAATATAAAATAAAACAGTTAAAAGAAGAATTACAAACTGCTAACCGAGAAATAGAAAACTTAAACTACGAAAATACTACATTAAAGAATGAACTAGATAAATACAAGAAATTAGTAGATGTTTATAAAAAAGTAGGAATATCAGAAACTTCAATACTACGGACACCGAACACAGGAAAGAAAAGAACAATTTCAAAAAACCTTAATACTATTAATATGAGCACTCCTAAGCTGCCATTTAGTAATAATACACCTGATTTACGTACGAAAAATCCACAGCCAATTATTAATCTACCTGAACAACAACAAACAGCTGACTGTACGAAAGGAACCAAGGTGTTGCTAAACGACATCAGCAACCCTGAATCTAACAGAAGCATGAACGTAATAGATACGTTGTCAATGAAAAGCCAAAGGAAGATAATCATTATGGCAGATCATCAAGGAAGAATGGTCCAGAGTTTACTACAACGTTTAGTTGGTGACGATTATTACGTAACATGTATGTGGAAACCAGGAGCAAGACTTTGTGCTGTGATAGACAGCTTTAAAAGTGAAATATCAAAATTAACTAAAGACGATTACATAGTTTTAGCTGCCGGATCAAACGATATAAACCCGCATGAGTTTCAATTTAATACTATGAAATGGCTTGAATCTGTAAGAAATACTAACGTTATCTTTACTGAAATTCCATATAATAAGTTCTTAAATGTAAAAAAACTTAATTATGAACTTAAGTTTATGTGTAACAAATTTAATAATGTTCACTACTTAGACTTAGATTTTGAACGACATATACCAAGGGGCATACATTTCACACTTTATTTATGTAGATCTTGGCTAAGAGAGATATTACGTTTAGATTATAAATTAAAAATAACTACATACAATAACAAAAAAAAGCCAAACAATAAAAAAACTATGGTGAACAATACCACACAAACAGACTTCATATTATATAATAACAATAATATCTCTAATAGGAGCCATTACGAACAAATAATAGAAAATAAGAACACTGCCACTGAATGCTGTACCTCATTGATGTCGCCTGAAAATAACAATTTTTTTCGTTTATAGACACATAAATATATTACATCAGAATATTAACGGTCTGATAAGTAAATCTGATGAACTTTCGTTATACTTAGATGAGTTGGGCCGTAACAAAAAACGTGTTGATATTCTCTGTATCACGGAACATAATATGTTATATGAGGATACTTTTTTACTTAAAATTCCCAATTATTCATTAATTTCGTTTTATAATAGGCACAATAGATATGGAGGGGCATGCATATTGGTACATAATAATAACAAGGCTAAAATTTATGACATTAAGGATCATACCATGAGAAATATTTTAGAGTGTTGTGCTATTGAACTTTTAGAGCATAACGTTATTATAATTAGCATTTACAGACCCCCAAGCAATAAACTAGAAAAGGTGAACATCTTTTTCTCTAAGTTTAATGAAATACTCAATAAAACTTGTTTAAAAAATAAGAAAGTTATTATATGTGGTGATTTTAATATTAATAGACTAAAAAGAGATAAAAGTGTATTAGAACTAGAACAACTACTGGCTACCTATAACCTAAAACTAATGATTAATGAACCTACGCGATTAAGTAGTAAAACATGTATCGACAACTTTATTTGTGATAAAAGGGGCTCCAAGTATGAAATATTAGAACTAGGATTATCGGATCATACAGGTCAACTGTTAAATTATCCAGTCAAAGAAAGTTTTAACATCACGCATTGGTACACACATAAACGAGATTATAGTCCCTCAAATAAGAATAAATTCGTCGAATGTATGCAAAGTCTCTCTTTTAGTGAAGTTTATAACGCGCAAACAGCAGATGATGCTTTCAACAAATTCCACGATTTGCTTAGGCTATTCTACGATCTCTGTTTCCCTTCGATAAAAGTTAAAGTCCCGACACATAAACGACCACAATGGATATCAAAAGGTATCAGAGTCTGCTCCAAGCGTAAACGAAAAATATTATGGAAATATAGAAAATCATCAAACTTACAACTAAAAAATTTATACAAAATATACAATAGCAGATTAAAATCAATAATCAAATTAACACAAAAATCGCAAAACGACTATTATATTAAAACTTCAGAAAATAAAGCCAAAGCCACATGGAAGGTTATAAATAACTATAAAGCAAATATACCGTTACAAAAAATCGACAAAATAAGGGTGAACGATGTAATCATCTCAGATCCAGTTGATATTGCTAACGAATTTAACAATTTTTTCAACACTAAGGTATTAAATAAGCAATCCCCTGGCAGTTACCAACATAGAATGACATATAATAATTCAAACTCACTTTTTATGAATCCATGTACGCCAAAAGACATCTTTCAAATCATAAAATCCTTAAAAAATACTAATAGTACTGGGTATGATGGAATATCAACTAAACTGATTAAGATAGTCGCAGAATTAATATCTCCAGTATTATGTCATATAATCAATAAATGCATAGAAGATGGGGTCTTCCCATCAAAATTAAAACTATCAATTGTAATTCCAATATTTAAAAAACTAGATAAGGAAAATATGAATAATTATAGACCAATATCCCTAATACCTGTCTTATCGAAAATTATTGAAAAGGTTATCTATAACAATTTGTACAATTATATGGAAAAACACAATATCCTTACAGAAGAACAAATGGGTTTTAGAAAAAATAAATCTATTAACGATGCATTATCTACTTTTCTCAAAACAGTACTAAATGGGATTGACAGGAAAAAAGAAGTCACAGCACTCTTCATGGATATGACGAAAGCATTCGACTGCGTCAATCATGAAATTTTATTATATAAATTGGAAGCATACGGAGTTCGAGGAAATGCTGCGGATCTCATAAAATCATATTTAAGCAACAGAGAACAACAAACTGAAATATCTAGCATTTCTCATAACACTAAAGTTTTAAATAAGCATTTATCAGCACCAATAAAAGTTTGCAGAGGTGTACCACAGGGAAGTATCTTGGGTCCTTTGCTATTCATTATCTATATTAATGATCTACCCAAATCCATCAAATCCCCTATGGTTCTCTATGCCGACGACAGTACTGCGATATTTGTATCTGAAGACCCTAAAACATACGAGTATGACATAAATAGTACTTTATCATCTATAGTTAAGTGGCTCAATTCTAATGAACTAAAAATAAACCTAACAAAAACAAATATAATGACATTCAAAACCAAAAACTCAAAAGACAATACATTAAATATAAATTACGAACAAATTACAATAGATAAAATAAGCAATACAAAATTTTTAGGACTATACATTGATTCAGATATGAGTTGGAAGACACATATTGAACAATTATGCACAAAACTAAGCCGATATTCATATGCCCTATATATGCTTCGTAAAGTTGCTAATCAAAGTGCACTTCTATCTGCCTATCATGCTTATGTTGGTTCGTTACTGAGATATGGAATAATGTTTTGGGGAAATGCCACAGAGAGAGAAACTGTTTTTAAAGCTCAAAAGAAATGTATCCGTGCAATCTGTGCATTAAAACCCACAGATACATGCAAACCGCATTTTATAAATTTAAAAATTCTTACGTTCCCTTCCCTATACATTTATGAACTATCATTATACATTAGAAACAATATAAATAAATATGAAACTTTAAAAAGTACCAGACATGCAAGTACACTTCGAGCAATAAGCCATAAAACAGCTATGTTTGACAAGAGTGCATTCTGTATGGGCCCTAGAGTATATAATAAACTACCCAACGAAATAAAAACAGCAAATAGTATTAATACCTTTAAAACTAAATTAAAATGTTACTTAATTAATAAATCTTATTACTCAATCAAAGACTACTTAAATGATAAATGTTAATTAATTGGTTAAGTCTTAATAAAAGTGTATAAATAGTAATAATTTCATAATAATGTTAATTACACAATAATTATAATAATGGTTATACTAATATCTAACTTTAATATCTATAATGTAAAAGTTTATAATTTATTATCATTAATGTAATAGTCTAGCTTACTACCCACTACATATTTGCACACCTGTAAAGGTAGGATATGGCATCAAGAACTATTTGTTACATGTGTCACCTTATGTATCACCCATATTCACGCAAATAAATAATTTGAATTTGAATTTGAATCCGAATCTGTGAAGACTATGCGATGGCTCATGGTCTCAGGTATAACTCAACTAAAAGCGAGCTCTTAGTGTTTAGGGCGCAAAATAAAATGTACGATATTGTTCCACCGGTTAACTTAGGCAGAGTTCCGCTGAAAAGAGTTACGCGTTTTAAAGACCTGGGGCACTGGGTCACCGATAGGCTGTCGGATGACGATGATATAGAAAGGGAACGTAGAGCATTGGCAGTCAGGTGTAATATGCTGGCTCGTAGGTTTGCGCGCTGCACGCGAGAAGTGAAAATAACACTTTTTAAGGCGTACTGCCAGTCACTGTATACGTGCGCCCTGTGGGTCAGTTACACACTAGGCTCGTACGGGGCTTTGCGAGTCCAATATAATAATGCCTTCCGGGTTATGTTGGGGTTGCCGCGCTTCTGTAGCGCGCCGGGGATGTTCGCGGAAGCACGCGTCCCGGATTTCGGCTCGTTGTTGCGTGCGCGAATCGCGTCACTAGCGCGTCGGGTGCGCGACAGCCCCAACAGTCTCGTGGCTTCTGTAGCCGGCAGAGTAGATGGTCAAATAATGTGTCACTGGATAGCGGCACACAGACCGTCACTCAGATATATTATGTAATTATTATTATTTTATTTTTATTACGTGTTTTAGTTCTAGGAAGTGCCAATTAATGTTACTATATTATGGATCTCTGGTCTGAAAATAAAGATTTATTATTATTATTATTATTATTATTATATGCCACCCGGGGCTATGGCCCCCGCTGCTCCCCCCCCCCCCCAGCTACGCCACTGACTGCTACTAGGTAGGTACTTGGCTATAGTCTGCGCTGGCCTAGGTTAGCAGCGTCCTGTGAGAGTTAGGCCCCATTGGGGTACCTACGTTTCAACCAGAGATGTGGTAGCCGCTGGTGCGAGAATGCGCGACGACGCTGTGAAACTGTGTGCAGATGGCGGTGCGAAGATTTGGAGCGAGCTCGTTTCAGATGCGAGCAGGTTGAGGGGTGATGGCAGCGGAACGCACGGTATGATATTTTGTATATCCTTCTGTATACACTATACATCTCTACCTACTACCTCAAGACAAACATCGTCTACCTGTAGTGACTGATATTTTTTCGCTACGTCCGGCCCTCGCAACACATCTCTCACAACACATCCGACCATTGTTTTGTACATGTACACAATGAGTCCAGTGAGCCGGTTTTCACAAGAGCTGGTGTAAATGTAAACTGATTCTACTCATCTCTTGCTACGCATCCACACACATCTCTAGTGGAAACGCAGCCTTAGGCCATCTGTTGCGTCGTCGAAGCATCAACACTGTAAAACTTATTACATATAATAGGTATAGCTTCTAAGCGGGGCTCGCATGGTATATATTGATAAAAGTAGCTTGTGTTAATCCAGTTAATAAACTATGGGTATGATAATTTGTGTTGTACTTCGTAGCACGACCATGATCACATTCATAATAACTTTTGATGGTAATAAAATCCTTTTAATTTATACTATTTTATACCACTAATTAGAAATTTTATACCTCTCAATTATCCTAGATAATTATACAGGTCGTCCTGGGAAGATTCCTTCCTAGCACGACCACGAAAGGTCAGGTACGCAGTACTCGTAACCGGCGCGCGTGCATGACGAGATGTATGAATGTGGACGAGGCAAAAGTGGTATGCAGGGACCGTAGCGCGTGGCATTCTGTAGTTTCTGCCTACCCCCATTGGAAAAAGGCGTGAGTGTATGTATGTATGTATGGTATAAAAATATAGTATAAATTAAAAGGATTTTATTACCATCAAAAGTTATAATGAATGTGATCATGGTCGTGCTACGAAGTACAACATTATCCCATCCAAATTCATTAAGCGGTTTTGCGTGAAAGAGTAACAAACATCCACACGTATATCTAAAGGTCCAAAGTCATTAGTAGCAAAAAATATTATTACGTATACTACTTTTGGGTTGGGTTGTTGCACGCAACGTTTCAGCGAATCGACGGACAAGACAAAGCGGGGTCCCCTGCTCCGCTGATGTGCTGTGCGGCCGGAGCTCTGGTACGACGACGGACAGTGCTAGAGGGACAAACTACGCTTTGTTACGACTACGACAGTACGACAGCGTGCGTCGCCCTCTAGCGTTACGACAGCATACGTCGACACCACGTAGGATGAGGCTGTTCAGGCAAATAAATTCAAAAAATGCGTTACCGACAATGGCAAAAAATGGGGACGTATGCGTGTGCCGACAGGCAGCTGGCAGCGACTGGAGGAGAAGAGCCGAAGACAGCTCAGTAGCGGTCACTATAGAGGAGGCCTACGTCCAGCATTGGACGAATATAGGCTGATGATGATGATGCATGTGCCGTGTGGTGTGAGTGTGTGACACCTCTGTTGTTGCAAACGTCTCTAGGCTGCGATAGCCGCTTATCATCAGGCGCGCAGTAAAGTGTTTGCAACAACAATTGTGGTAGGTATATAACAAAATACTAAGGACATTAATTTATTTATTTTATTTTATTTATTTTGTTAGTTAATACCACGGTTTTGCATCAATTACAGTAATTAACATAAAATAGGTACCTATACATAGGTAGGTACAAAAACTATTCATTAATTTATTCGCATTCATACACAATTCGTTTCACAAAAATTCAAACATACTGACATAATAACGTTCCATCCGTCCACAAACACATGAAAATTCGGAGCACCATTAAGAAGTATATTGGTTGCACCGTGCATGCGACACAGTGGGGAATGAGCACGTGATACTGTACGACATTGTGCTACCGCGAATAATCTGTGCCGGTGAGATGGCCTATGTCGCAAATAATTGTCAGGAACAAAGAGCTTACAGAACATATAATGTAATTCAAGGGCAATCTACTTAACCCCTTAGAGTTTTGATGGTCATAATGCGCAATGATTAATGTAGATTGGGTAGCGTAAAGTGGTGTACTAGTTCCACCTTGGCCTATTACCATCAATCACCAGTCCTGGATTAGCCCTGAAGCTGTCTAAGCAATTGATTAGGCACCCCATATAGGGAGGCACACCATCATTAATACGGATAATCCAGGTGTAAAAAAAAAGCTCAGTCTCAGTAGTCTTGTAATGTTTTGCTACCTATGTGAGATTAGCTTTTTTCTTAGACCCTCCACCCAATATTGCCTAGGAAATCCAGTTAGGCTCCAGGGCTGCCAGTAAGCAACGACGCGGCTATGCCATTTAGCATCTCCAATTATACCAAATGGTATTATACCATACTGCCCATTCTATGTCGGAAGAGCTTTTATCGAATTATACCAAATGATCACGGATACCACATGGATACAATACATCGTCCAATTATACCAATTTGGTATCAAAAGATACAATCTGGCAGCCCCGTTAGGCACCCTAAATACGGCACTGTCAACCGGGCACAAAACCAATTTCATAGCAAACCTGATAACACCTTAGCTATTTCGTGCCAGCTCTTCTCCATAAGCATTGGCGTATGGGGAGTGCCCAATCCAGAAATGTCCGTATGGATTAAGTAGTCACTTTAGATTTTAAAAGGAATTTCTTACCCTCATATAGTATATGTGGGTATAATTTTGTAGGACAAATTCGGAAATTTGTAGCAAGATATATCCAAGAAATTTGCCGCCCCCCTTTCCTAGTAGTATAAAAACAACGTGGCACTTGATACCGCCCCCTTTCATATGCCGCCCGGGGCAGTGGCCCCCTTTTTTTTTCTCTTATTTTATTTTTTATTTTGTTATTTAATTTTGTTACCTGAGGAGGTCAAGAATAAATGTTTTTCTTTCTTTCTTTCTTTCTTTCTTTCCTTTGCCCCCCCACGCTACGCTAGTGAACACGCCTCGTTGCTTAGCTCGGAACTTGACGGCGCTGTGGCATAATGTCCAGCAATATTTATTTATTATTTATAATAGTGTATAATGGAGTTTCTTGCCGGCTCTACTCCGTAAGCATTGGTGTTGTAGTATATGGCGTATCTAGGAGAGAGTCGAGTGGACCAAGCCGACCCCAGAATGGTCTAGGTCCACCCAGTGGCGCAGTGCGGGTTTTCGCCGCTCAGGACCGTCTGGAAATTTACCGCCCCCTATTCTAGTAGTATCAAAAAAACGTGGCACTTGATGCCGCCCCTTTTCATATGCCGCACGGGGCCATGGTCCCCTCTGCCGCCCCTACGCTACGTCCTACTGGTCCCACCCTAAGATGTTGGACTACCGATTAGAAATTCTCCTAAGATCTTGAATAAGGAAAATAAAAAAATACCCACATTATCGGAACCAGTGGCGTAGCTATGCTATGTCATCAATAACTAGGGCTAAAAAAGCAAAAAGGTCATCCCACTTTTAAGGTTGAAGAAACTTGGTCGGAATTTTTCGGTAATATAAGCTTCTTTATTGCCTCAGTGTTCTCGATCACTTAGACGCCAAGCCCTTCCTAAAAAACCTACTTTTTGGAGCCGTGTAACTAGATTTGCCGATTCAAAAGCACCAGTAATATTTGACTACTGGAAATAAAACCTTTTTGACTTAGACTTTGATGAAAACCTCATTAAAGTTTGTTGAGTAGTTTAAAAGGTCTAAACGTACATCCGGCGCGAAGCAGCTTAGTTTTATACCTGAGAACTATATTGTATGAACAACTAACTGAAGCTTTGCACGCCCCTACTCCCCGTAAGTTTCCAAAAACATTTCCTTACTGAATGACATGATCATCATCATCATTATTTAGACGTCCACTGCTGGACATAGGTCTCCCCCAAGCATCGCTACTTATAGGATCAAACATAATTTCATACAGATTTTTTGACTCATTTAGTCGTTTGATAAGTTTGTTCATCACGAGTCACGACAATAGTTAAAAAAAAACGGATATACGACCTTTAACGTATCAAAGTGTTTGAGGCCACGTGTTCCTTTCCAGGAAAGCACAGGTAATAGGTATTTTTAGTTACATTTAATAGAATATTGTGCGAGTGAAAGGGAAAATATCGCGCCTGCGCGTCGCGGATTTGCATTTCGTGTGCCGCATGCACTAAGGTAAACCCTCTCAGACTGCAGGGTTGGGGGTAAACCTAATACCAGTCTGTGAAGTGAACAACTATTATGTCTGTAATTATTGAATTTTGTGATTTATTGACCCGTGGCAATTCCATTCGTTCTTCACGGCTTGATAAAGAAGGTAAATAGAGCTATTATTAACTATCGTAGTTTTTTTAGTAATTATAGAATATTGAGCTCATAAGAAATAGATTTGATTGAATTTGATTTGATATATAGTTTGTGTTCATTCTCAATGTCGTCGCATTAATTAGGAAATTAAATTAATTTTGGGGTAATTTTTGTTGAATACGGCGTTTGGTATTTCCAGTAACTATTCCCCCATTCCCCCTATAGTCCTAAAGATACATTATACCATTTAAACCCGCCGCTACGCATTTACGAAGATCGCCATGACAGTAAGTTATGGCGAGTAGTATATTATATTTTGATAATTTATTTAAAATATGAACTCAAATAAAAATATAATATCATTGTTTCTAATTTCAATTAGTTTTTTTATGATATTAATTTGGGGTTGTAAAATATTTTCCTGAATGCGCCAATGCCATTAAATTAGTTTATAATTATGCACCTGTACTCAAATTTATTTTACGGCGTTTCCTTTGCTAGACAACGTTATAAAAAACACCGAGTTGGATGCGGGACTCACAATCATCTCAGCCTATCGTAGTCCACTGCTGGACATAGGCCTCTACCAAACTGCGCCATAATACTTTATCCTCCGCCTTCCTCGCTAGGCTCTCGAAGTAAAATAATTAATTCTAAGTTCTCGGTCATAGTCTAGCAGTTTTTAAACGACTTCAAAAAGGAGGCGGTTATATGTTCCGATGTTTATTGTTTATTTTTTTTATGTATGTTCACCGATTACTCCGCCAACTGTGAACCGATTTCAAATATTTTTTTTGTTCAGAATGGCATACTCCCAAGTTGGTCCCATTTTAACCAGGTCAGGATCTGATGATGGAATCCTAGGGAAATCGAGGGCAACCCTGTAATTTTATTGGAACTTATCACATATTTCATATATTTTCTAAAGCTGCTCATGTATTTGCGTCTGATAATCATCATTTCATGTTGATGACCTGATGATGGGAGGTACAAGTCTTTAATGATTAGGAATTAAAAGAAAATTCTTTCAAGTATAGGTACTTATTAAGTTATAAATTTATTCTCCAAAGCTGTTCAAGTATTTGCGTGTGAAAATCACTATCTCATGTGGATGATCTGCTGATGAAAAGTACAACTCCTCAACGGTTAGGAGTTGAACAATAATTCCTTCAATTATAGGTGCTTTATTACTTCTTCTTAAATTTAGGCGTTTTATAATTATTTATTTACATTGCATAATGTAAACATAGTTACAGACATGGCTTACAACTTATGAATACATAACCCTGTTAGGGCGCAGCAAATTGACTTAAAACTAAAATTGCAATTTTAATTACATAATATTGTTATACATCACAGGTTACATAACTAAACATCACCATTTATATATTAATTAAACTTATATCTAGCTTAACAATACGATAAATTTAAGTAAATATATAATTATTTATTTTAAATGGAATAACATTATTTTAAACATTTGTCTTCCATAAATTCCTGAATAGAATAATAAGGCTTATAAGACTTTTCTAGCAGTAATAACTTTAATCTTTAAAATTATATAATGTGGTTAAGGTGGTGATGGAAGATACAACTCCTCAACGGTTAGAAGTTGAAGGATAATTCTATCAAAATTATACATACATATGGACCGATAGTTATATTGTTTTAGGCTATTAGATTGACCCGATAAAAAAAGGTAAATCTCATTAACGTTTAGGAGTTAGGTGGAAAAATTAACGTGTAAAGATCTCGTATGCCTATTGTTTATCTACTATCTAAGTCGCTTTAATATTTTCTCTTCCATATTTTCTATCTCAATATACCCATATTATCTAATTTAAAAATTCAAATAAAATAAATCTTTATTAACAAAAATAAAACCGACTTCAAAAATATTTAAAAGCACTAAAAAGTTAAAAATAATACTAAATCTAAAAAAATATTTAGAGATAGGTATATACGGATAGTAAAATCGTCTGATTGTTCATTTGCAAAATCGATATCGATTCAACAGTTAGACAATACACGCTTACAAGGTTGTGTCAAACACTAAAAAGCAAGCGACCGGCGGCCATCTTAGATCGGCAATTCGACATTGTTGATTTCCATGCCAAATAAATTGAGTCGATATTTCAACAAAATAAACCGTTTTAGCATGAGGACTTAAGTTTTTTTTTGTTTAAAAGTGATCATACGTAAAATGGAAGAGGAATACATTGACTCTCAAGACTCTTCTGTAAACGAAGTGGTTAATCGAGGTAGTGAAGTAAGTGAAAATTTGGTGGACAGTAATAAGGATTTTGGAGATGTAGTTGGATACGACGAAGGTTATGACGAGGAAGAAGGTGGAAACAACTTCAGAGGAGGTCGTGGAGGTGGCCGCGGGAATTTTAGGTAAAAATAACCATTTTTATTTATTAAAAATGTTTTATCAATTATATACATTTTTGAGCTTATCATAACCAAATGTTTCATTGTAACTTACAAATTACAGATATATATAGTTTTCACAGCCATTGCAAGCATTTTTTCGCAGAATTAATATCAATTTAGTTGTTTAGAACGACTAAGTTACAGTAAGACCTTGGTTTTGTTTGTTCAATAGAAATTATATTGCTGGCGTTAATTATACATATTTAGCGATCGCAAGAGGTCTAAAGCGCAGTATTAAGGTCAGATTTTGTACAAAGAACCGTATATTTGTCTGGACAAGCAGTCATGCGTAAATAAATGGTTAATCTTGGATTAAAATATACATAGTTCACTATAACTTGAATTTTACTTAGTATCTTCATAATTAAGTCAACCTTGCTTGTAGAATGCTGCTGTCCACTCTCATGCTGACTGGATAATTATTTTTAGCTGAGCGTAACTGTCCATTTTCCCGATCTGTAATCATATTAACAGACCGATGAGACCATGCTTTACTTGTGATGTCATGTTAATTCCAAGGGTTTTGAAATATTGAAAGCTTTACCCACAATATCATGGGCGTAGAAGCTTCTACCCCTCTTTAAGGATGATATCGTAATTGTTCGGGATAAAAATGTAACTTATATCTTTGCCTGGGACTCTAAACTATCTCTACAACAAATTTTATCTATATCGGTTCAGTAAATTCAGTGTGGGGTGGTAACAGGCTGACAAACATTATTTCCAATTATATTATTAGTACGGACGGCTTAGGTACTTTACAAATGTCTAAGCCAGCAATTCCTAAAGAGATTGAATAATATGGAATGAAATAACCATTTTTAACTAGAACTTGTTATATACCCGTACCGCACAAAGTTTATCAGAGCCAACCCGGACTGCAATCTGTTCGGGAAATAAATTCATCATATGCTTAGATTTTGGTTTATATTTTATGTTAAAACAATCAAGAGGTAGGGCATAGTGAGATTCCTCGCTCAAACTGAGCTGCTTGACTCGGGAAGTACCGTGTTTCAAATAAATAAAATATGCATATACCTTGCAACATTTTGTAAATCTACATAATGGCTTGATTGAAGTTGGTGCTAATATTGTCCCACATTTCAATCATTAACCATGCTATATTAGCATAATGTAGGCAAACTTATAATTCTTATTGTTGTACAGATATTTGCATGTATTCAAATCTATGTTACAACATTTTACCACAAGTAATGGAGAGCTACGTCGAACTGTATAAATTTTATTACAATAAATTCTCTAGAATAATAGCATGAATTTTGTATTAGTCAAGCTCTGTTTATTAATGAAATCTTTCAATATGAAGAGTCAATATGCATGCATGTGTTGTAAGTTCACATCCCACATAAAACAATTATTTGTCTACTGTTACTGCCCGCGTGGGTTTTGTAGTCGTAAAGTGCAACTGCTGAGCCAGATATATTAGATATTATTCAATGCCCAGGTCGAGCAAATAGTAACTTAGAGAACTTTTGTTTCCAAAATAAGTATTTTTGTTGCTTTTATTGAATACAAAATGCATTGCAGTTGCTCTAGCATGCTTTAGCTATATATTGCTTCATATATCAGACTCAGTCATAACTACTTATCTAAATTAAATTATTTGTTATGGACAGAAATTTAAAGAAAGTTATGATATCATTAAAAGAATCCGTACTTATTAATTATAAGTTACCTCTTTGCACTTTAACTGAAGCAACTTAGGTGAAATTTTGTGTAGAGATAGCTTGATGATAAAGGGTGGCAAACGAGCTTATGCCATGCCTGATGGTAAGTGACCATAATCTATGGACATTTGTATCACCAGAGGTTCCACTTGCTTGATTTAGAGCCATTTATCCACCATACCATCATATTTTGTGACGTCCCGTTTAGCTCAGCGGTAGTTAACCTGCTGTGCTATGGATCCCGGGTTCGAAACCCGGTAGGGATAAGTATTTGTGTGATGAGCATTAACATTTCTATCCGAGTCATAGATGTATCTATGTATATTATGTATGTATTTACAAAAAAAAAGTATATATGTAGTTTATCAACCATCTAGTATCTGTAACACAAGCCTCGTTGCTTACCACGGAACTAGATGGCGCTGTGTAATAATGTCTGGAAATATTTATTTATTTATATTTATTTTGCCACTAGTTTCTCAAGCTAATGTTTTAGTTAGCCATATATTGGTACTAAATTTAATTTGATATGCTGTCTGATGGTTGAAAGATACAGTAAGTGGAATTTCCTAAAATAAGAGGATTAAAGTCCTGGCTGGAAAAGTTGATCCTTAAAGTTTTCACTATATTGGACTCAAGATTAGACCATTCCTCATACTTTCAGATTTGGGTATCAACACCCACTTGAAAAATTTATGTGTATATAAAAGTGCATATTTAAGTCTGTTCTAGTAAAAAAAGTGTATTTTTGCTGATATATTGTCTATAATATCTATATTATGTTTTATATGAAACCAATAAATCTGGCACGAATTAATTCCGAACAGAAGTAGAGGCCGCGGGCCCCCGCCGGGTTGGATGAACGGGCCCCCTATGAGATTCAGGGGACGTGGCTACGGTCCCGGAGGTCCCCCAATGCGAGGACGCGGCTTCTTCCGTGGCCGAGGCGGCCCACGTGGATTTGGGCCGAACAATGGCCCTAACTTCGATAATAATTGGGGGCCAATGGGTCCTCCCCCGCCGGGGATGATGGGTGGCCCTCCTCCAGGCATGATGGGCGGTCCGCCACCGTTTGGGCCCCCGCCGGGCATGATGCCCCCGGGTGGGCCGATGGGGCCGCCCCCAAATATGATGGGACAGCCGCCGCCGTTTGGTGGGCCACCTGGTATGCCGCCGCCGAATATGGTGAGTTGATTTTATTTCGTTTCGTGGTTTCAGCGCGCGATATTATTAATTAATATATAAGTATTTATATACAAGTATATAAGTATTTGAATAATTCCTATTATATAATTAAATTTTATGATGCCAAGCTGGACTTTTTTTCACTATTGCCCTATTTATACCCGATCTAAGTGACAAATTATATTAATTATAAAAAAAATAAGATCCCGAGAATCTAGCTCTCTTTAGAATCAATCAAATAATAGAATTGATTTATACACTCGTCATCTACTGGTCAACTGGACTTGGGTTTCATTCCCTTGCGAAAATCTCTCAGTTATACAGATTCCCTCATGTTTGAACATAATTATTATACACTTGTTTACGTATGTATGTTTATATGTATTATGTAATGTATCTTTCTATCTTGACGACCCAATTAGCCCAGCGGTAGTTAACACTGTCTTCTGTGCTATGGGTCCCGGGTTCGAATCCCGGTAGGGACAAATGTTTGTGTGATGAGTCATAGATGTACATTTCTATGTATAATATGTATGTATTCACAAAAAAAAGTATATATGTAGTATATCAACCAACTAGTATCCGTAACACAAGCCTCATTGCTTAGCACGGAACTAGATGGCGCTGTGTCCAGAGTATTTTTCTTTTTTTTCTCTGTATGTAAGTTATGTTTTATTCCAACAGCCGGCGCCAGAGCTTTGGGTGGAGACGAAGTCTGAAGAAGGCAAACCGTACTACTACCACTCCAGAACCAGAGAGACGACTTGGACCAGGCCCCAGGAAGGTCCCACCTGCAAGATTATATCCCAGGGGGAAATGGAAGCGCTTGCTGCCTCAGGTAGAGGTAAAAAACTTTTTTTTTATGGTGATGAGAGGGCTAATGTGCAGGCGGCTCACCTGATGGTAAGTGATGACCGCTGCCCATGGACATTTGCAACACCAGAGGCTTGCAAATGCGTCGCCAAATCCCTTAGAAACCGTTCAGGTTTCTTAAAATAGGGAGTTACTGAACTGACAGCAAACGGAATTCCCATGCTGTCAGAATAGTCACTCCCCCAATGAGCTCTGGTAACCTTACTCACTCGCAGAAAAACAACTAGTGTTGATTTACTGCTGTCTTCTGTAAGCACACAAGCCTCGTTGCTTAGCTCGAAACTAGATGGCGCAGTGTCATAATGTCCGAATACATTTCAATTCAATTCAATTTTTTTGTGTTATGGCTCCATCGACGAACATTCGATGATTTTGCCAATGTCAAGGTAAAATATAGGAATAGTCGATACTCAATAGCATGGGAAACTGTAATGACTATTGGTCAGTTTTTGCAGTGTTGCCATCCATTATTTGCCATGCTAAAAAAAAAAAACCCAAACAAAACATTTGTTAAAACATATAAGACGGCACATAATATGAGAGTTAGACATCAAATACAATTATATACTTACAAAAAATAATAATAATTAAATAATATAATTAATATAATTTAATATCATATATATAATTATCTAACGTATAAATTATAAATAGATTTTATTTATATTAATAAATTTATAAAGAATTTTAACAGCGGGAGTATGGGCTAAGGATAAAAGAAAAGGAATGTTAATTGGGCGAGGACAATCAGGAGGTAGTAAGTCGTAAAGGGGGATAGTTAGACGAGGACAGGAAAAAAACAAGTGCTCCAGAGTACCCTCCTCTAGACCGCATTCACATAGAGAGCTGTCTCTCACTCGAAGTTTTGCCAAAAAAACTGGAGTGCATACAAATCCAAGTCGGAGGCGGATTACAACAGAGGTTGCCAGTTTATTTGAGAGTTTTAATTTGCTAAACCAACATTTTGGAGGAATAAGTGGTTGGATGGAGCCATAAAATTTGCCCTTCTGTAAACGAGTTTTTTGCCACAGAGTATTCCAGCTTTTCATCATCTCTGGTTTGGCAAGACAGCGCAAATCTCGAGCATAACAACACGTATGAGAATCCATCCCATTCCGAGTAGCCGATTTGGCAATCGAATCAGCATTCTCGTTGCCTATGATACCAGAGTGGCTAGGGATCCAGGCCAAGGCGATATCTATGCCCAAACAATAGCATCTATAGAGATGTTCTTTGATCTGCAAGGTGAGAGGACAATTGTGTCGAGAACGGAAAGGTGATTTAACCAGGTCTTGAAGGCAGCTCAGAGAATCGGAGAAAATAATAGATTGGTTGAGACCATGAGACTCAACATAGGAGATCGCTTCCAAAAGAGCTATTGCTTCACCAGTATAAATGGAGCCAAATGCAGAACTGCGAAAATGAAGAATGATTTTGAATTTTGGAATCCATACCGCAGATCCGACATTGCTATTGTCTGACAGCTTCGAGGCATCTGTAAATATGGTAAGCCAGTCATGCCAATCTTTTGCTAAGATCTTGTTAAATTTATCATTAGCAGCAGGGTCATGTTTCGAGATACCAAAGTTAAATATAATTTTAGGTTGGAAGTGTAAAGAATTAAAATTTACTTCAAATAAGGGGTGCAGATTTGTTTGGCCTAAAGCAACGTTTATATTATTAAATTTGGTGAAGCTGTTAATAAGGAGAGGAGGATTTTTATGGGACCAATAGCGGGATGATGGGATTAACTCAAAAAGAGTACGAATAAGAGGAAGAAGGGGGTGTGATTTGTTTTGAACTACTTTATAAAAAAATCTATCACAAAGATATTGTCTACGTAAATGAAGGGGGGGCTCCAAACACTCTACCTGAAGGGCATTAATAGGGGAGCATTTCATAGCACCCGTGATGATGCGCAAGCATTTAGATTGAATCCCCTCTAATTTAGCAAGGGCTATTTTGTTGCATGGTTCTAGGAGAAAGCTCCCATAGTCAAAGTGGCTGCGAACTATGGCATTGTAAAGTATTTTTTGGGAAGTGGGATGGGCTCCCCAGCGAACTCCAGAGAGAGCACGAAGTACATTGACACCTTTTTCACATTTCTTCGAAATATAATCCAAATGATGTAGACCAGACAACTTGGAGTCAAGAATGAGGCCGAGAAATTTAACCTTATCTCGTATTAATATAGGTTCATTTTCAACGGATAGGTTTATAGGGGGTATAGTACGTTTTCGGGAAAAGACGATTGCATTGCACTTGGGGACAGAAAGGTTTAGGCCATGATCGATAAGCCACTGATTTAAATATTGAAGAGCAGAGTTTAGGCGGGTTGAGGCCTCTGAAAAAGAAGCTGAGCTGAAGTAAAGTGCAATGTCATCGGCGTATTGTAAAATTTTGCAGAAACAGCTGACCGAAGACTCCAAGTCATAAGTGTATACGTTATACAGGATAGGGCTTAAGACTGAGCCCTGCGGTAAACCTTTCCACACAAGACGGGATGGAGAGAGGGTATTTTGATGGCGGACAGAAATAGAGCGGGACATAAGAAGATTACAGATGATGTTGACCATCCTCACAGGAATACTCAGCTGTAGCAGTTTTTGCCTGAGTAATGGAAGTTGGACATTATCGTAGGCTGAGGCTATATCTAGGAACACACCAAGAACACTTTTATTATTAGAAAAAGCAATGCGGACATCAGATAGAAAGATACTGAGGCTATCTAGAGTGCCCATACCTCTTCGAAAACCGAATTGGGACCTGGCTAGGATGCCTTTGGTTTCTAATAACCATTCAAGTCTGTTCTTGATGAGGTTTTCCATGATTTTAGCCAAGACAGAGGATAGAGCGATAGGACGATAGGAAGCAGAATCTTTTGGGTCTTTATTAGGTTTCAAAATGGGAATAATAATTTGGGATTTCCAGGAGTCTGGGACTTGACCAGAAGCGAAAAAGGAATTAATTAGGTCAAGGAAGATTAATTTGCAATTTGGAGAGGATTTGGAAATAAAGGAATAGGGTATTCCATCGCCACCCGGAGCAGAATCACGAAGATGTTCCAAGGCACATGTCAATTCTGAATACGAAAACAGGTCATCAAAGTTATCAGAGGTAGGGGGAGAAGGGGGATCTACAGTGGGAAGACATTCGTAACTAGGGACAAAAGGGGGGGCTAATTTTGTGATAAAGTCCTCTAACCAAGCGCCAGGGTCATTGGTTGTGACTTCATAAGACTGATTGACACTAGCTCTGCGGTAGGACTTAATTTTTTTCCAAACAAGGGTAACTGGAGAGCAAGGAGACAGAGATTCACAGAACTTTAGCCAGCCAGACCTTTTCTTTTTAGCTAATAACCTGCAAACACTTGCAGAAGTCTTTTTAAAATTTATATAATCAGGCAAGTCTAGAGTAGAGGCGAAAGTATTTTCTGCTTCTTTACGTTTTCGTACCCCATCAGTGCACTCAGCATCCCACCAAGGAGGGGAAGGTAATAGGCGGCGGGCAGAGTTTTTTAAGGGGATTGAGGAATCGGCCGCTCTTAACAAACATTCCACAAAATCATTGTAGATAATGAAGGAATTGGAGGAGTTTATAGGGGAGAGGTTTTTAAGTTCTGAATCCAATTGGGAAGAAAAATGGGACCAGTCAGCTTGCGAAAGAAGATATTTTTGTAAGGGTTGAATAGGGGTAGAACGAGGGTGAGTGCTTGGAAACGAAATCATTATGGGGAAATGATCACTCCCGTAGGAATTAGGGAGAACCGACCAGGAGAGTGATGACATTAAGGAAGGGGAAGAGAAAGTAAGGTCGGGAACGCTAATGTTTTGGGTAGGCGAAACCCTACGGGTAGCAGATCCATCATTAAGGACGCAAAGATTGCGGTCATCTAAGAGATCTAACAGAAAGCTGGAGCAGGGGTCATTACAGTGAGAGCCCCAGAGAGTGTGACGGCAATTGAAATCACCGAGCACAATCAAAGGGCTTGGAATAGAAGAAAGGATAGAGTTAAATTCAGATATAATATTGGCATTGGGGTGAGGGATGTAGGCAGATACATAGGATATACCTAAGGCTCTAACGGCTACAACATGTAGGCCAGGATCATGGTTGGGAATACGAATCTCGGAAAAAGTGATAGATCTGCTAACCAATAGAGCGCAGCCAGCCCAGCCGTCCTCTCGATCGTCCCGAAGACATGAAAAATCAGGAACCCTAAAAGAAGTTCCAGGCTTAAGCCATGTCTCCGACACGGCAAAGACAGCGGGGGTGAAACGATTGATGAGGTAAATTAGTTCGTGTTTTTTCCTGCGAATTGATCTACAGTTCCACTGAAGGATCTTTTCCATTTTGACGAGTCCAGGATTCTAGGAGCTGTTGAACTAGAGTTATGACATTGTCCGGTATTGCGTCACTAAATTTAGACAACATATTAATGAGTGAGCAAGCTAGGAGCTCTATTAAGTTGTCATTAGGGGTGGGAAGGGGAGTGGTTTCAACATGACGGGAGTTTAAAGTACAGCCATTAGGTTGAGAAGAACTAGGAGTATAAATCATTGACCGATGAGCTGGGATATCATATGTTTTTCCCAAGTCTGGACGTGGTTTTGGGGAACGATATACGGTCTTGACGTAAGAGGATTTAACAGGGGTTGCATATGGAGAGGAGTTAGTGCTATGAAAAGGGTCTGAGAAGAGATGGGGTTCAGAAGGAAAATATTGATGTGGTTTAGAAGCGGAGGGACCTGCCGTCACATTGGAGTACAACAATTTGGGGCGGGGAAACCTAACAGAAGCCTCCCGGTAACTTAAATTTTCCTGAGACATAACCATTTTTATGGACTTCTGTCTTGTATGTTCAGGGCACTTGTCATCAGTAGCCTTATGGTTACTGCCATCACACAGCAGACATGTAGCTTGTGAATCAGGGACATTGCAGCTATCACCAGGGTGTGGTTGAGCACAGCGATAACAGCGGGGCTTAGATCTGCACTGGGTGCTAATATGGCCAAAACGAAGACAATTACGACATTGAATAGTGGGAAGATGATAGATAGAGACAGGGAGAGACGCATTATAACAATACACTTTTTCTGGGAGTATTTGACCAGAGAAAGTCAGCACTACAGTTCTTGATGGAGACCATGAAACTGAATCCTCATTTCTATTTTTAAAATTGAGCCTCCTCGCCCTGATAACTTCCCCACAGTTACGAGGGGTCTCAATACCTGCAACTAGATCCTCAAGAGTCCAGTCTGTGGGAATATCTCTGACTACTCCCATGCGTGTAACATGGAAGCGTGGGATGGTCGCAATATAATTGTTTTCCCCTAATACAGGACTGTTAACAAACTGGTTGGCATCATTAAAAGAGACAAAATCTACAGACATCCTGTTACGGCCCATTGATTTTACACTGCCTTGAACAACACCTTTAAATCCTTTGTTGTATATAAATTGAGCAAACCTCAAGGGATTCAAGGATAGACCTTGCTTAGGGTCTGATTCCAGTTTAGAAATGAAGACAGAGAAAGGTGCTCTGTCGGACTCAGTATATAGGACTTTGGAGTCGCTCTCAAATCCGGGTTTAATAAAAACAGACTGGATTGAGTCAGATGGTGGCTTGTTTCTTTTTGCATCTATATACAAATCAGGTTCTCCGGTACGTTTTCTGCTTTCAGCTCTTACGCGACCAACATCGGATAGTTGCGAGCACTCCGAAATCTCTATATCAGGAGGTATCCCTCCTCCCCCGTCTGGGGGCTCTTCGGCACTCATTTCCAAGGAAATGAGCGTCAAAAAAGCTTAAAATACTAACCTTATAGCTAGATTCCTTCACCAGACAACACAAAACAATAGATATAACACCAAAAAAAAAGATTTTGATAATAATCAAACTCGGAGGTTAAGAAACGCGTGCTTAATCTACCAAGACAATAGCAAAATCCCCCCGAATACATTTATTTATTTAATTTCTTTTCAGCATTTGTGTTCACAGGCAGTCTTTTAGGAATCATTACTATATTTAACGTCTTTTTGTTCTTTACAGGTGGTCCCATGTCGATGTCTGGCCCACAAAATGTGCCTATGAATGGTCCGATGACGGGGCCGCCCATGTCGGGTCCGATGGGCATGATGCCCAATGGGGTCATGTCTAACGTGATGCCCCCCGGGGTCCACTCCGCGCCCCCGTCGGGTGGCGTTCCCCCGTTCATGTCTCAACCGCCCCCATGGGTTAAAGAGGGAAGTAAGTATTTTTTTTTTATTTGAACAGAATATTTTTTATTTGCAATTTTCTCGTTGGTCAGCAAGCGCGTTGCTGGGCAAGAGGTCTTGGGTTCGATTCCCGAGTTGAGCAGTTCTATGGGTTTTTTTATGAAATTCTCAGTAGCAGCTCCGAGTTGGGATTCATGCTTGGTTGATATAAAATGTGACTATGACTTAAAACATACCGGCTGCATGTGTGCAGAGGTGTACATTAGTACATTTTGTAGACGACATTAATTCATAACATACCATCACGCCTGTCGTCCCCGACAGGTTAGGCAGAGGTGTACTAATGTACACCCACGTTTCGCCGGTATGTTTTAGGTCCCATGTAATAGGGGGCGAGTAAGTAATTAATTCAATTTGTTTTTGTATCAGGTATAAAAGAAAACAATCTGGATGAAGAGAGTTCAGTGGAGAATGACGACGCTCCGCCCGGAGAGACACCACCGATCGCACAGCCGGCGAATGGTGAGCAATGTGCCCTATGTCAGACATATACATTTATACATATTGGGATCATTAGGATTTATCATCATCATCAACATCATATCAACCGTTAGACATCCACTGCTGGACATAGGTCTCCCCCAAGGATTGCCACGACGACCGGTCCTGCGCCACCCGCATCTAGTGGATTCCAGCGACCTTAACCAGGTCGTCGGTCCACCTAGCAGGGGGCCTACCCACGCTGCATGTTCCAGTACGTGGTCGCCACTCGAGAACCTTCAAGCCCCATCGGCTATCCGTTCTTCCATTCGTTCATCATTAGGATTACTCGTTCCAAATTGCGAGAGAAGAGAGAAGAATAATTTAATAGAGAGCTGTAGTAGCCTAGTGGTGTGACTAGTGGACTGACTTGTCAAATGTCTTCAGTTCATGTCCTGGCACGCACCACACACCAAACAATGCCTTCTGTGCTATCGGTCCCAGGTTCGAATCCTGGTACGGACAAATGTTTGTGTGATGAGCATAAACATTTGTATCCGAGTCATGGATGTGTCTATGTATGATATGTATGTATTTATTTACAAAAAAAAGTATATATGTAGTATATCAACCAACTAGTATCCGTAACACAAGCCGCGTTGATTAGCTCGGGACTAGATGGCGCTGCGTATCGTAATGTCCAGGAATATTTATTACTTTTTTATTTTTATTTTTATTTTATTCTTCGTTGCAAGTTGACGCTGTGTATAATGTTCGAATATAACCTAGGTGTTGTGTGCGGTGCAGGTAACATGGGGCCGGGGCCGGGTCCGGGGCCGGGTCCCGGGTTCGGGTCCGGGTTCGGGTACGGCGGGCCGGCGGGCTGGCCGGCGTGGTCGTCGTGGCCGCCGCCGCTGGTGGCGCAGCCGCCGCCCAACATGGCCAACGCCGCCATCCCCGACGCTGGTAAGAATATACCATATTGACGACCTCTGTGGTCTAGTGGTTCGAGTACCGGACTGCTGATCACGAGGTCGTGGGTTCGATTCCCACGGGACACAAATATTTATGTGATGAATATAAGTGTTTGTGTTCGTCTGGGTGTTTCCTATGTATTATAAGTATGTATTTACAAAAAAAAAGTATATAAGTATTGTATCCATTGTCTAGTACTCATAGTACAAGCTCTGCTTAGTTTGGGACTAGATGGTGCTGTGTCAAATGTCGCAGAATATTTATTTATTTATTATTTATCATACGCTTGACTCACGATTATTATTATTTAGCGATTTTTTTTTTAAACTTAGATAATATTTGTGATATTACATTGGTAAAGAGAGAGCTGTGGTAGCCTAGTAGTGTGACCAGTGGACTAAGTTCTCAAAAATCTTTAAACCCAGGGCACGCACCACTGACTTTTCGGAAGTTATGTGCGTATTTATCACATGCTCAAACGGTGAAAGAAAACTTCGAACTGCACCAGTCTCATATTGATATTACATACATAAATCATTGTAAAAAAAAACTAAACAATTTTGTATTTAATTTAAAAAGAGTATCTATGGAGTTTCCTGCCGGTGCTTCTCCATAAGACCTACCTTTTGGGTAATTTGACAATTCAAAAGCATATTATGTATTGATCTAATTGAAATAAATTATTTGATTAGATTTGATTTTGACTTAGTGAGGAAACCTGCATGCTTGAGAGATTTTCTCGCGCCTCTCTCAAATGAGAGGAGACCTGTACAAAAAGTAAATAAAAAAACCAATTTACGTTGCAATAACATGTATGAGCCGACCAGCCCCAACTGACTGATAGTGGTTGTTTTTTTGAGTTTAATAAGTAAATGTTTGTTTATTGTCTTCAGCCAATCAGCTGGCGGGCGGCGCTCGCTCCAGCCCATCATCAGAGCCGACCCTCATCCCCGACTCGCCCACACACACGCCCAGCCAGCCGCCGCCCAAGAAAGATGACTCCGTGAGTTTTAACAGCCCTGTCTGACAATTTTCATTAACCCAATAACCCTATTACTCCTTTACACACACACACACACACGCGCATGCACGCACGCACGCATGTAAACACACACACACACACACACACACGCACGCATGTATGCAAACACACAAACAGCCACTCACATACAAACACACACACTCACTCACTCTCTTTCTCTCTCTCTCTCTCTCTCTCTCTCTCTCTCTCTCTCACACACACACACACACACACAATCGTACACATGCAAACAGAAAGAAGGAGTTGACCAATTAGGTCCGTATGTGTACATTTAGGGCGCCCTTTCGTCAATCGCCTATCATTCACCCTCAACATACCCAAAAAAAAAACATTTTTTTGTCACTATAAACTACTACTACTAAACTACACCGTTTTCTTATTGCATCAGTCCTCAATCTATCTAGTGATATAATAAATAGATAAATATTAACGATGGTGTTTTTCTCACGACAGGTGCTACTGGCGGAGTTGACGCCGCTGGCAGCCGAGTGGAGCACGCACCGGGCGCCGGACGGCCGGCCCTACTACTACAACGCCAGCAAGTCCGAGAGCGTTTGGGAGAAGCCCAAGCCGATGAAGGAGCTCGAAGGTACGTACCACCGTTTTTTTTGGAAGTAGAGCATAGAATAGAATAGTAGTTTATTGTTTTCAATATTACAGCCATCATTGTAGTAATTAGTTATTTACAAAGCAACTATAATACAGAAAGCAAAAGGTTGAAGCGTCAGCTTATGCTTAGACCTCCCTACGGGGTTGCCCAGCGCTGGTTTTCAGCTTCAACTCTTGACTCCCGTTTACAACCATCGGCAACTGAGTAGATATTTAATTTTAATTATTATATTTATTTAAGATTATGTGTTGGTCATATGTTACACTCATTATTTAAAAAAAAACTACAACAATAATGTCATACTAACCCATACATGGATGTGGCTTTCTAGCTAACTAAAGTAGGGCTGTATGAAATAGATGAATATATGGCTAGTAGTGGAATGGCAACATAGATCTATGACGTTTTAAACTAGAAAGGTATTTTTTCTTGAAATTGACGGACAAACTATTACATTTATTTTTAAAGTTAAGCATAGCGAGGTTCCTCGCTCAAATCTCGCTGCCCGACTGGGGAAGTACCTCCGCCTTACAGAACACCGCAGTGAAACTACAATAGTTGTGTTTCTGCGAGTGAGTAAGGTTACCAGAGCTCGTTGGGGAAGTGACTATTCTGACAGCATGGGCATTCCGTTTGCTGTCAGTAATTCCCTATATTAAGATACCTAAACGGTTTCTTCGGTTAGCAACGCATATACAAGGCTTCTGGTGTTGCAAATGTCCATGGACAGCGATGATCACTTACCATCAGGTGAACCGACTGGTGGTTTGCCCCCATAACACATTAAAATAAATAAAAAAAACAAGTTCATCATCATCAACCCATTATTGTCCCACTGCTGGGCACGGGTCTCCTCTCATTTGAGAGGGATTAGTTTTTAGTCCACCACGCTAGCCTACTGCGGGTTGGCAGTTCACATGCCATCGAGAAAATGTCTCAAGCATGCAGGTTTCCTCACGATGTTTTCCTTCACCGTTTGAGCATGTGATAAATACGCACATAACTTCCAGTTACCAGATGTTTAGTACCTATTTGTGGTACAGAGACTCGACTTTTGTAGGTTTTTAAATGTAGTTCGATCCTTAAAACAAGATTTCTCGCACAAATTGAGCTGCCCGACTGGGGAAGTACCTCTGCCTTACAGCACACCGCAGTAAAATAACAAAAAAAAAACTTTACTGTACAAAAGCGTCAGGGTGCTTTTTGAAAATTTCTACCAAGTCTGCAAATATACAGAAGAAATTTAATCAACTATTATTAAGTTAACTACATTGTTCATCAGAATTGCGAGCCAGGATCGCGGCGGAGAAGGGTGAATCGAGCAAGAACGACAAGAAGATGGACGTCGACGATGGTAACGTTGAATATAAATCATTTATATGAGTTAAATTTAACTGTCTTGGGGATATATACTATTATCTAATATATAAAATTCTCGTGTCACAGTTTTCGTTGCCATACTCCTCCGAAACGGCTTGACCGATTTTGATGAAATTTTTTGTGCTTATCCGGTATCTATGAGAATCGGCCAACATCTATTTTTCATCCCCCTAAAAGTTAGGGGTAGTCCACCAACCCCTATAATGTGGTAAAACAACGTTTGCTGGGTCAGCTAGTTATATATATATGTATTATTTTAATTATCGATTCTACACACAAATTTCATCCCCCCTTTTTCACTGTCCCTTTAATTATGTCCTTCCTCGGGACTCAAATTATCCCTCAATTAAATTTCATTCAAATCACTTCAGCAGTTATAGTGTAAAGAGGTAATAGACAGACACACTTTTGCATTTATAATATTAGTAAGTAAAGTATGGATAGAACTGTTACATCTACAGCAAAGAGAAGAACAAATCTTTTGAAAACAGGCACTGTGGCTGAAATTGGTCAGGATCTCATTATATTGTTGGTTGAGATTTTCATTGTGTGTTAGAAAATGTTCTATTTTGTAATGCTGTGTTTCAGTGATCGATGTGGAAGCGCACGCCGAGGCGGCGGCGGCTGCAGCGGCTGCTGCGGTGGCGGCCGCGGCCTCCGCCGCCGGCGCCCCGGGGGCCGCCCCCGCGCCCGCGCCCGGGGCCGGGGCCGGGGCCGCGCCCGGGGCCGGGGCGGGGGCCGGCGCCGGGGCCGCCCCGGCCGCGGCCGAGCGCTCGCCCGCGTCGCAGCCGCAGCCCGACGCCGAGCGCGCCGACAAGCCCGACAAGACCGACAAGGACAAGGCCAAACAGGACCGCAGCCGCCCCATCTCCAGCACGCCCATACTGGGCACGCCCTGGTCAGTACACACACATCATCATACAATAGCGCAGGCATGTCCTAACTCCCGCCGGGGTTGTGTTGCATGCTTTTGCGAATCCCATGGCCCCGGCAATAGGGTTGGTGGCGTTGACGGGGGTGGTTTTTTAGTCCGTAAACGCTCATATTGCGCGGAGTCCGACACGCCCCGTCGCCTCCCCAGCGGGACGGTCCGTAAAGGATTTTTCCGCACTTAAAAAAAAAACGGCATGTCCTAACTGACGATCGTGATGAAAAATTATAGGCTGCCTACACACACGCCTTTGCCCAGCAGTGGGACAATAATGGGTTGATGATACACACACACGTGAATTTCTCACCAGTGAACATGTTAAGGTGTGAATCCAACAATATAAAAATTTAAATAACCTTTTGGAAAAAGCAACTGTGAGCCTTTAATACCGCTGCGCTAATTGAGTCTTCATGTCTTATATATAAAAATCTACGTGTTTATCACTCATCCGAAACGGCTCGATAGATTATTATTAAATTTTATATGTATATTTGATAAGTCAGAAAATCGGTCGTAGGCTATTTAAAATAATTAATTACGATACATATAACAGAACTAATATTATTATTTATCTGTGCTCAGTCCGCTAAGCGCTCCCTATCCTTTGTCAGTAAAATGACAAACGAAGGGACGCCAATATGCGCTTGCACTTATATAAGAATCAGAGAAATAGAATGTTGTCACTAAAATGTGGCAAAACAACGTTTGCTGGGTCAGCTAGTTAGTAGAAGTATAGGTGGAATGGCTTATCCACAGGTGCGTGGTCTGGACGGGCGACGGCTCCGTGTTCTTCTACAACTCGGCGGCGCACTCGTCGGTGTGGGAGCGGCCCGCCATCCTCATGGGCCGCGCCGACGTGGACAAGGCCGTCAGCCAGCCGCCCGCAGCCCTGCTGGAACTCCAGGTAACACTTATACATGCTCCTCATATAGTGGTGCTGGTTGCAAGTTGTCATAACCGTAGGCTCAGCGAAATATGCCAAATTGAATCGCGGGTACAGTCGACCAAAAATGTGGTCTACCACCCTACGGTTGAGGTTCATTTGAACAATCAAATCTAAACAACGAATTAGAACATTGTATAACCAAACGTTTGTTTAAATATAACGTTAACAAAATAGTTGACACTAGTGAATAATGTTTTCTTTTTGAGATGCAAATCGTTTTTCTCAAAAAATAACAAATGGTTTTAATTTAAGGGAGGATTATATTATTACAAAAAAATTGCATATTGCATTGATAACATATAACACATACACAGGCGAACACACAGGCACACACGTGTAGAGACAACCACATACACGGGTTAACACGTACAAAGCAAACACAAATACAGGCGACATATACACAGGACAAAACACGAACAAACAGACAAATATATACACAGACAAACATATACACAGGCAAACACACGCAAAGACACAAGCACACACATCCAAAGGTAAATACATACTCCCACACACACACGCACGCGCACACACCCGCGACACACTTACATACACTCTGAATGACACATAATTACACAGGCAACGCAAGACAGGAAGATTATATTATTGCAAAAGAATAGCCTATTGCCTTGATAATAAAGATTTAAGTAACATTATTAACCCATGACTCCAAAAGTCAGGCATCTCAAATAGTTATATGTTCACAATAAATACGTCATAATTGTGCATATTATCTAACACTCCGATAGAAATGTCAACTTAAGCAGCTGTAATAAAATCTTGCAGAAACTTTTATCATAACCGGCAGACCACTTAGCCGACTGTACCTATGCTTTAACAATCTTTAAACAATAATATTGTGTAATAATTATATTGATGTGTATGTTTTGGTAAACATTAAAACTGTTCTTTCAAAGATTTGGAAAAGTTTTTGTTACTGTGATCATAATTGTCAGCATTTAATCAAATCGAAACAACCAAATTAATATAACTTAAAAAGATAAATCATTTTCCCAACGCAAGTGATAACACGACACCGTAAACGGGCGGTATCCCATATGATTGCTTTGAATGTACACATAACTACGCGTCGTGTTACTCAGGTGGGCGCTGCGAGTATGAATTGTTGTATGGTATAACAAAACCCATTGTTTTGTAGTCGCTAACGCTAAAAGCAGGCTTATGACAATATATTCATGGTATTGTAGAAGCGTTTCGTGCTTTACTAACCACATGTATACGGCTGAATACACAAACACACACACACACACACAAACACATATATATATAAAGTCTTTCGACTATTATCAGAATTGGTGCATGTTTAGATGGGCGTGGATTATCGGGTAAGGAGGCGATATTTGAACGAAATAGCACACATGTTAATGATTTAATTATGATCGCTAATAATTCAATCTAGCACTAAACTACACTGATCACTGATTATTTGCTATTAAGATTAACGTCCACCGAGTACGTGGTTGCGAGCGCACTTCTCAACATTCAAACTTAACTGTCAGATAACATAAGATGGCCACCTCACCAGAGCTCGGTGTTCGTTTTATTACGGTAAATGAGGTTTGATGTATAAAGGCGGGTACGCCTACATATATATATATATATATATATATACATATATATATATATATAACATAGTTACACTTACTTCAACAGGTAATGCATACATAGGCAAAGACACGCGGCAAACAGAAATACCTACACACAAACGTATTACACATACACACACACATTGAATGACACATAAATATACATACAAACAATATTTACGCGCATACACAGACAAGCAAATACACACAAAGACAAACAAACACATATGCAAAAAATTAACCTATACGCACATACATTTCAAGTGCGCACGTCTACAGGCTCACACTTACACATGAACACGCATAAACACACAAATTTTCACATACACAAACACCCAGACTTAGAACAAAATACCTGTAGATTGTACAAATATTTGCTCTTTATTTATTTTCAAAAGAGACCATGATTCTCAGAGTTTGTTTCGGCATTTCTTCTCAGAGGTCGTCAGTTAGGAAATGCCGACGCCATCTAATTCTTAAAATATATCTGATACATGACTTGTAAAAGTGTCTTTAAAAGATCTATTCACAGAAATAAAAATATCATTTCATATCATTTCATTCGATACGTTAAGGTACCATAGCAGGGGAGCTAATATAAATGTTTATATACTGGTGTGTCTGAGATTTTCATCGTCGCATTATCAAAGCAATCGTCCGCGGGTGTGGCGTCTTCATCATCATCATCGTATCAACCGTTAGACGTCCACTGCTGGACATAGGTCTCCCCCAATGGATGAATCGCCACGACGACCGGTCCTGCGCTACCCGCATCCAGCGGATATGGCGTACTATCCTAGAATTATTGATAAATCCACGTTAAAAATACAATTATTAATTTTATACAAAATATAGTTCTGGTTATCGAACCCATAACCAACTTAGTCACTCTAGGAACTATTGAGGCAACGTTTAAACAAAATATCCACTTACGCGAACATTAGACGTTGAAATAAAACTACTTTTTACGGATTTATCGCGATACAATCGTTTCGGATCCTTTACAGCACAAAACAATTCAATAGAAAAGGTGGCTGGGTATTACCACCTGCGTGGAACCCCATCATAGATTCTATTAAATCTAAATCCAAGAACAAAACTGCACGACCGAAGGACACGGTGAGCTCGTTCTGTAAATCGGATTGTCAATAATAATTAAAAATGTAAGGTAGCTGTTAGTAATTATAACTTCAAGACGACCAACACCTCAGTCTGCCCGTGACCATGAATGCTGTAAAGGCTCCGAAATGTCGGGTTAAAATAATATCAATGTACCGCGATAAAATCCATAAATATTAGTTTTCTTTCAAAATATCGTGTGTTAATATTCAGAAAGTGAAGAGGCGCATAGACCTATCTCGTTCTATGGTGTGGGACGCTAGGGGGAGCGTCGTGACGGCCACTGTGACGTCAGCCCGGTGGTCGCCGACGCCAATACCCGACTCTCGGTCCGAGGTACACGTTTTACGTGGAAAACATGCATGAATAAACGTTCTGTGTCACTTTATGTTGAGAAACATTACGAAAACAATTGGCCACACACTTGAAACACGACGACACATGTTTGCAACATGTTTCAGAAACAATATACCGTTAGGAATGAATTGCAGTGTTCTAGAAACATTTTCGAACTAGATCTTGAAGTAGGGACTATCAAAATTTTTGTCAGTTTTAATGTAACATTTTGAAAACGTTACTCAACAAAAAATTTAAATATAAAATACACTTTGAAGTCAGAAAGCAACATGCGGTACATGTTTGAAACTTATGTGTATTTGTATGAGAGCTAGAAATTGATGTTGTGACATTATTTTTTATTTTGCATAAACATCACAGGTAAGGCACCATTCTTTTATTATGTTAGATATTTTTTTTAGTCTCTGACATCTCCCCAGAGTTCGTTGGGGGAGTGACTATTCTGACAGCATGGGAATTCCGTATGCTGCCAGTTTAGTAACTCCCTATTTTAAGAATAGCTTCAACGTGTAATTCTATTTATTAATTAAAGTAGTTATCACAGTCGTTCTGTTAATTAAAGCTACGCGCACACTGGCTGAGCATTAGTTGTATAGATTTTACACTGCTATAGCGAATGAACCTAGAGCTCTGCCATGAGAAGTCGCCACTTATTACCACTAATATATAAATATTCTATGTCCTTCGGCACTCAGACTATCTTCAAACCAAAACTCATTTAACTCCGTAACTTTTTTCCACCTGCTTATTTATTTTCACCCAAATTGGGGTGCAAGTTATAAACTTGCACCCCAATTTTTGCCCTTTTAAGGGATGAGTTCTGGGATGAAAACTATCATATGTCCTTCCCCTGGGCTCAAACTATGATGAAAGCTATAGTATAGCTTTAAATTACATATTTTACGCAAACGAAGTCGCTGGCAGAAACGCTATTAGACAATAATAGATAAATAAATATTTCTGTGATAACCGTAAATCAGATTTTTATACGGTTTATTTATTTGACTAGTGGTGATCGGGCGATCACTCATGGTACGACAACTAGTAACAATATTGCCATCAATATACCCATGAGATTTATCATTGCTTTTCTAAAAAACATTAATTCTATTTATATAATCCGATTTCTGACACTTCAGAATATTAGACATTGAAAATAAAACTACTTTTTACGGATTTTATCGCGGTATATTGATATTATTTTAACCCAACGTTTCGGATCCTTTACAGCATCCATGGTCGCCAGCAAACTGGGGTGTTGTCTTGATCTTATGATTACTTGGATTTAGATTTAATCCAATAACAAAACTGCTCGATCAAAGAACCCAGTGAGCTTGTTCTGTGTAAAACAGATTGTCAATAATTAATGTTAATGTAGGGTAGATGTTAGTAATTATAACTTCAAGACGACCAACACCTCAGTCGGCCCGTGACCATGGATCGAAACGTCGGGTTAAAATAATATCAATATACCGCGATAAAATCCGTAAAAAGTAGTTTTAATCCAACTTACATATGTTCTGCTTTGAGAAATTCCTTGATAGCTTAATAAACAATTGATTGCATGGCAATATTGGTGTTTAATATGTTTTTACTTCACCTAGTCAAACAAAAGTATAGACCCCAACAGGATCCCAAACTGTCAAATTGTTTTTTTATCTGTCTTACAGGAGATTGAAGGTTATAGCTAACCAGGGATCATTAGATCCTACCAATAAGCGGGCATTTAATTTTATCATGAAATAATAGATAATAATCTGGGCGTCTTTAAATCTAGAGTGAATCGGTTTCTTTTAGGTAAGCGCGCTCCATCGCAGATCGCAGTGTGGATTAACATCAGGCGAACTGACGGTTAAGCGTAAACCTATTGACAATATTTATTTATTTATTTATTTCATGCATGGAAAACTTACAGCTTATTAAATACAGAGTAACAATAACTTAAACGACAGACAGCCAATTACAAGTTTTCACTTATAGAAATATCAAAACAAGTACTTAAGAATTTCCATCGTCTATATTTTCTTTGATAGTTGAAGTAAAAACCACTATAATAATATCACTCAGAGTACACTCTAACAACCTAATTGGTATACATGCAACTAGCGACCCTAGCGGATGGTACAGGCAACTGGAGTACATATTCATTGTGTGCGTGTATACGTACAGTGCGTATTATGCACACGGTCAAGCGAGCATTAACATCATCATCATCATCAACCCATTATTTTCCCACTGCTGGGCACGGGTCTCCTCTCATTTTTGAGACGGATAAAACTATAGTCCACCACGCTAGTCTACTGCAGGTTGGCAGACTAGACAGACATGCCATCGAGAATATCTCTCAAGCATGCAGGTTTCCTCACGATGTTTTCCTTCACCGTTTGAGCATGTGATAAATACGTGATTACATAACTTCCGAAAAGTCAGCGGTGCGAGCCTTGGGTTTGAAACCGAGACCTTTGACATCGCAGTTCACTGGTCACACCACTAGGCTACCACAGCCCAGAGCATTAACAGCTCAAGTCTCATTCTTCTTTTTTAAAAACGTTGCCCCACACTAGGATTTTCTCCTGTGTCGTGGGTGCGTTGACAAACACATATTTTCACATACACAAACGGCCAGACCCGGAACAACTACCTGTAGGTACATATATTTGCTCCGTGCGGGGATCGAACCCGCAACCCGTGACGGACAAGCCGATCGCTCAGCCACTGCGCCACCGAGTCGTCAAAATATTAACATTCATTACTTTACGCACACTATAATAACGGAAGTTATCCATGTCTGGATGTAAACCAATTAGTTTGTTAGAGTGTACATACAAATTACATTACATAACCTGTATATCTCATAAACGGTAGATTAGAGCTGGTACATTGCCAACTGCAGCCGTCGACGAAGTATTTTATCAGTTTGAGGCGATTAACACACGGCACCGCGCACCGCCGCGGTAGGCGGTGAAGCGGATTTCATGTCGCGTTGGCCTGTAATTAATCTGTTGATGCCTAAGCCCTGGATTCCACCAAAGCGAAGAGGGGAGGAGATGTGTTTTGAATAACCACGACGACCCGATTAGCCCAGCGGTAGTTAACGCTGCCTTCTGTGCTACGGTTTCCGGGTTCGAATCCCGCTAGAGACAAATGTTTGCGTGATGAGCATGGACATTTGTATGTATAATATGTATGTATTTACAACAAAAAAAAAAGTATGTGTGTAGTATATCAACCAACTAGTATCCGTAATACAAGCCTCGTTGCTTAGCTCGGAACTAGATGGCGCTGTGTCATAATGTCCAGAAAAAAATATTTATTTAAAAAAAAAACCAATAAGATTTCGTTATTTCCACGTCTCATCTCCGCAACGCACTGCGCGTGCGGTGCCGTGTGATAATCGCCTGTATGTCGACGGCTGCAGTCGACAACGTGCCACACCTGTATATAATTATTATTATTCCGTAAAACACTAGCAGCTAATTAGTTGGTGCGTGTGTATCATATATAAAATCTCTTAGCTATCAATCTGCAATCTGTTACACCATTGGCATCCGTGGAAGCACTTCTGTGGCTCCCTGTTGCACAGAGCTGCATGACATCATGCTGATCTGGAGAACCATTTGGTCCGGCCGTGAGACACATTTGAATAGACTTTTTAAATTAAATTATTGTTGTTCTTTTTATATATAACATTATATTATTTTGTTTTATATTATTTTACTATTGTTTTTTTTTTGTAACTTATCTGTAGTGTTGTGTCTCATTGTCGCACCGAATAAATTTTATTTACTTATTTTAGTAAACTAGCTATTGCTCGCGGCTGCGCTCGCATGTTTATCTGCTGTCGCGACTGTTACTATCGTATCTTTTGATGATGCTGTATCATTATGTTACTAGTTCAAGCATTAATGTTTTAAAATTTGAGATGAGCCGAATTTATTTTAGCGGATAGTAATATTAGGCCGAATTTTCGGCAAAACATATCGTACATAGAACTTATATTCGGCCCATCCCAATAAAGATGGTACCGGGGCGGGTCGTGAGCACAAACTTCACTTGCGCATTCCATAAATTTTCGGTCTCTTTAGCGGAATGACGATGGCGAGGGGCGCTGAGGCTGCACACGATAGTTCTGACCGGTAAACCGATACTGAACAAATTTGGCCGAAAGCGTACATGCGTAAAATGGCTTTTACTACTAAAATCTGTGCTCGCGACTCGTGCCGACAATTATAATATGATCTGTCAACTGTGTGTATTCAATTAAGTGCACCAAAATAATCTTGATCCCTTTTGACAAATAATAAACATAAATAATCCGTTTGAGAACAGTTTTTTATATAATTTTATTTGTAGTTTTTTTAATTACCTGCGGGAATTGATTTTTGGAAAAATTAGTACCGTAATTGTGGGAGAATGGGTCCTCCAGACCTTATTGGCTTCTCTGAGCCTGTATTACTGTTGCTAGGGGTCCCAATTTCCCTAGATCGTACATTTGAAGACCCCAAATGTTTCGCTTCTGAAGTTCTGTCAGCGACTTGGTAATTGAACATGGAACAGCTGATAATATTGTTATGGTGTTTATTTGTCAGCGTAAGGATGCAGCCGTGGCGTCCGGCAGCAAGGCGACCAACGGTGAGCTGAAGAGACCAGCGGACTCCAGCACAGAAGACGGCAACTCCGACGCTGCCAAGAAGACGAAGACCGAAGAAGGTTGGTGATACCATATCTTATACAATGAGGAGATGATAACACGTCAATAAATGAAAAGATGGGCCATACTAGTTCAACAGAATCTTTTGACATATACATACATACACACACGCCTTTGTCCCATGGGGCTAGGCAGAAAGTACAGAATGCCACACGCTACAATTCCTGCATACCACTTTTGCCTCGTCCACATTCATACATCTCGTCATGCACGCGCGCCGGTTATTAGTACTGCGTACCTTTAATATAGTATTTTGACTCTATTAAATAAGTCATCGATATTCAAAAAAAGATTTATTCAAACTAAATAGCAAAAATTTGCAAAAGAAATTAGATTTGCGTAAGGAGTTTTTTAAGATTGGCGAAGGTCTTTTAAATGGCGAGTTGGCAACATGTGTTTATACTTATGTTGCAGGTCTTTAACCTTATCTGAGTAAACAATACATCATGTTGAAAATTTACAAAATGAAAAATAATGTCCTGTGTCTAAACTACTGGGTATATTTGATTGATTTTTGGTATAAAGACTTATAATATCATTAGGTATACAGGGGTTTAGTTTATTGTCGTGTTATCATCTCCACATAGTATATAAAAATGTCACGGTGTTTGTCGCTCCTCCGAAGCGGTTAGACGGATTATTATGAAATTTTTTATGTATATTTGGTAGGTCTGAGAATCGGTCGTAGGCTATTTTTTATACTACCAATCAGGATGTCCCTCACCAGAGTTTTTTATATATAATTAGGCGTGAGACTATTGCCATCAACAGAGCACGAATCCGAGCTGTTACTTATAAAAAAACCCGATGGCACGTGAAGTCTGCCAACCTGCAATAGGCTAGCGTGATGGATGTAGCATCATCGTCGTCAGCCCATTAACGTCCCACCGCTGGGCACGGGTCTCCTCTCATTTGAGAGGGATTAGGCTATAGTTTACCGCGCTAGCCTACTGCGGTTGGCAGACTTCACATGCCATCAAGACAAATCTCAAGCATGCAGGTTTCCTCACGATGTTTTCCTTCACCGTTTGAGCGTGTGATAAATACGCACATAACTTCCGAAAAGTCAGTGGTGCGTGCTTTGGGTTCGAACTCTAGACCTTTGACGTCTCAGTCCACTGGTCATACCGCTAGGCTATCACAGCTCTTCAGCAGATATAGCATAATCCCACTCTAATGAGAGGAGACTCGTGCCCAGCAGTGGGACTATACGGTACGGACTATTGTGGATTAGCAGATTTCATGTTTCTTGCGAGTTTTTCTTTCACAGTTTCAGTGTGATACTAATAGTATGAGAGGTGCGCGTTAGTTTGCGTCTATATATTTTTTCTTTCTTTCTTTCTTCTGTCTTACACGCGCGGTGTGTGTGTTCTCTGAATTATTTTCGGCATTTCTTTTCACACGTCGTCAATTAGGTAATGTCGACGCCATTTAGATTCTAAAATAATCTTATACATGACTTTTGAAAATGTCGCCCAAAGATCTATGTATGTATTTATATATTTTTTATTAAGCCATTATCATCCCACTGCAGGGTTGTGGTGCATGCTTTTGCGAATCCCATGGCCCCGGCAATCGGGTTGGTGGCGTTGACGGGTGAGGTTTTTTAGTCGGTAATCGCTCACATTGGGCGGAGTTCGACACGCCCCGTTGCCTCCCCGGCGGGACAGTCCGTAAAGGACTTTTCCGCACTTAAAAAAAAGGGGCAAAGGCCTTCTGCAGTGGGAGGCCTTTTGCTTCCAGCTTTCAACCATAACAGTTGAAATTTATATCTAGATTTCAGCGAGTTCCAACTTTTTACAACAAAACCAAAACAAAAATTACATAATCCTACTTATATTATAAATGCGAAAGTTTGTAAGTATGGATGTTTGTTACTCTTTCACGTAAAAACCGCTTAACAGATTTGAATGAAATTTTGCATACAAATAGTTTATTATCTGGATTAACACAGGCTACTTTTTATCTACATATATACCATGCGGGCAAAGCCGCGGGAGGCGGCTAGTTGGTTATTTTTTTTTTCATTCCGCTTAGGACCGATTCGGTCGACCGGCGTTGTACTGTATATAAATGAATATGGTCTATCGTCGAGCAGACAAGAAGTCCGGCGGCGGGTCGAGTGTGGTGGGCTCGTCGCTGGCGGGCGGCGTGATCGCGCCGGGCGCGGCGGCCGCCGTGGAGGCCGAGGTGCGCGCGGCGCGCGAGCGGGGCGCGCTGCCGCACCACCAGCGGCTCAAGGCCTTCCTGCTCATGCTGCACGAGAAGGACGTCTCCGCCTTCTCCACCTGGGAGAAGGAGCTGCACAAGATCGTCTTCGACCCGCGCTACCTCATGCTCAACTCCAAGGAGAGGCGACAGGTAGTGCCGCTAACCCACACTTATGTATACTTATTACTTATATCCATTATTCATCCATCCATCCATCCATTATCTATCCATCCATCCATTCATATACATTCATCCATCCATCCATCCATATCCATTATCCATCCATCCATTCATATCCATTATCCATCCATCCATCCATTCATATCCATTATTCATCCATCCATATCCATTATCCATCCAGGATCCATCCATTCATATCCATTATTCATCCATCCATATCCATCCACCCATTCCATCCATACTTATTATTAATATTTTAAATGCGAAAGTGTGTCTGTCTGTCTGTCTGTTACCTCTGAAATTTGGTATAGAGATAGTTCGAGTCCCAAAGAAGGACATTCTCGCATTTAAAATATTAAGTAAGAATTTTACGTAGACGCGAGCAAAATCTTCTAGTACATAAAAGTTTAAATACACATACAACAGCATAAGAAATAACTCCAATTTGTCTGGTGCAGGTGTTCGACCAGTACGTCCGCGACCGCGCCGAGGAGGAGCGGAAGGAGAAGAAGAACCGCCTGCAGCAGAAGAAGGTGGCCTTCAGGGCGCTCATGGACGAGGCTAAGCTGCATTCCAAGTTAGTACCATCAACCCATTGCTGTCCCACTGCTGGGCACGGGTCTCCTCTCATTTGAGAGAGATTATAATTATGGGTCCCGGGTTCGAGTCCCAGTAGGAACAAATGTTTGTGTGATGAGCATAAACATTTGTATCCGAGTCATGGATGTATCTATGTATAATATGTATGTATTTACAAAAAAGTATATAATTATGTAGTATATCAACCTTCTAGTATCCGTAACAAAAGCCTTATTGCTTACCACGGAACTAGATGGCGCTGTGTCATAATGTGTAGAAATATTTACTTATTTTTTCATATTAACGTTGCCAGGTCATCATTCAGCGAGTTCACGTCGAAGCACGGCCGCGACGAGCGCTACAAAGGTATAGACAAGGCGCGCGAGCGGGAGACCTTCTTCAACGAGTACCTCGCCGAGCTGAGGAAGAAGGAGAAGGAAGAGAAAGACAAGGCCAGAGAACAGGTGAGTGACGGAGAGACACGCTCTAGGAGTCAATTTCATCATATACATGTGATTTTATACAAATATTGCACTGGTTACAACTGTATAGGTGATTTGGACTCGGGGTTTAGCTTGAAGAGTCGTAACTAAATATTTGATTTAAAAAAAACTAGTGTTTGCTTCGTGGCTTCGTCTGTGAAAAATTAGTCATCATCATCAACTCATTACCGTCCCACTGCTGGGCACGGGACTCCTATCGACGACCCAATTAGTCCAATAGTAGTTAACACTGCTGTGCCATGGGTCCCGGGTTCGAATCGGTAGGGACAAATGTTTGTGATAAGTATAAACATTTGTATCCGAGTCATGGGTGTATCTATGTATAATATGTATATATTTACAAAAAAATATGTATATATGTAGTATATCAACCGACTAGTGTCCGTAACAAAAGCCTCGTTGCTTAGCTCGGAACTAGATGGCGCTGTGTCATAATGTCCAGAAATATTTATTTATTTATCATATGTGATCGATTAGGCTATAGGCCACCTTTTGCTGTAGAATTAATAATATTATCCAATTTTACACACATACATACACTCACGCCTTTTTCCCACGGGGGTAGGCAGAAACTACTGAATGCCACGCGCTACGGTCCCTGCATACCACTTTTACCAATTTTCTCTTTCAATAATAAGGTTATTGGATTCTGATTCCCCACTCTTTAGAAATTATCGATTAATCATACAAACTTCTGCCCCCCCTTTTTTGTCCTGTTGAAGGGTGATTTCTGGAACAAAAACTATCTTTTGTCCTTCCCCGGGATTCAAACTCTCCATACAAATAGTTTTATTCCCATGTAATATGCGGTTGAGCCTATTACCGTTAACCGGGCACGAGTCCTTCAATCCGAGCATCGTCTGACAATTTCATTGAAAAAAAAAACCCAATAATACTGCTCGACTTGGGAATCGAACCTAAGATCTCTTGTTCACCAGTGCCACTTTACCATTAGATTAACGAACCAGTATTATTTGTGCCATTTTTCTGAGCTAAACCCGATTACAAATCAGTTGTATAGATTAAAACATGAAAACGGATTATAGTACCTACGATAACGATGAACAATGTTTGTTTTTTAAATTTATAGAAATACTAGCTGATTCCCGCGACCTCGTCCGCGTGCAATTTAACTAAAAAAATAAAAGTAGTTTTACCCCCAGTTTTACCCCCTTAGGGGATGAATTTTCAACAATCCTTTCTTAGCGGATGCCTACGTCATAACATCTACCTGCATGCCAAATTTCAGCCCGATCCGTCCAGTGGTTTGGGCTGTGCGTTGATAGATCACTATGTCAGTCAGTCAGAAACCTTTGAGTTATATATATTTAGACTAGCTACCTCTCGCGGCCTTGTCCGCATGGTATATAGATGAAAAGTAGCCTATGTATTAATCCAGATAATAAACAGAATGTATGCTAAATTTAATACAAATCTGTTGAGCAGTTTTGCGTGTAGGAGTGACAAACAGTCCATACAAACTTTCACATTTATAATATTAGTAGGATACATTTTGGTCATTTTATTGGGACTCAAAATCAAAATCAAAATATCATTTATTCAAAGTAGGCCAAATTTAATTGGCTCTTTTTTAACGTCGACAATAAAGACAGCCCCCAAAACGCCCGCCCTTCTCCCACTCGTAAGAAAAATAAAAACAGTAAGATAAAAAAACAAAATAGGCGAAAGTGAGCTCACTTTGCCCATTATGATTTTTTATAGCTTTCAAAGAAATGAACATGTTCTCAATTACAAATAATTTATTAATGGTTATTAACTGTTTAGGTTTTTTAAAATAAGGTAATTACTAAAGTGACAGCAAACGGAATGCCCATGCTGGCAGAATAGTCACTCCCCCAACGAGCTCTGGTAACCTTACTCACTCGCAGAAACACAACTATTGTTGTTTCACTGCGGTGTTCTGTAAGGTGTAGGTACTTCCTTAGTCAGGCAGCTCGATTTGAGCGAGGAATCTCGCTATGCCCTACCTTTTTAAAAGGTTCTTCATCTCACAATGACCTTTGGTGGTCATTCGCGTCTAAACACCTACCAGCTATTCAAACCAGTTTGAATGGAATGGATTTTTTTCACAATTTAAGAACAAAAGTTGTTCATTCATCTAGGTATTATAATTTCTAATTATTTCGTTTATCAAATAATTTTATAGGCAGGCTTAAAATTGCTAAAATCATAATTTTTGGGTCTGAACATTTAATATGAATAGTTACCTATATAAAGTTATCTATGTACACTTCTTTAAACTGTGTTATTTACAAGCTTTTGCCCGCGATTTCGTCCGCGTAAAATTAGTAATGTTATTTTCACCCCCCTTTTCCCCTTTTTAAGGGATGAAAACTATCCTATGTCCTTCCCCGGGACTCAAGCTATCTGTATACCAAATTCCATCTATATCGGTTCAGCAGTTATACCGTGAAGAGGTAACAGACAGACAGACACACTTTCGAATTCATAATATTATATAAGTATAGACTAGTTTTCCTCTGGTTTTGTTTGCTTAGAATTTGTAATTGTATCCAATCGGTTTATTTCTTAATCTTTTAAGAAATTATCAATAATAGATTCTGCATAATTATTAGCTTAATACAAAGTACGTCTTTTGGTATAAAATCTAGCTTATATGCATTATTTTTTTTTATACAAAAAATCTTACGCTCCTTCTGATGGTAAGCAGTTACCGTAGCCTATACACGTTTGCAACACCAGAGGTGTTGCTCGCGCGTTGCCGACCATGTAGCAACCGTTTTAGGCTTCTTAAGATAGGGGTACACTGTTAGTACCTGACAGCAAACGGAATTCTCATGCTGTCAGAATAGTAACTCCCCCAACGAGCTCTCTCACAGAAACATGTTTCACTGCGGTGTTCTGTAAGGCGGAGGTACTTCCCCAGTCGGGCACCTCAATTTGAGCGAGGAATCTCGCTATTTTTCTGGGCTTTTTGTCCAGCTGTGGGACAGAAATTATTCTTCAAATTATGTTTTTAAATATAGTTTCAGACCCAGAATTTATTTTAAATCTATTTTTGAAGGAAAGTAAAGAAAATTGATGACATTTCAGTAAATATTTTTCTATAGTACGTGTTATTTTTAATGACAATGCAATTTAATAAGAATTTACTTATAAGCTAAACATTTTTCAGCATTATAATATCGGAGTGTAAGCAGTTGCGGCGGTTTTGGGTTCGATTCCCGATTGGACGATTTTGAAGTCATCTATTTAAACATTGGAATACATAGCGAAGTTGTAAATTCAACTAATTTCATTATTATTATCATGTTTGGACTCAGGTTCGAGGCCTGATTGTGACAAAGTGGTATAGCGCAGAGAGAGATATAGATATAGAGACTTGCATTTAAAAATATATTTTTGCTAGCTTGGGTTCGACCCCGTGCGTTGTATCTTTCATCATTAAATATAAATCTTGCTGTGCGAATTTTTCATATATAAATATGCTTCTTGCATAATTCTTGACAATTTAAATGAAGGAAATATTTAATTTTATTGACGTCTATGATATTGTTTTCTTAAATATTTGTTTTTTTTTTATCCTGAGCAGAAGAAAAGAAAGATTTACAAATAAAATCGTGATACCTTTTTAGTTCATATATTTATTATTACAGTATTTATTTCAATATCCTTATTTTTTTTTCTGGTCTGAGATATAGCTGTTCAATGAAATTATTAATTATGTATTGAAAATTTTAATTTTTTATAAAACAAAATCAAAGACGTTTGTGTATTTAATTGAAACAAAATGAAGATTGCTATCAATTTGAATAATTTGAATTTTAACTGTGACTGATGATCTTTTTTCTCTATATAAACCTTTTTTTTCAACGATCGTATTTCTTGATGAAAAGCCTTCAAATTATAGAATTTGTATAATAAATAATAAAGACTAAATTAGAGAATTTTAATTCGTGTATAGGTAGTTTAATTTTTATACTCAAAGTATTCTTCAAGATGATACGATCGCGGCGCCCCCTATAGCTTTAAAAGGCAAATAGTAGCAACGTTGTTTGTGGGTAGCGGAGCGACGGCAGCGGAGCGGAGCGAGCGAGCGGAGCGGAGCCCCACCGGCGGCCGCGGTCGTGGCCTATTGACGATTTGTGCTATACAATGCGATTGAGATTAAGACTTCATGGGTAATCTGACATACCCTGGAGCTGGGCAGAGAAATAGCCCCTTCGTACCACTAATTTGTTTGATTATAAACGGTATGTTGATTTCAATAAAAATTAAACATGCTAATAACTTAAATTCAAGGATTTTTAGATTCAAAATGAGTTATCTAGAGTATTTTTTTCAAAGTCAAAGTCAAAATATCATTTATTCAAAGTAGGCCAAATTTCATTGGCTCTTTTTGAACGTCTACAATAAAGAATTAAATTTGAAATGGAAAATTTATTATTCTTAATTGATATTACAGACATAATATATATAGTTTTATAGTTTTTTTTTGTCAAAGTGCAGCAAATAAAATGGGAATTAACATAAATATAAAATAAAGATCTTCAATCGGCCACGCCGCGTCGTCTGAAAAATTCTGAAGGTTAGATATAATTTTAAGCAGCTCAGAATCATGCAATTAACCAAAAAATAAAAAAAAATAGACTTCAAAATACATGTTTAGAAGCACTGCCGGCAATGGAGGGGGAGGGGGCGATGTTTAAAACAAAAAAAAAACATTTTTTCCACTGTTTAATATTACTAGTCAAAAGTTTTTTATTCTGGCAACATTTGCTATTTACAACAATGTTGCCCCTTTACCCAGCATTGTGTTAAAAATCTTCTTTTATTATTATATAGAGAAACAATATTTTCCCCCGATACATGCTTTAAGTTGCATGCGATTATACAGGGTTACTGGTAACTCGACGTATTCCTTGCAAGACGTCATAGTAGGGTTAAAATGCAACAAATTAAGCCACCAAATGTTCTACCGAAGTTCAGTAGTTTTTGAGTTAGTTCGATTTTTAGTGATTTTATGAATAATCCCCGAATAAATCATTTGAAGCTAATTTAAAAATAATTTACGGCGCGACTGTACTGAAATTTAAGTTCATATCATAGTTGATGCCGTAGCAGATCTTTGTTGATAATTAAAGTTCAAAAATGACTAAAACTTTGGCGAAGATCGCTAATCAAACATATTTTTTTTTTGTAATTTTTGCCATTACTTCATAAGAAATACTGTCTAGTGCAAAAAAAGAATACTACGCCTGATGTACAAATTACTAGGAAAATATCCTTGTCTTATCAGCTATCCAGAAAGGTATAATTGTCAATACTTTTGCATGTGCGACAGGGTTTTATGGGGAGCAGGTAAAGTTGCGAGGCGGTCAACCTATTGTTTCGTATTCGTATTATTCGTAGTTTTTACCTGCGCTTACACTCCAAACACTACGGTACGCTTTGTGATTGGTCATTATTGTTCTCTCGGCATGCCACGGAGTGCGACTTCGCAAAATCTGGTTAGTTAGTTTCAACTCTACGTCGCGCAAGCTCGTGTTTTGTTATCTGGCTATTTCCCTAACTGTTGCCGCGTATCTTGCTCTTGTGCTGTGCTGTGCCCTCATAAGTGCTGACTATGGCTGCATATTCTAATCCTGAATACGCTGACATAATGTACTGTTACGGACTTTGTGACGGTAACGCTGCTGAGGCGCGAAGAGAATATCAACTTCGCTTTCCTACCCGCCGACTCCCACATGTTACTGTCTTTGGATCGACATATCGGCGATTATCTGAAACTGGCAGCGTCCAAAGAAGCAGGCAAATTGACACTGGCCGTTCCCGGAGATACACGGCTGAGGACGAGGAGCTGATTCTTCAACGTTTTATTGATGACCCTAACATATCGACAAACATCGTAGCGCGTGAGCTTGGTATGTCACAGTGGAAAGTCTGGTCTGTAGTTAACTTGTCAGGTCGACATCCATACCACTACCAACCCGTCCAATCATTAGAAGAGGGAGATCCATCGAGACGGCTTGAATTTTGTCGTTTTATGCTAAGTGCCGATGGTGAAAGCGCAAACTTTTTAAAAAACATTCTGTGGACCGATGAGTCATGTTTTGACCGTGATGGTATCACAAATTACCATAACTTACATTACTGGGCACCGAAGGCAGAAGCAAACCCTAAGAAAATGAAACCAACCGCATCTCAGCGTAGGTTCTCGCTTAATGTTTGGATGGGTATTATCGACAATAAATTAATTGGGCCACATTTTTTACCCCGAACACTAAATGGGGAACTTTATGAAGATTTCCTAAGAAATCATTTAACAGCACTGCTCACGGACGTACCGGAAGAAAGAAGAGCAAACATAATTTATCAACATGACGGATGTCCAGCTCACTTCCGAATCACTATTCGACAATTGTTGGATGAAAGCTATCCAAGCCGATGGATAGGACGCGGTGGGCCGATTCCGTGGCCTGCACGAAGCCCTGATCTGACGCCGCTAGACTTTTACGTCTGGGGTCATATGAAAGACCTAGTTTATGTGACCCCAGTAAATTCAATTGAAGAACTAAGGGAGAGAATCACAAATGCGGCGGACCAGATGAGGGAAACAATAACATCAAAAATCACAAAAACCGAAGTGAGGAAGCGAATAAGAACATGTATTCGAAACCGAGGGCAGCACATCGAACAAGACGTGTGAAATTTGTAATTATAGTCTTTAAATTGATTGTGAATAAAAATAAAAATAATGTTTACGAAATTGTTTAATTTGATTTTCCGAATACCAAACGATTTTAATTATGTAGTGCATGACTTACTATTAACTTTCATACCTTTTTGAATAGCTGATAAGACAAGGATATTTTCCTAGTAATTTGTACATCAGGCGTAGTATTCTTTTTTTGCACTAGACAGTATTTCTTATGAAGTAATGGCAAAAATTACAAAAAAAAAATATGTTTGATTAGCGATCTTCGCCAAAGTTTTAGTCATTTTTGAACTTTAATTATCAACAAAGATCTGCTACGGCATCAACTATGATATGAACTTAAATTTCAGTACAGTCGCGCCGTAAATTATTTTTAAATTAGCTTCAAATGATTTATTCGGGGATTATTCATAAAATCACTAAAAATCGAACTAACTCAAAAACTACTGAACTTCGGTAGAACATTTGGTGGCTTAATTTGTTGCATTTTAACCCTACTATGACGTCTTGCAAGGAATACGTCGAGTTACCAGTAACCCTGTATACAGGCAGTGCTGCCACGCTTAAGTGGTACGATTCAATTTAGCGCGCTGGCAACACCATGCCGCGGTGTTGCCAGCTTTTAATGGTGATGGGACGAGAAAATCGTCGCTCAATGTAAATAAATGGAAATTAGTAAAAAAACAGCAATAGGCGTTGCGGAACTAATTATTTCTTTTCAGCATTTTTTTTATTTGTTTGTCTATCTGTCTGATGGTCCATTCAGGAGTTTATATCGTAAACTGCATGACCAATAGTTATTGGAACTATGTCGCTCTTTTTTGCTGACGATATTTTCTTAGAAATGTAAATTTTAAAGATTTTACTAAAAAAAACAATTAATTTAATTGTTATCATAGACTAGACAGTGAATTAATAGTTAATTTAAATAGTAAATGAGAAATGTAAATGATAAGCAGATGATTTGAAGTTAAAATTAAATTGAACCAATTTTAAGTGTAACGGTGTCAAAGTCGGTAATCACCATTCCGGGTTATTTTGACCATACACTGTTCCCCAGCTTGGGGTAACACCTTTCTATAAGCAATCGGTGAATGCAAGCCCAATAGTATATATAAAGCATATATCGTCAATCACCACTCTGGGCAAGTAATCCCCACAATACTGTCAGTAAGATAATGTCTATTCTCAACGTGCTTGGCTATTGAATATCGGTGTTAACCAAATACATAAGTGGTTATCAAGAATCACCACTACGGGTTAGAAGTAGTGCCCCGCAAGCTCCGTCACTATACTTTGGCATATGATAAACTAGCTTTTGGCCCGCGACGTCGTCTGCATAACAAAAACGAAAGCTTCTAGCTCCATTTTCGCCACTTACGCAATGATTTCTGGTATAAAAACTATCTTATATCATTGCCACGATCTCCATACCAATTTCATCAATATCGGTTTAACAGTTTACGCATTTATAATTTTCTATGGATATTTGGGGATCATAATTATATTCTGAGATATTAAATCACCACATCGGGCACACATTATGACCAATTAGGCTAGTGTATCGCCAAGAGAGCTGTAACTTAATTCAATCACCACTCTGGCTAGTAGATAAGTTATCGCAAATCTTACCTTTCTAACAGAGAGTATATTGTAATAAAAATGTTAAAACAAAAATATCAGTTTGTTGAACCTCGCACCTTTTACAAAATAATCACCGTTGTGGGTAATTCGAGTGGTGAATAGTTAATGTTGTTAATTGTCTGATAATAACCACTTACCCCCTATTTTCCCCCGTTAGGGGTCGAATTCCTAAAATTCCTTTCTTTCACTTTTCGATGTTACGTGCTTATTTATCACATGCTCAAACGGTAAAAGAAAACATCGTTAGGAAAACTGCATGTTGAGAGATTTTCTCGATAGTGTGCGAAGTCTGCCAACCCGCAGTAGGCTAGCGTGGTGGATTATAGCCTAATCACTCTCAAATGAGGGGAGACCCGTGCCCAGCTGTGGGACATTAAATGACTTGATAATGATGATGAGTCTCTAAATATATGGTGTTTAAGGATATTTTAACAAGTCCAATGTCTTAATTAATAGTTGGTGCCGGTTACCGACGACCTCTGATAAAATAAATTCAGAGAATCATGGTCTCTTTTAAAGTCCAAATATAATAGTCACCGATATGCGAGTGTGTTATGTGACAAATATAACAATAGTAGTTATTGCCTGTGACTTCATCTGCGTATTTATGCCTAATCTTATTAGTGTTATTATAGTCCTTTTTAGCCGACTTCAAAAAGGAGGAGGTTATCAATTAAGAATATATATTTTTTGTTATTTTTTTTTATGTTTGTTACCTAATAACTTTTTTTAAGGAATTATTGATTCCTCATTCAAACTTCCGTCCCCTTTTCGCATCTTAAGGGATGATTTTCTAGATAAAAACTATCTCAGACCCTTTTTCAAGGTTCAAACTATCCACATATCAGATTTCATCTAAAACAGTTTAGCTGTTTAAGTGTGAAGAGGTAACAAACGGTCGGAAACTTTCGCATTTAAAATATTAGTTTGGATATAGATAAATATGATATATAAATATGATGAGCTGTGGTAGCCTAGTGGTGTGACCAGTGGACTGAGATGTCAGAGGTGTCGAGTTCAAACCCAAGGCACGCACCACTGACTTTTCGGAAGTTATGTGCGTATTTATCACATGCTCAAACGGTGAAGGAAAACATCGTGAGGAAACCTACATGCTTGAGAGATTTGCCTCGATTGCGTGTGAAGTCTGCCAACCCGCAGTAGTCTAGCGTGGTGGACTATAGCCTAATCCCTCTCAGATGAGAGGAGAACCGTGCCCAGCAGTGGGACAGTAATGGGTTGATGATGATGAAATATGATAATTAAACACGTTACACTTAAGGTTGGTTCTTTTTGATATTTATATTATAAAACAATATAGACAAATTCTGATAATATAATGGTTTTGGTAAACTGAAGATGATTTTAAATTATCATTTGTACTGACATACATCAGTATAAATAAACTGTTAATTATATAAGATTTAAATACTGCTGAGCTATAAGTAGCTTTAAAAGCTGCAATACTTCGGGTTCGAATCCCTGTTTAAGCATTATTTGGTTTATATGTTTTGGTCTCAAACGGTGTTTTAAGTGTAGAAATTGACAAAGATTGACCCTATAAATATTTTTGGGTTTTTCTTTTTAGATGTTTAACTTGAATTATACTTAATTTGATTTCAAGTCAAATAGGTCCAATGTCTTTGAAAATATAGTATTCTTAATACCAAACGGTATTTAGATTTTTTTTACAGTGGTGGTTCTGGGTTCGATTCTCAGACTGGCGAATTATATTGATTGTTAAGTTTGACAATGAGTTATGAGATATATCCAGATAGATTTGTTTTTTTTATACTATAAAGTAGTTATAGAGGTGAAAAAAATATTAGTGGAAACAAAAACAAGAAAATAATATTCTTTTTTGAAATTTGTCTCACCATTTTCCTCTCCAGCTGCGCCTTGATGGGTCGCGGGTTCGATTCCCGCACTTGTCAAATATTTGGATTATTTCCATATTTTGAATATTGAATAGAAGTGTGTTGTGAAGTGTTCGCTGACTCGGTAGACGGGTCGTAGGTTCAATCCTCATCTCGTTACTAATATTTTGAATTGGAAATTTGAAGCAGTTTAAATTTATAAGGATAGATAAAGGGCTGAGTTCGATTCCTGGCTCAAGCACAACTGTCTGGAATTATTTTTGGAGGTTCACATGTAATTTTTTTTATATGTGATATTGGGATTCCGGGTTCGATTCCCAGAGAGAATATTTTGTGTGATGAAACAGTAATGTATATTAATTGAGTTTATCATTAATTAATAACAATACAACAGTGAGGTCGTGGGTTCGATTCCCTTATCGGCACAGGGGTTTCGTTAATATAGCATCCGTACACATCAAATAGTTTATAAATTGTGGTACTGTGATTTGAATTTTGTTTTAAAATGTATCAAAACCTGAATTATTTATGCGTTAATAAGCCAAGCTCATAGATCAGCCACCTTTAATATATTGATATCTAAGCCCGGAGTAGTAGGTTCGAGTCCTGTTCCGTACAAAAAAATGTGCTTATGGTTCTGGGTTTCTGATAAAAAAATAAACAAATAAAAACCAATGGTATTTAATTATAAAGTTTTAAAGTTGGTTAAAAAAGACAATGAAGTAAATATCACGAAACTTCTTCTGCGTCACATAATAACGACAGAGAAAGGGTTACCGGGGAAAGTCGCTGGGTTCGAATCCCAGTAGGGGCAAATATCGTACATTTGTACCTGAGAATTTTTCTTTCTTCTAAGAATTTATCCGAGTCATAGATGTATTATGTCTAATAAGTATGTACATATTTACAAAAAAATATATATAATATGTAGTATATCAACCAACTAGTATCCGTAACACAAGCCCCGTTGTTTAACTCTGAACTAGATGGCGCTGTGTAATAATGTCGGGATAAATCATTGTTTTGAAAAAAATAATATCTTAAGCAAAATATAACTTCAGGTTTTGATACAATTTACACAAGGGTCACAATTTAAATACTATAAGTAAATAAATAAATAATAACACTTTAAGTGAAACAGTCACAACTCAAAATTTAACCAAAAACACAATTCTAAGTCTTCCGTTTACCAAAACACGGTGCACTAATAAAATAAATTCTCTTTCAGTACTTAATACATTTTTCACTCCACAGGTTCTAATGAAAATTTTTGCCTTTTCAGCTGCTAATGATTGTAATTTCTTTCAGCTTTTGTCTTTATCAACGATGTTGCTCTTTGCGTTGTGGACTGTGAGGCGGTTGGTGTTTAGGAGGTTCTGCTCAGCGATTTAATTATTTAATTACACGGCTGTTTAATTACATACATACATACACTCACGCATATTTCCCATGGGGGTAGGCAGAAACTACAGAATGCCACGCGCTACGGTCCCTGCATACCACTTTTGCCCCGTCCACATTCATACATCTCGTCATGCACGCGCGCCGGTTACGAGTACTGCGTACCTATCCTGTTTAATTAATACAACTGTATCTATATATATATAAAACGAGAAGCTGACTGACTGACATATCAACGCAGGGCCCTAAACTATAAGGGTTAGAAACAATTTAGTGTTCTATTTTTTTTTTTATGGTGATTAGGGGGCAAACTAGGAAGCGGCTCACCTGGTGGTAAGTGATGACCGCCGCCCATGGACATTTGCAACACCTGAGGCTTGCAAATGCATTTCAAAACCCCTTAGAAACCGTTCAGGTTTCTTAAAATAGGAAGTTATTGAACTGACAGCAAACGGAACTCCCATGCTGTCAGAATAGTCACCCCCCAATGAGCTCTGGTAACCTTACTCACTCGCAGAAACAACTATTGTTGTTTCACTGCGGTGTTCTGTAAGGCGGAGGTACTTCCCCAGTCTGACAGCTCAATTTGTGCGAGAAACCTCGCTATGCCCTACATCCTACGTATATATTTATATAAATATATATATATAAATATTCAGTTGGTTTGTGCAAAGTTCAAAAAATCAGAAAAATCCTTGCACCGATTGACCTCCAATTTTGATGCGATATACAACCCTGCTTCAATGATCATTTTACATTTGCCCTGACTTTGTCCGCGTAAAATTACGATTTTTATCCGCATACAAACTCCCACCCCCGTTTTCTCCCTTTTAGAGGATGATTTCCGGGATGAAAACTATCCTATATCCTCCCCCGGGACTCGAACTATCTCTATACCAAATTTTATCTAAATCGGTTCAGTGGTTATAGCGTGAAGAGGTAACAGGCCGGCAGACAGAGAGACAGAAAGACAAACAGACACACTTTTGCACTTCTAATATTAGTTTGGCTTTTTCGCGTCAATACAACCACGATCTGTCACAACAAAGCGTAAACAGAGTACAAATAGAATATTTTACTAGTTCCAGATTATAAAAACCCACCATACAGCCAATTAAAATCTTATTTGTACAAACAAACCTCCTAAACAGCAATGGCCGTTGAGTCCACTTTTAACTATAAACAACCATTACGCAAAATAACGATCAACTCTTACTTTATAGGTGAAAACTGACTTCATAGCGCTCCTTAAAGAAAAGGGGGTGGACAGACACGCCCGGTGGATGGACGCCAAGAAGAAGATAGACGCAGATCCCAGATATAAAGCAGTTGAAAGCAGTAATGTTAGAGAAGACTACTACAAGGAGTATTGTAAGATGGTCAAAGAAGAGAGGAAGAAGGAGAAAGACGGGAAAGAGAAGAGTGAGTCGTTTGTTTTTAAATACATATATTCATCATCAACCCATTATTGTCCCACTGCTGGGCATGGGTCTCATGAGAAGGATTAGGCTATATACCACGACTTCACATGCTATCGAGAATGTCTCTCAAGCATGCAGGTTTCCTCACGATGTTTTTCTTCACCGTTTGAGCATGTGATAAATTCGTATGTCACAGCCACTTTTTTCCGAAAATATAAGAACTATACTGCTGAAACTTGGTAAGTAGATGTATTCTGTGTACCGCATTAAGATCGTGACACAAAAATAGAAAAAAGAACAATAAATTTTGGGGGTTCCCCATATTCAGAACTGAAGCTCAATTTTTTTTTTCATCAAACCCATACGTGTGGGATATCTACGGATAGGTCTTCAAAATTGATATTGAGGTTTTTAATATAATTTTTTTCTAAACTGAATAGTTTGCGCGAGAGACACTTCCAAAGTGGTAAAATGTGTGAAGCCCTTGTGCGCGATTCCGACTCGCAATTGGCTGGTTTTTTTAGGTATAATTTCTGGGACAAAAGTCTATGTCAACAGACAGACATACTGACATACTTTAACATTTATACGATTAGTATGGATTAAATGGCGCCTTATTTGAAAAAAATACTGAAAACTGCAAATCATGGATTTCAATTATTTTTAGCATAAATCTGACATTCTATGTAACATGATTACAGAGCGAGAACGCAGCAGCGGCAAGAAAGAGAAGCGAGAGAAGGAGCGAGACAAGGACAAGGAGAAGGAGAAAGAAAAGGACGGCAAGAAGGAGAAGAAGAAAGAGAAAGACGTAAGTACATGTTGATGTTTGATAGTGCACAATATTCTGTCAATTACAGTTGTGACACGACAGGGTGTCTCGTAAGAGGTAGGTACAGTCAAGATTATCTAATATATAAAATTCTCGTGTCACAGTTTTCGTTGCCATACTCCTCCGAAACGGCTTGACCGATTCTCATGAAATTTTGTGAGCATATTGAGTAGGTCTGAGAATCGGCCAACATCTATTTTTCATACCCCTTGGTGATAAGGGTTGTCCACCAACCCCTATAATGTGGCTAAACAACGTTTGCTGGGTCAGCTAGTAATAAATAAATATTTCTGGACATTATTACACAGCGCCATCTAGTTCCGTGGTAAGCAACGAGGCTTGTGTTACGGACACTAGATGGTTGATATACTACATATATATTACTTTTTTATGTAAATACATACATATTATACATAGATACATCCATGACTTGAATACGAATGTTGATGCTCATCACACAAACATTTGTCCCTACCGGGATTCGAACCCGAGAACATAGCACAGCAGGCAGCGTTAGCTACCGCTGAGCTAAACGGGTCGTCAAATAATGCAGGGGACTTAAAAAAAGGTCATCCCTTAAATTCATTATTTAACAAGTTTCAACTTAAAAAGTTAGGTAAATTTTTTTTAAGCCCAAAAGGTCATGACAAATTGATCGTGGCATCAATTGCCCTTTAGCGATCGAATTTATTATTTTTTAAAATATCTTAGTGTATGTTTTTGTCATAAACTGTATCTATGACATAATTGAGCTGTGGTAGCCTAGTGGTGTGACCAGTGGACTGACATGTCAAAGGTCTCAAGTTCGAACCCGGGCACGCATCGCTGACTTTTCGGAAGTTATGTGCGTATTTATCACATGCTCAAACGGTGAAGGAAAACATCGTGAGGAAACCTGCATGCTTGAGAGATTTATCTCGATGGCGTGTGAAGTCTGCCAACCCGCAGTAGGCTAGCGTGGTGGACTATAGCCTTATCCCTCTCAAATGAGAGGAGACCCGTGCCCAGCAGTGGGACGTGAATGGGTTGATGATGATAATGACATATTTAATATTGTGCACTATCAATACTAAAACTTATTTATTATTTTCAAATATCTAATGTATTTCTGTCTTCACATAACCTATCGATATTGTAGTTAAGAGCCATCAACGATTCGCCAGCCAGCATTTATTTATCTTATTTTAATGCTCCCTATAATATCACACGGGATTTTGGTATTTAAACCCTCTCCTTCTATGTCCTCAGTGTGACGTCACACATTTTGTTTTTTTTTTTGCAATTTTTTGAAGTGCTAACTTCTTTAGGCGTGTTATAATAATACCTATTACAGGCGCGAATCATATTTTGTTCAATGTACAGCCTGACAATGAGCAAATTGCAAAAAAACGTACGAAAATTTGAATTTCGCGGGCTAGCGTGGAGCTTCCACCTTAATATTTGTACTCGTGACGTCACAAAGCTTCTAACCCCCCTAGCTTTCCTTCCCGTTTTACGTGTGAAGAGTTCATATGAATATTTATACGTTTATAGTCAATTGACTGTGTGCTACGCGAATTTTGAAACGTTTTCACAGTGATACTGCGTCGGACATTTTGAATTTTATACATTTTTTAATGCTTTTTATTTTATAAATATGTGCATGATTCTTGGAGTTTAATCTTAAGCTAGATATATATTTTTTGGAATTTATAAAAGTATATTTTTCCTTTTGGAAACTAAACTTTATGTGACTTGTTGATATTTCATATTATGGTAGGTATTATTTAACGCAATTACAACTTACCTTATCAAAATTGGTAGAAACTTCGAGAAGGTAAATAACATTAAGCAGATAATATATATCTTTGAAATTCCGGAAAAATCATTGATTTAAGAATAACGAGCTATTTATTAAACTTATAACACAAGATACGCATTGTTTGCGAGTTTGTGCCGTTTCTTATTCCCGACAAAAACATTAGGAAGTGGTAACGGGTGGGGGTTTTTAGGGGCTGTTTTTGTTCCGTACCATGACGCCTTTCGTCCCCAATAGTTTAAGCAGATGTGTACTAATGTACACCCGCATTTCGTCGATAAGTTCATGGTCCCATGTAATAGGGAGTCTACAGATGAATAGTCATGATTTTTGTTGGGGTAATTCAGAGTTAGACAATGTTTATTTCACGTTATTTACTTGCTTTAAGGTGGAAGCTCCACGCTAGCCCGCGAAATTCAAATTTTCGTACGATTTTTGCAATTTGCCGGTATTTGTCAGGCTGTAAATTAAACAAAATATGATTCGCGCCTGTAATAGGTATTTAGTTACAGAATTATAATCATTTAAATCAATAAAACAGCCCTCAAAGTGCATATAACTGTATTGATTGTCTATTTCATGAAAAAGTCATTCAATCCAATTGTATGCAATGTGAGGGTTGTATTGATGATATACAAAAAACGTACGAAAATTTGAATTTCGCAGGCTAGCGTGGAGCTTCCACCTTAAGTAAACGTAAATATACTTCACGTAATTATAGAATTTTGAATAAAAACCAGGCGTTGTTTTATTAACCTTATCCTGTACAATATAAGGAACATATTGTATTGCGTCGTCTTCAAACACATGGGTACGTACATAGATTATACTTTTAATCATACAGTCTGTAAGGATTTTTTGAAATATTATGATAATATTTCATGTTTTCATTACCAATTTTCGTTCGAAATTTTCCGTTCAGATTTAATTTTTAAAAGATCATATGTATTATTCATTTTATACACAATATTTGTCATTCTTATTAAAAGAGTAGATTTCCGACGGTCACATTCAACAAATTTTATGGTGTATCAATAGTACGGGAGGTAGCGTTGCAAATTCAAAAGTCATAGTTACCTGGCTGATATTGATGTCAATAGTAAATGTTATATCATCTCATAACCTGTGGAATTAAAAGTAGAGCTATGGTAGCTAGTGGTGTGACCAGTGGACTGAGATGACAAAGGTCTCGAGTTCACACGCACCACTGACTGTTCGCACGTTATGTGCGTGTATACACATGCTCAAACGGTGAAGGAAAACATCGTGAGGAAACCTGCATGCTTGAGAGATTTGTCTCGATGGCGTGTGAAGTGTACCAACCCGCAGTAGGCTAGCGTGGTGGAATATAGCCTAATCCCTCTCAAATGAGAGGAGACCAGTGCCCAGCAGTGGGACAATAATGGTTTGATGATGAATAAAATGCAACGTTACCTCCCGTACTATAAACATAATAATGAATATGACTTTTAGACCTTACATGTTGGTCGATAAGATTGAAATTTGATTAACCACGTTCCTCACACGGTTGATTGGGTGGGAGTTTTTTTTTTACATACATATACATTTTATACATTGAGGTGAATGTTGCGTGTTTTTCGCAGTGATTTTTTTTACTGTTGTTGTCGCAAATGCGATAAACGCGAACAGTCTACGCAACACGGCTGAAACGGACGGAAATAGTTGTTTTTTTTAGACATTGCCGATTGTCATAATCTGCGGGTGGCGATTATTAGCTCCCGTTAATAAACAAAAAAAAATAAGTGCAGTGGTTAATGCAGATAAGTGTTGGTTGCAGAATTGCTTAGTTAATGAGATTGGCGCGGACATACGGAGCGACGAGTGGTGATTGCGGCGATTTCTACATCGGACCGGCTAAAAGTGCATTGTAGTGAATAAGGGGAGGTTATAGTCGAATTTAAATTTTGCGATTTTTTTGTCGTGCGATTTTTAGTCTTGCGATTTTTTTGTCGCACTACTTTTCTGTTTTCATACTTATTACTACAATGCATTCGTAGCTTCAAGGGCGTATTTACAGATTAATATTATTCGGGTCACATTTTTAATATCTATCAAATCCGACGCACACGATCATACTCTGCAGTGACTTAGACCTACATGTCTTTGCCGATGCGAAGTGCATTCCGTGTGCCCGGGCCTTTATATTCTATTTTTACAAATATTACTTATATTATATGGATGATTGTATTTTAAAAAGTTACTTTATTATTCTCAAATCTCTTCTTTTCATTTCATAAAATGATGATGATGTTTGCAACACCAAAAGTTTCGTTCTTGCGTTGCCTACCTTGTTGAAACCGTCTAGGTTTTAAAAAAATAATTTAAGGGATTTACTAAACTGACAGCAAACAGAATTCCCATGCTGTCAGAATAGTCACTCCCCCAACGAGCTCTGGTAACTTTACTCACTCGCAGAAACAACTATTGTTGTTACACTGCGGTGTTCTGTAAGGCGGAAGTACTTCCCCAGTCAGGCAGCTCAATTTGACCCAGAAATCTCGCTATACTACTTCTGGAAAATTAAATCGGCCTCCTAACGTTCCTTAATGGATTTGCTGATGCACCCAATATCGTCGTAGTAGCCTGGAGTGTTCCATCCATTCCATTCCATTCCAACTATACTCTATTCTTGATAAGGAAGGAGTGGAGGACTGGTGTCTTTATCTACTCCTCCTATTTAGTTTCTAACCACGGACTTTTCACAAGTTATGTGCGTATTTATCACATGCTCAAACGGTGAAGGAAAACATTGTAAAGAAACCTGCATGCTTGAGAGATTTTATCGATGGCGTGTGAAGTCTGCCAACCCGCAGTAGGCTAGCGTGGTTGACTATAGCCTGATCCCTCGTAAATGAGAGGAGACCCGTGCCCAGTAGTGGGATAACAACTTAAAATCCTTTAAATGGCCATATTTTCAAGTATTTCCCGCCATGAATATAAAAAAGGCACGCCAAATACCGTCCTGGGCATTCAGATTTACGTTGTGGTGCAAAGTAGCGACAGAAAAAAAAATCAATTATATTATGATATCAATTTTACTTGCTTCGCCCTGTATACATAGATTCTGTTCAGGCATTTCAACTTACTCTTAATTTAAGCATAATACGTTAAAATACAATCATCCACAAACAATTATTGCAGAGATAAAAAACTCCAAAAAAATATATTTTATAAATGTGACCTCACACGCTCTCTAGTAATCGGTTATAAAACGCCCGCAGTTTATGACACACGGCCTTAGGGAAACGTGTTCTGCAGCTCTGCTACGCGACATCAAACGTTGGCATAACACTCGAAATCTCGTTACAAAATACCTTAATCGTTGACTGCAGAGACTGAAAATAAAACTCAGCATTTAGGTAAAATTTCTTCGCAGTTGGATTTTGCGATACACGCTTTTTATGTTTTTATTGACTAATGCAGAGCTGAGAGAACGGTCTTACTAATTATTTATACATCGGATAATGTTTTCATGTTAATTTAATTTAAAATAAGTTATTACTTTTGCTTTACGACAAATTTATTGTAATTCTAAGGCCGTGTCAGTCTAACTTGATGTCCGATGCAGAATCGCTTGCAAATTTTATGTTGTTCTGATGAGTTATATCCACATATGTTTTGCTATATTTTTGGTCATTTTACTTTATAAGAACAATATTGTTTTGTCTTCCCAAAATACCAAATTTTGAATACCCAACAGACGTTGTTCCAACATCTAATTTATCTAGATGAAGTCAATATATAGTTATTTAACATGTTACACCAGTATCGCAGATACTAATTCATCCAATAAAAAATATCTTTGATATTTATTGTAGGGGTTTATCATTTCAAATTGCAAGGATTGAAAACATTGTGGATATAACCGTTTCGTCATTGAACACCACCCTCACTCGCTCCGTTTGCTCCCCAGAAACAGGGCGACGGCGAAGATGAGAGGAAACAGCCGACACCGCCCCCAGACCAGTGGGCCGAGATCCTCGGCATCCCCGGCGAGGACGACCCCAAAAAACCGGCCAAAACGCGCAAGAACCAACAGGCCACCCCCAAAGAGAAGCCCAAATCCACCACGTCCACGTCAGAGGACGACCAACCTTCACCAAAACAATTGCGGTCTTCCAAAAAGGAAACGCCGACACCGGAAAAGAACGACAAGTCCCCCATCAAACCGCCACCCAAAAAGCGGAAACCCGAAGAGTTTGCAGTCGAGGTGGAACCGGCGATTGTGCCCAAGAAAGTGGAGAAGAAGAAGGTCGATAAGGCTGAGAAGACAGAGAAGCGGAAACGGAAGAAGTCAGAGAAAGAATAGTGTTTGATGTATGTTTTTTTCGGGCGATGATCCTCGCTGCGCACTTAGTGCGTTACACGGTCTGGTTCATGCCGCCAATGATGTGTGGGTAGATTTGTATTACGTGCGTTTGTTTTTTAAGTCTGTCCTTTTGTACTGAGACCTACATGGAAATAGATGCTGCATTATACCGCGGTTTCACCTGTCATATAGGTCGGTTCCTAAAGATTTTAGCTTGCAGTCATACATACCATCACGCCTGTCGACCCCGAAAGGTTAGGCAGAAGTGTACCAATGTACACCCCCGTTTCGCCGGTATGTTTTGGGGCGAGCCTATTGCCATTAACTGGACGCGAATCCAAACTCCGAGCTGCTACTGAGAATTTCACAGAGAAACCCAATAATACTTAAGAAATATGACGCACAAACAGGGAAATACGGCAAGTACGAGTTTTAAAGTTTGTCATGAAAATAGCAGACAGGGCAACAAAATGGGCTTATAGTAATATATCTTATTATATTGTAGTATCTTCTCAATAGATGGCGCTGTTGTCTATCGCCAAATCTGTCTTTGGTAGTATAATAACATTCAATTCCACTCATAAATGTCTCATATTTATGTATATTACGCAAAAACAGTGCTTTTAACACTTAGTCTTATGACTGTATTTGACTGAATAAATCCATCAGGCCCTTAACCGTTTGACCGCCACGTCAATAAAGAAAAAAAATGTTCCCTGCGCCACGCTACAGTAAAATAGTTATATTTTTGTCGATGTTTGCCGACGAAAGCGTCGTGAGCACGTTCTGATTTGTCGAGTATAGCAGACCTTGGCGGTCAGAGTCAAAATAAAGTTCTGCAATATTTAGATAAAATTCAGCAATATACAGGTGTGTCTTTAGGTACTGTTCGTAAAGTTATTTGGGGTCACGACACACAGTTGTGTGGCACGCGTCTGCTTGTGCCTATTTTCGACACATATACGTGTTGTACGCACATTACCATTCATAATGCGCGAATCAAAAAATTAGTTATATTCGTAAAGAAGGACTATGTGTTTTGTGGTCATAAGTGTTCAGAATAATAATTATTATAAACACTATGGCAGGGGTGGGCAAGATGGATGATAGTTCGAGAAAGGGCTTGGACTTGAATGAGCTTGGCTTAAATCTAGGTGATCAAAGGCAATAGGCATTTTTGTGTAAAAGGCACTATTGTAGGAGGTAGGGCATAGCGAGATTTCTCGCTCAAATTGAGCTGCCCGACTGGGGAAGTACCTCAGCCTTACAGAACACCGCAGTGAATCAACAAGAGTTGTCTTTCTGCGAGTGAGTAAGGTTACCAGAGCTCATTGGGGGAGTGACTATTCTAACAGCATGGGAATTCCGTTTGCTGTCAGTTCAGTAACTCCCTATTTTAAGAAACCTGAACGGTTTCTAAGGGTTTTGGCAACGCATTTGCAAGCCTCTGGTGTTGCAAATGTCTATGGGCGGCGGTCATCACTTACCATCAGGTGAGCCGCCTGCTCGTTTGCCCCCTTATCACCATAAAAAAAAACTAGGACTAAAAAAAGGTCATCCTTATTTCCCTGTAGTTAGGGTTCTAGCTACGCCCTTGCAAAAATTAAAAGGGCACTCAGGGGTACATTTATCGATAGAGAGAGAGCCACATGTGGCTTGCGACCCGCACGTTGACCACCCCTGCTCTGGTATTGGTGTATAATTTCTTTGTACAGATAGCAATAGAATAATTATTAAGGACAGACTAAATATATTTATATATATAATTTAAAATGAACTACCCACATATCATACAATAGACTTTCAGTGTTATAACAATAGCAATTATATCGATTTAAGTATTTTTGTGTGTTTGTACATATAGCAGACTGACCGATTTTAATATGAATTTTTCAGTTGAAAATTACAAGACTTTGTGTGGTTGACGAATTTTGAACTGTATGAATATAGGAATAAGATCAATATTGTTTCGTCTCGGTTTTCCACTGACATCAGCATTATCATCCCATCAACCGATAGACGTCCGCTGCTGGACATTGGCCTCCCCCAAGGATCACCACTGATATGCGCCTTATAAATTCCTCACGTCATTTTCTCTCAATATATTGTGCTTACAAAACAACGTACCAACACGCATGTCGTCCCCGAATGGTTAGGCAGAGGTGTACTAATGTACACCCACGTTTCGTAGGTATGTTTTAAGTCTCATGTCATAGGGGGCGAGCCTATTGCCATCAACCGAGCACGAATCCAAACTCCGAGCTGCTACTGAGAATTTATAGTAAAACCGAATAAAACTGCTTGAGTTTACAATACTAACTAAAAAAACATACAACTTATAAATTCAAATTATCAGTCAGTCTGTTCCGTATAATATTGTTTCGATTATAAAACATTTCGGGCGGTGTAAATATGGAAAATTGTTAACTTAATTTAGCTATAATAATATAAGATTAATATCGACCTAAAACGTAATTTACTTAGAAAGTAATTGTCGTGTGTATTGACGATGTAAAGCATACATGTCGTTGATATCTGTACACTGTATACAGTACAATAGTCAATACTGTGATTTTGACTCATTTGTAGCGGTTTTAATATACTTTTTTGTATCGATATGTCAGCATTAAAATAACGGCCAAACTACGTTCGGATCAATAACGTTAAATTTATAAAATTCGACGTGTAATCACGTCATTTATAAATATGCATAACTATGCTTGACGTCTTATAACGCTAGGACGCCAAATGAAATTCTATTAGCTGATATTCTACGCTGCATCATTTTTTATTACCAAATTTCTATGCAAAACGTATCAATTTTTTTCTATCCCATTTTTAACCGACTCCAAAAAAGGAGGAGGTTCTCAATTCGACTGTTTTTTCTTGTTTGTTACCTCATAACTTTCGACTGGGTGAACCGATTTTGATGATTCTTTTTTTATTTGAAAGCTGGTGCTTCCCGTCTGGTCCCATTTTTGTTTGGTCCAGTTCTGACATTAGAAGTCGGTTTTTTTGGCGTTTTTTTCCTTGCGTGTATTACAAATGACATATGTATCGTGTCACAACAAACCAATTGAGTTGAAAACGGCGCTAAATCTAACGATTTAAACCGTCTAAGAAGCTTTGTATGCTTAAACTAGACTTCTGCTGTCCCATACAGCGCCAATAGCGTGATGGTTGTGTTATTTTATAAAATCGATACAAAGAATATATTTTAAATAATATATTACCCGGATTGTCACTAATGTTACGTCAGTATGCTGCGTAAATATTATAATAATATTGAAAATTATGCAGGCTTTTGATAAGTTATTGCAATTTTAGTAACATGTATGTTACCGGTTAAAGAGTAAATAAACTAAACTAATATAGTATCACTATGTCTTATTCTAATAAAGAAAAAACGGAAATACAGAGATTAAAATTATTATTATTACTATCGTGAATCGTTAGTAACTGAATTTGCCTTTGATATGCATGGCCAATTGTACCTAAGGCATGGAATTTTTGTGTATAATATGTACATAGTTACAAAAATATCTATGCTTTGCATTGACCATTACTCTGTAATACAAGCCTCATTGCTTAGATAATGGAACTAAATGGCGCTGTGTCATAATGTCCGAAAAAATATTTGATTCAATACGTCAGTATTCTACCTTTTTTTCATGTTTTTATTAGAAAGAGACACAATGATACTTAATTAGTTTGTCGAACAAGATTATGAACACCAATTATAGCGATTATATTGGTTGAATGTGTTTTTAACAGACATAACGTTCATATCCGTTCGTAAATAGTACACGTCGTAAAACGACAATAATTTATTATTGTTGAACGTCGAAAAAAGCGTTCGATATACGTATACACGTTTTGTTTTCGGTTCGTGTTAAGTCTTCTACACTTTATTGTACATAGTATGATCATTATGAATAACTTTAGAATCGCGAAAACTAAACGATTTTTCATGGTGTTTTTTTTTCGGTATTTTGTGGTTGGTACTATAAATACTACAGACTATTTAAAGCATCTGTGGTACAATAACAATAATAAATAATGTGGCAAAACCGACGAAGACCAAAAAAAAAAACTAATTTCACTCAATATTTTTATATGTCTTGCTCTCGGATTGGTTTATTTATTCCGTTCTGGGTTCTCCAGGCACACAACCGCCATCTTGCTTATATAATTTAAATCGGAAAGGATTTCTACAAAGTTTTTTTAATTTTTATGTACATTGATTCGTTAAGACATTTAACACGTTCACTACTGAATAACACACATGCTGTGTTTTCGCTCACGTAACGCGAATTCGCCGCTAATACGCCTGGCGTGTTTTCATATTTTGTCATACGAATGTGCGGTCGCACACGCCCGATTAAGGTCGGATTAAGGTGGTTGGATGCCTTAAGTCGCCCTAAAATCGAGGGCGGTAAGACCAAAAAAAGTAAATCCCACTCATATTACCAAAAATATAACAAGACAACCATTAAAAGTGGGATGTCCGTTCTTTTTTAGCTCCAACGACCTCGATCGTGCTTTGCTTAAGGTGGAAGCTCCACGCTAGCCCGCGAAATTCAAATTTTCGTAGGTTTTTTGCAATTTGCCGGTATTTGTCAGGCTGTACATTGCTTACGGTATTTCGCGGGATAGCGTGGTGCTTCCACCTTAAATAGTTTATAGGCTAGTCTAGGACTGCACTGTACGATAATTAAAGCGACGGTTACGGATTAATTAATATCGGAAACAGCGTTTATGTCACGACAAATAAATATATTTGTGTCGATAATGCATACTGTACATATTTTTAATAGTCTTAGGTTATTTTTTAAATGGTAACTTGACGTGAAGTGTCAAGCTCGTGTATTCTGTACCGTCGGCAGCGAAAATATGTTTAAAAAAAACTTAATGATTAAATTTAAATGGTTAGTATATTGATTGAAATATACGTGAACGCTGGCAATTTTTATAGAGAATGAAATTTTTGTGTATTATATTATAGTTAAAAGATGAAAATTGTATATTTGATTTAGATATATAATTGATTTTTAATAGATATTTTCGATGCTGACCGTACTTTTTAATGTATTAGATGTAATACACACTGAAACTACAAACAATAATTTGTATTATTCAATACACATTTCTGTAGTTTAGTCGTTGTCTTGGCTCTTGAATGGCCTTTGAATATTTGCGTATGTTATCTATCAGTGTATGACATAACACCCACTGTGGGTGTTACACATGTGTGTTTATAATTTTACGACATTTTAATATATCTTGTTATCGTATTTAAATGTTAGGTGTCTAATAAATATTATTATGATAAATAATAAAAATCGCTCAGTGTGTAATGCGGCTAAAGATACCATATACACGTCTTTTTTTTAATTACCAGTTTTAATGTATTTATGAGAAATATTCCAATTTCTCATAAATAAATAATAACGATTAATAAAAACACAATGTATTGTAAAAACAGTTCATGTGCCCCTGCTGTTCGAGTATAGCTGACCACTGATTACACCGGTTGGCTATACTCGACACCATCGTTATTTGCCGACCGTTACGCTTAAAGAGTTAAGTATATGAAGACTCGATTAGCGCAACGGTATTAAAGGCTGAATTCTGCAGGAATCGAATCTCGATCGAATCCCGGTAGAGGCAAATGTTTGTGTGATGACCATGGACATTTGTACCTGAGTCGTGGATGTTTCTGTATGTATTTACAAAAAGAAATTGCATTGTATTAACCATCTAGTATCCGTAACACAAGCCTCGTTGCTTAGCTCGCAACTAGATGGCGCTGTGTCATAACTTTTCCGCCAATCCTTAATGTTTCTCTCTGGTAATTAAAAAACAATCGTGTGTATATGTGTTTAAGCGTCAGATTTGTGTGTAAGGAACCTCAATAATATGTTATAGGTAAGCTACTAATAATCAAATATCCACTGTCTCGTTTGTTTACGATCTTTTGACTTTGACTTGACTGAAAATTATTTAAACCATTGCTTTGCAATTGTAAAAGATAAGTTTTATCCCGGAAATCACCCTTTTAAAGACCGAAAAGTAGGGTATATGTGTCTCCCTAGACTAAATACCTTGAAACGATAAAAGATCTTCATAAATTATAGCTAAGACTCATAAAAATCTCGATATCGATAGCTTTCAAACAAAAAAACTTCATCAAAATTTGCCCATTCATTTAGGAGTTCCTATGTCACAGACAGGCACAGACACTTCAAAAATATAAACCCCTCTTTTTGATGATTCACAGTTTATTTATATGTAGATGTAAATATTTGTCCCAGCCTATAAACCCTGCCGCCCACATCACCATCACCACATCAGCTTATTAAAAAAAAAACAATGTATTTTAAAACCTCCATATTATAACATATGATAAGGATTAGGGAGACTTGAATTTCATACAAAAGTAAATTTATTTAATTAATAAATGAAAATACTTAAACGTAAATTCATCCTATTTTGATATTAACAGATTTGGGACATTATCTTCAAAACATTAGCCAATTAACGCGTGTAAATACAGTTTTTTCCCATTTTGAAAAAAAAAATCTGTATTTACACGAATGCGTATAAATACAGTTTTTTTTTTTCAAAATGTTTGGTGTATCTTAAATACATTTGTTATAAAAATTGGCCTCGTACGAATTAGATCAATATAACTTAAGATTAAATAAAACACAATGTATTTAAAATATACATATTAATTACTCATTGACTATAATTCGGTCCCGCACAATCTCTTAAGATACATAAATTGACCTTTGATTACTTGCTTACACCAGATTATTTTTGACTAATGTAACTTCGACTAACTTTTTAATGTCTGCTTTAGCCGCACACAAAATATTTAACCTTTTGGACGTCACTGTCGTGTATAGCCGACAATCGAAAATGTGTCATCGTGCAATCATTTTCTCTTTTTAACTGCCTAAAAAACAGGAGGTTTTTTTTTTGTTTGTTATCATAACTTTCGACTGGGTGAACCGATTTATACTGATAAAAAAATAATTAATGATTCTTTTTTTATTTTGTAAGAAAAAATTTGGTCCAGTTCTGATATTTGAAGTCGGTTTTCGACAGAATTATGTCGGCTATACCCGACTATGGCGTTCATTAGGTTAGTAACGACTTCGACTCGACTTTACCGACTAACTACCCCGATCAGATAGAATTTCGTTTTCATAATTATAAGTACATTAGTATCATTATGATTTTATATGTAACCACTGTACATACATTTTATATATCCATTTATGATTGAAAGCTTAGAATTAATAAAAATTGTGAATAAATTGATGATTATTGTCAAATTGTTTATTTTATTGTGAGTCGTTTTTGCGTAGTCACATGACTTTTGCCAAGTGTACACGATAAGATGTATGAATGTGGCCGAAAGAAAAGTGGTATGCAGTGATCGTAGCGCGTGCCAGTGTAGGTAGTTTATGCCTACCCCCATGGGAAAAAGGCGTCGGCGTATGTGTGTATGAATTTCGTTTTACGATTTGACAACTGTCAGTGTCATTTATCGCTCAAAAGTGATTTGACTTATGTGAAATCGGCCCCTAGGCTTACCAACTTCCTGGAAATTCGTTGAAATTAATTGAAATTCAGCGTTAAATAAAACACTGGCTACATGCTGTGTAGGTTTTATTTGGTTCTTGTTGGTCGTTCATTACTCGTTAACATTTAAAGCCTACTTAGGTGCGATAATTTTCCTTTTAACTTTGTTAAATTCCTGCTGTGAATTATTCACATAACCAAAAACTTTTTTTTTTTTAATTTTATACGCAAATGACCGGAGCTGGAAAAACTAGATCGTACTTAGATCTCATTTGTGAGAGATTAGGTTATAATCCACCAAGAAAGACCAGTGCCGGTTAGCAGACTTCTCACGCCATCGAGAAAATCTCTCAGGTATACAGGTTTCCTCACCATTAGGTATCTTCTCCGTTCCGGTACGTACGCGTTTGAAATCTGTGGTGCGTGGCCTTGGGAGTCTACTGGGCACGTCATCAGATTATTAAGGTGGAAGCTCCACGCTAGCCCGCAAAATTAAAATTTTCGTACGTTTTTTGCAATTTGCTGGTCATTGTCAGAATGAACATTAAACAAAATATGATTCGCATTCAATCCAATTGTATGCACTGTGAGGGTTGTATTGATGATATTAATTATTATAATTCTGTACCTAAATACCTATTACAAATGCGAATCATATTTTGTTCAATGTACAGCCTGACAATGACCGGCAAATTGCAAAAAACGTACGAAAAATTGAATTTCTCGGGCTAGCGTGAAGCTTCCACCTTAAAGCAAACATTGTACTGATGTTACATACTAATGGTTTAGTAGTTGGGACATGTTGAGAGAAGGAATAATGGCGATTAACACAAGGAATTTATACGGCGGATGTCAGTGGAAACACCGAATAGAGATCGGCCCTCGTGCAGTATTTGGAGCATAAGGGACAACAATAGGTGCGACACGCCTAACGTCATTGTGGTGGCCTTTTATTACTTAAGGTGGAAGCTCCACGCTAGCCCGCGAAATTCAAATTTTAGTACGTTTTTTGCAATTTTCCGGTCATTGTCAGACTGAACATTAAGCAAAATATGATTCGCGCCTGTAATAGGTATTTAGTTACAGAATTATAATCATTTAAATCAATAAAACAGCCCTCAAAGTGCATATAACTGTATTGATTGTCTATTTCATGAAAAAGTCATTCAATCCAATTGTATGCACTGTGAGGGTTGTATTGATGATACTAAATTATTATAATTCTGTAACTAAATACCTACCTATTACAAGTGCGAATCATATTTTGTTCAATGAACAGCCTGACAATGTCCGGCAAATTGCAAAAAACGTACGAAAATTTGAATTTCGCGGGCTAGCGTGAAGCTTCCTCTTTAAACATTGTTTAGCTATTGACACGACAAGAAGAAGTGGAAATGCCGGCAGAGGTCGCTCTAGAAGGACATACACCGACATAATTGGCGAACTTTGACAAAAAGATCGTTTGCGTAGTACTCTTAAAAAGGCGCGCATGTATGACGAGATGTATGAATGTGGACGAAGCCAGTAGCGTAATGCGGGTATTCGCCGCCCGGGGCCGTCTGGAAATTTGCCGACCTCTTTTCTAGTAGTATAAAAACGACGTAGCACTTGATCTCGCCCCCTTTCATATGCCGCTCGGGGCCATTGCCCCCTTTGCGCCCCCCACCACGCTACGCTACTGGACGAAGCAAAAGTGGTATGCAGGGATTCTTGCGCGTGGCGATCTACAGTTTCTGCCTAACCCCATGATAAAGGCGTCATTTATGTCTTCATATTATTCAACCATGTTTACTCTTACATACGTACCGTGACGCCTGCCATCCCCCAACGGTTAGGTAGAAGTGTACTAATCTATACCCTTCGTACCCTAACAGGTAGATAATTTCCTGGTGTTTGGTATGTCTTCAGAAAACTCAGGGACTTCAACGCAAATGATTTGCTTTATTTAAACTTGATTGAATCACGTTTATTGCGAGAGTGAACGTCTTACATAGAAAACCATATTATAATTACGTTATACAAAAATAATCAAAATTAAAAAGTCATTGCACTGAAGTTAGTAATACGACGAACAACTTCACGCTGCTGCTTTGATCGCTGATTGGACGTTCGGATGACGTGTGGTTTTCTACTCGCCGATGGGGGGCGCTAATAGCGGCGTCAACACCCTCATTTACCGGTATTGTTTTAGGTACCTACCATGTAACGAATCCTAAGTAATCCGAACTCCGAGCTGCAACGGAAGAATAAGTGCAGTTCCATCTGAGTTACAAGTGTTTTAGAAACACAACCATTATTATGTTTAACCGGCACTGCTGGAATAAGAATATCACATGTAGTGTTGGATAGAGAGACAATATACTGAAGGGCGAAGGGTGAAGGGCGGGCGTTTTTGGGGGCTGTCTTTATTGTCGACGTTCAAAAAGAGCCATTTAAATTTGCCCTACTTTGAATAAATGATATTTTGACTTTGACTTTGACTTTATAATAAGAATAATTACAATTAATAATTTTTTATTAAATTTTTTATTAAGAAAGAAAAATTCAACCTCAGGCGGGACTCGAACCCTTTCTCCCTTTCTCTTTTCTTTTCATGTTTAATGTAAAAATATGGGTGAACAATTTGCACGACCGAAGGACACGGTGAGCTCGTTCTGTGTAAATCGGATTGTCAATAATAATTAAAAATGTAGGGTAGCTGTTAGTAATGACTTCAAGACGACCAACACCGACGACCTGTCTGCCCGTGACCATGGATGCTGTAAAGGATCCGAAACGACGGGTTAAAATAATATCAAATATACCGCGATAAAATCCGTAAAAAGTAGTTTTATTTAAATGGCTAATATTCGAGTAAGTGTACGAAATCAATATGGGTGAACATACCTGAAATAAAACGCATTTTAGTATTTTTTTTGTTATTGTTGAACTGAGGTTTTCTGCAAGGTGTACCGACGCGGTTTATGAAGCGTAGAACGCTTGAACGCTTACAAAAGCGTCAGCGTGGGTAAAATCCTTAACAAAAAGTTACAAAACACAACAAACTTATGAAAACACCGTAATGTTTTGAACTCAACGCATAAAATATTTAAATAATAAGTTATTTTCTTAGCAGTGTACTACATATTAAGTCAAAATAGCCCCACGATGGGGATGCAATTTTTTAATCTGTATCAATAAAACATAAGTCATGACTAATCAAAATCGTATATTATTTATTCGAGAGAAAGCTATATTTAGCCTAAAATTAAAGGCCCATTTCCAAATCCTCCAATACCTATATGTTACTATGAAAAAAATATATAATAAAAGCATGAACTATTACAATAGTTAAATATTTTGCATTTTTCTGTTTATTGTCGAGTATAGACGACACGTTTGCGCTTGTCGAGTATAGCCGACGTCAGCGTTCAAAATGTTAAACAAGCATACATTCCACCCAATCCCGTTGCTGATGATGAGTTTGGAATGAGTCACTAGCTTCACAGTCCACTCTGTTACTGCCAATCCAGGAGCCTGTACCTGAGGAGCCAGATGAAGTAGAACAAGAGGAACCCGATACCACCAGCGACGGGGAGTCCGCGGCGAGAGAGAAGGAGGCGCGTGCGCAGGCGTCCATCAAAGAGAGAGAGCGGGAGGTGCAGAGAGCGCTCGCCACCAGCTTGAGGGATCGCGACAAGGAGAGGGAGTACCACAAGAGAGATGAGGCTGTGCAGGTAAGACATCCATATTAATAGTACAGGATCCTTTTAAGAATTTTCTAGGAGGTAGGGCATAGCGAGTGTTCTCGCTCAAATTGAGCTGCCCGACTGGGGAAGTACCTCCGCCTTACAAAAGACTGCAGTGAATCAACAATAGTTGTCTTTCTGCAAGTGAGTAAGGTTACCAGAGCTCATTGGGGGAGTGACTATTCTGACAGCATGGGAATTCCGTTTGCTGTCAGTTCAATAACTCCCTATTTTAAGAAACCTAAACGGTTTCTAAGGGGTTTGGCAACGCATTTGCAAGCCTCTGGTGTTGCAAATGTCCATGGGTGGCGGGCATCACTCAACCTTGTGAGCCGCCTGCTCGTTTGCCCCCTTATCACCAGAAAAAAATGCCCTTCCCCGCGATACAAACTAACTCCGTACCAAATTTCATCTAAATCGAATCACACAGACAAACACTTTCGCATTGATAATATTGGTATAGAAACTTCCATTACAACCCAAAGATATTGTGATTACCCGTATTATGACGACCCGTTTAGCTTAGCGGTAGTTAACGCTGCCTGCTGTGCTATGGGTCCCGGGTTCGAATCCCGGCAGGGACAAATGTTTGTGTGATGAGCATCAACATTTGTTTCCAACATGTATTTATTTAGAAAAAAAAGTATATATGTAGTATATCAACCAACTAGTATCCGTAACACAAGCCTCGTTGTTTACCACGGAACTAGATGGCGCTGTGTAATGATGTCCGGAAATATTATTATATTATATTATTATTATTATTTTCCGCAGCATTTCAACGCGTTACTAGCAGATCTGGTGAGGAACCCTGATCTATCATGGAGAGAAGCCAAGAAGCAGCTGAAGAAGGACCACAGGTATACCCTCGCCGAACTGCTCACCAAGGATGATAAGGTGAGAGGAACCTTCCTCATTTTATTATTGTTTATTGCCTTGAACCCATGCGCACTCCCACCGTGGTGTCAGGTGGTATATTTGCCCCACCTGATTCTTGGACCCGAAGCTAATAAACATTTAAGCGAAGTTAAAATAATGGCATTTACATTTTTATCAAATTTATATCTTTAGAATTTCAGCTGATTCGTGACTACGTCCGCGTGCAATTTAAATAAATAAAAAAAATTTCGTACTAATTTTGAAATTCATCCCCGTTTTTAACCCATTTGGGGGTGAATTTTCACACCTTGTGCGACATTTGCCCCACCTGAATCTTTGAACCGAAGCTAAAAATATTTAAGCATAGTTAAAATAACGGCAGTTAGTATTTAATGAAGAATAAAACTTTGGTTAAGGTGGAAGCTCCACGCTAGCCCGCAAAATTCAAATTTTCGTACGTTTTTTGCAATTTGCCGGTCATTGTCATGCTGTACATTGAACAAAATATGATTCGCGCCTGTAATAGGTATTTAGTTACAGAATTATAATCATTTCAATCAATAAAACAGCCATCAAAGTGCATATAACTGTATTGATTGTCTATTTCATGAAAACAATCAACAATCTATTTTCGGATACAAGGGTGTGACATAGTTTGCTCTGGATCGCCGCAGTCACGTTCAGCAAAGTTAGCACCTCTGAATCCTCATATGCTCATATCGGCTTTGCTTCTGCCAGTCTGGGTTACACGGTCGGTTTAACGACTTCCAGACTGACCAGTGTAAGTCGAGTCCCGGTTACCCGGTTGATAACAACAGGCTCGTCATCTCGCGCTCTGTCCCCAGGAGCGGCTGTTCACGCAGCACACGAGCGCGCTGGCCAGCAAGCGGCGCGACAAGCTGCGCAGCGTGCTGAGCGAGCGCGGCATCTCCTGCACCGCGCACTGGCGGGACGTGCGCGCCGCGCTGCAGGCCGAGCCGGCCGCGCCCGTCTACAGCAGCGCCTCCCAGGTACTGTCCCACACCAGCAGCAGTGCAGTAGGCAGTAAAACAACGGATTTAATTCCTAAAAGTGAGGTAGCCAAGAGCATACCAGCAGTGCAGTAAGCAGTAAAACAACGGATTCAATTCCTAAAAGTAAGTAAGGAGAGCTGTGGTAGCCTAGCGGTGTGACCAGTGGACTGAGATGTCAGAGGTCTCGAGTTCGAACCCGAGGCACGCAGTACTGACTTTTAGGAAGTTATGTGCGTATTTATCACATGCTCAAACGGTGAACGTAAACATCGTGAGGAAACCTGCATGCTTGAGAGAATTCTCTACGGCATGTGAAGTCTGCCAACCTGCAGTAGGCTAGCGTGGTGGACTATAGCCTAATCCCTCTCAATTGAGAGGAGGCCCGTGCCCAGCAGTGGGACATTAATGGGTTGATGATGATGAATTCCTAAAAGTAGTTTTCCTGGAGAGGAGCCGGTAAGAAACCATAGATACATTTTATGGGGTGTGTCGCACCAAAAACATTGTCCCTCAGTTAAAATACAGCCTAAATCGATAGGTAGATCATATAATTATACAATATAAATGGCTTTCGTTAACAATGGAACCTCATTACAGATGGAACGGGAATTCCGCGACTACCAGCGGGACAAGCAGTCGGCCGCTAAGACGGCCATGAGGCAGCTGCTGCTGGAGACGCGCTCCATCACCCACAAGAGCCTCGCCGCCGTGAAGGAGAACGCCAACGCGCTGCAGCACGTGCTGGATGCCCTCAAACACGACGCCAGGTGAGGATCTGACTTCCTGTTTCTATACCACAAGTGGGCCTGCCTGCTGGTAACCAGTTACCTTACCCTGGATGCCCTCAAACACGAAGCCGAGAATGATGCAGCCGAAGATGAGCAGTCAGAATCTGACCTGACCTATTTTGACGACCCACTTAGTCCAGCGGTAGATAACACTGCCTTCTGTGCTATGGGTCGTTTGAATCCCGGTAGTGACAAATGTTTGTGTGATGAGCATAAATATGTATCTATGTATAATATGTATATATTTACAAAAAATAAGTATATTATATGTAGTATATCAACTTACTAATATCATAGAAGCCTCGTTGCTTAGCTCGGAACTAGATGGCGCTGTCATAATGTCCAGAAATATTTATATTTTATACGTCACAAGTCCTCTACCTACGTCACCAAGGATGAAAGCCTAATGGTTTGTTATGATATTCGCAGGTATACAGCATTGGATCACATCGCGGAGGAGCGGCAACAGATCCTGACGAGCTACCTCGAGGAGTTGGAGAAGAAGGGCCCCCCGCCCCCGCCCACCGCCACCGAGCCGTCGCGCAGAGCGAAGCAGTGACAGGTACTGGGCAGAACTGTCCTTACTGACACGTAGATTATTTTTGCAATTCCTATAAGGAGAGGAGAGGAGCGGAGATGTGTTTTAAATAACCAATCAGATTTTCTTATTTCCATGCCTCCTCTCCACAACGATAGGCCCGGTTTCCACCGAAACGGAGAGGAGAAAGAGGGACATGCGCAGATTTGTTTTCAATAACCAATCAGAAATCGTTGCGAAGAGGAGAAGAGACGTGGGGAGAATTGTTTTGAATAACCAATTAGATATAGTCCGGATTCCACCAAAGCGGAGAGTAGAGGAGATGGGCGGAGGTGTTTCGAATAACCAATCAGATTTCGTTATTTCCACGTCTCCTCTACGCAACGATATCTGATTGGTTACCAAAACCAACCACACATCTCTCCTCTCCTCTGCGCATTGGTGGAAACCGGGACTTATACTCGTAAAGTGTACCCCCAAGATGTACTGTATGATCTTTAATTATTTAATATTGTATTTCAATGTTCTAGAAACTTCCGGCCGGATTACAAGACACTCCAAGCGCCCAGCAATAAAATAAAACACCAATCCAAAAATGTATATTTTGAGTTAGTCAAAATGATTCCCTAGATATTGTAATTTTTAAATGAAATAAAAAATGAAGTTGACGCCAAGTATATTATTTTATTTTACTTCTTTTTTAAACCTTGTGTGTGTGTGTGTGTCTGTGGCATTGTACGTCCCGAACGTATGAACCGATTTTGATATTGTTTTCTTTGTCTGAAAGGTGAATTAGTCGGGAGTGTTGTAGTTATGTTTAATAGAAATCGGTCAAAGATGGCCGCCGTTGGTGGTTATTTATTAATATTTGGGTTACTGTGTCATCGATGATTTAAGAGAAATGGAATACGAATTCAGTGAAGATCAAACTTTTTATGGTATTTTGTCAATGTTTACACTGCATTGATGGCGTCATCGGTATTGAAGGCGTCTGTATAGATGGCATCAGGATTGTTGGCGTCGGTATTTTAGACATCAGTATAGATGGCGTCGGTATCGTTGGCGTCGGTATTGGGGACGTCGGTATATATGGCGCCGGTATAGATGGCCTCGGTATTGGGGGTGTCGGTATAGATGGCGTCGGTACTGTTGGCGTCGGTATTGTAGGCATTGGTATAGATAGCGTCGGTATTGGGGGCGTCTATATTGTAGGCGTCGGTATGGATGGCGTCGGTATCATTGGGGGATTCGCTATCGTCGGCGTCGGTATTGGGGGCGTCGGTATTGTTGGCGTCGGTATAGATGGCGTCAGTATTGATAGAGTCGGTATTGTTGCCGTCGGTATTGGTGGCGTCGGTATCGTTGGCATCCGTATTGGGGGCGTTGGTATTGTTGGCGTCGGTATAGATGGCGTCAGTATTGATAGAGTCGGTATTGTTGTCGTTGGTATTGGTGGCGTCGGTATAGATTTCATCGGTATAACTGGCGTCGGTATCGTTGGCGTCCGCATTGGATGCGTCGGTATTCGGGGCGTCGGTATTGGGGGATTCGGTATCGCCGGCGTCGGTATAGATGGCGTCGATATCGATAGAGTTGGTATTGTTGGCGTCGGTATCGATGGCATGGGTATTGTTGGCATCGGTATTGGGGGCGTCGGTATAGATGGCGTAGGTATTGTTGGCATTGGTATTGGTGGCGTCGGTATAGATGGCGTCGGTATTGATAGTCGTTATTGGAGGCGTCGGTATTGTTGTCGTCGGTATCGTTGTCGTCCGTATTGGATACGTCGGTATTCGGGGCGTTGGTATTGATGGCGTCGGTATTGGGGGCTTCGGTATTTATAGTGTCTGTATTGATTGCGTCAGTATAGATGGCGGCGGTATAAGGGGCTTCGGTATCGCCGGCGTCGCTATTCGGGGCATCGGTATTGATGGCGACGGTATCGTTGGCGTCGGTATCTATAGAGTCGGTATCGTTGGCGTCGGTATTGACTGCGTCGTTATTGATGGCGTCGGTATTGGGGGCTTCGGTATCGTCGGCGTCGGTATTTATAGTGTCTGTATTAGTTGCGTCGGTATAGATGGCGTCGGTATTGTAGGTATCGGTATTGATGGCGTCAGTATAGATGGCGTCAGTATAGATGGCGTCGGGATTGTTTGTGCAAATGTGTCTGTTCGAGCGCAGCGCCTGCTCGAATGGCAAGAGCAACTAATGATAAGAAATGCAAATTAGTTTTAATTAATTGTAAGGTTTAAACTTGTAACTGAAATGTCATTTTTTATTCTCTTCACCTTAATTCGTCTTTGAGGCAATACACGTCTATCCACAAGTTCCAGATTTAGTTTTATTATAGCCTTCCGGAGAATTCCCCATCATTTTGGTCCTATCGAGCCTGGATTATGTACCCAGTATATGAAGATTCGTGAAATATCAACGAAAATTGGAATTTTAACGATCATCGTGGAGTTATCAGCTGTGAAGGTTATAACTGGCAACGTGTGTGGACTTTAAATACATAACGGTGTTAATAATTTTAATAAATATCATTACCCAACACTCATTCAGGTAGTATATAAGCGTATTTAAGGATTTTAAAAGGTTAGTGTGCTTTTACTTGAATATTGTTAAATATAACGTAGATACCTGTTGGATTGTGAATACTTGTTAATGTCGTAATTTATGATTAAATTATTGCAAATACATTATACGTACTTTATTATATTAGGTACAGTAGATAATTTCTACATTTATAATTGTATAATTGCATTTATGAGCAGTATTCACAATTAATTATTTGTACAAAGGTCATCATTAGCGTTTAAGTTGGTGTTAGAAGGATATTACAAGACATGTATTATTTGCGTCTTTGTTGTTGTTGAACCGTATTAGTATTTAGTAGATATTATTCATGTATTGTCCTTAAATTTTAGACGTTAGGTAATTAATTGAGTAGGCATTGAGTAGCTTAGCATAAATAAAAGGCTTAAAGTAAAATTATAATTGTATTTACATATTTACACTCATTACAATAATTTTAATTTATGTCCTCACAATAATCAAATTGATAATTTTAATAGTTACACGTACCTAGGTATCTCGAATTAAAATAAGTATTGTTAAACATAATATATCTAAGTTGTTATCAAACTAATTTCAGGTTGACTACACTCGATTCCCAGTATGTCCGAAGAAAAAGAATTGGTTAAAAAACGAGGAAGTTTTAAAGGACGTTTAACTGCATTTGTTAATTATCTTGATGCCGCCTATGACAAGCAGTTGTCTAGTTGTGAGGTCAAGGAATTGCAGTTAAGGACTGGACGAATTGAGGCCTTATATGAGCAATACGATGAGGTACAGTTACGGTTAGAATGTTTAGTAGAGGATGTAAAAGCTCAATTTACTGAGCGAGCTGACTTTGAGTCAATATATTATAAAGCCCTGTCTCGGTCGCAGGAGTTATTATGTAAGTACATTAACACTAATGATTCGATCGGTAGTGATAAATCTACACATGCTAGTCAACGTAAGCCTGTTAAATTGCCCACTATACAGCTACCTAAATTTAATGGTGATTATAGCAATTGGTTGGAGTTCCGTGACACTTTTACCAGCCTAATTCACAGGAATGATGAAATTGATTCAGTAAATAAATTCCATTATTTACGAGCGTCTCTGGAGGGATCTGCTGCTGTGGTGATCCATGCAATTGATTTTTCTGCTAGCAATTACGATATAGCTTGGCAACTCATTTGTGATCGTTTTGATAATAAAAGGTTATTAATTCAAAACCATGTGTCATCCTTATTTAATGTAAACGCTGTCGTTAAGGAGTCCTCTGTCGCGATAAAGGGTCTGATTGATCAACTCAACAAGAATCTCCGTGCATTAGACTCTTTAGGCGAGCCTGTCAAGCATTGGGACACTTTATTAATTCACATAGTCACTCGGAAACTGGACACCATAAGTTATCGTGAGTGGGAACAGCACAAGGGTCGTTTAGACAAGGATATCACAATAACATTCGATGCATTCATTCAATTTCTTCGCACCCGCGCTGATTTGTTAGAAACGTTAGAACTAGCACGAAGTAATAACAATCCCATTTCCCATAAGCCTAACTTTAATTCAAATAGAATGAAATCCATGGTGATATCACGAGATTCAAGTTCCAGCACCGAATTAAATAAATCATGTCCTCACTGTAAAGGTGATCACAGTCTTAGTAATTGTTCACGATTCCTCTCACTTAGTGTAGACGCCCGTCTCAAATTAGTACCTAATTATAAGCTGTGTTATAATTGTTTTAGTGCAGGTCACTTTGCCAACCGATGCAAAAAGCCGGGATGCAAAATATGCAAGCGCAGGCATAACACCTTATTACATTCGTCGGACAATAAAGGTATTACGAATGTGAGCAATATTGGTAATAATAAGACATCGCACAGCGATTCGTCTCACTCCGTATCTACGTCATCACCCATTGACACCGCAGCTAGCACTAATGCGAGTGCTAATAATTTAACCTGTTCTGCGGATCTCAGTTCGTCTTGTGGTGTGCGTAAACAACGCGGCGTGTTATTGTCCACCGCTCTTATCAAGTTATGTGATCAAAACGATCGTGAGCACATAGTGCGCGCCATGCTTGATAGCGGTAGCACGTCTTGTTTTATGACGGAACGTTTATGTAAACAACTTAACTTAAACACCAGTCCGATAAATGGATCGGTCTATGGCATTAATAATGTAAGTTCTCGCGTAGGCAAAATATGTCAAACAAAGATGACGTCACTAGACAATAATTATTCCTTTAAGTTTCATTGTTTTATTTTGCCCTCATTAACCACTGTTGTGCCTTGTCGTGAAATCGATATGTCAGATTTGAATATTCCTAATGATATCTGTTTAGCTGACCCCACTTTTTACAAGCCTTCAGAAGTTGATGTTTTAATTGGTGCTGATCTCTTCTGGGACTTAGTAGGGTCACAAAGAATTAGGCTAGGTATAGGTAAACCAATATTGTGTGAAACGTTATTAGGCTGGATCGTCTCTGGTCCTGTTACCTATAATACTAATAGTAAGTTAATGTCGCATGATAATCTGTGCAATTATAATGAAACAAATTCCTCTAGTGATTATTCAGATGATATTCGCCCTGACTTAGTTAAATTTTGGAATTTAGAAGAGGTTAACTCTCAGGCCTCACATTATTTACCTGAGGAAAAGTTGTGTGAGGACCATTTTGTCAAGAATACAACACGCTTGGAGGATGGTCATTTTTGTGTTCGTATTCCTTTAAAACAAAGTCCTTCTGTTTTAGGAGAATCCTTTCAAAGAGCTTCTAAATGTTTATATTCTTTAGAGCGCAGACTGAAGTCTAAGCCTGATTTTGGTAATTTATACCGTGACTTCATGTCTGAATATAGGAATTTAGGACATATGACCGAAAGTAATAATAATGAAAAATCCCATGGTTATTTTATTCCGCACCACGGAGTCTTGCGTGAATGTAGCACCACTACCAAACTCCGAGTAGTGTTTAATGCGAGTTGTGCTACTTCTTCAGGGGTATCCTTCAATGATGTGCAGATGGTAGGTCCTACGGTGCAGGACGATCTTATGTCTATCCTTCTTCGGTTCCGCCATTATAAATATGTAATGACGGCCGACGTTGCAAAAATGTACAGATGCATATATGTTCACCCATCTGATAGGCACCTGCAACAGGTTTTGTGGCGTGATAGTTTGCGTGATCCTGTTAAAGTTTATAAATTAAACACGGTCACATACGGTACGGCTAGCGCACCATTTCTTGCGACGCGTTGCCTGAAACAAATTGGTTTAGATTATCAAGGACGTGATAACATTTCTGCACAGTCCACGGGTGAGTCATACTTATCGATGCGAGATCGAATTGCCGATGTCATCAAGCATGACTTCTACGTTGACGACCTGTTAACTGGAGGGGATAACCTCGAAGAGGTTAAATTTATCCGCACAGAGGTCATCAACGCACTGTCATCTGCTTGCATGCCACTTAGGAAATGGAGATCGAACGTACCTGAATTAGTCTCTGGGGCATCTCAATCTTCATTAGATTTAGATATGGGATCTAATGAGTCCAATAAGTTATTAGGCCTTAACTGGTTCGCCACCTCAGATGAATTGGGGTTTTCAAGTTCAATATTACCTACCAAGCGTATTGTGACTAAGCGCGATGTATTAGGTGCCATTGCACGTATTTTCGACCCCTTAGGACTATTGTCCCCTTGCGTAGTTATTATGAAAATGTTTTTACAAAGAATGTGGCTTGATAAACTCTCATGGGATGACTCATTACCCCCTGTACTTAATAACAGTTGGAATGCAATAGTAAAAGCCCTGCCGCTTATCAATGATTTTCGTATTCCACGACTTGTTGTGTGTGATGTCTATACTGCGTTAGAGCTACATGTTTACTGACGCATCTGAGCGTGCGTATGGTGCATGCGTCTATGTACGTAGTACCAATAATCAGGGTAATTGTATGGTTCGTCTTTTAGTTGCTAAAAGTCGAGTGGCACCAATTAAGCCGACCACTATTCCAAGACTGGAATTGTGTGGCGCCGTGATAGGTGCTCGTTTGTGCGAGAAAGTTGTGGCTTCATTGCGACTACAGTTCACTCACGTTTATTGCTGGACTGACTCCACCATAGTGTTGGGATGGTTGCAGATGTTGCCTTCTAAGCTTCAGCCTTTCGTACGCAACCGCGTTGCTGAAGTTTTAGATAAGACTGGACACTATACTTGGCGACACGTCCCAACAAACAAGAACCCAGCAGACCTAATTTCTCGAGGCGTGGAAATCAGTGCTCTGCATTCATTGGATTTGTGGTGGAGTGGTCCTAGTTTTTTGAATGAAGCCCAGTCTCATTGGCCTTCTCCACGTAGTTCCTTAATGTCAGACGAGCTGCCTGAAACTCGACCTCACATATCATTGAGCACTAATATTATTAATAATAATCATACCCAGGGTCATACTGTCATAGATTTTAGTCGCTTTTCTAGTTATTTAAGGCTTATCCGTAGTGTAGCAACTGTCTTAAGGTTCATTAAAAAGTGTAAAAGAACTTTTTGTATTAGTGAATATAACTTACAAACTGAGTTGCAGGATGCTTTACATGTTATTATAATAAGAAGTCAGATTGAGTGTTTTCCTGAATACAATTTACTTATTAATAATCAGAAGTTGCCTAATAAAAGCGCCCTATTAAAATTTAATGTGTTTTTAGACAGTAATAAAATCATGCGAGTCGGGGGACGCTTAGCAAATTCAACATTTTCTTTTGATAAAAAGCACCCTATAATTTTACAGTCCACTCATAAATTTACAAAGTTGCTGTTCGAACATGAACATATAAGGTTGATGCATGCAGGCCCTCAGTTATTGCTAGCTTCGATTAGAGATTCATACTGGCCTATAGGCGGACGAAGCTTAGCCAAAAGTTGTTATCGTAATTGCGTGCGGTGTTGTCGCGAGTCGGGTAGAACTGTTACTCCAGTGATGGGTAACTTGCCACAGGAGCGTCTCCTTCCAGGTGGTTTTCCCTTTACATGTACTGGTGTGGATTACGCTGGTCCCATCATGGCTGCTAGTAGGCAAGGTCGTGGGTGTAGGTTGGTAAAAGTGTACATAGCAATCTTTGTGTGTTTCACCACCAAGGCTATTCACTTAGAGCTGGTGAGTGATTTAACCAGCCATAATTATTTACTAGCCTTAAAACGCTTTATTGCGCGACGTGGCAAGCCTAGTGACATCTACTCCGATAACGGTACCTCTTTCGTTGGTGCTTGCAATGAACTATCGAAGTTCCTTAAATCTAATTGTAGTTCCTTGGGCGAGCAACTGGCTAATGATGGAATAAAATTTCATTTTATTCCCGCATATACTCCTCACTTTGGCGGACTCTGGGAAGCGGGTGTTAAGTCCACCAAATATCACCTTAGGCGAGTGTTGGGAAATTGTCACCTAACCTATGAGGAGATTAACACCACATTAGTCCAGATTGAGGCGATTTTAAATTCCCGCCCACTAACTCCACTGTCTTCTGACCCAGCAGACTTCACACCACTGACTCCAGGTCATTTTCTTGTTGGCCGGCCGCTAACTTCATTTCCGCAGCAAGATGTACAGGACTACGCAGCTACTTCCTTGTCTCGTTTCCAACGAATCGAGCAATTGCGTCAGCATTTTTGGGCTCGTTGGAGCAAGGAGTTTGTATCCGAACTGCAGCAGAGGATCAAGTGGCATACCTGCAAGGATACTCTTAGTTGGGCTCCTTGGTAGTTATCAAGGAGGATAATTTACCGCCACTTAAGTGGAAGTTGGGAAGAATCGTGGCCGTTCATCCTGGGTCTGATGGAATTATTCGAGTGGCAGATATTAGGACAACTTTGGGAGTAATAAGAAGAGCCTTCAACAGGATTTGTCCACTGCCTATTGACTCTGCGTTGGGTTGAAAGCGTGCGTGATGCTTTCAACGTCTGGGGGCATGTTCGAGCGCAGCGCCTGCTCGAATGGCAAGAGCAACTAATGATAAGAAATGCAAATTAGTTTTAATTAATTGTAAGGTTTAAACTTGTAACTGAAATGTCATTTTTTATTCTCTTCACCTTAATTCGTCTTTGAGGCAATACACGTCTATCCACAAGTTCCAGATTTAGTTTTATTATAGCCTTCCGGAGAATTCCCCATCAGTGTCTGTAAACGCTCACAGGAGATTATACCAGAGGGGCAACGTTTAAAGAAAATATCATGCCCCTATTTTTAATATGACATACTTTACGTGCATCCTTATCTTATTAATTGGCCCTTTTTAGGGATGGAGTTTGCAAGATTCCTTCATACCTGGAAATTAAAAAAAAGATTAAAGTATCTGTGAAAGAGGCTGAGAGAGAAAAAAAATAGAAGTATTAAAGGCAAATAAATAAAAACATTATCATTTATATATCGTTTTATTATACATAACATGTCTATACAGTGTTTCAACCACTCGTGTAATTCAATCTGACTCTTACTTACAATAAAGGATAGCTTTAACAATATTTAACAAAAAACTACTTTTTACGGATTTTATCCCGACGTTTCGGATCCTTTACAAACATCCATTCGGCCACCCATGACTATAAGGAACATAATACCAATATCATTAGTCCCACTGCTGGGCACGTGTCTTTTCTCATTTGAGAGAGACTGGGCTATAATCAAAGTTGTTGCTCGTTGGCTATAATCTACCACGCTAGCCTAATGCGGGTTTGCAGACTTCAAACGCCATCGAGAAAATCTCACATGTATGCTACCTCACGATGTTATCGTTCACCGTTTAAGCATGTGAAGTGGTGAGTGCCTTTGCTTTGACTATCCAAACCCACTGGTGACGCGACTAGGCTATCACAGCTGTAACCCTAAATATATCGCTTTAAAATCCATAAAAAGTAGTTTTCAAGTCAGTATTTAACAATGCGCCCAAAATATTTAGGTTTTGCTATCCGCTAATAATACAAAAAGCAAAAGTTGTTACTTAAGTAGGTAAGTATGTTATTTTTTGGTGTTAAATACTTCTATTAGGTACGTAATAAATTATGATACTTTCTTTACAGAATTAATGGTTATATATTTATATAGATGAAAACACAATTAAAAATAAATACAGACTCTGCCCCTTACGGCAGATTAATAAAATTAACTTTACACGTAAACTAACAAATAAAATGTACAAAACGCTTGTTTATTTTATAATTTAAAAACTACGAATATATTGAGACATGATAAAAGGAATAATAAAGACTGAAATCATAATCGTTATCATAATCTATTGCTGACAATTGATGTGTGTCAAAACTCTTGACAGATGTCAAAACCCGTTTGACAGATGTCAAAACCCTTTCGCACAACTTGCTCGAAAACTTGAACAAATTTGTTCAAAATCGATGACTGCGTTTAATAATGCCTCAAATAATTTACAATTACATAATTCAAGGGCTATCGTATGCTACTATAACAAATATCAGTAGTATTATTGTGTATGTGAGAGAGAGATGACGATATTCAACTTGTTAAAAACCATCTCTCTCTTACAAACAAAAAGATTGCTTAGCCATAGGTACATTTTCGGTTGTTATTGGCGGGAAACGTAAATTCAATATCACTCAAAGGGTACTACTACATTCAGATTGAAAATATTGGTGCTTCTGTATTAAAAAAAATATATTTATCTCATACACATCGTTTCTAATTAATATTTAGAATTCTAATGGCATTTATGGCGAAAGACTAAGGCTTTATTGGTATTGGACTTTAAATAAGTCAAACTCGAGATACCGAAAGAAGCTCGAGTGTCATGGTGACTTTAAAAATCTAGACACAGTGTAGGATAATTTCTGAAATGACCTTTTGAATAGACACTACATCAGCGTTTATTGAGAGGTAGGTTATAGCGAGGTTTCTCGCTCAAATCTCGCTGCCCGACTGGGGAAGTACCTCCGCCTTACAGAACACCGCAGTGAAACAACAATAGTTGTGTTTCTGCGAGTGAGTAAGGTTACCAGAGTGGCAAACAAGCTGACGTCTCCTTGATTGTAAGAAGTTCCCGTAGTCTATAGACGTTTGCAATTCTAGAGATGTCACACGCGCGTTGCCGACCGTGTAAAAACTCGCTCGATATAGTCACTCCCCTAACGAGCTCTGGCAACCTTACTCACTAGCAGAAAAACAAATATTGTTGTTTCTCTGCGGTTCTGTAAGGCGGAGGTACTTCCCCAGTCGGGCAGCGAGATTTGGGCTAGAAATCTCGCTATGTCTCACCTTACTAAGAATCAGCAATATTGTCCCATATTTTATTGTTTTGTACAGCAAACATTAATCCTATAGCTACTTAAGGCAACATTTAATACAAAATCGGGTTAAAAGAAATTTAGTTTTAGAGCACGAATCAGACGTGTTGAAATAATTCTCAGCACATGAGAATAGGCTTGTGTAGTACATGTACTATGCACTAATAGGAATTAGTTCCCGACACTGACAAGTACTGAACTATTCCTTTTCCTTATTAGTACATCATTCTTTTAGTACTTCGTCGTTCGTTTGCAATGTAATAATTCTTAGTCTTTGGTTCTGAACAAATTGTCGCGCGCTATATAGTACTGTAGGATGTGGGTACTAGAAAAACACGAAACGCGACTGAACGAGCGGGACTGATATAAAATCAGTACACGAAAGAGCGCGATGCATGATAATATTCAACTGTCAGCTTGGTCCTTGTTATCTAGTCTTTCTATGTACATACTACGGTACTACTGTACTAATAGTACTAGAAGACCGAACTAGTTCATATGAAAGATTATCTCAATCTTTTAATTCTACGGAGCGATCCATTCAGTGACCGAGTAAGAACAAGCTTACCTTATAATAGTAACGTGATGTTTAAGACCATATATCCTTCCCCAAGAATGGGGCTATAAAATAAAAAAACCGACCTAATTGGTGAACTCCTTCAAAAAGGTGCGCAGTACTCGTAACCGGCGCGCGTGCATGACGAGATGTATGAATGTGGACGAGACAAAAGTGGTATGCAGGGACCGTAGCGCGTGGCATTCTGTAGTTTCTGCCTACCCCCGTGGGAAAAATGCGTGAGAATATGTATTCTATGAGCTAATAAAGACGCGGTGTAAATTTCTTTTAATCCAATTTAGAAGATCTTTAGCAAGTGCTTATTAGAATATGTATTAAGATTAACATGTGATATAAATAACTTTATTATTCTTATTAAGTGGCAACACTGGCTTTCTGGCGGGAAATTTAAAAAAATGTTTTTGTTGTCTATATCGATTAGAATTAAAATTACAAACTAGGTACATATTGAAATTACTACTGACTGTTACTGGTTTTATCGCGATATAATATTTACATTGTTTAATCGTAACGTTACGGATCCTTTACGTCATTGGATGCTGCTAAGGATCCGAAACTATACGTACATACAATATTATGCGATGAAATCCGTAAAAAAAGTATTTATGTATATTTTATGGTACGGTTATTTTATATAATCATTATTAGCTGTCCCAATGATAGACACGGGTTCTCTCTCTTCTCAAGTTGGGGGGAGGGGGGTTAAATTTCCCCCATCTGTGAGGTCCTACGCCTAAGTGTGTAGTGAAAATGACCAGTGGACTGAAAGTCAAAGGTGTCGTTTTTATAGGTTTTACGCTTGACTGCCAGTACGCCTGATCGACGACCGATTCAATCTAGATTTAAAGATGCCCAGATTATATCTAGCGGGAAGACCCACTCGGGAAGCTCTTTCTACATTTCAGCGGTACGCATGATAAAAGTGGACTTAAACCCGAAGATTTCATTAGAATCAGTAGCGTAGCGTGGGGGGGGGGTCAATGTGGGCCATGGCCCCGGGCGGCATATGAAAGGGGGCGGCATCAAGTGCCACGTCGTTTTTATACTACTAGAAAAGGGAGCAAATTTCCAGACGGCTCCAGGCGGGAAATACCCACGCTACGCCACTGATTAGAATGTCCACAAACTTTCGACTTGGTGAACCGATTTTGATAATTCATTTTTTATTTGAAAGCTGGTGCTTCCGTGTCGTCCCATTAAAAAATGTTGAGGATCTGATCAGTGGATCCTTGGGAAATCGAGAGAAACACTCAAATTTTCTACGTAGATGACGCGTTTATAAACTGTTTAACCTATTGCAGACACCAAAAAGTAAAAAATAAAATAAAAAAACTACGTTTACAAAACTGCGGTTTTTTTTATTCGTGCTTCTGGTCGTCCGATAATAAAAATGGCAAGAGGGAACAATATGGAGATCTGATGCGCTGATTATGTGAGTATCACACTCGCAGTAGGCTAGCGTGGTGGACTATAGCCTAATTCCTCTCAAATGAAAGGGGACCCGTGCCCAGCAGTGGGACACAGTAGCGTAGCGTGCGGGGGGGTGGGGGGCATATGAAAGGGGGAGGCATCAAGTGTCACGTCGTTTTTATATTACTAGAAAAGGGGGCGGCAAATTTCCAGACGGCCCCGGGTGGCAAATACCCACGCTACGCTACTGGTGAGACAATAATGAGTTGATGATATAATTTTACGTCGCTAGAACTTGTATGTGTAATGTAAACTGTAAGTAGGTAAGATTGTTTAATAAATAAATGTTGATTAATGAAAAAAAAATATCTTAGGTTCTTTTTTTAAATTTCCCGCCACAAAACACAATCCCTTAAGGTCAGTCTGGGCATCTGAGTGTATTAATTAAATCTTTACATTTTACAACAATATATATAATAATATACACAATATAATTTATATATTTATTTACAATTTACTCTTTTTTATATAATACTCTTATAATTTAGATAATCACTTTATTTGTTCAATGTTTTTTTAATTATTCCGAATTAGTGGTAAAAGTAAAACCGACTATAAATCCTTGTTTCGGTGTTACCATACAGCATATTAATAATTAATGAAAGGAGTTCCTTTTTACCTGTCACCGACCTACTTCAAAGGTCGATTTATTCGAAACTTTACCCTACTTTGAATAAATGATATTTTGACTTTGACTTTTTTGACAAATCACCAAAAAAAGGATCACCTTCCATTAATTAACACATATTATTGTATACATAAAATAACTCAACCGTTTTTAATGTATTTAAAGGACTGTCCTACTTTGGTCCCTTATAAGATTGATTATTTTTAATAAAGAATATTACTAAGTCTCAGGGTCTTGGGGGTCATGAAGTCATGACCGAGCCAAGCCACTCCTGGACCCAACTCAGGGGGCCCCTGACCCCATAATCTCCCTTGACATAACTGCATTTCGTTGTTAACACTCCGCTAGTCGGTTTTTGGTCTACAAATTTACATTTAAACAATAAATTATCACTTAGATACCCAGGTGAACATCAGCCACATCGTTATTAATGCCAGTTTGGTTAACAGCACTAGCGTGGCAGTTGCTAGTGCCACGACCAGCAAACGGTGGGTTCAGTCCATCCAGTCGTCTCCACCGAAATCGACTGACTCGGAGAAAGATGAAACATGTACCTGAAATCAGAAATATAGGAGTTACTAGCTGCCTCCCGCGGCTTTGCCCGCATGATATATAGATAAAAGGTAGCCTATGTGTTAATCCAAGTAATAAACTATATGTATGCTAAATTTCATTCAAATCGGTTAAGCGGTTTTTGCGTGAAAGAGTAACCAACATCCATCCATACTTACAAACTTTCGCGTTTATAATATTAGTAGGATTATTGATATTTTAATTTTTTTGTAAATAGGGTTACGGCTCGTCTGATGGTAAGCGGTTACCGTAGCCTATACACGTTTGCAACACCAGTGTCACCTGTTACCGACCCTGCAAATATAGTTTTAGGTTTCCTAAAACAGGGGAGTTACTAGCACTGATAGCAAACGGAATTCCCATGCTGTTAGAATAGGCGCTCCCCCAACGAGCTCTGGTAACCTTACTCACTCGCAGAAACACAACTATTGTTGTTTCACTGCGGTGTTCTGTAAGGCGGAGGTACCTCCCCAGTCGGGCAGCGAGATTTGTCGGTAAAAAATCCAAAAAAAAAATCGATCTTGATATAATAATTCCTAATAATTTCGAAGTTTAAATGAGACACCGTATAAAAGATTTTTGACTGTCTGAGCCGTCACACTATAAATATAAAGAAAATATCCAAAACTAATCAAAATAATCTGTGACTAATTACTGTTACGTGAACACTACAATTAAAATAAAACTACATTCAAGGATATTGATTTCTGTCACTTACGCGAATATTAGACATTGAAATAAAACTACTTTTTACGGATTTTATCGCGGTATATTGATATTATTTCCTTATTATTGATATTATTTTAATTATAACTTCAAGACGACCAACACCTCAGTCTGCCCGTGACCGTGGATGCTGTAAAGGATCCGAAACGTCGGGTTAAAATAAAATCAATATACGGTTTACGGTTTAAAATAGCTTTATTTCTCAAAGATTTCAAATCACTTACAAGGAGAAATAAAATACGAATAAAAATAACAAAAAGCGTTGACAGGTAATCTTAAAACATATTTTAACAATGTGGGTAAATTTGAAATAGTAGTACAGAACAGTGGTCTATCGAAGCCAGTATGCAGTTGGAACAATACAAGGGACGGTTTACATGCAGTTTATTAATGTTATTTATTTTTTAAACAAAATGTTATGTGTTTTTTGAAACTATTTTGTTAATTATTATATTTATATTTATATATATTTATTTATTTAAGATAACGTAAGTATACATTAACGTATTTTTTTTTTTGTATAATATATGTGTACCATATTAACTAAATATTTTAAGTAATGTTTATTGCAATTATATTAGTATCAAATATTACCTATGTAACTGAAATGTGTATTCGTTTTATTGATTTATACATACATATACAATGAGTTTTATTATTATATAAAGTGAATTTTATAGAGCATACTTTCTTAGTTTATCCTTTTATACTTGGTTTTTTTTTTTTTTTTTTTTTTTATTATTTGTTTATTTAATTAAATATTAGGTCTATTTACTATGTGTTGTTTTAATAATTTTTTGAATAACATTATCGACTTTGCATCTTTTATATTTTTGGGTAATGAGTTATAGATCTTAGCTCCTTGATACATAATACTGTTTTTTCCGTAGTTCGTCCTAGGTTTAGACAGTACTATATAATTTGCACGTCTTGAACTGCGTGTGAGTACGTTTTTTGTAAATTTTATTTGTGTATGTATATCATTATTTAGTACTTTTCTTATTAAGACAGAAGTTTTGAAGTGGTAAATTTGGGAGACTCTGAATAATTTTGTCTCGTTATATATTTTATCAGTTTGTGTTAAATAGTTGTAGTGAAACAGAACTTTAATTAATTTATTCTGAGCCCTCTGCAGCGTACTTATATGTGTTTTGGCAGCTGATCCCCATACCTCTATTAAATACTCGATATGAGGTTTTACCAATGAGTTATAGACATTATACCGAACATTTAGGGGAAGACATCTCACAATGTTTCGGAGAGTGCCCGTAAGACAGTTTATCTTGGAGCGTAAAATCTCAATGTGTGGTTTCCATTGCAGTTGACTGTCTAGTGTGAGGCCAAGATACTTTTCCTTGTTTACTTTGTTTAGAACAGTTCCATTTATAGTCAAAGGTTGATGATTATGGATTTTTTTGTTTTTTGCCGAAAAAATTACGTAATTAGTTTTTGAAGCGTTAACAGTTAGTAAATTATTTAAAAACCATTTTTCTAAAATATTTAAATCATCTTGAGCCTCTTGTATAATTGATTCTACAGAATGTCCAAAGTAAAAAAGGCATGTATCATCTGCGTAAAGAGAAATATGTCCTTTCAGTCCTATTTCATGAATGCTGTTAATATAAACAAGAAAAAGGAGTGGGCCCATGATAGATCCCTGGGGAACACCACATTTGATTAATTCAGGGTTACTTGTGTATTCTCCTGACCTAACCACTTGAAATCGGTTTTCCAGATATGATTTAAATATTTCATATGCACTTTCGCAGACGCCAATAGATTTTAGCTTATATAATAGTAAATTATGGCTAACCGTATCAAAGGCCTTTTTTAGGTCTATGAACACGCCAAGAGCTATTTGCTTTTGGTCTATATTGGTTTTTATTTGGGTAATCAAGTCAATCGCAGCCGAAAGGGTGTTAGACTTTTGTCTGAATCCGTACTGGCGGTCAAACAAGAAGTCAAAGGAATCTAAATACCGTAATAGCCTACTATGGAGTATTTTTTCAAATACCTTTGATACTATAGGAAGAATATATACCGCGATAAAATCCGTAAAAAGTAGTTTTATTTCAATACATTCAAGGATTTTAAGCTTCATCATGTCAGTTACAGGACGTCCACTGCTGGACATAAGCCAAAGATTTCCACAACGACCGGTCTTGGGCCACCTGCATCCAGCGGATTCCAGCTACCTTTACCAGGTCGTCGGTCCACGTTGTCGGAGGCCTACCCACGCTGCGTCTTCCAGTTCACGTCGCCACTCGAGAACCACGTGATCGAAGGAGAAACGAGGAGATCCGTAGAAGAACCCGTGTCAGTGACATTTTAAGCTTAATCAACTTCTTGGAACCGTGCAACTGGAGTCATAACGTTTTATAAATGCTTGAAAAAGTTCATATGAAATAAAAACCTTTTGATTTGATTTGAATCCCCTTCAAATGCCAAGACATGTGCCCAGCAATAATTTTTCAACATTATACATATGATCATATGAACATTAATGGCAAATCAACCGACTATTTACAACATATGAGATTTTGGAGACTTCAAATACACAGAATCCTACATGAGACTGAAAATGAGACCAAAAATAATTCTAGGATAGTAGTTTAGTACGTCACACCCGTTTAATTCACATACATTTCTTGTCCATCCAAAAGTGGTCTGGTAGACATCGCTATTTAGCGATAAGACCGCTATTGTACCCTTATTTCATACATGTAATGTGTGTTTTTAACCGACTTCAAAAAAACAGGAGGTTCTTAGTTCGATAGTACTTTTTCGTTTGTTACCTCATAATTTTCGACTGGGTGGACCGATTTTAATGATTCTTTTTTTATTTGTAGGTGCTGGTGCTTCCCGTGTGGTCCCATTTTTTTTGGCAGAATTCTAAATACTTTGGTGTACATTAAATAATATTTTATCTATCTATCTATCAATCTATCTATGGACAAACTCCTTACACTTCTTCCAACGAAGTCATAGCAACACTCAAAATATTTCGAAGTCAAATCTTTCTTTCGCTTAATCTTCCCAGTCGTTATCCCCACCGTCCATCTCAAAATCTTCCTGTTGGTACTCTGGCTGGGGTTGTTGGGACATATCCGGGGGTGGCTGCCCCATCCCCATTTGAGGGTCTTGGGGCATTCCGGGGGGTGGCATACCCGGTGGAGGTAGACCCTGTCAGTGCAAGCCATTTTTTTATGTCATAAGGGGGGCAAACAAAAAACAAGCATACTTCTCGCCTGATGGTATGCGGTTACCGTAGCCTATACACGTTTGCAACACCAGAGGTGTCGCTCGCGCGTTGCCGACCCTGTAAAAACTGTTGATGAGATTGGTTAGGTGGTAACTGAAGGTACTATTTCACGAAAGCGTATTCGAAGGGTTTCCTTGACAGAAGTTTACTCAGCTATGATAATGGTGTGACCAGAGGATTGAGAAGTCCAAAAGTCTCGAAGTTCGCAAGCCACGCACCACTGACTTTTCGGAAGTTATGTGCGTATTTATCACATGCTCAAACGGTGAAGGAAAACGTCGTGAGGAAACCTGCATGCTTGAGTGATTTTCTTGATGGCGTGTGATGTTTGCCTACTCGCAGTAGGCTAGCATGGTGGACTATAGCCTAATCTCTCTCAAATGAGAGGAGACCCGCGCCCAGCAGTGGTACAATGTTTTGATGATGATTACCTAGGTACTTATATCATTTTACATGACTGAGAACTTGTGTGAACTATTAGTATAAGTTGGTTAATAAATAAATAACAAAGAGGTAGCAATCTTACCCCTTCTGTAGGGGGAGGACTGTCGCTGTTGAAGCCACCTCCCATCGCGTACCCTGCGAGCCCTCCCGCCGCGAGGGCGCCCACTCCCATGCCCACAGCGGTTCCCGTGCCCATCCCGCGGCGCTGGGGCTGGCCCTGCATCATATATCCTGGTGATTGAGGTCCTCCGGCGTATGCCTGGTGATATAACATGTATCTAGATTAGCTTTATTTTTTTATACCGCACTAGGGGCCCGTCCCGGCTTTTATTTTTTAAACTTCATCATGCTCCGCTCCTTTTGGTCCTAGCCTGATGTTCTATAGCCTATAACGTTCCTCGATAAATGCACTTTCCAATACAAAAAGAATTTTTAAATTCCAACCGGTAGTTCCTTAGATTAGCGCGCTCAAACAAAAGGTGTACTACTTTTAGGTCCCATGTAATAACAGGCGAACCTATTGCCATCTCAAACTCCAGTCTGTTACCGAAAATTTCATAGAAAACCCAATTATTCTTTGCTCAGACCTCGGTTGAGTATAAAGCTGTTGTATCATAAAACCTGGATATTTACTTACCATTGCTCCCGGTGGTGGCCCGTATCCAGGTCCTGAAACAAAAAAACAATTATTATTATAAACAATTTACATTAGAGAGGTAGGGCATAAAGAGATTTCTCGTTCAAATTGAGTTGCCCGACTGGGGAAGTACCTCCGCCTTACAGAACACCGCAGTGAATCAACAATCGTATCGTAATCGTATTTCTGTGAGTGAGTAAGGTTACCAGAGCTCGGCAAGGCAGTGTCTATTCTGACAGTATGGGAATTGTGTTTGCTACCAGTTAAGTAACTGCTTTATTTTAAGAAACCTAGACGGTTTCTACAGGGTCGGCAACACCTTTGGAGCGACACCTTTGGTGTTGCAAACGTCTATAGGCTACGGTAACCGCACGCGTAATAACACAACTATTATAGTTTCACTGCAGTCTTCTGTAAGGCGGACGTCCGTCCCCAGTCGGGAAGCTCAGTTTGAGCGAGGAATCTCGCTATGATCTGCCTCCCAACAAGCTTCGGTTATCGAGTTGTCATACAAATCCTTATTATAATTGTTAGTGATAGTCAGAAACTTGAATATCCTAACAACCAGAGCCCTTAAGATATGGGTATTGCTCGGTTATGGCGTTGCGGAGTTCTGTGGACAGTTGCGTGGAGATTTTGAACTTAAATCTTCTATAGGCAGATTCATCATCGTCAACCCACTGTCTCATTGCTGGGCACGGGTCTCCTCTCATTTGAGAGGGATTAGGCTATAGTCTACCACGCTAGCCTACTGCGGGTTGGCAGACTTCACACGCCATCGAGAAAGTCTCAAAGCATGCAGGTTTCTTCACGATGTTTTCATTCACTGTTTGAGCATGTGATAAATTCGCACATAACTTCCGAAGTCAGTGATGCGTACCTTGGGTTCAAATTCGAAACCATTGATTTTTTGGTCCGCTGGTCATACTAGAAGGACATTAAAACTTTCAGGCAGGTCTTGATAGGGAGTAAATTTATATAAGTCGTCATCGATATAGAGATTGTCACAAAAAGCGGAGACCTGGTATCCTGAAACACAGGCCTAGAGACTAGTTTAGGCACCAGTCTCCCACAATATTAAGGTGGAAGCTCCACGCTAGCCCGCGAAATTCAAATTTTCTTACGTTTTTTGCAATTTGCCGGTCATTATCAGGCATTATCAAAACAGCCCTCAAAGTGCATATAGTTAACTGTATTGATTGTCTAAATTCATGAAAAAGTCATTCAACCCAATTGTATGCAATGTGAGGGTTGTATCGATGATATTAATGATTATAGTTCTGTAACTAAATACCTATTACAGACGCGAATCATATTTTGTTCAATGTACAGTCTGAAAAATACCGGCAAATTGCAAAAAACGTACGAAAATTTGAATTTCGCAGGCTAGCGTGGAGCTTCCACCTAAAAACTATTATGTTATGTTTTTTACCTCATAACTTTCGACTGAGTTAACCGATTTTGATGGTTCTTTTTTAACCGATTTCAAGAAGGAGGAGGTTCTCAATTCGTCGGAATCTTTTTATTTGAAAGCTTGTGCTTCCCGTGTGGTCTCATTACAATTTGGTCCAGTTCTGACATTTAAAGTTAGTTTTTTTTTCGACAGAATTATTAATTTTTATACCATGAGGATATTTGCCGAAAGATGCCGGATATTTGCCGAAAGATGCCGGACATTTGCCGAAAGATGCCATGCCATATATGAAACATCTATGTGGCATCTTTCGGCAAATATCCGGCTAAGAGAGCCGACTATCCGTCATGTATAAGAGACAGGGTATAGTAAGATTCCTCACTCAAATTGAGCACTCCGACTGGGGAAGTACCTCCGCCTTACAGAAAACCGCAGTGAAACAACAATTGTGGTGTTTCTGCGAGTAAGTAAAGTTACCAGAACTCGTTAATGACTATTCTGACAGCATGGAAATTTCGTCATTGTAGTAACTTGTAATAGATGGCAAATATGAAAGAAGACGGATAGTCGGTTTTAGCGACTAGTCGGGATTTTAACATGTATAGAAATAAAAAAAAACATATATATATTTAATATTTTTTATTAACTTTAAAATATTAAATAATGCAAAATACATACAAAAAGTACTACAACAGTTATTTTTTTTACATTTTAAATGCAATTACAAAAAGATGTGAAAGTACTTAAAACTTGTCGTACATAAATTAAATAGATTTTTTTAATGTGGCAACTATTCAGTCAACAAATTTAGTAAAAGCCTAATTTATTTTATAAATGCCAAACATAAATGCGTTATAATTAGAATACTTTTTAAATTCTGTTTACATAATTTATGTACGAAATAATAACGAATATTAAAACACAGATTACATTTAAAACATATATATATCTAGAATCCAAAAAAGAAAAGTTTCATTTATTCGGTGACTCCGACAAAGATTGAAAAATAAAAACTACTTTTTCAGGATTTTATAGCGGTAAATTGATCTTATTATTCTGAAGTTTCGGATATATTATCTATGGTCGGGTAGACTTAAGATAAAATCCGTAAAAGTGATTCTATTTTAAAGTAATATTCGCGTAGTTATTTATTTAATGAAATCGTACCCGAAGCACGTGTGGAGTCTGACCACCCCTAGCGCTTTTCGCACTAGCATAGCGTCGTAAGATACTAATAGGGCGTGTATTAGGGATTGGGCTGTAGTCCACCACGCTAGCCTAGTGCGGGTTGGCAGACTTCAAAAGGAAGGAAAACAATGTGAAGAATATTCGATGGTGTGACAAATCTGCCAACCCGCACTAGTCTAACACGCGACAGTAAAAAGAACCACTGATAAAATTCAAAAAGGAATAAGTTTTTGGCTTCAATGGATATTTCACTTATAAACTAGTAAATTAATAACAAAATACTGTCTGATTGCTGTTCACAAAATTGTTTAAACAATTCTCTATAAAATGCGGGTAAACATTGATAGCTTATACGGATCTTATGTCCTATGTGAACGATAGAAGCTATACTATAAAACCAAAGATATAATTTCGATAATTACCCCGTCGAGAAACTAATTAGAATTAGTCATTAGCATTTTTTTTCGCCCTTCAAATGTATGATCTCGAGATAAATATCCCATGTCATTCCACGGGACTCGAAACTGTCTCCATACTAAATTTCATCTAAATAGGTTCAACGGTTAAAGCGTAAAAAGGCATCAAACAGACATACTTTCGCATTTATTATATTAACTATTTATATTAAGTATGTATTTTACTGAAAAATAATCGTGATAGTTGGCCATGGTGATATTTATCTTCTGAACGCTTCTATCGCGTGTCATCGTATAGCTTTAGTCACTCACGTAGGACAAAAGATATAGACTAAATAATAATAATAATAATAATTGTGCGTATAACTGACGGAACTACATACTTACAATAAAAAATGCACGTATAAACTAAAAACAGATTAAAAACGCATTTACCCTTCATCCCTTCCTTAAGTAAATATTGATTGACAGTAATAATTATAATTTGATGATTTTAGTTTAAAAAAATATGACTATAAGGGATATATATTTTTCATTTTACTTAATCTATTATTTAAAAACGAATATTTTAGGAGAAAGACGGGTAATAATTCGCCGAATATTGAACAAATATTCGGCCTAAAATGAATAATAATTCGCCGAATGCCGAATATTAACCAAATATTCGGCCAAACAGGAGTATTCGGCGCATGTCTAAATTAAACAACTGTTCTAATAAAAATATATTACATATAACTTTATTTGAGATTAGTATTTCGCCTTATAAACCAAATATATTATGAAAAATTGCACTGGAGGCCGAATATCGGCCCAAATATTAGAGATTCATATACTCCGAATATATTTCCCTTAAAGTCATAAATATCAAACAAAATTATATTAACTTAGTGCTCCTTTTATATACGTTATAGAGTTTAAAATAAATTTGTTTTTCTCTTTGCCCGTCACTTCCTTTTTCATAGATTTATAAGGCACCTGAAATAAAAATGGTTCTGTTAATTTTATGGTAAAGCAGTAATGTTATCAATAATAAAATCTTATGTATAAAAATCTCGTGTCACGGTGTGTGTCGCTGAACTCCTCCGAAACGGCTGGATGGATTATTATGAAATTTTGTATGTATATTTGGTGTGTCTGAGAATTAGTTATAGGCTATTTTTTATACCCCTAGATGATAAGGATGTCCCTCACCAGAATTTTTTATTCTTATTTTTTGACAAAATATTTTTTTTTGTATTTTATTTTATGATTTGGCATTAAAAAATACTTATAACCCAAAATTTTCACCCTTCTGCCACCAACCCAAAACAACGTTTGCTGGGTCAGCTAGTATCTATATATTATTACGTGAAGCAAAACCATTGTACCAATTTTTGCGAAAATTGCGCGGATGGAGAAGTATGAATTTTCCCATACTTATAGTTTATATAGAGAAGGAGTGCAGAATGATATATTTTTTTTTAATTATGCCTTAAAAAAAACGTATAATTTATATTCATTATGGTCGAATTTTGTTGAGCAGTAATATTAATAACGTCGAATAAGTCTGCCTCATTGGTCTAGTGGTACAGTGCGACTACCGAGCAAGAGGTCCTGTGTTCGATTCCCAGGTCGAGCAGTGTAATTGGGTTTTTCTATGAAATTCTCAGTAGCAGCTCGGAGTTTGGATTCGTGCCCGGTTGATGGCAATAGGCTCGCCCCCTATTACATGGGACTTAAAACATACCGGGGAAACGTGGGTGTACATAAGTACACCTCTGCCTAACCCGTCGGGGACGACAAGCGTGATGGTATGTATATATACATATTTTTTATTTGAAAGCTGGTGCTTGTGTGTTGACCTGTCAAAAATTGGATTTAAATCGAAACTGGATTCTGTCAAAATTGACATTTGAAGTCGGTTTTTTTGACAGAATTATCAAATTATAAGTACCTGTATATTCTCTCTGCATACGAAAGCGTTTCAGTAGAAGCCTGAAGCAAATAAAACATTTGAATGTAAATAAAAGCAAAGTAAAAAGTGTACACAAATTTGCACCTTATAACCCAATGCAACGATACATTATATGAAAATATACAACGTGGAGATAATAACACGACAATAAATGAAAAAACGAGCCATACCAGTTCAAGAGAGTATTTTGACGCCATTAAATAAGTCGTAACATCGATATAAAAAAAAAGTTTTATTCAAACAAACTGAATGGCACAAATATGCAAAAGAAATTAGATTTGCGTAAGGAGTTTGTTAAGATTGGCGAAGGTCTTTTAAGTGGCGAGTTGGCAACATGTGTTTATACTTATGTTGCAGGTCTTTAACCTTATCTGTGATAGCCTAGTAAACAATACGTCAAGTTGAAAAATTAAAAAATGGAAAGTAATGTCCTGTGTCTAAACTACTGGGTATATTTGATTGATTTTCGGTATACAGACTTAGAATATCATTAGGTATAATAATAATAATAATAATAAAGCTTTATTAAATTCCATGCATAGTACATATTAAACGATAACAATTGGTAACGTAGTAACTACATATAATATTCAATTACAATTATTACACTGAGATTAATTATTTCTAACTATAGATTTTATTTTGTAATTAGTCTAATTATTATTTGATTTCATTATCAACTACCTAATTATTTAATGCGTGGACCCCGTTCGGGTAAAAGCCTCCCCCAAGGAATGCCATCCTTCTGTTCATTAGGTATACTGGGTTTAATTTATTATCTTGTTATTATCTCCACATAGTACAACTAGGACGTGAATGGATGATAAATCAAAATTGTATGTATAATTTTCTACAATAATACGTTCAAATATGATTTTAAGAGCATAAAAATATATAAATTTGATTATGTAATTAATGTTAATTTTTTATTTGTTTTTTTTTTGTTCTATTTTGTTCCATAGTTTATAGGTAAGTCAATAATACTATAAAAAACCATTCCATGAATTTAACATCGAAAGAAGTTGTTGAATAAAGAAGCAACTAACCAGGGCCGGTTCTAGGTCGGTGACGGGGGCCATCAAGGGCCCTGAAATCAACCAAAATGTGAGACGACTAGGGCCGGCTTTAGAGTGACTTTAGGGTGCCGGGTGTTTTGATAAATAAAGCGGGATGAGCTTTTTTAGTCCCCATCGCTCATACGCCAATTCAAATCAAATCAAATAATTTATTTCAATTAGACCAATACAGGTGCTTTTGAATTGTCATATTTAATCGAATTTAGTTGCACGGTTCCAAAAGGTAGGTCTTATGGAGAATTAAAAAGAATTAAAAAAAGCGCTACAAGAATCACTCATCGTGTGCTTGGATGGTTAATACCGACCCTGCAACTAACACATTGGCTACGACCGACTGATGTTCAAAATATCACAAACAACAGCGACCATACGGGCGACCGAAAGCGCCGGGAGCGCAATCCGCACTGGCGGAGTGTCGTGAGATACACGCAGGGGTGTGCGGCCGCACTGTCTGCAACACACTGTCATTCTAAGTTTTTATCGCAGCTTATAATTATTATTATAAATCACGCGATAAAATCCACGAAAGAAAGTGTAATTTCAATGTTTTCTTTTCGCATAAATGTAAGAAATACGCAAAACTATGAACAGTGGTGATATCGCGCTATCTCACTCGCACGCACACATTGTAATGGCGGTGACGTCACACGTAGTTATACCCATCCTTGTCTTCTAACCATATAATCACCACTAGATTTGAAATGTTTCTAATCTATCACTCAACGGTTTTTAGGGTTCCGTACCCTAAGGGTAAAAAACGGAACCCTATTACTAAGACTTCGCTGTCTGTCCGTCCGTCTGTCTCACCAGGCTGTATCTCAACAACCGCGATAGCTAGATAGTTGAAATTTTCACAGATTATATATTTCTGTTGCCGCTATAACAACAAATACTAGAAATAAAATAAATATTTAAGGGAGGCTCCTATACAAAAATCTACTTTTTTTCCTAATTTTATACGGAAACCTTATTACGCAAGCCCGACTCGCACGTGTTAATTATTCTTGCCCTATTAGATTTTGAATTTTGTAGGTGGCCCACCCAAGAATGATCCAGTGCCCTGGCGTCCTACCCTGGCGTAGAAGCAAGGAGATCGAAGGTAAAAAAAAATAAAAAAAGATCATCCATCACATTTAGTCCAAACTTATCGGGGAAATGAATGTTTGTGGTCATTTAGATGGGATGACGCGCCTCGATCACTTAGCGCTGGCGCCAAAATCTAAGTCAAAATGTAATTTATTCAAAGTAGACCAAATTTAATTTTTTCATGGCCTCGGGCGGCACATGTTATTTTTTCATGGCTCGGGCATGTATAAGGGCATCAGGTACCACGTTTTTTTATACTTGTAGAACAGGGGGCGGCAAATTTCCAGACGGCCCCAGGCAACAAAAACCCACGCTACGCCACTGCCTTCACCGTTTCCTAGTGTTTTTGCTGGGAAGTAAAAGCGGCGCAACAAACTCCCCAGCAACACATTTCCGTCTTCGGCCAAGGAAGTCATAATACGCCCATGCTTACATACACTGGTCAAACGAGGCAATTGTGGCACTCTAAACTGTGGTGAATCAATATTTGTTGTAAATATACAATTGTACATGGATGTAGGTCAAACCGCAGTTAAATCGATAATACCTGGCCTTGACACGCCGAGTAGTCTAGACCAGTCTGGGTAGGGCTGCCATCCTGTTTCCCCAGATTTGTCCTAATTTGAAGGGCATCCTGGAGCCGTTCGGCAGGGGTTTTTAAATGGACACTTTTGTATAACACACATCGAACTGCATCATTCTCATATTAATATTAAATACATTGTAAATATAACCAATTTTTTTTAATTTTTTTTTTTTAATACGTTGCCCCACACTAGGATTTTCTCCAGTGTCGTGGTTGCGTTTACAAACACAAATTTTCACATACACAAACGCCCAGACCCGGAACAACTACCTGTAGAACGTACAAATATTTGCTCCGTGCGGGGATCGAACCCGCAACCCGTGACGCACAAGCCACTGAGCCAATCAGGTCGTCAAATAAATAAACAATACATATTTAAATGAGTTAATGGAGTTTCTTGCCGGTTCTTCTCCATAAGACCTACTTTTTGGAACCGTGCAACTAGTGTTGACATTTCGAAAGAGCCTGTAATATTGGTCTACTTGAAATAAAAATATTTGAATTTGAATTTGAACAATGTTTTTATTTTTGCTGCAAAAAAAATATTCATAGGTGTTCGGGGAAAAAAAACATATTTCGCCCAAAAGTCCGCGTTTTTTGCTGTGTTTACCCGGCTTCGGCAATTAAGGGTCATGGCAGACCTAAGTCTATGTAGAAAATAGACTAAAATGACCTATTAGTATTCCATTTTTGTTTTATATAAGCATACATTTGACGACCCGTTTAGCTCAGCGGCAAATGTTTATGTGATGAGCATCAACATTTTTATCCGAGTCATGGATGTATCTATGTATAATATGTATGTATTTACAACAACAAAAAGTATATATGTAGTATATTAACCATCTAGTGTCCGTAACACAAGCCTCGTTGCTTACCACGGAACTAGATGGCGCTGTGTCATAATGTCCGGAAATATTTATTTATACGGCTCGCCAGATAGTAAGCGGTTACCGTACCCTATGAAAGTTTGCAACACAAGAAGTGTCGCTCGCGCGTTGCTGACCTTGTAAAAACGGTTTTAGGTTTTTTAAGAATTACTCAACTGACAGCAAACAGAATTCCAATGCAGTCAGAATAGTCATTCCTTTAACAAGCTTTGGGAATATTACTCACTCGCAGAAACACAACTATTGTTGTTTCACTGCGGTGTTCTGTAAGGCGGAGGTACGTTCCCAGTCGGGCAGCGAGATTTGAGCGAGGAATCTCGCTATACCCTGCCTCTATTAAAACCTAGGCCAAGGCCATTTACCCTGAGGCGAAGGGTTTCAGAGACCTTGAGGCTTGATTCAAAGACTGTTTCGACTAACAGAAAGAAAGAAAAACGAATATATACAATATGCTTGGCATTAATAATGTTAAGTGAAATATTTGGAAGTTGATAGTTTTTTTTGTAAGCGGTTACCGTAGTCTATATAAGTTTGCAACACCAGGGGTGTCGCTTGCGGGTTGCCAACCATGCAAAACCATTATTATTTGATCCCGACCTTGTGGATAGTTTACAGCATCTGTGGTCACGGGCAAAATGAGGGTCCGAAATGAGAAAAAAACCGTATATATGTATGATATAAAAAAAGAAATATTTAGTAGATACGATTAATTGTATATATATACAAATGATGCAAAAACAAACCCACATCCCATATTTAACAACCAAAGACATCACAACTTATATTTTGAATACATTTACAAACAGAGTGCATATTAAAAAAATACACGTATATTATGTACAAAAAAGGTAAACTTACCTTTTTTCTTTTTACAGAGAAAAAAAAACACTCGCGTTCCAGACTCGCGTTAGTTCGAAAAGTGTTAATAATAATAATAATAATCAAAAATTCATCACTTTGACCGAAAACTGTGTAAAATGTCCGGTTATTTTCTATAAATAAATAAATAATATCCCTGTTAGTTTTGTTAATATTGTAATAATAAAAAAACATACACAAATGTATATAAATTAATGAAAATCTCTACTATCTATTCATTGTTCTATATTTACTATCCTACTAATATTATAAACGTGAAGTATTGTATGTATGTGACGATGTTTCTTACTCTTTCATGCAAAAACCGCTTAACGGAATTGGATGGAGTTTAACATACAAATGCCAACCCGCAGCAGGCTAGCGTGGTGGACTATAGCCTAATCCCTCTCAATTGAGAGGAGACCCGTGCCCAGCAGTGGGACATTAATGGGTTGATGATGGGAACATAGAAATAGTTTATTACTTGGAATAACACATAGGCTACTTTTTATCTATATACTATGCGGGCAAAGCCACTAATGGAAGCTAGTATTATAATTGAAGGTATGTTTGTAAGTCTGTCTGTTATCTCTTTATCTAAAATGATGTCGGTGGGTTGTGTGGCACTTGGAGCCCATCTCCAAGTGGAATCGAACTTTTGACCACAAGAGCAAGTCACCAAAGAGCGCAATTAATACATCTCATGTGGAAATAATTCTATTGGCTTGGCTTATTTCCAGCAGCGGAAGTCCTCTAGCTGACATGATGATGAAGAAGATGATGTGGAAATATTATATATACAGGTATAATTACTTGTCCTTACTGATTTATCAACAAAGAGGCTAAACCACAAGGCAGTTTTTTTTTACAGATGATACATTTTTTGACGAAAACATGCACTAAGAAAGGAATTTTAGAAATTCGACCCCAAAAGGGCTAAAATGAGGGATGAATGTCTGTATGATATTTTTAAATTTTAGATGTATGAAATTTCATCATCCCCATCATTTAGGCCAAACGACGTCCACTGTTGGACATAGGCCTCCCCCAAGCATGTCCACAAGGCTCTCTCGTTTATTTATATTAAATATAAACGAATAGTCAAAAATACTTCTTTAAATCTAGCTTTTATTTAACTTGGGCCAACATGAGAGTAAATCATATTATTTTTCGTAATTTTCCCAGCAGACCCTTCCATTTAATACTCATTTCATAATCGTGCACAAAAAATAACTAGTCCGCCATCTTGGGCCGTCGGCATATTGGATTTAGAATGACGTCACTTAGCATTCCATGCATTGTAATCTAAACTAAACGTGTCTGCAAAATGTCATCTCAATTTATTGAGAAAGAAAGTTTTAAAATTGAGTTGCTAGATGTGACGAACATACAAACATTTAAAACAGTTAAATAAAAGCTTGTAACTTGATTTTGACGAGTTAACGCTGCTTTCTGTGCTATGGGTCCCGGTTTCGAATCAAGGTAGTGAAAAATGTTTGTGTGATGAGCATCAACATTTGTATCCGAGTCATGGATGTATCTATGTATAATATGTATGTATTAAAAAAAGTATATACGTGGTATATCAACTAACTAGTATCCGTAACACACGCCTCGTTGCTTAGCTCGGCAACTAGATGGCGCTGTGTCCATAATGTCCTGGTCATATTTTTATTTGTTTTGTAAGAAGCTTTAAAGCTAATATTTACAGCAGCATGTATGTACCATATACCTATATGTATAGTATAATATAAATATATACATGCAAAATAACACCATGCTTCCACATAAGGTTTTTAATTCATTAGCCGAAGCGAAGCAATATATTGATCGATTAATTTAGTAGCGCCATCTATCCGCTATACAAGGAACTACATTAACGTAATAATAGTATAGCGCAGCGGTATTAAAGGCTGGCTTCTGTGGTAAGTGTCCCGGTAGGGGCAAATGTTTGTTTGTTATGCATCCACATTTGTACCTGAGTATAATATGTATGTATTTACGAAAGAAAATATCCTTATGTAGTATATCAACCACCTAGTATCCGTAACACAAGTCTTGTTGCTTAGTTTGGCAACTAGATGGCGCTGTGTCATATTGTTAGGATATTTTTTATTTAAATTTCTAGAAGGTTTTAAGATCGTGACAACCAGTTTTGCGCAGGGATATTAACAGCTGTCTTCTGCATAAATGATACCGGGTTCTGATTCTGGTAAGGACAACTGTTTGTGCGATGAGCAAGAACATTTATATGTATTTACAAAAAATATATTACATAAACAGTAACACAAACCTCGTTGCTTAACTCGGCAACTAGATGGCGCTGTGTCATAATGTCGGGATATATTTATTTATATTTATAGAATGTTTTATGATCGTGACAACCAGTACCTTTTATATAAATTGTCCCGGGTTCCAATCCTGGTAAGGACAACTGTTTGTGCGATGAGCAAGGACATTTAAATACATATTTACAAAAAAATATCCCTATGTAGTGTGTCAACCTTCTAGTACCCATTACATTCGTTGCTTAGTTTGGCAACTAGATGGCGCTGTGTCATAATTGTCGGATATATTTATAGTACCTTGTGGGGCCCCGTAACCGGGGGCTCCGTAGGCAGGGGGCGGGGCTCCGTACGCGCCGTATGCTGGCGGCTCCGACTGTAAAAAAAAATACATGATCAACTATCAATCAATCCAAAGGTTTTTATTTCTAACTATCTGATTCCCGAAACTTTGTCTGCGTAAAATTATTAGTAATTTTATGTATCCTACTTTTTCATCAACCTGCATATTTTTTGTATATGACGGCGCATGCGTGCGTCGTCGATAATGTCAAATTTGAGAGTCACTGTTGACAAAAAGTCGCTCTAGCGGAGCGTCGTGTGAATGGAAGCGGTGCTATCTTGTGTTGGAGACGAGCTGAACGGGAACCGCAAGCGCACCACGTCTGCGACGAATCGCTTGTAATCTGCCCGAATAGTGTGCCCTAGTACCTATCTGATTATAATGAGAAGTCAGAAGCGATATGATGCCTCCTGATCGAAAATACGCCCACAACAACTGAATACACGATGAATTCTGATGAAGGCCTTCCTGCGCCGACATATATTTTTTTCTTTTTGTATTTTTTAGCTTATTTCAAGCCAAGATTTTTTAATTTTTTATTAAGAAAGAAAAATTCAACCTCAGGCGGGACTCGAACCCGCGTCTTCTGGATCGGTACTCCAGACGCTCTGCCAACTGAGCCACCGAGGTATCCGCCTGATGTGTTGAATTTTTCTTTCTTTATGTTACTTATGTCTTTACGGCGACATAGCAACATCGATTGGACAATTCAAAAAAAAAAATTTTTTAAAAATTTAAAAAAAAAAAAATTTTTTTTTGTTTATTTTTATATTTCATAACCTCCTCTTTGGGGCCGTTCAAATATTACGTAAGCTATTTTTTTACAATTATAAACCTCCCCCCTCCCTTATGTCAGCAAAAGTAAGCAAACTTCTTACCTACTTACCTTACCCAATCTCAATAATAAGCGCCAATACCCCCCCACCCCCCTTTAGTGTTTACGTAATACTTGAATGGCCCCTTTGAAGAAATTTCGCCAAAAATACCCCCTTTTTCGCCCTTTAAAGGGATGAGTTTCGGGACAATAACTGACCTATGCCCTTCCCCGGGACTCTATCAACACTGTCTCCATTACAAATGCGTATTCATACAAACAAACATTTTTTTCCGCTTTATTAACTTAGTATAAATAAAGTATGGATGATAAATAAGTATGTATGATAATTTTTCCGCTGGATGCGGGCGGCGCATGACCGGTCGTCGTGGCGATCCTTGGGGGAGACCTATGTCCAGCAGTGGACGTCTAACGTTGATGTGGTGATGACTATGACGAAAGTATAGATAGGAGAAGAGGTGGGATGATCCTATGGTATGACCAGTGATCTGAGATCTGTGAGAAATCAAAGGTCGAGTTCGAACTTAAGGCACGCACCACTGCGGCACTGTGTGTGTGAATGTATCATCATCAACCCATTAACGTCCCACTACTGGGCACGGGTCTCCTCTCATTTGAGAGAGATTAGGCTGTAGTCCACCACGCCAATGTGCGCGCGCGTGTGTGGTATGTGTGTGTGAATGTGTTTGGGGGGGTGTGCGTGTGTGTGTGTGTGTGTGAGTGTGCGTTAATGTGTGTGTGTGTGTGTGTGTGTGTGTGTGTGTGTGTGTGTGTGTGTGTGTGTGTGTGTGTGTGTGTGTGTGTGTGTGTTAATGTATGGGTGTGTATGTGTGAGTGTGTGTGTGCATGGGTTGCTGATGATGATGAGTAGAAGATACAGTTTCATCTGCACTGACCATGTACATCTGTTGCTGGGGAGGCTGGGCGCCTTCGAAGCCGATAAGCTGTATCATCACGTCACCGTCCACAGTCAGGTGGGAGATCCTCTGGAAGGGGATGCGGTGCGGGAACTCGCAGAAGTGGATGCCGTTCAGCGCCACCTGGTGACAACAGACAAATAGATATATTAACACACTAGCTGATTCACGCGACTTCGGCCGCGTGCAATTCAACAAAAGTTTCATATTAACTTTGCACCCCCATTTTACCCCTTAGGGGGTGAATTTTCAAAAATCCTTTCTTAGCGAATGCCTACGTCATAACATCTACCTACATGCTAAATTTCAGCCCGATCCGTCCAGTGGTTTGGGCTGTACGTTGATAGATCACTATGTCAGTCAGTCAGACAGTCACCTTTGAGTTATATATATTTAGATTCTCTATGACTTACTGGCCCTAGGCAAGTAGGTCCAAAGCCATCTAGTTGGGATCAATGATCATATTTAACACGTATAGTCTCAAGACTGCTTCTTTGGTCTAGAGATGTTCGATACTCATCACACAAACATTCGTCCCTACCAGGCTTCGGAACCGGGACCCGTAGCACAGAAGGCAGCGTTAACTATCCCTGGGCTAATCAGGTCGTTATATCAACACCGTCGTATATTATCAACTATAGTCAGGGCCGGATTTAGGGCGGCGCAAACGGGCCCCCACAATACAGACTTCGGAACAAAAAACCCTTGCCTTGGGGCCTCCAGACCTCTAAATCCAGCATTGACTAAAGTCTCAAAAGTCACACATGAAGTTCCTCACCTTCAAAGACTGAGGTTCGCACAGGATCAGCGCCTCGAAGCTGTCCCCTCTGTTCAGGGGCATCCCCCCACTGGTCTCCTCGACCCCCCAGTTCATGGCCGTCAGGTGGTTGCGCACCACACACATCTCCACGAACCGGAAGTTAAGATGCAGGGCGATGTCGTCGCGGGGGTCTGTGTTCGGACCACATTGGAAGTTGATGGCGAATCTGGTCAGAATTTTTATTTATTTATTTGTTATTAAAGGCACATCAACAACATAAACACAATCATTGATAGTTCACAAGAGAAGGACATATACTAGTATTTATATCAAACAATATTAGCATAGTATTTAAGTAAAAGATACAGTATTCACTGATAGTTACAAAGTACTTTATCTTTATTTTTATCACACAGTATTTTTGTGGTTATTGCATTGTATTGAATGATTGAATGATTGTTTTTTTCTGTAAATAAAACTTTTTAAAGACACTTTTACAAGTCATGTTATATTTTTTAGTATCTAGCTTGGCATCGGCATTTCCTAACTGACGACCTCTGAGAAGAAATGCCGAAACAAACTAAGAGAATCATGGTCTCTTTTAGAGTCCAAACATTTTGGTTACAATATGTAATATAATATGTATACAAATAACATCTTATAAAATGCAGATTGACACTCACAACACACTTGCACACACTCACACATACACAGACATACATGCCCACTTAATTTTTATGCCACTAGGTTGGTAAACAACCATACAAACCACCTCGTAAGCGGTTACCATAGCCTATAGAAGCTTGCAACACCAGGTGTCACTCGCGCGTTGCCGAATCGGTAAAAACTCTACGTGTAGCTTATAGACGATTACAATACCAGGTGTCGGTTGCGCGTTTCCGTCACTGTAGAAAACGATAGGTTTCTTAAAATAGGGGATTTAATAAACTGGCAGCAAACGAAATTCCCATGCTGTAAGGACAGTCACTCCCCCAACGAGCCCTGGTAACTGTGCTCACAACAGAAACAATAATCATCAACCATTATTGTCCCACTGCTGGGCACGGGTCTCCTCTCATCTGAAAGGGATTAGGTTATATTCCACCACGCTAGCCTACTGTGGGTTGGCAGACATCACATGCCATCGAGAAATCTCTTAAGCATGCAGGTTTCCTCACGATGTTTTCCTTCACCGTTTAAGCATGTGATAAATACGCACATAACTTCCGAACAGTCAGTGGTGCGTGCCCGGGTTTGAACTCGAGACCTTTGACATCTCAGTCCACTGGTCTCACCACTACATGTTGTTGTTTTACTGCAGTCTTCTGAAAGGAACCTAAAACTGTTTTTACCGATTCAGCAACGTGCGAGCGACACCTCCCAGTGTTACTATCGTCTATAGGCTATGGTAACTCCTCACCATCAGGCGAGCTGAAAGCCTGTTTATCAGTTTTGTGGTACGAAAAAGGTCTACTTTACAAGACGCTGCTTACCTCTGAGCGCCTGGGGGGATGCTACCCTGCACCCTGATCATGCGGCCAGGGTACATGCCAGCGGGGATCGGATGCACGCATGGTATTACCTGTAACAACATAACGTTATTTAACAAGCTTTTATTTGCTTGGTATGTATCTATGAATCGATGTATCAGTTTTAATGTCTTTTTCACCCCTTTCAAAACAACAGATTGCTTAGAAACTTTGCACACTTATCAAGGGATGATTACAGTGCAAATATTTGATAGATATCACAATGATTTTCTTAGAATTAGTTATTTGGGTAGCTTATTTTCAACCCAAATTTCCGCCCCTATAAGGGATGATAATTGTGCATACCATGTACCATACCAGGGTCTTAAAAAAAATACCCTTCACTAATTGGGTCTTCAAAAACACTATATAATGTCACCTGAACTTGCCTACTGGTGTGATAAGAAAGTCATTAGCCTGATATAAATAGCTCGTCAATATTCCTTATCAAAATGACAATGTTTCTTAAACATTAATTAATAATAATGCCCTTCTATTCCGCACCACATGCAATCTAACATTTTTTATTTTATGTGTCTTGTTTTTTTTTAATATATCTATCAATAAGGCATGCCTGTGTTGGCATAGGCCTCGTCCAGCCAACATTAATAGACATAAAAATTTCAAATAGTGGCAAATATCGGTCTGTGGTCCTGAGTGGTGTGACCAGTTGAATGAGATATCAAAGGTCTCAAGTTCACACCCAAGGCTGACTTTTTAGAAGTTATATGCATAATTATCACATGTTCAAGTGGTTTTGTAAACCTTGCATGCTTTGGAGATTTTCTCGATGGTGTGTGAAGAAGTCTGCCAACTAGTATGACAAAATTAATGGTTTGACAATGATGAATAGTATTATTTCATCTGATCAATAGGCCAAAAAACAGCTGAAGAAAGCTCTCTATCCCGAACTTTTCCTCATTTTATTATATTATTAGTTGACAGAATAAATTATAGGCTATTAGAGAAAGGAATTTATAAGGTAGATGACTGTGACAACACCTAGAGACCTAATAAGCACATACATATATTTAATAGGTGAACAATCAATCTTCAAAAAGATCCAGTGCACAATATTCATATCTGGTGTACATGCATGACAAGATTGTATAAGTGTATAGATGTATGAATCAGGTTCCCTATGTCATTTCACACATAAGCCTTGTTATACGCCAAGTAGAGGGGTTTTTTATTTATTGTTGCTGGGGAGTTTGTTGCGCCGCTTCTTCTTCCCAGCAAAAACACTAGGAAGTGGTGAAGGGCAGGCGTTTTTGTGGGCTGTCTTTATTGTTGATGTTCAAAAAGAGCCAATTAAATTTGGCCTACTTCAAATAAATGATATTTTGACTTTGACTTTAGTTATGGCTCTCTAACAAGTAATGCACCTCACATTGGACAGACTTACAGGTGTAGTTTTACGGTTTGCATGGTTTGTACCAATGCACCACTTAAACATGTTATATTCAGTAGCTAGAACTGGTGATATTACTTCTAAAAATCTCAATAAGTCGTGAAACATGCAGCACTTAAACTTATTTTAAAATATTTTCTTGAACTTATAGTACCTACTGTATTTTGTTCCTTCAAGTACAGAAAAAATGACATGATATCTATGCAGAAACCTAGGCGAGCGAATTATCGACCTTATCCTCATAGAAATAAGGGTGAAAAACAAGCATCTACCCACAGTAGAATACAGAATATAATACTTACGGATTAAAGAAAGTACATAATCCCATACTATAAAATTGAGGAAATAATGAGGAAAATACATTCATTAACGTATATACGTCATGCATTGCTTCTGTAATAGGAAAAAGACCTTGGAAAACATGAAAAACCGATGTTACACCAATTCCTTATTTCTCCGTAAAAGGGTTGTGATAACTTTGTCGCAACAAAACATTGTATTTACTCAGTGTGTAATGTAACTAATCACGCCAAATTGTTCTAAATGCCCTTGAAAATGAGTAAAATGCCGCGCGTAATGGCATCTTTCGTAACAACATAGAAATCTATAAAAAACTTACGGGATTGTAGATTGGAGCAGCCATTTTTCTGTCAAGATTTTCGCAGCGGTTAGTCCAAAAACTGAGTTTATTGAATGCCCAAGGTTTTTACGTAAATTAACACTTAAAATACTATGTGCCGGATACGCCTAGCGCAATAATAACGATACGATTAAATTGAATCAATTCTTTCTAATGCGTCATACGTCATATGACGAAATATCGAGACTGATAATATATAAATTTTTAATCCATGTCTGAACCAGTGAGATGGAGATTGAAATTTCCGCAAGCGTAAAAGAAACACCAATACATACAAAGCTATTGATACTTATATTTCAATAAATGAAACGGTAGAAACGTGTTTCAGTAAAACGTCAAACGTGTTCGTGATGACTGTGTCAATCTGGGCTTCTAGGCTTTTTAGTATTTTTTATTGATTGACATTGATTTGATATTAAATTGGCTGTACTGTGGTGAAAAGTAGTTTTATGAGTGCTCAGCTCTAAGTATAGATACTGGATAGAGCTGCAAAATAACGTGGTTTAATAATAATGGCCCAATAATGTATTGTTTAGTAATAATGTAGAGCTGTGGTAGCCTAGCGATGTGACCAGTGGACTGAGATGTCAGAGGTCTCGAGTTCGAACCCAAGGCATGCACCACTGACTTATCGGAAGTTATGTGCGTATATATCACATGCTCAAACGGTGAAGGAAAACATCGTGAGGAAAACCTACATGCTTGAGAGAATTCTCGATGGCATGTAAAGTCTGCCAACCCGCAGTAGGCTAGCGTGGTAATCCCTCTCAATTGAGAGGAGACCCGTGCCCAGCAGTGGGACATTAATGGGTTGATGATGAATGTATTGTTTCAAAAACTTTTTAATTATTATTTTCCCAAATTTTGATACGTACAAGTACATATTTATATAAATATGATTCTTCGTAAAATTCAAATAAAAACTGATAACTAGGCAAACAGAGAAGCGGCATTATTTCATGATTGAAATCCTATCCGTAACTGAGCCTGTACAGGAATTTCTGACGTGTACAAATTCAGGGTCTTCAAGTCACAAGTCAATATTTTCTATCTTTATCAATCAATAGTTACTAATAAGCTAAATGGTGTTAATAACCATGAATTAAAAAAGATTTAAAAAATCATAATATGATTAGGACTTTTTGGCGGGAGAGTGAAGCGTAATGTTTAGCAGTTTTGTTTGTGTTTCGATTAATTTTAATGTATAATTATGGTGGATTATTAACCGTTAAATGTTCGTAAACGTACATGAGTGTTGGCAAATGAAACAAAATAGTTTGACGTGACTTTCAAATTCGTCCAAGTAGTCCACGTTAGGTTAGTTTCAGTAAAGAACCACGTCTTTACTGAAACTAGAAAAAAAATCATTTATCATCCTTCATTAACCATTAATTCACCAAATCATCAACATTTTTTTTTCATCCTAATAAATAAAATGAAAAAATACTGAAGACTAGATTCCTTTGACTGGACGCGAAAGGGAAAAAAATAATTGAATTATATTCTAATGTTGGTAGTCCTGCAGTATTTTGATTGACGCAATTATATAGTACGACCATTGTTACACTAAATATAAATGTAGTGAATTAAAAACGCAATTAATTCTATTTGCGTTAATTAAATTTCCACGCCGCAGTTTACAAGTCATTCTGCGACGTGTCGTTTACGGTTGTGAAAACAATTGACACCGAAAACGGCAGCCAAAACGGGTAAAAATGACTCTAGAAGGGAACAAGGACGAAGCAGAAAAATGCATTGCGATTGCTCAGGGTGCATTTACATCGGGAAATATGGAGAAGGCTGAGAAGTTTTTGTTGAAAGCTGAACGGCTATACCCTACTACGCTCGCTAAGGAGCTTTTGACGCGGGTTAGGGCTGCGGGGCCATCTACAGCACCGCCCAAAAGATCTCCTCCTTCAAGCCCAAGTGCCGAGGAAGTGAGGAGAAGAAAGACTCCAGCGCACCAGCCCCCACAGAGGGAATACACACCGGAACAGCAAGAGGCGGTCCGCCGCGTCAATAAGTGCAAGGATTTCTATGAAATATTGGGTAAGTTTAAATTAATTAGTCATTGCTTACTAAGTAATTAGATTTCATCATTAACATAACATAGCATCATGCTTGTCGTCCCGAATGGTTAGGCTGAGGTGTACTAATGTACACCTACATTTTCCTGATATGTTTTTAAGTTCCATAGCCCATTAAATGCCATCTACTAGAAACAAATCAAAACTCGGAGCTGCTACCAAGAATTTCATAAAAAATCCTGATACCACTGCTCTACCCATGATTCAAACCCAAGAGGTCTTGTTGTGCAGTCACACTTATGACAGGCAGGCTTACATCCAGCATTGCATAAGGCTGCTGTTGATGAATTAATAATAATAATAAATATTTCTGGACATTATGACCCAGCGCCATCTAGTTCCGTGGTAAGCAATGAGGCTTGTGTTACGGATACTAGTCGGTTGATATACTACATATATACGTTTTTTTTGTAAATACATACATATTATACATAGATACATCCATGACTCGGATACAAATGTTTTTGCTCATCACACAAACATTTGTGTTGCAGTGTTAACTACCTTTGGACTAATTGGGTTGTATTATAACTTTGCTGTGCCGGACAGGATCCATAATTGTTCTATTAATTTTAAGTCTCAACATCTTTATCTTTATTACTATTAAATGCAATAAAGTTTTGAGTTTCGGATTAGACTGTTTGTAAATAAATGCGTGATAACTTCTTGAAACTAGATAAATGTAAAGGTAAACTAAAAATATTAGAATTCAGTTACAAAGTTTTGACGACCTGATTGGCGCAGTGGCTGAGCGATCGGCCTGTGCGTCACGGGTTGCGGTTTCGATCCCCGCATGGAGCAAATATTTGTAGGTTCTACAGGTAGTTGTTCCGGGTCTGGGCGTTTGTGTATATGAAAATTTGTGTTTGTAAACGCAACCACGACACAGGAGAAAATCCTAGTGTGAGGCAAAGTGTAAAAAAAAAGATTGAAAATTCCAAGTAGCAGAAGTATTTCAATACAAATGTGTCGGGAGCTTATTATTATTGTCAATAACAGAGGTTTTGGCCCACTTATCTAGGTTAATTTATTTCTGTGCAATAATCATTCATGTATCCAACAATTTTTGCTATATGTATACTTTTATGATCAATTTGGCCAGCTGCCAGCGACTGGATGAGAAGAGCTGATGATTGAGCTCTGTGGCATTCACTAGGGGAGGCCTACGTCCAACAGTGGACGAATATAGTCTGATGATGATCAATTTTATACAATAATAAGTCTTTTTATGTCTCATCATCTATTACAGTCCCACTGTTTGGCACAAGTCTCTTCTCATTTAAGAGGGATTAGGCTATAGTCATAAAGTGGTATGCAGGGACCGTAGCACATGGCATACTTTAGTTTCTGCCTACCCCCATGATAAAAATGCGTGAGTGTATGTATGCAGGCAGGAGTGTATGTGTCCACCACACTAGCCTAGCGCAGATTGTATGCCATCAAGACATTTTATCAAGCATGCAAGTTTCCTCACAATGTTTTCCTTCACTGTTTGAGGATGTGATAAATACGCACATCATTTTCTTAAAGCTAGTGATGCGTGTCTTGAGTTCGAACTCAAACCTTTCACAGTCCACTGGTCACGTCACTAAGATATCACAGCTAGATATTTTTTTTATTTTTCCTTTTTGTTGCATTCAAGCCAGTAAGTCCATTGTGTAACAAACTGTCTGGAGGTCGAAACTGTATATATTAACTTGTAAACTGAATTACGGTTTCAATGAGTATGTGTATTGATTTATAAATAATTAATGTAAATGTATTTTTATTGAATAAACGGGAATGCTGAAAGTGAACTGTGTAAGTCGAAAGATTTCGAGTTCGAATCCATGGCACTCACCACTGAGTTTTCAACAAAGGAAGCTTTTCGAAATTTATATTAAACTAGCTGATTCCCGCGACTTCGTCCGCGTGCAATTTAACTAAAAAAATAAAAGTTTCATATTAACTTTGCACCCCCGTTTTACTCTCATAGCCTACGTCATAACATCTACCTGCATGCCAAATTTCAGCCCAATCCGTCCAGTGGTTTGGGCTGTGCGTTGATAGATCACTATGTCAGTCAGTCAGTCACCTTTGAGTTATATATATTTAGATTTGCTCATAACTCACATGTTACAACAATAAAGGAATGTTTTGTGATGAAACCTGCATGCCTGTGAGAATATCTCGATGTTGTGTGCAGTCTACCAACCCCCATTAGGATAGCGTGGTAGACTAAACCCTAATCTCTCTCAAATTATAGGAGACCCACACCCAGAATTGGGCCAGCAAATGTATTCATGATGGAGCTCTACAGTATGAATGAATGAATGATTGTTTATTTCTGTAAATAGATCTTTTTAAAGACACTTTTACAAGTCATGTAATTTTTTTGATATATCTAGTTGACATCGGCATTTCCTAACTGACGGCCTCTGAGAAGAAATGCCGAAACAAACTCAGAGAATCATGGTCTCTTTTAAAGTCCAAACATTTTTGTTACAATATGTGAGCCTGACTATGTAGGTTAAAGTCTGAGATGGCCTTTTCAAGAAAGCACCAGTGCAGCTTTGAGTTGACCTGTCCATACTGACAGCACGCATACGTCAGCCATCGTGTATTGTGTGAGCTTAACGACCCGACGCACGTATCGCATGAGGAGTTGTCCGAAATAATGGTCTTCCTTGCTTACAAACAGCTGATTTCATTTCTAGGAGTGTCAAAGGAGGCAACAGACTCTGACATAAAGAAAGCATACAAGAAGCTGGCTTTGCAGCTGCATCCTGATAAGAACCACGCGCCTGGAGCCAGTGAAGCATTTAAGGTATAGTTTTTTAAACCACAAGATCGGCAAACATGCAAACGACCCGCTCGATAGTAAGCGGTTACTGTAGCCTATAGACGTTTGCAACACCAGAGGAGGTAGGGCATAGCGAGATTCCTCGCTCAAATTGAGCTGCCCGACTGGGAAAGTACCTCCGCCTTACAGAATACCGCAGTGAATCAACAATAGTTGTCTTTCTGCGAGTGAGTAAAGTTACCAGAGCTTGTTGGTGAGTGACTATTCTGACAGCATGGGCATTCCATTTGCTGTCAGTTTAGTAATTCCCTATTTTCAAAAACCAAAACGGTTTCTGCAGGGGTGTGCGTCGCATTTGCAAGCCTTCAGATGTTGCAAATGTCCATGGGCGGCGGTGATCACTTACCATCAGGTGAGCCGCCTGCTCGTTTGCCCCTTATCGTAAAAAAAAAAGGTGACGCGCGTTGCCGACCCTGTAGAATGTTTTCAGTACCTTCTTAGAGAACCTACAAAAAATCTGGAGCGTTTTAGGTTCCTGACAGCTAATAAAATTCCTATATTGTCAGAGGTAGTTATTAATGAAAAAAAATAATTAAAAAAGATCCTGGAGAATGCCACCTTTATCACCTAGGAGTATAAAAAACTAATCAATACACAAAAAACAACATAAAAATCATCAAGCCGTTTCGGAGGAGTGCAATGATAAACTTTATATATTCTTTTATAGGCGATTGGCAATGCAGCAGCCATATTGACTGATGCGGAGAAACGCAAGCAGTACGACCTTCGCGGCGAGGAGGTGGCGCACCAGCCCACCACACACCACCAGTACTACTCCAGGGGCTTCGAGTCTGACCTCACCGCTGAGGAGCTTTTCAACATGTTCTTTGGAGCCACAGGTTAGATAAATACTTTTATTCTTCTACTCTTTTATATTCAAAGTCAAATTATTTATTTTCTAGAATCGCTCCATTGCTGAATATCATAATTGTTCTCAAAACACCACATCATCATCATCATCAAACCATTATTGTCCCACTGCTGGGCACGGGTCTCCTCTCATTTGAGATGGATTAGGCTATTGTCCACCACGCTAGCCTACTGCGGGTTGGCAAACATTACGTGCCATCGAGAAAATCTCTCAAGCATGCAGGTTTCCTCACGATGTTTTCCTTCACCGTTTGAGCATGAAGTCAAATGAGAGTAGACCCGTGCCCAGCAGTGGGACGTTGATGATGATGAAAAGGGGTAGGAGTCCCATTGATACGCAAATGATGATGTATGATAACGGTGTTTCAGCGTTCCCAGGCACCGGTCCGACGGTGTACGCCCGCCGTCGCGCCCGCGAGCCGGAGCCCCGCGAAGCGCACGCAGGGCTGGTGCAGCTGCTGCCAGTTCTGGTGCTGGTCCTCCTGTCCATGATGTCCGGCTACTTCATCAGCGAGCCGGTGTACAGCCTGGCGCCCAGCTCCAAGTACCCCGTGCCCAGAGAGACGGTCAACTTAAAGGTATTGTACTGTTTACACAAATACACACACTATTTTTCAAAACGGTCAGGTACGCAGTACTCGTAACCGGCGCGCGTGCAGCACGAGATGTATGAATGTGGACGAGGCTAAAGTGGTATGCAGGGACCGTAGCGCGTGGCATTCTGTAGTTTCTGCCTACCCCCATGGGAAAAAGACGTGAGTGTATGTATGTATGTATGTACTATTTGCCCTTTTGTACCGCTTTGACAATCTGCCTCGTTGGTCTGCAAGATATCTTGGGTTCGATTCCCAGGTCGAGCAGTGTGATTGGGTTTTTCTATGAAACTCTCAGTAGTTTGGAGTTTGGATTCGTGCCCGGTTAATGGCAATAGGTTCGCCCCCAATTACATGGGCCCCTTAAATATACCGGTGAAACGTGGGTGTACATTAGTACACCTCTGGGGCCCTTTGGGGACGACAGAATATTCAGAATTTCATACTTAAAATAGGATGGTGATCTGATTGGTGCAATGGCTGAGCGATCGGTTTGTGCGTCACGGGTTGCGGGTTCGATCCCCGCACGGAGCAAATATTTGTACGTTCTACAGGTAGTTGTTCCGGGTATGGGTGTTTGTGTATGTAAAAAAACACGAGTAAATCCTAGTGTGGGTTTACGTTATATTAAAAGGAATAAAAGAATAAAGAATGATGATAATAAATAAATAAATATTCCTGGACATTATGACACACAGCGCCATCTAGTTCCGAGCTACGCAACGAGGCTTGTGTTACGGATACTAGTTGGTTGATATACTACATATATACTTTTTTTGTTGTAAATACATACATATTATACATAGATACATCCATGACTCGGATACAAATGTTGATGCTCATCACACAAACATTTGTCACTACCGGGAACCCGGGACCCATAGCACAGAAGGCAGTGTCAACTACCGCTGGACTAATTGGGTCGTCACCATGATAATTCCAGGTCCCATATTACGTGAAGGAGAACTTCCACACAGACTACCAGGGCTCGCTGCGAAGACTTGAGATGGCGATAGAAGAAGAGTATATAGGTGAGTAGTTCAATGAGCTTGCAACACTTTGTCACACCTTTAATTTTTTGATGTGAAACATCTATAGCCACATGTAAAACCGATTTCTGGCGTGGCGAAAGCGTCGCCACGAAATTTAAATTTGATTTTAGTTCTATTTTCAAGTTTACCTTTTTTTTCGAATTGTGAATTGTATTAAACCTCTTTGAGTTTGTGTTAATATGTCTCTTTTAACACTTATATATTTTTGATGTGGAAAAAAATCGTAATATTTTATTTTATCATTATGACATATTTAGTTCCTATCACAATATGTTCTTTTCTGCATATTACTTTTACAAAATAATGTCAATGTTTCACATCTGCCAGGCGTCCCGTGACGGCTCACTGTTTTTTTTTAAGTGCGGTAATATCCTTTACGGACCTTCCCGTCGCCTGGGGAGGCGACGGGGTGTGTCGGACTCCGCTTGAGCGTTCACCGACTAAAAAACTAAAAAACCGCCCCCGTCAACGCCACCAACCCTATTGCCGGGGCCATGGGATTCGAAAAAGCATGCACCACAACCCCGGAACACTTTGTTGAACCTGTAAAAAAAACCGGTTTAGGTTTTAAATAGGGTAGTTACTAAACTGACAGCAAATGGAATACCCATGCTGTCAGAATAGTCACTCCCCAATGAGCTCTGGTAACCTTACTCACTCGCAGAAAGACAACTATTGTCGTCTCACTGCGGTGTTCTGTAAGGCGGAGGTACTTCCCCAGTCGGGCAGCGAGATTTGAGCGACAAATTTCGCGAGGCCCTATGTCTCGAAATTAAAAGTTCTTTTTGATGTAATTTGCCATCACTTAAGTGAATTTAATATTAATGTTATTAACACAGTAAAACAATTTTAATTAATTTTCTGTCTTTGTTTCCCAAATATGACACAAAACCAGTAGATCTGTTTTCTAACAATAAAAACAAGGAACAAACGAAAAATAATTTTGTCGCAAGGAAGCCTCCAATTTCCATCGCTGTTCTTTGAATTTCCGCTAAATTAGCATTCCCAATTCCGATCACTCATTATGAAATTCTAATTGTTTTTTTCCCCGGTACGAAGTGGGCTTGCGGCACGCGTGCCAGCGCGAGCGCAACTACCGCGACAGCATGGTGTGGAAGGCGCGCAACTTCGGCGACTCGCGCCAGTACGCCGACGCGCAGAAGCTGCGCACGCCCAGCTGCGACAAGCTGCACAAGTACCACCGATAGATCTTAGCGCACGGTACCGGTACTTGTAGTGGCACCGGTACTGATACCGACTTTAATATTCACGCATTTTATATTCAAACACTTTTCAAGATCATTTTGTTAAACCCTTTGTAAGTAAACAATAAGACCGTTTATTTCATTGGAACCGGTACTGACTCTAAAATCGGTACTGTCGGCGGAACTGGAACCGGTACTGATACCGATTTTATTATTCACTCATTTTATATTTAAACACCTATCACGATAATTTTGTTAATCCCGTTCGAAAGTAAATAATAAGACTTTTCATGTTGCTAAACCGGGAATGACGCCGGTACTGGTACCGAAACCGATAGGGAACCGGTACTAATACCGATTTTACTATTCACTCATTTTGTATTTAATCTCCTATCAAGATCATGTTTTTGTAAAGACCTTTCATGTCTTCTGATCTGGAAGTAATTGTCAAGTAATCGGTTCCGGTATTTTTATCGGAACCGGATCTGGGACTGGTACGGAAACCGGTATTGTCGTCAAAACCGGTACCGCTCCCGGAACCAATATGGAAACCGATACCTATGTTATTTTTCATTCATTGCATATTTAAACACCTACAAATATCATTTTTTATTACAAAGACTTCTTGTCTGCTGATCTGTAAGCAATTATCAAGTAACATTATAAGGTAACACGCGTGCGAGTGAGATAGCACGACGATTCCTCTATGCCTCCACTCTTTCTTGCGCATTTATTAAAGATTTAGCTGATTCCCGCGACTATGTCCGCGTGCAATTTAACTAAAAAAATAAAAGTTTCGTATTAACTTTGCACCCCCGTTTTACCCCCTTAGGGGGTGAATTTTCAAAAATCCTTTCTTAGCGGATGCCTACGTCATAACATCTACCTGCATGCCAAATTTCAGCCCGATCCGTCCAGTGGTTTGGGCTGTGCGTTGATAGATCACTATGTCAGTCAGTCACCTTTGAGTTATATTTAGTTATTAGTTTCTGCCTCAAAATTAGAAGTATTTTTTTTTACTTCAATTAGACCAATATTCCAGGTACTTTTGAATTGTCAAAAACTAGTTGCACGGTTCCAAACGGTAGGTCTTATGGAGAAGAACCGGCAAGAAACTCCATAGATACTCAAATAAACAGTCAAATACCAATTTGTATTGAAAATTTGCAAAACCACAGTGTGTTTAGATTTATTACAAGATCCTTATAAAATAATTCGTCCTATTATATACACTATCTTTGTCTCATGACTTCGTCCGCGTAAAATTGTATATAATTAATGTGCATATTTAATTCTTACGGTCCTATTTACAAACTTCAACCCCCCTTTTCATCCTTTTTAGGGATGATTTCCGGGACAAAATCTATCTTGTCCTTTTCCAGGACCAAACTCTCTTAACAAAATTTCGTTTAAATCGATTCAGCGGTTAAAACGTGAAGACGTCAAAGACAGACACACTCGCATTTAATTTTATAATATTTTCATTATTATTATTATGATTAACCGACTTCAAAATAAGAAGAGGTTATCAATTCCACTGTTATTTTTTACCTCATAACTTTCGACTGGGTGAACCGATTTTGATGATTCTTTTTTTATTTGAAAGCTGGTGCTTCCCGTCTGGTCCCATTTTAAATTGGCCCAGTTCTGAACTTAAGGTGGAAGCTCCACGCTAGCCCGCGAAATTCAAATTTTCGTACGTTTTTTGCAATTTGCCGGTCATTGTCAGACTGAACATTAAACAAAATATGATTCGCGCCTGTAATCGGTATTTAGTTACAAAATTATAATCATTTAAATCAATTAAACAGCCCTCAAAGTGCATATAACTGCATTGATTGTCTATTTCATGAAAAAGTCATTCAATCCAATTGTATGCAATGTGAGGGTTGTATTTATAATATTAATGATTATAATTCTGTAATTAAATACCTCTTACAGGCGCAAATCATGTTTTGTTTAATGTTCAGTCTGACAATGACCGGCAAATTGCAAAAATCGTACGAAAATTTGAATTTCGTGGGCTAGCGTGGAGCTTCCCCCTTAAAGACGGTTTTTTTTAACAAATAATTCTACGCGGACAAAATTGAGGGCAAAACCTAGTTTTAAAATAAGTTCCTGTATTTATGTTTAAACGGTGTGGGTAGTTGTGTGAATAAAAATAAATAGGTGTTTATTGATTCTTATGTAAAGCAGATGTATGATAATATTATGATGCTAATCATCGAACATGTAGCGACATCTACCTAACTACATTCGATTGCGGAAAGTTTTGAAATGGCTACGAAATATTGTACGGTTGGTTGTCAGTGGTCTGTAAAACCACTTTTCTGTGAAACCGGTGCTGATTTCGTTGCATACCGTACTGAACTAATTGTATTTACTCGACATCTCTTTCTGACAAACACAACTGAAACGAGATAGAAAATATTTACCACTGTGTTATGAGACGTCGTGGGAATTATCATACTAGGTATTTTCAATTGACATTCTCTGTCAATTTGACATTGACAGGGGTTGTCAGTGTCAAATAGGTAATGGCGATTGTTTTTTTTATTAAAAAGAAATAAAGTGTAATGAAATCTGTTAAGTATTAAAACAACCGAGTCGGCACCTTTATTTATTTAATAGTAAATTTTAGTCAAAATTATAACGAATTTAGGTTAAAAAAATGTTATTATTTATTATAAAGAAATCACTATATCGTATGTACATACCTGTGTTTTGTTTCACTTGATTATTATAATTATTAAAAAAGGTTACAATATTTATTGTTTTTTTATTTAACCATTTGCCTTGTTGGTCTAGTGGCTGTACAGTGCGACTGCCGAGCAAGAGGTCTTGGGTTCGGTTCCCAGGTCGAGCAAAGTGTTGTTGGGTTTTCCTGTGAAATTCTCAGTAACAGCTCGGAGTTTGGATTCGTGCCCGGTTAATGGCAATAGGCTCGCCACCTATTACATGGGACCTAAAACATACCGGCGAAACGTAGTTGTACGTTAGTACACCTCTGCCTAACCTTTCGAGGACGACCGGTGTGATGATATGTATGTTAAGGTAGTTTGTAGTAACATGTTATATAACTTGTGTTTTATAACACGTCCACATTACGTAACATTGTTATATATAACAATTACAGTGTCGTCTTCGTACTTATTTACGCGTATAAGTTAACTGTTATATAAAGTTACATTCTGTTCTTCATTTTTAATGCATCTTATTTATTGTTATTATTATCACAGACATTGATATTATTGTTATGTAAAAAAAATATATATTGTATAATTTGATGAGCATGAATAATAATATTAATATTAATAAAAAATTATTATTAATAATTGTAAATTAATCTTCTAAGCGTTTTGGGTGTGACCATCTGTTAGCTTGTAAGATCAAATGAATAATAAATAAATAACATTGTTGTAAAAATGAATAACATGTTACCTATATAACAATGTTTTATAACATGTTATGTTACGCACCCTTAGATCGAACAAAAGTAAGTAAATTAAATAAAACAGCAGATCCTAAAAATTATATATTTCTTATGATAGTATTTTTGATATAAATCACTCAGTGAACACTTTTGAAGAAATAACATTTTGTGAATTGGTGCAATTGTGTAACACAATATCGATTATTAGAATAAACAGTCACGTCTTGGCGTTGTAAGACATACGAGTGCAGAAATGCATATTTATAAATAAAATATTAATATTTCTGGACATTATGACACAGCGCCATCTAGTTCCGAGCTAAGCAACGAGGCTTGTGTTACGGATACTAGAAGGTTGATATACTACATATATACTTTGTTTTTGTAAATACATACGTATTATACATAGATACATCCATGACTCGGATACAAATGTTGATTCTCATCACACAAACATTTGTCCCTACCGGGATTCGAACCCGGGACCCATAGCACAGAAGGCATCGTTAACTACCGCTGGACAAATTGGGTCGTCAATTTAAAAAAAAAAATTCAAAAAAAAATTCTGCGACATTTTACACAGCACCATCTAGTCCCAAACTAAGCAGAGCTTGTACTATGGGTACTAGACAATGGATACAATACTTGTATACTTTTTTTTTGTAAATACATACTTATAATAAATAGGAAAGTAATAATTTATAAATATATAATGGTCCGAACGTGTTAATTTGAAACTTATTTACTATGTTTCAAGCTTGAAAATGCAATACTGGATAAAGTAGTATCTATTGACAATTATGATCTAAAAAATTATAAGCTTGAAATGCCACTCAAAAGCATTTTAACAAATTTAATATTTTAGTATTTTATACACAGTACTGAGTTCCAATAAATTTTCTACTTGTACAATAACATTAATTAATTCAATAAGTATTATTTAAGTAGGTTTTTTTCAATATTCATCATGGAACGGGTAGTCTGGATGGTGTGTGCTGAAAAAAAAAAAATAATATTTACATAAAACCTTTTTGTAAGTTCTGCACGACTGCGGAGAGAATTTAGACTTTAAAGTCAAAATAATTCATTTAAAGTGGGCCAAAATTAATAGAAATTAACAGACTCTTATTTGACATTAAACAAATATAACTTAAAAGAGCTGTGGTAGCCTAGCGGTGTGACCAGTGGACTGAGATGTCAGAGGTATCGGGTTCGAACCCAAGGCACGCATCACTGACTTTTCGGAAGTTATGTGCGTATTTATCACATGCTCAAACGGTGAAGGAAAACATCGTGAGGAAACCTGCATGCTTGAGAGATTTTCTCGATAATAAATAATAATAATAAGTTTATTTAGGAACAATAACACAAGAATGTACAACAGGTAAAACGATGAATAGCTGCAAAAGTATAAACTGTAGCGCAGCTAGCAACGCCCTTCTCCAGATACAGAATGGGGTGATGTTCCATACAAAAGCATTTGAATGTAGTTAATTAGTAATAAACAATAATAAAAAGAGAAAAAAAAAAAAAAACAATGAATAAAAACAAATAAAAGTAAACAGTAGGGGACATTATGATTTGGGATGCAATTTCACGTTGTGTTAATGTGTTGAGTGTCGGGTGAATAGGTGTATGAGTAAGTGTTAATGAGGTGTGAAAGGGTGTTTGTGGTATGTGTGTTGTGTGTGGTTTAATCGAGGTGTGTGAGTGAGTGATGAGTATTTTATCTTTCCACAAGTTTCTCTATTTCATCATAATTTTGTGATTTTAACCAGGAGTCAAGTATCTTTTTGCATTTGCTTCTGGTTAATGGGTAGATTTGTAAGCAATTGTTTAGTCTGTTGTAGATCCTCGAACTTATGTGTCTGTAGTGACGGCTCGCAGCTACGGTTCTAAGAGACGCAGTATTACAAACCCTGTTTGAGCGGCGTGTAGAGCAGAACTTAGGATCAAAAGTGAGTTGTCTGTGTTTGCGTAGAATGGTGTGGAGGATAAATAGCTGTCTGACGGTGAGGACCTGGCAGAGGGTATATAAAGAGGATGTCGCATATCGGATCGGTTTCCTTGCCAGCACCTTCAAAACAGCTCTTTGCGCTCGTTCAACCCGCAGCATTACTGTTTTACCGGCACCACCCCAGACCGTTAGGCAATAACCTAGAACAGACTGAGCAAGAGCAAAGTAGACCGATAATAAACAGCTGAAATCGACCACGCCCCTGAGCTTTTTAAAAATATATATGAGTTTTCTCACACGAGCTACAGTTGAAGCAATATGTTGCTTCCATTTCAGGTTGCCATCGAGAGTGACTCCAAGATATTTTATAATAGGGGTATTTTCAAGTTGTTGACAGGCACAGTTAGCGTGCAGGTTTGGGCAGGTATGCGCACGAATTTCAATCGGTATAGGGGGCTGACTTGACTTAAGAATAGAAAATGTGATAAATTTGGTCTTATGGATATTTAGGGTGAGAAGATTTATGGTCAGCCACCTCATGACGGTGCTCAAGGCAAGCTCTGAGTTGAGGCGGGTTTCCGTCCAGTCTCGGCCATGTACAACTAGTGCTGTGTCATCGGCATAAGCTATAATTTTGCAATTGGGTAAGGGTAACTGGCACAGCTCATTTACGTATATTAGAAAAAGTGGGGGTCCCAGGACGCTGCCCTGGGGGACACCGAAAGTAATCTTCTCCTGGTTGCTGAGGTAGTTTTGGAGCTTTATAATTTGTTTACGACCTGTAAGATAACTTTTGAAGAGATCATGGGCCGTCCCGCGAATACCAAGGTGTTCAAGCTTCGAAAGAAGTATGGGAATTGAGACACTATCAAAAGCCTTGGATAGGTCTAAAAAGATGGCAAGAGTTTTATATTTATTTTCCCAATGGCTAATAATCGTATCAGTAAGTTCATGTACCGCATCTTCGGTGGATTTTCCACTCCTAAAGCCAAATTGATTATTGGAGAGAAGGTTAAATTTATTTAGGTATTTGGTGAGTCTAATATTTATAACTTTTTCGAATATCTTAGAGAGTGTACTCAACACTGAAATAGGTCTGTAATTTGCAACATTGTCCTTGTCTCCCGATTTATAGATAGGGTGGACAACTGCAGTTTTAAAGACATCAGGAAAGGTTCCTGTTGAAAAGCATAGATTGAAGATGAAAACAAGGATAGGAATAAGAATGTGACGAGTAGCCTTCACGATTAAGGGGGTTATACCATCAAATCCAACAGCAGAATTGTCTTTAAGGCTGAGGATGATATTTTCCAGCTCAGCACTATCCACGCCGTGAAGGGCCATTGATTGTGACGCGGACGGTGTGGAAGTACTGAGGATCTCAGGGTTGGGACGATTGTTTGAGAGGTGTTTATAGAGAACAGAGTGTTCGATTTCAGCCGCCAAGAGTCTACCAACATTAGCGAAGTAATTGTTGACTTTGTCCACAGACTGTGACGGTTCGGCATAGCAGTTTAGCAGCTCAGAGGCTGAGTCTCTGGTTTGATCTAAGCTTGCTACCCGTTTTATAAGTTTCCATGTTGCTTTTGGATTGTTTCTGGCCTGCTGAAATTCTGAACGTTCATATTCACGCTTGACTTTTTTTAAGAGATTGTTGCAAAAGGTGCGATAGCGACAGAAAATCAATTTGTGTGTCTCATCATCTGGGTGTTTTTTAAATTTACGATGCAATTTATCCCTGTGGCGTATGCACCTCAGCAGGCCGGGAGTAATCCATGGCTTGATGATGCGCTTACTGCTGGGTATTCGTGAAACCTGAGAGTGAGATTTGATGGCTAGGGACATAATAGAAACAAGAGATTCCGCAGCTTGATTGGGGTTGTGACAATTGAAGAGTAAGGAAAAATCTGTGCTGTTAATTTGGTCTACAACCCTGGGTAAATCAATTTTTACTCTGGTGAGGTGGGGAGTTTTGGATTTTACATTGAGGTTGCAGAAAATAATAATAGGAGAGTGGTCAGTGATGAGAGAATCAATGATTAGAGCAGTAGCAGTGCTTTGAGTGCGAAGTATCACATGGTCAAGGCAGTTCGAGAGTCTAGTTGGGAGGGTGTAGGCTGGCAGCATTGCATGCGAGGCTGTAAGATTGAGGTATTCATCAACATTTGGGTCTGTGCTCCCAGGTGTAATGTTCAGGTTAATGTCACCAATAATGGCTACAGTTTTATATTGAGTTAGAGCACCAAGTAAACTGTCTAAGCTGCTAAGGAAATTAGTCACGTCTCTGTAAGAAGGAGAACGGTAAATTGCGATAAAAGCAGCCTTATTTGAGAGTTTGAGAAGAAGAACGTTTGCCTCATTAAATAAAGGTGTTTCGACAGTCGAATCCAAGCAATCTCTCACATAGACAGCTACGCCCTCATTTTGTGTTTTATACGGCGAAGTGTATGAGTTGTACCCGGTTAGTAAAGGAGCAGTTGGGCATTTGCTCAACCAGCACTCAGTCAGTATAATAATATCGGGTAAGTACGTTAATCTGCTCATAAATACCACCAGATTATCAAAATTGCTGTTGAGGCTACGAATATTAGTGTGTAATATTTTAAGATCATGGAGAGAGCAATTTAAAAACTTACCACTTGTTTCCGGGGAACAAGTATAGCAATTTGAGACGGCAATTTGCTCAACTTCACTGGTGATTACGGTAAGATCACCCATTTTTAATTATAATAACAAAAGGGTAGCATGATTTCAGGATAGAAAATTTGTACTCATGGTCGCAATGTAGCAGCCTTAGATAAGCAGAGCCCACAACAGAAGGATACACTGAGGGGTTTACTGAGCAGGTGATTTTTGTGTATGGTAAGCCTTTTTTATTGAGGTGTGTACAGAGTTTGTGGAAAGTGCGAGGGTGTGGGTGAAAGTGTGAATATGTGTGAGTGTAAGAAAGGTGAGTAGCATTTACCGATAGTTTAACAATAGTCCCAAATTCAGGATATTTCAAATTATAACAGTAGATTTGCAAGCAATACAACAGCACTAAGTTTACAAGGTAAAAAGGTAATGAGGTTACATGATAATAAACAATTAGTCATGCGCATTTTTTGATACGGCCGAGATCACTCTCGTTTTGAACTTGAAGGTGTGGACATCCGACTTTTTCCCGCACTAGTATTTTGCCGTGGGAGACCCAACAGAACTGGAACTCATTTGTTTTAGCAGCGTCTCTAGCCAGGAAGAACAGTCTTTTTTTCTTTGATGATAGGTTTTCAGATACGTAAACTTGTTTTGCGGGGCCAGTAATTTTGAGGTGTTCTGTTGTTAATTTAAAACTAGATTTGTTGTGGCTTTTGAACTTAACAAGGAATTCTTCCTTCAGCAGTACAGTTGTAAAGTCGACAATAATTGTTTTATTGGCAGGATCTTTTGTTCTGATGCGGAAAATGTCCTTCACATCCCTTGGTTGAATAGCAAGGTTCAGCAGGCTACCAGTGTCGATGACAGTCTTAACTAGTGAAGACTTTGATTCTTCTTTGCTGTACGGAATATTTCTAATCTCTAGACAGGTGGACCTCGAGCTCTGCTCCATTTTATCCAGCTTGTTTTCGAGGTCACTGATATATGAGATATTTTCCTTGCGCTCCGTTTCCAACAACTCAATTTGGGATTTAAGGTTGTCGTGCTGAGCCGAAAGGTGGTCAAAAGAATCACGAATGCTATTTACTAAGGAAAACAGCTTTTCATGTTTTTCATCCTGGTGGGCCTTAAAATCTTTAAACATTTGCTTCATTTCCGACATAAAAGTGTATAACTTGCTCTCTCCACCGTCCTCCAGCCGCCTGCGTTTACTATTTCGGAATGTAATGTTTGGTGAGTTGTCATCGATAGGAGAATCCGGTCTTATGTTTAAAGTTGGTTCAGAAGAACTAAGTGGAGAGAAAAGCGCCTGCTCGAAACTGGTGGGCAAAGTTGTCGTCACAGGTGTCACTGCTATCTGTGAGGTTTGTAGCTGCGCCGTCGGTGGTGTGCGTTTTAACGGCATCGTCAACCGAGAATGAATATATTATTTGTATAAGTATACGGTAAGATATTACTGACTTCGTTACGGTGCGCAGGAGCAGTGAGATCGGTGTTGATGACGCTTCGTGTGATCGGTGATTTCCGTAAGCCCGAGTGACCGCCGAAGGCCGGTCGTTGACCTTGGTACGACGCCGCGTCGCACAGCTGTTCGGTGACACGAATGACTCAATGCAGTTCAATAATTTTTTAAATGCAGTGAATATCACTAAAGAAAACTGTGTTTACTTGTTTATCACTGGGTGGAATTAAAAAATAAATTTGCTCAGTTTGAAGTTTGAACACTTAGCAACACAGTGGAATAGGTTTAAGGTATGATTAAAACTTTTGACAGTGTTAATGGATTGAATACGAGAGCACAGAAAAAATACGTGTTCAATGGCATGTAGTCTGCCAACCCGCAGTAGGTTAGCGTGGTGGACGATAGCCTAATCCCTCTCAATCAATTGAGAGGAGACGCGTGCCCAGCAGTGGGACAATAATGGGTTGATGATGATGATGATGATGAACTTAAAAGAAACCATGATTCTCTGAGTTTGTTTCGGCATTTCTTCTCAGACCAATGCGATGCCATTTAGATCCTAACATAATCTTATACATGCCTTTTAAAAGTGGATTCAAAAGATATATTTACAGAAATAAATATAATTTAATCATCCCCCAAAACTATCCTTTATGTATCTGTAGGTACCTAGCGTAACAAACTCCCCAGCATCACATTTCTGTCTGTTTATTCATTAATAATTCGTGCGGAGATGGGGATTAAATGTATGTATGTACGCACATACGTAACGTAACGTCAGCATAACGTCCAGCAGTGGACGAATATAGGCTGATGATGATGATGATGATGATGTACGCACATATGCTTAAGGAGAAAATCAGAGTGTCTACATTCAAATTTTTTATTGCCATACTTATAGGAGTCAACCAAACTGAGGGGCCAAGGCTCTACCAGAAATTATCGAATTGGAGTCTGTTATGGCCAGACACTTTCATAAATCATACGTTTCACATCGAACTGCACCAGTCTCATATTGATATTACATACATAAATCTTTATAAAACAAAACCAACAATTTTGTATTTAATTTAAAAAGAGTAATAGATACTCTTTTTCGGAGTTTCTTTTTTTTTTTTTTTTTTTTTATGGAAATAAGGGGGCAAACGGGCAGGAGGCTCACCTGATGGTAAGTGATTACCGCCGCCCATGGACATCTGCAACACCAGGGGACGTGCAAATGCGTTGCCGGCCTTTTAATAAAGAATATACTCTCCTCTTGAAGGTTCCCACGTCGTAACGGTTCGGAAAGACCGCCGGCGACAGCTGGTTCCACAGAGCGGTGGTGCGAGGCAGAAAATGCCTCAAAAACCGCACTGTTGTGGAACGCTGGACATCGAGACAAAATGGATGGAACTTTGAGTTCTGGCGCGATGTCCGATGGTGAAATTCAGCGGCCGGGATCAAACCAAACAATTCCTCGGAACACTCCCCGTGATAGATGCGGTAGAAGATGCAGAGTGATCCAACATCTCTACGCAGAGCCAAAGGATCAAGCCGATCGGAAAGAGCCTGATCATCGACAACTCGAGCCGCCCTTCGTTGGATTCGGTCAAATGGAAGTAGCTGGTACTGGGGGGCCCCCGCCCAGAGATGAGAACAGTACTCCACGTGGGGCCGGATCTGCGCCTTATAGAGATTTAGGCGCTGCGCCGACGTGAAGTACCGTCTCGCCTTGCTGAGCACACCAAGCTTCTTTGAGGCCAATTTGGCCTTACTTTCCAGTTGACCGCGGAACTGGACGTTGCTCGAGATGTCGACACCAAGTATTCCGATGCTGGCTGTGGCGGATAAGGGAGTGTTCTCAAAATTAGGAGTTACGACGAATGGCGACTTCTTAGCGGTTAACGCGCAAACCTGTGTCTTTTTGGGGTTGAATTGGACTAAGTTAAGTCTACCCCAGTCCGAGACTTTGGTGAGCAAAGACTCGACTTCAGACACAAGTTAAATTTAGGATCAGAGCATGCACCGTCAACGACGACCTTGATGCTCCGACCTGCCAAAAAACTGGTGACCCAGTCGCACAATTTCTCGGGAAGCCCAAAGGAAGGCAACTTCGACAGAAGCGCTTTGTGCCACACCCGATCAAAGGCCTTCGCCATGTCCAGACTAGCTGCAAGCGCCTCTCCCTTGCTCTCAACTGCCTCCGCCCATCTATGCGTTAGGTAGACTAGAAGATCACCAGCTGACCGACCCCGACGAAAGCCGTACTGGCGGTCACTAATCAGCTGGTGCTCTTCCAGGTATCGCAGGAGCTGGCAGTTGATAATGGTCTCCATTATCTTGGAGAACAAGGAAGTGATTGCTATAGGCCTGTAATTGGACGGATCCGAGCGATTGCCCTTTTTAGGGATCGGGTGCACTAAAGCGGCCTTCCAGGATTTCGGGACTATGCCTAATTCGTAGGAGTGTCGGAAAAGACGCGTTAAAACCGGTGCCAACTCTGGAGCACATGTCCGCAACACGATCGGAGGGATGCCATCGGGCCCACTCGACTTGTGAATGTCCAAGGAAAAAAGTGCTTTGCGAACTGCACTTTGCCGGAACTTAATCTCCGGCATCGTGGTATCGCACCGCGGGATTGTCGGTGGTGAGTTTCCTTGGTCATCCAGGGTCGAGTTGGACGCGAAGAGAGAGCCCAAAAGATCGGCTTTCTCTTTCGCGGTATGGGCCAGCGAGTCATTCTCCGTGTGTAGGGGCGGAAAGGATGGCTGACAGAAATTCCCTAAGACAGCCTTGGCGAGAGACCAAAACGCACGGGTTCCCGACGGGAGACGTGCCAGTCTGTCGCCAATTCTGCCAATGTGCTCCGACTTCGCCTTAGCAATAGCACTTTTGAAGGACCTAGAGGCAGAGTTATACTCCTTTTTAAGTGCGCTGGTATTTACATCACTAGACGCCGATGCGTTAGCCCAGGCCCGGTAGCATTCCCGCTTTCGGCATAGTGCCGTCATGCAGGAACGACCATACCAAGGCTGGGATCTGCCACCGATGGGCACCGCAGAGAACGGAATAAAGAGTTCCATACCCTGCAGCACCACATCGGTGACAGAGTCAGCAACGACGTCTGGATCATCCGGCGAGAAGCAAATCCGCCCCCATGGGTAGGATGCAAAGAATGACCGCATCCCGTCCCAATCCGCTGACCTGTAGTGCCATATGCGGCGGCAGCCCGCAAAGCGAGGCCGTGTTAAGCGCGCAACTGGCACCGTACTCCGAACGAGGCAGTGGTCCGACGAACCAAGAGGAGGATCGACGGAAACCAGGTAGCCATCCGGATGAGAGGTCAACAGAAGGTCCAACAGGGAAGGTAAATGATCCTCCACATCTGGGATTCGCGTTGGCGAGGCAACCAGTTGTGTCAAATCATATGCCAAGGCGAAATCGCAAACAGATCTCCCCGCATGATCGGTAGTGCGTGAACTAAGCCATTCGGCGTGGTGGGCGTTAAAGTCGCCTAGAATCACGATCTCTGCGGATGGGATCTGCTGCAGCACAGAATCTGTAGCCATTTGTATGTGCTCAATGAGTCGATCAGTTTCGGTATTGCCGCTATGGGACCTATACAGGCACGCGTAAATGCGGGGATGGTCGTCGCAGTCTACGCGCAGCCAGAGGATGGATAGGTCCCGTCCTTCAAGGCTCCCGAGGCGACGATAACAGATATCCTCTCTGACGTATACGCACACCCCAGCCCGCGGCACAAAGGAATGCTCCAGTTTGTACCCCGGGTAGGAGAGGAAAGAGGTGTCAGCCGGAGTGCATATCTGCGTCTCGGTGAGAAAGAGCAAGGCCGGCTTCGCCGTCTCAAGGTGAAAGTGTACGGCGTGCAAGTTGGAGTTCAGCCCCCTAATGTTGCAGAAATCCACAGCAAGGGTCGAAGGGGTAGCCTTAAGTTGCCTGCTCCGTTTACCCCTAGTTGGAGATGATAGCACAAAATTGCCCCCCCCAGAGTACGAAGGGCAGCCTGGGCGTCCACGCTCAGGTGGCGTACGACCTGAGCGTGGACGTCCAGGGAGGGATTCTCCACAACGATTTACGCTGGTGGTACCCTCCTGGGGTATTCGTACTGCATCTTGCACTATCATAGGAGAGAGGGAAGGGGGAGTGGGCCGCCGGGACTCTCACAGACCGAACGAAAGGCGACAGTGTAACTGCCACTTCACGACGGTTTTACTGTGAGAGAGTGGTCCTTCCCCGGACGTGCCGGCCCATTCGGCTACTACCCGAAGGTTCGCAGCATAGCACTACCACTAGGAAGCCTTCTTGCCGGTTCTTCTCCATAAGACCTACCTTTTGGAACCGTGCCACTAAATTCAATTAAATATGACAATTCAAAAGCACCTGTATTGGTCTAATTGAAATAAATGATTTGATTTGATTTGATAGGTCTCCCCAAAGGAACGCCACGACGACCGCTCATGCGCCACCCGCATCTAACGGATTCCAGCGACCTTTACCAGGTCGTCAGTCCACCTTGCCGAGGGCCTGCCCACGCTGCGTCTTCCAGTACGTGGTCGCTTCTCGAGAACCTTCAAGCCCCATCGGCCATCCGTTCATCGAGCGATGTGCCCTGCCCACTGCCACTTGATTTTGGCGATTCTTCGGGCTATGTCAGCGACCCGGGTTCTTCTACGGATCTCCTCATTTCTGATTCGATCACGTAGTAAAACTTCTAACATAGCCCTCTCCATCGCTCTCTGAGTGACAGAGGCGATCCTTGCGGGGCATAAATGAGGTTTAAAAAAATGACCACCCGTCCGAAACCAGGACGCTAGTTCTACATATAAATACTTACTCTCCCATACTGCACATTCTTCCTTTGCACTCCAAGGTGGATATTTCCTTAATATCATCGAGGGTCAGCTGGAAATCGAACACGTTCCTGTTCTGAATGATCCGGGATTTGGTCACCGACTTGGGAATCACGATCAGGTTGCGGTCGATGGCGTATCTGAGGAGAAGTACATTATGCTATAAATTTCTTTTATCATGTATAGGCAAGCGTTTAAATAAATAAATAGATATTACTGGACATTATGGCATAGCAGTAGCGTAGCGTGGGGGGGTAAAGGGGCCATGGCCCCGGGCGGCATATGAAAGGGGGCGGCGTCATGTGCCACGTCGTTTTTATACTACTAGAAAAGGGGGCGGCAAGTTTCCAGACGGCCCCGGGCGGCAAATACCCACGCTACGCCACTGTGGCACAGCGCCATCTAGTTCCGAGCTAAGCAATGAGGCTTGTGTTACGGATACTAGTTAGTTGATATACTACATATATACTTTTTTTTGTAAATACATACACATTAGCATATCTACCAACTAGTATCCGTAACACAAGCCTCGTTGCGTAGCTCGGAACTAGGTGGCGCTGTGTCATAATGTCCAGGAATATTTATTTATTTATAGTCTACTAAACTATAACACACTGACCTGATGAGCACCTGCGCAACACTCTTTCCGTATTTATCAGCAATAACCTTAATTCTCGGGTCTTCCAAGAGTTGAGGGTCTGTTGGCTTAGCCCAGGGTCTGTCAGGAGAGCCCAGCGGGGAGTACGCGGTGACTGCGATGTCGTGGAGCCTGCAGAAGTCGATCAGAGGCTGCTGGTTCAAGTAGGGGTGGACTTCGATCTGCAAGAAAGTATAATTATAATAAGTTTGCTGTGGTAGCCTAGTGGTGAGACCAGTGGATTAAGATGTAAGATGTCACGCACCACTGACTTTTCGGAAGTTATGTGCGTATTTATCACATGCTCAAACGGTGAAGGAACACATCGTGAGTAAACCTGCATGTTTGAGAGAGTTTCTCGATGGCATGTGAAGTCTGCCAACCCGCAGTAGGCTAGCGTGGTGGACTATTGCCCTATTGACCCTAATGCCTCTCAAATAAGAGGAGACCCATGCCCAGCAGTGGGACAATAATGGGTAGATGATGAATAATAAGTTGATCTGTCAATAAACAGTACAAACAGTTCAATAGCTGACAATTAACAATGAAGAGAGAGAGAACATTCAGAAGTTACTACATAGAATAATGAGCGCTATGCTAGGAAATTCCTGTGTTATTGGGGAGCATCCATCTGTCCATCAAATGGTATATTATATTGTCTTGTTACAAGTAATAATAATAAGTATAATAATCCATATCCCTACTTCTATAATTAATATAAATGCGAATGTATGTCTCTGTTAAATCTTCACGCTATAACCGCAGAACCGATTTTGATGAGATTTGGTATGGAGTCCCGAGGAAGAGTACCGGATAGTTTTCATCCCGGATATCATCCCTTAAAGGACCGAAAAGACGGTGTAGGAGTTTTCACGCAAAATCAACAATTTCGATAATAGTCCCCACGCCATCGAGAAAATCTCTCAAGCATGCAGGTTTCCTCACGATGTTTTCCTTTACCGTTGTGTGATAAATTCGCACATAACTTCCGAAAAGTTGACTTACATAGTCCGCTGGTTTTTGACGACCCAGTTAGTCCAGCGGTAGTTAACACTGCCTTCTGTGCTATGGGTCCCGGGTTCGAATCCCGGTAGGGACAAAAGTTTGTGTGATGAGCATGAACATTTGTATCCGAGTCATGGATGTATCTATCTATAATATGTATTTTACAAAAAAAAGTATATATGTAGTATATCAACCAGCTAGTATCCGTAATACAAACCTCGTTGCTTAACTCGGAACTAGATAGCGCTGTATGCCATAATGTCCAGGAATATTTATTTATATTTACTGGTCACGCCACTTATTAACTATCAAAGCTGAAATAATGAATGAAAAAAAATAATACACGAACCTGTAGCATAGCTGGTTTGATCTTGGCAGCTGCCAACACCCTCTCCAACTGCCTCTTGTTGAAGTTAGAGATGCCGATGCTCCTCGTCAGTCCTTTCTCCACGAGCACTTCCAGCGCTTTGTAGGTGTCCACATAGTCCACTTCAGACGGGATGAACTTGTCTTCCGCGTCTTTCGGGAAGAGATCATCGCCTTCCTGTGGAAGAAAGTTTATTTTTGGCATAATATACTAGTCCTAGGTTAGAAAGAGTGGGGATATTTATGTTTAACGTTGTTGCAATTTTTTTCAGTGTTACTCCGCTACTATTGGTCGTATCTTGAAAGAATTTTTCAATTCGAAGCAATTTTCGTACGCTTTTTGCAATTTGCCGGTCATTGTCAGACTGAACATTAAACAAAATATTTAGTTACAGAATTATAATCATTTAAATCAATAAAACAGCACTTAAAGTGCATATAACTGTATTGATTGTCTATTTCATGAAAAAGTCATTCAATCCAATTGTATGCACTGAGAGGGTTGTATTGATGATATTAATTATTATAATTCTGTAACTAAATACCTATTACAAGCGCGAATCATATTTTGTTCAATGTACAGTCTGACAATGACCGGCAAATTGCAAAAAACGTACGATTTTCGCGAGCTAGCGTGGAGCTTCCACCTTAAGATTAACCCGTTCAACTAAATATAGGTATATTATTTCATAAAATGTATGACGAGATGTATGAATGTGGACGAGGCAAAAGTGGTATGCAGGGATCGTAGCGCGTGGCATTCTGTAGTTTCTGTTTACCCCCATGGGAAAAAGGCGTGAGTGTATGTATGTACTTCATAAAAATAGTCGTAGTAGTAGTCCAACAACTACCTAGTATCCGTAACACAAGCCTCGTTGCTTAACTCGGAACTAGATGGCGCTGTGTCTTAAAGTCTTAATGTTTTGTTTGCTTATGTCTCTAAATGGGATCTATAAACTTTTATTACTTTATTTCTTCTACAATAAGGTATTAAAACAACTCACCTTAAAAGCTTGAGGCCAGTGAATCAAGTACAAGTCTAGGTATTCTAGACCCAGGTTTTCTAATGAGGTTTTGATAGCGCCCTCCACCAGGTCCGGTCGATGGAATGTGCTCCACAGTTTGGATGTGATGAAGATATCTTCCCTGAAATTGAGAGGATTTTTTAGCTTGGTAACATTCTAGTAAAACTGTTGAGACTGTTGGATCGATGAAATAAACCAGTTATAGTTGCTTAAACTTTTGTTTTATTTTAGACGGACATATTATTTCTTACAAAACCATTTTCGAACAGAGACAAGAAAGACGAACAGACCAAAAACTATAGATTGCGTGTGTTTTCCACAACACCGCAATAGATGGCGCTACTTGTTACTTTTACAAATTAATATAATAAGATTATAAATTTACTTAGTTACAACAAAAACTGTTTTTAAATTCCGTTACGGACCGTTTCCCCGCTTGGGGAGGAGGAGGCCGAGGAGGTGTGTCGAACTCCTCCCAGAGTGGGCGTCTACCGACTAAAAACCGTTCCCGTCAACGCCACCAGCCCTAACGCTATGGGATTTGCGAAAGCATGCATCACGACCCCAGCGAGAATTCCCCTAGACCCGCACTGAGCGTTTCGCTTCGAGTCTGTATTTCCTAAAGAGTACAATGTGGGGATCTTCAAGACACGAGTGGAGTGAATAGGTATCTTCTAGGTAAGCGTGCTACATCTTACACCGCATCGTCAATTCCTCACTTACCATCAGGTGAGATTGTGGTCAAGCGGTTTTGTGGATGACAGGCTTGAATAATAATAATAATTCCGGACATTATTACACAACGTCACCTAGTTCCGTGGTATGCAACGAGGGTTGTGTTACGGATACTAGTTGGTTGATATATTACACATATACTTTTTTTTTGTAAATACATACATATTATACATAGATACATCCATGACTCGGAAACAAATTTTGATGCTCATCACACAAATAGTTGTCCCTACCGGGATTCGAAGCCGGGGCCCATAGCACAGCAGGCAGCGTTAACTGCCGCTGAGCTAAACGGGTCGTCAAATGTATGTTATTAATGTTTATGTCCTATTTAGACGTTTCAAAGCCATATTGAAGATTTTTAAACAAACGTTGTTTGATAAAGGTGTTAATTTGCCATAATTTGATGCTCGAAACCACAATGCCTTACGTCAAATACTTTAAAATCATTCACGGAAGTATTTGACAGACCATATAGAAATATTTAGGATGTGATAATTACTCAATAGTGGTTATAAGTTAACGTACTAGCGTTTATATCATGGTAATGGTCGCTGAAATCCGCTGGATGCGATTGGTGCAGGACTGGTCGTCGTCATCATCTACCCATTATTGTCCCACTGCTGGGCACAGATCTCTTCTCATTTGTTAGGGATTAGGCTATAGTCCACCACGCTAGCCTACTGCGGGTTGGCAGACTTCACATACTATCGAGAAAAAATCTCATGTAGGCATGCAGGTTTCCTCATGATATTATCGTTCACTGTTTGAGCATGTGATAAATACGCACATAACTTCCGAAAAGTCAGTGGTCTTGGGTTTGCACTCGAGACGTTTGACATCTCAGTCCACTGGTCACTGGTCTGTGGACCTCTAACGGCTGAATACGGTGATCATAATATTGGCCTTTGAACACCTGCGCCTTACAGAAGACCGCAGTGAAACAACAACAGTTGCGTTTCTGCGAGTGAGTAAGGTTACCAGAGCTCGTTACGGGAGTGACTATTCTGACAGCATGGGAATTCCAATTGCTGTCGGTTTAGCAACTCTCTTATTTCATGAAACCTAAACAGTTTCTACAGGGTCGGTAACGCGCGAGCGACACCTCTGGTGATGCAAACGTGTATAGGCTACGGTAACCGCTTACCATCAGGCGCCCTTGTGACATCAAAAAAATGCCACAGATAAGCGCAACGCCTTGTCGGATTTTATGTTCGTTCAAACGCAAGTAGCAAGTTCATAGTATTAATTTCTCTTATCTACATCTACTGTTTGTAATCACATTTTTATTACCCATTCGATTTAAGAAACAATAGGATTACATACTAAATCTCTTACATATTATACTGTTTTTGTAAACAGAGTTTACGGTCGACAACGCGCGAGTCACATATCTGGTGCTGCAAACGTGAATTTTCTACGGTAACCGCTAGCATCAGACAGGACTTAAGATTGTTTGCCTCCATTGGAGTATAAAAAAATAGCATTGCTATCTAACGTGGCAATGCCGCCAGTCTTCTGGATACTCCACCCCCTGACAGCGACGCAGAGGGACTTTTTTGGATTCTATTTTCGTTTATTTTAGGTTTAGGTTGTGTAAAATTAATTAGGCTGAAGTATGATTTGTTTTTGAACTGTGGTAGCCTTGTGGTATGAGACCAGTGGACTGGATGTCAAAGGTCTTGAGTTCAAACCCAAGGCACGCACCACTGACGTTTCAAAAGTTTTTTTTTATTTATTTATTCACAAACATACAGCTATCATAATCACAGGTCTTAACCTAATACAATAGCGTAGTTCTTATATCTAGTAGTATTTAGTGAATTTACACGATCCGCTTATTGTATATTATCTCATAGTTAGTAAATAATAACAGATAGGTAATATGAGAATAAAGTATGCATGCATAATTATATAATTTTATAATTATGCATGCATATTTCATAATTTTATAATTATGCATGCATATTTCATAATTATATAATTATGCATGCATACTTTATTCTCATATTACCTATCTGTTATTATTTACTAACTATGAGATAATATACAATAAGCGGATAGTGTAAATTCACTCAGTGTGCAACTAAATTTGTCAATCTGTTGTGATATTGCGTTGAGCGCCAGCAGAGCGCGCGTAAGGGGCGCCTGCTGCAGTAAGTTGATGCGCGCCACCGGCATGGACAGCAGAGCCGGCGTTATGTGCGTAGGTATTTATAATATGCTGCAGTTATGTGCGTATTTCTTATATGCTCAAACGGTGAAGAAAACATGGAGAGGAAACCTGCAACCCGCAGTAGGCTAGAGTGGTGGACTATAGCCTAATCCCTCTCAAATTAAAGGAGACCCGTACCCAGCAGTGGGACAATACTGGGTTGATGATGAAATTAGTTAGACATTAACTATGTTTTGTTTATAATTGCATAAATTGATTAATTAATAGTACCTATTGATGAGTAAAAACTTGCAACTACGCCGCTAGATGGCGCTACTTTTAACACGGATTAAGATTAAAGTGTTGCTAATAATTTAAATAACTTTTACCTGAATTATAATACGGACATGTAACCTTAGCATAAATAATTAAGATAATAAACTATTCTCGTCCATGGTTACACATAAGACGGCCCTAATTTATGTTCATCTGCATGACGGAAACTGTGCTGATAAGAAAATGATTAATGAGGAATATTCATTTCTTTAAGGCTGAAAATGACGTATTTTAGATGGCAATTTTTTTTCAAGTGTATATTATGAAACGTTAAGACTCAAGAGGCCTATGTCCAGCAGTGGACTGCGATAGGCTGAGGCAGTAAGACTCAAGTGGCATGGTTCCAAGAGGTAGCTATATCTTTAGGGAAGAATCTGACAAGAGACCCTCTTTAAAGAAGACTGTATTTTAGAGAGGTTGAGATAAGCAAGATATTCTGTTCAAAAATCTCGCTGCCCGCCTGGGGAAGTACCTCCGCCTTACAGAACACCGCGGTGACACAACAATAGTTGTGTTTCTGCGAGTGAGTAAGGTTGCCAGAGCTCGTTGAGGGAGTGACCGATTCGTTAATTGTAAAGGCCGACAAGTAGACCAGCAGCCGATTTCGGTTTCGAGGGTACTCATTTCATTGAGCAGTTCATACAAAGTAACAAGCCGGCCACGTACAGGAAGACGCAGCGTGGGTAGGCCCCCGGCAAGGTGGACTGATGACCTGGTAAAGATTGCTGGAATCCGCTGGAGGCGGGCGGCGCAGGATGTGTGATGAACATCAACATTTGTATCCGAGTCATGATTGTATCTATCTAAGTGTAATAAGTATATATACTTATATATTTACAAAAACTATAAAAGTAAGAGCTGTGGTAGCCTAGCGGTGTGACCAGTGGACTGAGTTGTCAGAGGTCTCGAGTTCAAACCCAAGGCACGCACCACTGACTTTTCGGAAGTTATGTGCATATTTATCACAAGCTCAAACGGTGAAGGAAAACATCGTGAGGAAACCTGCATGCTTGAGAGATTTGTGTCGATGGCATGTGAAGTCTGCCAACCCGGTTAGCGTGGTGGACTATAGCCTAATCCCTCTCAATTGAGAGGAGACCCGCGCTGAGCAGTGGGACTTTAATGGGTTGATGATGATGATAAAAAGTATAGGTATATGTAGTATATCAACCTTCTAGTATCCGTAACACAAGCGTCGTTGCTTACCACGGAACTAAATGGCGCTGAGTCATAATGTCCGGACATATTTATTTAACTAGCTGTTACCCGCGACTTCGTCCGCGTAAAATTTAACGAAAAATTCAATGTTCATATTCATGCATTGGTCAGGTCCCGCGTTTTTAAGTCATACGGAACTTCGTCGTTTCTTGTTCTTAAATTAAAGTAGCCTAAGTTACTCCTTATAACGGTGGTGAAAGTCCCTACAAAATCGGTCCAGCTGTTGCAGCAATTAGAAGGAACGAAGAGAGAGACAGACAAACATTTTAGAAATTATTTTTTTGTGTAATTACCGTATCTATACTTTTATATATGAAATTACAAACAGAAATTCCAATTTTAAGGAGTATAAAATATTTGCATTGCATCAAGCTTTTATGTGAGTTCAACCTCTTTTGAATAAAATCGGATTGAGTTTTGAAGCATGTGTCAAAATAAAAAGTAATTTAAATCAAAAGCACTAAGGAGTATTGATATCACCTCCAACATAATTCTCTATCTCTTTTTAATCCCGTCAGGGATTGAATTTCGATAAAATACGAAATACGTCTTCCATCAATTCTGTTAAAGAATGTTTATGGAAAATTTGAAGTAGATTGGACCAAGGAATCACGTTGTCTCGTACAAACTTGGTACCCCTATCCCCCCCCCCCCCTTATGGGCAAAATTTCGGAAAATCCTTTCTTATCGGATGCCTACGTCATACAAAGACTACACTCGCCAAGTTTCATTGAAAATCAAAGAAATTTCATATTAACTTTGCACCCCCATTTTCCCCCTTTAAAGGATGATTTTTGAAAAAATATTTTACACGCGTTTCATAACTTTCAATAAAAACCTTCAAACTGAATTTCAATTGAATAACTTCATAAACAGCAAAGTTACATACTAACCTTACACCCCCGTTTTACCCTCTTAGGGGGTGAATTTTCAAAATTCCTTTCTTAGTGCTTAAAATTTCAAGTTTCTAACCCTTATAGTTTAGGCCCTGCGTGGATATGTCAGTCAGTCATTCAGTCAGCTTCTCCTTTTATGTATATAGATTATTGTATACCAACCTTTTTACAGCCCCCTCAGCGAATTTAGCTTTAAGAGCTTCCCCAACCTCCTTCTCATTAAGGTATACGTGCGCGCAGTCGATGTGCCGATAGCCAGCGTCGATTGCATCCTTCACCGCCTGTGTCACTTGCCCTGGCTGCGACTATGAGAAAAAAAAACACATAATTGAAATAAAAAACGTAGTAAAACTCATTGGTAAATCATAAGTGGTATGAAGGAAATAATTCGGTTGAAAAAAACCGACTACAAATGTCAGAATTGAAAACCCTAATTGAAATGGGGAAGCTTTCAAATAAAAAAAGAATCATCAAAATCGGTTCACCCAGTCGAAAGACTTAACAAACATTTAAAAAACGGTTGAATTGATAACCTCCTCCTTTTTCGACGTCGGTCATAAATAGGTTGATAGGAGGTGACACCGCCCTCTAGCTTGCAATAAGGACAAACACGAATAAAAGTATGAATATGAATTAATTAACCCAAACGATCAAGGTAATTTATCGTCTAGCTTGCCAAATTAGAATGTTATTAGCATTTTATAAGAAGGTAATTGTCAAATTTTAATTAGTTTCTGACTGTCCGCAGTATTTATAACTGTTGTTTAGATATAATTTGAATCCCGGGAAAGGACGAAGAATAGTTTCATCCCGGAAATTATCCCTTAAAAGGATGAAATAGGGGTGGACGTGCGAATAAAATTACTAAATTCACGCAGACGAAGTCGCGTGCAATATTTATCTAATATAAAATTCTCGTGTCACAGTTTTCGTTGCCATACTCCTCCGAAACGGTATGACCGATTTTGATGAAATTTTTTGTGCTTATCCGGTATCTATGAGAATCGGCCAACATCTATTTTTCATCCCCCTAAAAGTTAGGGGTAGTCCACCAACCCCTATAATGTGGCAAAACAACGTTTGCTGGGTCAGCTAGTATTAAATAAATGCGAAAGTTTGCATGGATGTATGTGTGGATGAGGGCCGTGGTAGCCTAGTGGTGTGACCAGTGGACTGAGATGTCAAAGGTCTCGAGTTCAAACCCAAGGCACGCAACACTGACTTTTCGGAAGTTATGTGCGTATTTGCCACAAGCTCAAACGGTGAAGGAAAACATCGTGAGGAAACCTGCATGCTTGAGAGATTTTTTCGATGGTATGTGAAGTCTACCAACTCGCAGTAAGCTAGCGTGGTGGTCTATTAGCCTAATCCCTCTCAAATGAGAGGAGACCCGTGCCCAGCAGTGGGACAATAATGGGTTGATGATGATGATGTGTGGATGTTTCTTTCTCAATTCTGTTCATGTTTTTATAAAATATAAGTCACGATCGTATTACAAACACTCGGAAATAAATAGGATGTTCTTGAGAACAATTAATACCTACATATTTTGACTTATTATCGTGATATGCGTAAGTAGTGATTTATTTACATCAATTTAAACATTACACCATGAACAATGGTATTATTGCTATTGGTATTTTCTGAAGTTTTAACGAATATCTATAGGTGGGTACTTTTTTTATGGTGATAAGGTGGCAAACGAGCAGGCGGCTCACTTGATGGTAAGTGAAGACCGCCGCCCATGGACATTTGCAATTCCAGAGGCGTGCAAATGCGTTGCCAAACCCCTTAGAAACCGTTCAGGTTTCCTAAAATAGGGAGTTACTGACAGCAAACGGAATCCCCATGCTGTCAGAATAGTCACTCTCCCAATGAGCTCTGGTGACCTTACTCACTCGCAGAAACACAACTATTGTTGATTCCCTGCGGTGTTCTGTAAGGCGGAGGTACTTACCCAGTCGGGCAGCTCAATTTGAGCGAGAAATCTCGCTATCTCCTACAACTTATATAATAAAGTGGAAAAGTTTATTTGTTTGTATGAACGCGCTAATCTTAATAAATACCAGAGCGTTGAAATAAAACTACTTTTTACGGATTTTATCGCAGTATATTGATATTATTTTAACTCGACGTTTCGGATCCTTTACAGCATCCATGGTCACGGATCGACTGAGGTGTTGGTCGTCTTGAAGTTATAATTACTGACAGCTACCTTACGTTTTTAATTAATTATTGACAATCCGATTTACACAGAACTCTTTAAACTCTTAAGACTATTATAGAGTTTTGTTTTATTTCCGTATAATCTCCTTATTTATTACAAATAAAAGAAAAATAAAGATCTTACCTATTAGATAGGATAAAAAATCCTCCGCATATTTTAATGATTAATTTAACGTTTTATATAAACGTAGGTAATAATTTAACTAAGATTAAACTGTCATTGTATAATGTAATCTTTTCATTACTACATTAATAACCTAACATTACGCCTGTCGTCCCCAAATGGTTAAGCAGAGTTAACTGTCAATGAAAAATTACCAAAATATGCAATCTCTTATATATAAAAATCGCGAGTCACAGTGTTTGTCGCTGAACTCCTCCGAAACGGCTAAACGGATTATTATGAAATTTTGTTTGTATATTTGGTAGGTCATGATGACCACGACCACTCTGCCAAGAGTGTAACGACAGAGAAGTAAGTAATTTGGTAGATCTGAGAATAAGTCGTAGACTATTATTAACTGTGAGCTGTGGTAGCCTAGCGGTGTGACCAGTGGACTGAGATGTCAGAGGTCTCGAGTTTAAACCCAAGGCACGCACCACTGACTTTTCGGAAGTTATGTGCGTATTTACCACATGCTCAAACGGTGAAGGAAAACATCGTGAGGAAACCTGGATGCTTGAGAGATTTTCTCGATGGCATGTAATGTCTGCCAACCCACAGTAGGCTAGCGTGGTGGACTATAGCCTAAACCCTCTCAAATGAGAGGAGACCCGTGCCCAGTAGTGGGACAGTAATGGGTTGATGATGATGATTATTAACACCCCTAGGGGATAACGATAAGGATGTCCCTTACCAGACGTTTTTTAAATTTTTTGACAAAACATTAGTTGTATTTTTTTATGTTTTAGCATTAAAAATACGTATAACCCTAAATTTTCACTCTTCTGCCACTAACCCTATAATGCAGCAAAACAACGTTTGCTGGGTCAGCTAGTAATGCAATAAAAATATAATTATATGCAATTACAATAATATACAATAATGTCTATTAATAACCTAACATCACGCCAGTCGGCCGTCTATGATTGAGTAGAGTTGTACACCCACGTTTAGCCGGTATGTCTTGTGTCCCATGTAGCGAGCCTATTGCCATTCATCATCATCATCATCATATCAGCTGGAGGACGTCCACTGCTGGACATAAGCCTCCCCCAAAGATTTCCACAACGACCGGTCTTGGGCCACCCACATCCAGCTGGTTCCAGCGACCTATTACCATTAACCGGGCACAAATCTTAGCGGCTATTGAAATTTTCATAGATAAAAATGTTGGTCGACTGGAGAATCAAACCAAAGACCTCTTTATCAGCTGTCCCTATTCACGACCACTAGACCAACGAGGCAGTTAGTTCAGAATAAGAAATGCAGTTTGTTTATATATTTAGAGATTTTCTTGATAGCGCGCGAAGTATGCCAACCCGCAGTAGGCTAGCGTGGTGGACTATAGCCTAATCCCTCTCAAATGAGAGGATACCCGTGCCCAGCAGTGGGACAATAACCCAATTAATGTGTTAATGACGAAAGGTCAGTAAAAAAGAAAAAAGTTATTTTTCTTTATTGTTTTTCTTTTCTTTAAAACTATCTTCATATAATTGCTATGAAGGGCCAAGTTTTAAGTATGGGGAGGCGTACCTTCTCTAGTTTAGGGGGAATAATAACCCCCCTGTCTTTTACCCCTGTATTTTTCCTTGTTTTAGAAATAAAATATTTATCAAATAATGAAGGTACTCATACTAGTTACATCAAATTATCGTTAATAAAAAATGCTTTCACGATAAAACTCGGTCGATCGGCCTCTTTGCTTACCTTGGGTCTGTTCAAACAGATTATACATCTACACCTGTTCAGTTTGTAAAACAAACATCATTAGCTGAGCGATTCTTTGAACATGAACGTATATATAATAACAACATTTATTTCTTTCATCACAAGCTAGAATTAATTAATTAACAGTGTTAACAATATTGCTAAATAAGACCCAATATTGTGAGAGACTGGTGCCTGATTTAGGTTTTTACAAAAGCCTGTATTACAGGTCACCAGGGCCCTCCCGCCGCTTAGGTTAATAATATAGGTAGATGTTAGAAGAGTACATCATAGCCAGAGCAGGTGAGGATCATCACCATCATCATCAACCCATTAACGTCCCACTGCTGGGCACGGGTCTCCTCACATTTGAGAGGGATAAGGCTATAGTCCACCACGCTAGCCTACTGCGTGTTGGCAGACTTCACATGCCATCAAGACAAATTTCTCAAGCATGCAGGTTTCCTCACGATGTTTTCCTTCACCGTTTGAGCTTGTGATAAATACGCACATAACTTCCGAAAAGTCAGTGGTGCGTGCCTTGGGTTTGAACTCGAGACCTTTGACGTCTCAATCCACTGGTCACACCGCTAGGCTACCACAGCTAGTCTAATAGAATCCATACTTAGCTATATATTAATACGTGAAACAAAAGCTTTGAACCCCGAACGTCTTGGGTTCATCAAGTCGAAAGTTCTGAGGTAACAAACATAAAAAAATACAGTCGAATTGATAGCCTCCTCCTTTTGGAAGTCGGTTAAAAATAACTATCGACCCGCCCTGGCTTCGCGCGGGAGGATTTAGGTATTAATGTATATAAAAGGAGAAGCTGACTGTCTGACTGACATATCAATGCAGAGCCTAAACTATAAGGGTTAGAAACTTGAAATTTCGCACAGGGGTTCCTTTTATAACGTACGGGAGTACTAAGAAAGGATTTTTGTAAATTCACCCCCTAAGGGAGTAAAACGAGGGTGAACAGTTAAATTGTACGCGGACGAAGTTGCGGGAACTAGTATTAAATAAAATAAACTATTTTTTCGCAAAGCGTTTCACAACTTGGGTTACATTATTGAATTTTTCATACAGATCCCCGATTATTAATTAAATTAAATTTAACCAATGTCCATCACAGATAATGTAACATTTTTATGGTGAAAGAATTCTTAAGATCCGTAGTTTTGGAGCTTTACTAAAGACAATCAAATCTTCCCTCTTTATAATATAAGTATGTTACATAAATATTTCTGGACATTCCGACACAGCGTCATCTAGTTCCGAGCTAAGCAACGAGGCTTGTGTTACGGATACTAGTTGGTTGATATACTACATATATACGTTTTTTTTTGTAAATACATACATATTATACATAGATACATCCATGACTCGGAAACAAATGTTGCTGCTCATCACACAAACATTTGTCCCTACCAGGATTCGAACCCGGGACCCATAGCACGGAAGGCAGTGTTAACTACCGCTGGACTAATTGGGGGTACTATTGAAATAAAATATACAGTTTTTCATTAAATAGTAATAAATTATTTACCGCCGAATGCGGGTGGCGCAGGAGCGGTCGTTGTAGCGATGCTTGGGGAGACCTATATCCAGCAGTGGACATCTAACGGTTGATATAATGATCATGAATTCATGATTAATTGATTAAATTGTACTTACTTTCCAAGTGCCAAGTCCTATAACCGGGCAAGTATGTCCGTTGTTCAAAATTATCGGTACATTGGTCGCCATCTTGGATTTACAAAACACGTCAGTTCTTATCGAAGACTGAAGTTCTACTGCCGGCTGTAACGTACGCCCGGGACTATATGTAAGACTTAATCATTAAGGTGTGGTTTCAGCGACGCGATAGGAACCAAGTTATTTTATTTATGCATACTAATATTATAAATGCGAATATATGTTTGTCTATTCTCTGTTGTCACATCTTCACGATAAATAGTGTTTGTTTTAGTGATAATACTAAACGTTTATATGAAATTTAGCATACATATAGTATGCTAAATTTCATATAAATCCGTTTAGCGGTTTTTGCGTGAAAGAGTAACAAACATTCATATAAACTTTCGCGTTTATATTATTACTAGCTGACCCAGCAAACGATATTTTGCCACATTTTAAGAGTTGGTTCTAGAAGGGTGAAGATTTAGAATTATAGGTTTTTTTTATGTCAAATTATAAAAAAAATACCAAAAAAATATTTTGTTAAAAATAAAATCTGGTGAGGAACATCCTTTGGTTTAGGGGCGTAAAAAATAGCGTACGACCGATTCTCAGACACCACCAAATATACATACAAAATTTCATAATAATCCGTTTTCAGCCATTTCGGAGGAGTTCAGCGACAAACACCGTGACTTGAGATGTAGTAGGATTAAAGTAAAGTCGCGTTAAAAGAACCTCACCTTATTATCGGCTGGTTATAAACATCTAACGATCTATGTGAGTCAGTGCCTATGGAAAATTAGAGTTACCTTGATCAGTATTTACGAGCGAACTCTATTGGGGAACCTATGCCGTGTGATGTACTGATGTCATAACGGAAAATAGTTGGACACTATCAAACTTCTTCCTTGTATGCAATTTATACAACTTGTAATAATAAATACACATTACAGAGAAAGAACAATGTAGAAACTATAATTTATAAACATTTTTTTTTTATTATAAACAAATCATTTAGATTACGATGAAACCGAAAATATTCTCTGCACCATAAAAAAAAAGGTGAAGGAAAACATCGTGAGGAAACCTGCATGCTTGAGAGATTTTCTCGATGGCATGTGAAGTCTGCCAACCCGCAGTAGGCTAGCGTGGTGGACCATAGCCTAATCCTTCTTAAATGAGAGGAGACCCGTGCCCAGCAGTGGGACAATAATGGGTTGATGATGATGATGATGATTTCAATATTTTATATTAAGGTATGTAAGTGGAGCGAAGACTTGCGAAAAGCAGCTGGCTGCAACTGGATGAGAAGAACCGAAGGTCGAGCTCTGAGACCATCAATAGGGGAGGCCTACGCCCAGCAGTGGATGATTATATGCTGATGACGATGATAACGAATTGATCAAGATTTGTTGCTTTTTCTTTGGTTTCAAAATCAAAGTCAAACTCAAAGACTCTAATGATTTATTTCAATTAGATCATTATTACTGGTAGTTACTTTTAAATGGTCAAAAACTAGGTACGCGGTGTAAAGAGTCTTATGAAGAAGAACTGGCAGGAAACTCCATAAATACACTTTTAAATTAAATCAAAATGACAAAGTGGTTTTGTTTAACAATATTTTATGTATGTAAACGAGTTGTAAGTAAATGGTGTTTGACACCACTACAATGCTCCACTGATGGGAAAAATTTTGAATAGGACACACTTTTTTTAAGTCCTTGCATCGGGCAACAAATTTTCGTAGTATTTGTATTTAGGCAACCCCAACACAAGTATTCTTTAACTTACTGGGGCTGCCTCAATTTTTGTAAGATACTATATTTTTGTAGACACAATAAACATTTATTTATTTATTATTATTATTATTATTATTTGTTTTTTTGTATGTTTAAATTATAAATTAATCTACATACCTAAAAGGAGAAACTGGCTGACTGAATCTTGAAATTTTGCACAGAGACTGTTCTTTTATAACGTAGGAGACTTAAAAGAATTTTTGAAAATTACCCCCGACAGAGGTAAAAGGGGGATTCAAAATTAGTATGACCTTTTTTTTCGTTAGATTGCACGTGGACGAAGTCGCGGCGATCAGCTAATGATTTATAAAAAACTAGTTTTTGCCTGCAGCTTCGTCTTAAAGAATAAGGTTAAATTAATGTCCACCTCCTTTTTATATTGTAGCAAATACTTCTCGGGAAAAAACTCTTTAAAGAAGAAAAAGCTCTATGATCCACATACCAAAGTCAAAATCAATCAAAATTTCAAGCATTTTGCATCTTCAAAATCATTCAAAGTCAAAACTATTTAAATGATTCCTTCACGTTCTTCAAAAGAGTAACAGAAACAAAAATGTCTAAGAATATTTTCAAGATTTTGATCCTTATTACTTACAGCAGGATCCTCTGATTTCGTTATGGGGAACATGGTGAGGCCACAAACCATATACCGTCCCATTGGTTCTAGAGAGGCAGGGCATATCGAGATGTCTCACTCAAATCAGTAGCGTGTCGTGGGTATTTGCCGCCCGGGGCCGTCTGGAAATTTGCCGCCTCCTTTTCTAGCAGTATAAAAACGACGTGGCTCGGATGCCGCCCCCTTTCATATGCCGCCCGGGACCATGGGCCCCTTTGCCCCACGCTACGCTACTGACTCAAATCTCCAATTAGTCCTGTGGTAGTGAACACTGCCTTCTGTGCTACGGGTCCCAGGTTCGAATCCCGGTAGGGACAAATGTTTGTGTGATGAGCATTAACATTTATATCCAAGACATGGATGTATCTATGTATAATATGTATGTATTTAAAAACAAAAATAGTATATACGTAGTATACTGGTAGACTGGTAGAAAATGCCTATGGCATTAAGTCCGCCTCTGTACAATTTATTTTTTGTGCATAAAGAATAAATATATCAACCAACTAGTATCCGTAACACAAGCCTCGTTGCTTAGCTCGGAATTAGGTGGCGCTATGTGTCATAATGTCCAGGAATATTTATTTGATTCTAGCTGGGAGGGCAGCGAGCCGACCCGCGTGGATACGGATACAATCAGGTAACAAAAACGTGTATTTTTGAGCTTCCATAGCATATGTATAAGCTGTGGTAGCCTAACGGTGTGACCAGGTGGACTGAGATTTCAGAGGTCTCGAGTTCAAACCCAAGGCGCGCACCACTGACTTTTCGGAAGTTATGTGCGTATTTATCACATGCTCTAAAGGTGAAGGAAAACATTGTGAGGAAACCTACATGCTTGAGAGATTTTCTCGATGGCATGTAATGTCTGCCGACCTGCAGTAGGCTAGCGTGGTGGACTACAGCCTAATCCCTCTCAATAAATGAGAGGAGACCCGTGCCCAGCAGTGGGACCATAATGGGTTGGTGATGATGATGACATAACTAGGGCTGCTATCCGTTCGAGATTCCCCGGATATGTTCTTTTTTGAAAGGGGTCCGAGGGCCGTCCGGCAGTGTTTAAAAAAATATATTGTTGTCAAGACAAACGCTGAACATACACACTTTGTGTCAATAAAAATAAAAAAATGATGACTTGTTTTCATTTTTGTTGTGAAAAAATCAGGGTTTCCAGTAAACAACGGCGCGGCTATGCCATTTACCATCTGTAATTATACCAAATGTGATGGTATTATACCATAGTGTCAATTCTATGTCGGATGAGCATTTTTTTAGCTAAAATCCTCGATATTCTTATACAGGAATTAGCGGACAACTTCTTGGCATGACTTTTTTTGTGATCCTCTTGCTTTCTATAGAATTATACCAAATGATCATAGATACCAAATGGATACAATACATCGTCCAATTACACCAATTTGGTATCAAAATTTACAATCTGGCAGCCCTGGAAAAAATATTTAAGTCCGGGGAAAAACTACATTTCGCCCAAACATCCGGGATTTTTGACATGTTGACTTGTTCAGAAAGGTAATATTACGCACCTAACCGGGGTTCACAACAGTCAAGGACATATCGATTCCACATACAAACTTCCAAAGTAGAAATAAATAAGCAGATTGAAATAAAAAAACAGACTAGTAATTTTTTTTTATCGTGATAGGGGGCAAACTAGCAGGCGGCTCACCTGATGGTAAGTGATGACCGCCGCCCATGGACATTTGCAACACCAAAGGCTTGCAAATGCGTTGCGAGACCCCTTAGAAACCGTTCAGGTTTCTTAAATAGGGAGTTACTGAACTGACAGCAAACGGAATTCCCATGCTGTCAGAATAGTCACTCCTCCAATGAGCTCTGGCTGGTAACCTCACACACTCACAGAAAAAACTATTTTTGCTTCACTGCGGTGTTCTGTAAGGCGGAGGTAGGTACTTCCCCAGTCGGGCAGCTCAATTTGAGCGAGAAATCTCACTATTCCCTACTAATACTAGACAAAAAACTAGTATTATAAATGCTAGTGTGTCTGTTAATCTTTAACCTCTTCACGCTTAAATCGCTGAACCGATTAAGATGAAATTTGCTATGGTGATATTTTGTATCCCGGGGGACGTTATACAGGATAGTTTTTGTCCGAAAATCATCCCTTAAACCGACGAAAATGGGGGTGGAAGTTTGTATGCGGAATCAATAATTTCTTAAAAGAGGGTAGTAATAAATAAACAGATTGGATACGATTACTAATTCTAAGCAGATGAACGGTCTGTGTTTTTTGTCTGGGTCTGTGTTTCGGCATTTCTTCTCAGAGGTCGTCAGTTAGGAAATGCCGATGTCAACTAGATACTAAAAAAAAAATGTACATGACTTGTAAAAGTGTCTTTAAAAAGATCTATTTACAGAAATAAACAATCATTCAATTATTCATTCATAACAGGGCTACTATGGCGGTCAAGGTGGCTATCCCCAAGGTCAAGGTGGCTATCCCCAAGGTCAAGGAGGTTATCCGCAACAAGGTTATTATTATGGTAAGTCTGTCTTTGTATTTTCTAGATTTTTATAATAATCTTAACTATAGATATTCTCCTAGCTTTTGGCCGCGACTTCGTCTGCGTGAGTTAGCATAATTTGATTACTATCTGCTTTTTAACCGATTTCCAAAAGGAGGATGTTAGCAATTATGGAAATGTATTTTTTTTGTATTTGTTACCTCATAACTGACTTGGTGAACCGATTTTGAAAGTTCTTTTTTTATATGAAAGCTGATGCTTCCCGTGTGGCCCCATATAAAATGGTGAGGATCTGATGAGTGGATCCTTGGGAAATCGAGAAAAACCCTCAATCTGGGTATACTAACTTTGCACCCCCGTTTTACCTTCGTCGGGGGTGAATTTTCAAAAATTCTTTCTAAGTCCCCTACGTTATAAAAGCACTGGGGTTTTGTGCAAACTTTCAAGTTTCAGTCGTTCAGTCAGACAGCTTCTCCTTCTATATAGGTAAAAGTGTATAGATTTATTTATATTTTTTTAACGTAGATGACGCGTTTATTGTTCAACCTAGGAGGTAGGGTATAGCGAGATTTCTCGCTCAAATTGAGCTGCCCGACTGGGGAAGTACCTCCGCCTTACAGAAGACCGCAGTGAATAAACAATAGTTGTCTTTCTGCAAGTGAGTAAGGTTACCAGAGCTTATTGGGGGAGTGACTATTCTGACAGCATTGGAATTCCGTTTGCTGTCAGTTCAGTAACTCCCTATTTTAAGAAACCTGGACGGTTTCAATGGGGTTAGGCAACGCATTTGCAAGCCTCTGGTGTTGCAAATGTCCATGGGCCGCGGTCATCACTTACCATCAGGTGAGCCGCCTGCTCGTTTGGCCCCTTATCACCATAAAAAAAACCTCTTACATACCATCACACCTGCAGTCCTCGAAAGGTTAGGCAGAGGTGTGCTAATGTAACAGCCACGTTTCGCCGGTATGTTTAGGTCCCATGTAATAGGGGGCGAGCCTATTGGCGTTAACCAGGCACGAATCCAAACTCCGAGCTGCTATTGAGAATTTCACAGAAAAACCCAATAACACTTTGCTCGACCTGGGAATCGAACCCAGGACCTCTTGCCAGGCAGTCGCACTGTACGACCACTAGACCAACGACCTATACAACGAACCTATTCCAGACACTAAAAAGTAAAAAATAAAAAACTGAGTTTAAAAAACACGACTTCAAAACTTAAAAGTAATGAATAACTTAACACTCTTTAACCAGTTTTTCATTTAAAAGGCATGAAATCGGTGTCGGTGTACTGGTGCATACCTTTACATTTGGCTTGGCACCGTCTTCATACCTTTAAAACTAAAAAGTAGTTAAAACTGTATTAAATTATTTTTTACTTTTTAGTTTGAAGTCGGTTTTTTCATTATTTTTTTTAAGAGGAAGAAGAAGAATCAATTTCTTCTTCTTCCTCTTTATTGGGCTATTTTTTTTTCTCTTATACTCCTATTCTAGGAAATGATCGATGACGCATACAAACTTCCAACCCCTTTTCGCCACCACAAGGCTAGATTCTAGCCTCCTCGATTCTCCTCAATATAAACCGTCTCCTCTCTGTCTCCCAGGTTCTCCACCCCCGCAGAGGCCAGGTATCTGTGAAGCCTGTGGTTGCGCCGCGTGCATGGCCTGTTTGACGTGCCTGTTCTGCTCATGCTGCCAGGCTTTGGCTGGTGCTGTAGGGATGGGAGACGATGGAGATGACACCAACTTCTAAGCTCCGACGGTCTGATAAACGCAGCGGTGTTAAAGGCTGGCTTCTGTGGTAAGGGTCCCGGTAGGGACTAATGTTTGTGTGATGAGCATAAACATTTGTACCCGAGTCGTGGATGTTTCTATGTATAATATGTATGTATTTACGAAAAAACACCTTTTTTTAAGTGCGGAAAAATCCTTTACGGACCTTCCCATCGCCTGGGGAGGCGACGGGGTGTGTCGGACTCCGCCTAAGCGCTTACCGACTAAAAAACCGCACCCGTCAACGCCACCAACCCTATTGCCGATGCCATGGGATTCGCAAAAGCATGCACCACAATCCCGGCGGGCTTCGGTCCAGCTCTTATTGCTGAACCCCGGCTAGGAGCGAGGCATCGCTCGCCTCGCATCCTCCGCGCAGGCGTACGTGTGACGAACACGCGCGCCGTCTACTTGGGGCCATTATCAGGTCGGGCGGCGGACTCCCCCTAGTCGCGCCAACCTGCTGGCCACAGCTCATGGACGAAAAAATGCCTGGTTGATCTAGCTAGTGGTCTGAAATGCAACTGCTAAGTCAAGAGGTCTTGGGTTAGAATTCCCAGGTCGAACGAAGTGTTGGTTTTCCTATTGAATTCTCAGTAGCAGCTCGGAGTTTGGATTCGTGCTCGGTTGATAGCAATAGGCTCGCCCCCTATTACATGGGACCTAAAACATACGGGCGAAACGTGGGTGCAGCTTAGGTACATTATCACAGCTCAGGCGTGAAGGTGTGTAAGTATAGGTATTTTGGCAAGAAAATCCGTAAATAGTAGGTATATTTATTTTGTAATAATGTATGATATGTATTAAATATCTTCTTGTCTTTTTCAAAAGTTTACACAATTGAAGGTTAACTAATTACTTATTCATTATTTAGCTATTTCTTGGTCTTTTTCTAACCGACTTCCAAAAGGAGGAGGTTATCAATTCGACGGTATTTTTTTTTTTTTTTTTTTATGTTTGTTACCTCATAACTGTGGATTGGGTGAACCGATTTTGAAAATTCTTTTTTGATATGAAAGCTGAAGCTTCCCATGTGGTCCCATAATTTTTTTAGTATCTGATGAGTGGATCCTTGGGAAATCGAGAGAAACCCTCAAATTTTCTACGTAGATGACGCGTTTATTGTTCAACTTCTTACCTCATAACTGTGGATTCAGTGAACCGATTTTGAAAATTCTTGTTTTATATGAAAGCTGATGCTTTTTGTGTGGTCCCATAAAAAAATGGTGAGGATCTGATCAGTGGATCCTTGGGAAATCGAGAGAAACCCTCAAATTTTCTACATACGTAGAAAATTTTCTACGCGTTTATTGTTCAACCTCTTACATACTATCACGCCTGTTGTCCCCGAAGGGTTAGGCAGTGGTGTACTAATGTACACCAACATTTCGCCGGTATGTTTTAGGTCCCATGTAATAGGTGGCGAGCCTATTACCATTAACCGGGCACGAATCCAAACTACGAGCCGCTACTGAGAATTTCACAGAAAAACCCAATAACACTTTGCTCGACCTGGGTATCGAACCCAGGACCTTTTGCTCGGCAGTCGCACTGTATGACTACTAGACCAACGAGACATATAATACAACGAACATATTACAGACACTAAAAAGTAAAAAATAAAATAAACAACTGCGTTAAAAAAAACCGACTTCAAAACTAAAAAGTTAAAAATAACTTAATACAGTTTTAACTTCTTTTTAGTTTTAAAGGTATGAAGTTGGTGCCAGTGCCTGGTTGTACACTGCACGATGGGTTTACATACCTTTACATTTGGCTTGGCACCGTCTTCATACCTTTAAAACTAAAAAGAAGTTAAAACTGTATTAAGTTATTTTTAACTTTTTAGTTTTGAGGTCGGTTTTTTTTATTTATAATTAATACCTCAAAACAATGTAGAGGTAATTATTTAGTTAATTTATTAATAATAATAAATAATATTTAAGAGAGGTAGGGTATAGCGAGATTCCAAGCTCAAATTGAGTTGCCCGACTGGGAAAGTACCTTCATCTTATACCTACTATTTGTTTAAGATTGTCAGAACTCGATGTGATGTTACTATTCTGACAACACAGGAATTCCATTTGCTGTCAGTGTATTAAATCCCATTTTAAGAAACCTAATCGATTCCTACAGGGTCGGCAACGCGCAATTGACACCTCCGGTGTTGCAAACGTCAATGCATTTTTTACTGCAATACACCTTTTTTAAATAATAACCTGCAAACAGTTTTTTAACGTTAATAACTCTTTTTTTTTTCTTCTTTCCATGGACAGTCATTACACAGAGGTCGAAACCGAAATTCTTTGTTAAATAGGTACTGACTGTTTTGTCATTAAATCCACACACACACACATTGCATGAAAACATTAATTAAACGTTACCTAAAAATACCATTTCACAGCGTCCATTCTGTCATTTCCCGACTAGACACTGTCTCCCAAAATACAGGATTTAGCCTATTTAATGAAAACAGTTACAGCTACCATTCTTTGACATTCATAATAGATGATGTACCTACGCTGTGGATAATGTCATCATCATCAACCCGTTATAGTCCCACTGCTGGGCACGGGTCTCCTCTAATCTGCCCACGCGCAACGACCTCCAACCTTAAACGTCACTGTATTTGCAGAAGCTAGATGACAGATTGCTGCTTGATAGCCTGCCTGGCTTCCTGCTGTCCCTGCTGGTGGAAATGTCAGACGGTTGAAGACTGATCTTCAGCTGAAGACCGCTGAAGGAGCTACAAAGTCTGTAAGTATATTTTTTTATGCTGGCAACTCGATTAGCGGACTATTAACCCTTTAACCGCGCATTGCATTTGTCGAATATATCCGACTTGGGTGGTTAAAGGGTTTAAGGCTACCTTTAGTGGCAAGGGTTGAAATCTCGCTAGGGCCAAATGTTTGTATTAACAAGGACATTTGTACCCGAGTCATAGATGTTTATACGTATAAAATAGACCTCTCGAGACGATTCACGGAATATTGATTGAGGGACAATGTTTTTAGTGCGTAAATAAACCGACGCGAGAGTGACACACCTGCCACAGGTGTCACATGGGAAGTTTTTGGTAACTGGTGCTGAGACACTAGACATGTGTCGATCGCGATTGATCGAATCACGAATCTCAAAAGCACCCGGTCCAAATTGGACTTTATTTTGAAACAGATAACGTAACTAATTGCGTGCTCGAACAATCGATTGAGTCGTGCGTTCAATCACATAACACAATCACTATCATTCACTTCACTCTTTCTCCAAAATAAACCGGTTTGCATAGGATATATGAGTTTTATAGGTCGCAACCTGTCGATTGGGTGATAGAATTGTAGAATTGTAGATCAGTTGACTTGTGTCCGGGAGTTGCGACACGAAACCTTGCGATCGGATTGCAATATTCAACTTTTTAGCCAGTTTCAGTTCAGCATACGTCAATCGGTTACCTAAATAAACTGCGACCCAAATGATCGAAATGTTCGAATCATTTTAACCCGATCACCATATGAGTTGGTCATGAGCACAGAATTTTTCTGTTCTGTGGTCATGAGCTACCCGGGTTACGTCAAATGAACGATTGACTCAGGTCTATGAGACACCTTCATGGCGTTTCTGTCTTTATGTAGGTAGTAGGTAGTATGTGTATACAAAAATATATACTGTTTCAATCATCTAGTAGCCGTAACACAAGCCTAGCTGCTCGGAACTAGCTGGCACTGTGTCATAATGTCTGGTAATATTTTCTAAATATTTTCATGATTTGGCTGAACGTTTTTTTGATATTAAATCCTTCTTTTAAATCCAATCTCCATTCTTCTATCACTAACTATACGTCAAAGATTTGACAGGTAATTGTCAAATTCTAGTGCTCAGCAAACGATGTTTTTAAATAAATATTTAGTCTTATAAATATTACGAAAATGTTAATTGAAAAAAATATAAATTCGTTCTTGATACGAAACTTTCTTTTGCTACATAATAATCTCGAGAAATGGTCAACACGGTATGTATAAGTTTTCATCTGAACATTGTAGTTAACATCCATTTAGTATCCGTAACACGAGCCTCGTTGCTTAGCTCGGAGCTAGATGGCGCTGTGTCATAATGTCTGGGTATATTTATTGCTGAAACAGAGCACAGAACACTACTAATGGAATGGCTAGTCTGCACATCTCACCAATGTAGATTAGCTTTGAGTCCTTTGGCTTTCGTTATTGTGTTTTTCTATAATATTCTCAGTAGCAAGTTTGAATTAGTAGCCGGTTAATGGCAATAGGCTCGCCCCTTTATTACATGGGAGCTAAAACATACCGTCGGATAACCAAGCAAACTAATAAGCGGCACCGTTTTATGGTGGAAATTCCCGAAACCCGCACGAAGCGTTTCGCTTCGTCGTTTTTTATCCGCACAGCGAGGGAATGGAATCAGCTGCCTGAGTGTGTACTTCCCGATGAGCACAATTTGGGGGTCTTCAGGTCACGAGTGAATAGGTATCTTCTAGGTAAGCGTGCTACATCTTAGACCACATCGTCACTTACCATCAGATGCCATACCACTGGAGGCTAGCATGGTGGACGATAGCCTAATCCTACTCAAATAAGAGGAGACCCGTGTCCAGCAGTGGGACAATAATGGGTTGATGATGATGATCAGGTGAGATTATCAGGCCTGGATTAGCTCATAAGCTAGCTTCTAGCTAGGGCATCCCATCTAGGGGGGCATACGACCCAGAATTTATATGCGAGATCAAGGATGCTGGGGCTGAAAAAAAATCCCTTCTCACTGTTTTGGTAATACAAGTGGGATGGCCTTTTTAGGGCATCCAGTTACCTTAATCCGACACTGGAGATTGTGGTCAAATGCTAACTTAATTATGATAAGGAAAAACCGGCAAAATGTCAGTGTACATTAGTACACCTCTACCAAATCCTTTGTGACTTTCTGGACCCCTTATGTGTGTATTTTTGTCCACAGCCCCCAGGACAACAAGACTATGGACAGGGGGGGGAGTATAGCCAGCGAAGTAGCCCCTTCAGGGGTGGCCCATACCCTCGACAGGGTCCCTATGGCCAGGGGGGTAGTGGACTTTTTGGGCAAGGCCAAACATATCCTCAACCTATTGGGCAGGTGAGTGTTTAATAAATTACCATCACATAATTTTTATTGCGATTTTTGTGAATATAAGGCGCCATTCGATTAATTTTGTAAGACTATTAGGGAAAATCATGTATTATTTTTACTTTTACTTACCAAGGAGTAATGAGTAGATGGTGTTTTTTTTATAATGAGGGTGAGGGTGGCATGGTAGGCGGTTACCGTAGCCTATAGACGTTTGCAACACCAGAGGTGTCGCTCGCGCGTTGTCCAATCTGTAAAAACCGTTTTAGGTTTGTTAAAATTGGGGAGTTACAACACTGACAGCAAACGGAATTCCCATGTTGTCAGAATAGTTACTCCACCAACGAGCTCTGGTAATCTTTGGCACTCACTTGCAGAAATACTACGGTCTTTCAGTGTTGTCTTCTGTAAGGTGGAGGCACTGTTTTATGGTGGAAACGATGGACCGACGACCTGGAATGTTTGATTCGATGGAATCCGCTGGATGCGGGTGCAGGAACGGTCGTCGTGGCGATCCTTGGGGGAGACCTATGTCCAGCAGTGGACGTCTAACGGTTGATATAATGATGAAGATGATGATAGGCTAGGGTAACCGCTTACTATCAGGCGGGCCGTATGCCTGTTTGCCACTTTTGTAACAGAAAAATTTCGTAGTTAATTAAATGACTTCCACGACAACGAATGTAACTTTAAAATAAAACCTACGTTGCTTTATTTTTCAGCAATTGAGTGTTACTATCTGGTTGGTCTAGAGGTCGTAAGCGCGACCGCCAAGAGGGTCTTAACTCCAATTTCCAAGTCGAGCAGTGTTATTGGGTTTTCGTATAAAATTCTCGGAGTTTAGTAGATAAATAGGAGAGTTTAGGGTCGACAACGCGCGATCGACACCCCTGGTGTTGAAAACGTCTTGTTCGATTAATTTAATACTTATAGCGCCATCTATGAGCGTCTTGACGAAACAAGGCAAATGTGGCCTTTAGTACAACAACAGCCCACCAGAGGTCGTTGTACCTTTCTATAGAATCAATAATTATACTTTTGTGAAGCATCACCACGCGTAGTTTTCTTATCCCGAAACACGTCTATAGGGTACATTCATCTTTAAGGCTGCTGTTTCACCATAGATGTGCTATGCTACATTGCTATGGATGCGTTTGCCACCAATCATATTCATTGGTGCATATAGCTTAGCTAATGGTGGAAACGGATTCAACTAAGATATGTTTTTTATATGGAAGGATGCGTGCTATGGGTCGTCACGCTTGCCTACTATCGATGCATCGCATAGCTCGAGCTACGCATCTTCGACGACCCCATTAGCCCAGCGGTAGTTAACGCTGCCTTCTGTGCTACGGGTCCCCGGTTCGAATCCCTTAGGAATAAATGTTTGTGTGATGAGATGGATGTATCTATGTAGTATTTCAACCAACTAGTATCCGTAACACAAGCCTCGTTGCTTACCACGGAATTGGATGGCGATGTGCCATAATGTCCGGGTATATTTATTTATTTAGTTATCTTCTCGCGCAGCTACTTTGCGGCAGCGCATCTTCATCATCAGCCACTCAGCTCAGCATCAATGGAAACGGTCACATAGTTTCGTAGCGTAGCCTTTACATTCTCGCAGAATAGCTGCATAGCACGTCTCTGGTGGAAAGGCACTCGTAACCATGATAGTCGTATCGTTGAGTTAAAAGTAAACGTCACATTAACATATTGTGGGTTGTCCACTTATTTAGACCAGCCTAGGAGAAAGCAGCCCACCGGCCGTCGAAAGCCAAGCCTTGCGAAGAGACCCAGAGACGCCAAGTCCGGGGAGCCTTTCATCGGACGGTTTTCAAGCTCAAGCCAAGCCTTCAGATACTGCAAGCAGCACCGAAAGTTCAACTGTACCGAAACGACGAAAACCCCCGGCGTACGAAGCTGAACCGTTTACACAAGATGATATCATCACTCAGCTTGCAACCAACCCCCAAGGGACCACTTATGTCTCTGGTCCGACTTATGCCTATCCTTATAGCGAAAGATATGGCCAGGGTAGGTCTTATCCCCCGGGTTCGCCTTATTCCGGTCAAGGAGGGGGATATCCTCAAGGCGGCTATCAACAGGTAAATATACATACATACATACAACCACGGCTTTTTCCCATCACCATCATCAACCCATTATAGTCCCACTGCTGGACACGGGTCTGCTCTCACTAGAGGGACTAGGCTATAGTCCAACACGCTAGCCTACTGCGTGTTGGCAGACTTCACACGCCATCGAGTAAATCTCTCAAGCATGCGGGTTTCCTCACGATGTTTTCCTTCACCGTTAGAGCGTGTGATAAATACCCACATAACTTCCGAAAAGTCAGGCCTTGAATTTGAACTCGAGACCTTTGACATATCAGTCCACTAGTCACATCGCTAGGCTGGCACAGCTAGTAGGGTCATTTTCCCATAGGGTAGGCAAAAACTACAGAACAACGTGCAACGATCCCTGCATACCACTTTTGTTTCGTCCACATTCATACATCTTGTGCACGCGTTACTAGTAAGAGTTCATCAGTTCGGTTGGTGTATGTCCTTCTAAAGTGCCCCCTCTCAGCCTTTCTACTGACATCCGCCTTATAAATTCCTTTCGTCAATCGCCTATCATTCATCCTCTCATTCACACATGTCCAATTCATCTAAGTAACCTTCTGGTGTGTCCCTTGTGCCCAAAAGCCTGCACGAGGGACAATCTCTGTCTGGCCACGCCTAACGCGATTGAAGTGGCCTCTTATTATTCAGACGTTGTTTAAGCCATTGACACGATAAGAAGAAGTAATTCAATTCTATAAATGGACTATCCGACACAAAAATAATGATTCAATTCTAACCAGTAGTTCCTGAAATTAGCGCGTTCAAACAAACAAACTCTTCATCTTTATAATAATATTAAGTAGGTAGTATAAGATCATTGGAGATTCTGTTTTCAAGCTCAGGTATCAATAAAATATACACTCACGCAAAATATTTGCTCTACAGGGATATCCCCCGCAAGGCTATCCACAACAGGGCTATCCACAACAGGGTTATCCTCAACAAGGTTATCCTCCACAAGGTTATCCCCAACAAGGTTATCCACCACCCGGGTTTCCACAGCAGGGTTACCAAGGATATCCTCCCCAGGGCTATCAACAGGGACCAGGTAGGTTTTTGTTCTATTACCTGATTCTTATATCGCGGATAATTGTAGTTAATACTTATTATTCTATCAATAGAGCTGTGGTAGCCTAGCGGTGTGACCGGTGGATTGAAATGACGCACCACTGGCTTTTCGGAAGTTATGTGCGTATTTATCACATGCTCAAACGGTGAAGGAAAATATCGTGAGGAAACCTGCATGTTTGGGAGATTTGTCTAGACGGCCTGTGAAGTCTGCCAACCCGCAGTAGGCTAGCATGGTGGACTATAGATGAGAGCAGACCCGTGCCCAGCAGTGGAACGTTAATGGGTTGATGATGACCTGATTCTTATATCGTGGATAATTGTAGTTAATATAACGCATAGCGCTATAATATAGCACGCATTTAGCGCTTCGATTAAAATTCCTTCATTGGTCTAATGGTTGTAAGCCGTACTGCTGATTAATGCAGGTCAATAGAATTTCTCTATATTTAATCCTGCTGTAATAACCAATTTTTAATCATAGTTTTAGCTTCATGTATGTATGTATGTGAAGTCGGAGACAAGGTGGACCGACGACCTGGTTAAGGTCGCTGGAATCCGCTGGATGCGGTTGGCGCGGGACCGGTCGTCGTGGCGATCCTTGGGGGAGACCTATGTCCAGCAGTGGACGTCTAATGATGATGATGATCAGTGGCGTAGCTTGGGTATTTGCCGCCCGGGGCCGTCTGGAAATTTACCGCCCGGGGCATGGCCCCCTTTCCCCCCCCCCCCCCACGTTACGCTACTGATGATGATGATGATGATGTATGTATATAATATTGTATTCTTTCTTAGGTCAACAACAAGGCGGTATGGGTGGAATGGCCAACAAGGCTGGTTGTGCCGCCTGCATCGCCTGCATAACCTGCCTGCTTTGTTCCTGCTGCCAAGGTATGATGGGCGCCGGCATGGACCCATCAGACAATGATGGAGACTCCGGAGGCCCAGGAAGCGCTGCAGTATCACCACCGGCGATTTCAGGCCGTAATGATGACGAGTTTTAGTCATTACTTGTAAAGAGTACTGGTGAACAGTGGTTGACGTAATTTGTACAAAACCGTTTTTTGTTTTTCAAGGATTTTTAGTGTTGCTAGATGTTTTTGTTTTAAGATTTGGTATTTCTACTTTAAAGTCTGTTCATTTTAAATATGAACATATACGTAGCGATGTTAGTGTAGTGACCAGTGGACTTTGATGAAGTCTCAGGTCCTGAACCCAAGGCTATTGACTTTTCGAAGCAACGCACGTAGATATTTATCACATGCTCAAGCGGTGAAGGAAAACATCGTGAAGAAACCTTTATAGCTGAGATTTTCTCGATGTAAAGTCTGCCAACCTGCATTAGGCCGGCGCGGTGGCGTGGTGGACTATAGCCTAATCTACCTCACATCAGAGGACACCTATGCCCAACGGTGGGACAGTCATTAGGATGATGATGATAAAATATACATAATACGTTAAATAGTTGCCAAATTCAACAGGGAAGCGAGTCTACTATGTTCATTTGTAGATATATCATTAAAATACAAATAATTTTCTCTATAACTTACGGCACAATATTTTGCTCAAAAGTAGGTTATAAATTTGAGGAAATTATTTCATTTCAAGCTCATTTTATTTCAATATTATGCTTCTTGGTAAGAAATATGTATATTTTTGTCAAAATAGCGTGGTATCGTTGCGTCGCAAATATTTAAGCGTTAAACGCTTATATGCTTTATCGTTAGCGGTATTATCAACTGTTATTAGCACACTCGTTTCATCATCTTCTTCATCATCATCATTTTCTAACCGAAATATGTCGAACATGTTGCACAAAATATTTTTTTACAATTATACTATGGCCTATGTATGCTAAATGAAAAAAGCTTACAGTGTCTAAGAATTGACAAGGGACACTTAATGTAATTTAGCGGGCTTAGTGCAGTGCAGTGGAGTGTCCCACGGCTGGGCAAAGTACTACTCTCATAATTCGGTTAACATCTGATCTTATGGCAATTGATAGTAAATAATAGTCAATATCATGAATTTATAACACCATCTTGTATCAATCCTTCTTTTAACATTTATTTTGGCTACACTAATAATCCTTGACAATTTTGTAACCTTTTCGAATATTTTGTTAAATTAAAACCACTTCAAATTAAGGAATCAAATAAAAAATGTATTTTAATTTAATAATATTATTAACTGTAAAAGTCTTTATATTTTTCATGTTTGCATCTTAAATTTCACCTTGGCAATCCTATATGTTTACTTTTATTGGCAAAGGTCACCTTCCAACTGCGACGACTGTCACTGTCAATTTTAGTCTATCGCTAGCCTCTCTTTTGAATCTACCACCTTATATACCTTTAATTTCTTCTGACTGAGCTCCGTCTTTTCTCCATCTATAACAGCTTTTCAACCCCGTCATTTTGATTAAAGTATTTGAGAAAATTTGATTTATTTTCAACGGTCGGTCAAATATAAAATAACTAAGATAAATATACTATATAATACTATATAACTAAGTCAAATATAAACTAACTAATACTTAAGATTACTGCTTAGTGTAGTCTTTTCTATCTAGTAACGTAACTGAAAGCTTAGCCAAATGAGCAAACTATAAAAAAAACTATCTAACAACGCTGTTTTCATAAAGAATCTACCTTGATTTATTCATTTCCGATTTACTACGCATATTTTTCTATTGCCCTCCCCTCCTTACCTACTGTATGTTCCTCCTCTAAATCATGCATAAATTTATTTAAATTATAACCTTTAATTTAATTACCTTTTGCTGCACATTCGCTGAATAGGTACTGCATTCTTAATTAAAAATGTAACCTATGATTATTAATTTAGATTTATTAATTTAGATTCATATTACGTTGATGCTCAGGTATTATTATATCTTATTATCATTCTTCATCATAATGGGGCGGATCATTCACCTAACGTGTTTTTTTTTAACCATTTACTTTTCAATTTACTAACTTAATTGTTTATTAAGGTACTAATATTGTTTAAGCATTTTTTTGGAAATTATAAACTTGTTTGTAAATGATTATATTTGGTTTTATTTATTTTCTTCTATAAAAATCTCGTGTCACAGTGTTTGTCGCTGAACTCCTCCGAAATCCGTTATTATGAAATTTTGCATGTATATTTGGAAGGTCTGAAAATCGGTCGTAGGGTATTTTTTACACCCCTATGTGATAAGTGTGTCCCTCATCAGACTAAAAAAAAAGTATTTTTATCATGATTTGGCATTGAAAAAACTAATAATAAATATTTGTTGGGAACCCTTATATTTTAACTCTTCTACCATCAACCCCTATAATGTGCCAAAACAACGTTTGCTGGGCGAGCTAGTATGTATACTATAATAAAATTATTATTAATATGGTTCATTTTATTATGAGGTTAATCCAGTTTTATTTACATCAAATACTGTAAAAAGAATTACATTTAAATATGTTTACAGCCATTACGGTTTGTTTTTCTAAATAGTGGCTTATGTCAAATAATACTAACTAAAAGGACTATAACAGCTGACACAAGCTATCTGGTAACAGGAACGCCGCACGTAACTGACATAGTGACATCTGCCATTACGGTAAAGTGTCAATGTCAATTTCCATAAAGTGACGTTTTAATTCACATGGATTTGGTATTGTTTTGATGTGTTATTGTAAGTGTTTTCCTAAAAATATATTCTTTACTTCTTATTCTGCATCCATTTGGGACTAAATTGAATCTTTAAAGTCCTTTAATACATATTGTTAGTGCTCAATCTTTGGTTTGGACTTTTTCTGGCTTAACCTCAAAAATAACTATTTAGTAAATTTTCAACATGATTTATTCCTTTATACTACTAGTTACCACCATTACAGTAATGAAGTTAGGTCACTTTTCACTATATAGGCAAAAACATAAACAGTTCAAGTCTATCCACGAAGACATAATATGTGGCTGTCTTTAATTTTTTTTAATTCTAAAAGAGCCATTATAAATAGACCTACTTTGAATAAGTGATATTTTGAATTGAAATTTAAGGTGTTCTTTTTTTAAATGTTATAGAGAAAATGAAGCCATAACCATAGTTTGAAATTGGAAGACGTTCAACCTTTTTAGTGGCCTTTTTGTAACATAGACTAGATACATATTACTCATCTATAATGTTGTTACCAGAAGACAAAGAGGTTGATATATTTGTCGCTAGCAGGATAGGTTCCTTGAAACGTAAGTACCATTTTTAAGTTAATTATTAAAATTGTATTAAAGGGCAGTTTGTGCATGTGAATATTTGTTTTTATAATAAGTGAAACACACAGAAGAAAACCTACTGTAGCAATGTTTTTAAAAGACAACAATGAAGGTCCACTATCGAAACATAGAGCACTCTTTGAGCGATGAACTATTCATAGATTAAGGAATGCCCTGATTCAATTTACCTATGAAACCAAAATAATTTCTTCTAGACGGTATAATACCATAAAGGGCACAAGCCTTTTTCCATCAAAAAAGAAATCTAGTACCTCCCCTTTTTGTTAACACTAATCTATTATTGGAATCAGATATATTAGCTCATATTATAGGACCCATAACTTAATGTCTTCTGTGGTGCCTGGCAACATCTGTTCTTATGTCAAGACATGTAAACTCTATTCTGTCTCTTGCTTATAAGGAGGGAAGTGGAAAACTATTATTTTCTTACTCCTCCAATTTAATTTCATTATTAATATTGCTGTGGGTTCCAAGACAGTTAAAATCATTTGCCTGGGACACGTCGGACTTCATTGTCTTGACGACATTTTAGATGGTTACTATTGTTGATCCTGGCTTACAGGAGTTGTAGTATTAGGGATTTAGGGTGGTGTGCCCGTCCCAATAAAAAAAAAATTAATCTATTTCAGATATAAAATATCACACAGACTCATTAAAGAACAGTAAGAAGAATATAGAGAACCTTGTTGACATAAAAACGCTGCAGAAAGATGAGAGTATTACCAGGCTAGAGTGGGGCAATGCTGAACAGACCGAGATCATTGTTGGGAGGAAGAACCAACAGGTAATAACTATAGGAATTACATTTTTGAAAGCCAATAAATAATAAGCTGTCATCATCAACCGGTTAATGTCCCACTGCTGGGCATGTGTCTCCTCTCATTTGAGAGGGATTAGACTATAGTCCATCATGCTAGCCAACTTCGGGTTGGCAGACTTCACATGCGATCGAGACAAATCTCTCAAGCATGCAGGTTTCTTCACGATGTTTTCCTTCACCGTTTGAGCATGTGATACATTTTTCGCGGGCTACCGCTAAGCTTCCACCTTAATATATTCTGTAACTTTCCTCTCTTAGATCCAAATATACAACACTCTGCAAGGTTTCACGAAGTCCTACACAGCAGATTTCGCCCCCGGTGAGGTGGTGGGGCTAGGACGCAGTAAGCGCAAGCTCCTGGCTGCCGTCTCCAGCGGTGTGGTGAAGATATGGAGCAAGAAGACCGAGGAGCTGGTGAATGTGGGCAAGCTAGACCGGATGAGGGTCTGTCCTGATGATGATACTATATTTGCCACCGGTAAGTGTTGTAGATTTTTTTGGCTATATAGTACAGTTAGTTGTTATCTAGATTTAGATATATATTTTTTTTTCAGATATTACTGCAATCTGTTACTTCGAACATTCAGCATAAAGTCAGGAATTTAAAATTTTGTCTTGTAGGGTAGCCACTCCAGCGACATGCACCCTTTATTTATAATAATAATAATAATAATAATAAAGCCTTTATTTCCCAATTTTTAGACATGCATACAATATAATTTCAATTCATTTTCATTTCTAATTTACATTTCATAACACATATTAATACATAATAACAATCAATTAATTTTTATTTATTTGTATATTATTGGGTTACCCATTTCAGGGCGTAGGCCTCCTCCAACCTTTTCCAGTATTCCCTGTCCTTTGCTTGGCGAGTCCAGGTTGACCCGGCCACTAGGCAGATATCGTCACTCCAGCGCCGCTTTGGCCGGCCGCGCGAGCGTTTCCCATCGTATGGTAGCCAGTGTAGTATTTTTTCACTCCATCTGTCATCTGTAGCTCTTGCTGTGTGTCCAGCCCAACGCCATTTCAGCCGACATGCTAGGTCGACGGAATCTGTTACGTTTGTTATGTTTCTAATGTCTGTGTTTTTCCTTCTATCTTTAAGCTTGATACCGAGCATACTCCTCTCTGTGGCTCTCTGGAAGACATTTATTTTATCTACTATATCTTTTGTAAAGGTCCATGTTTGACATCCGTACAATAGTGTTGGCAGTACAACGGAATCAAACGCTTTCCTTTTCAGTTTCACTGGTAATTTACTTTTAAATATTTCTTTTAAAGACCAGTACTTGTTCCAGGCTTTCTTTATACGGCGTTCTACTTCGCAGGATGTTTGTTTTATGAATGTTATATTTTGCCCCAAATAGACATATTCGTCCACGTAGTCTACTGTAAGATATGTAGTATTAATAGGTATTTTTATACTATTGGTCATGGCAGATGTTTTTTGGGTGTTCATTTGTAATCCACATTTTCTGCTTTCCAAATCCAGTGTATCTAACATGTATTCTAAGTCTGCGTGGTTTTCAGCAATGAGAACAATATCGTCTGCAAAGCGTAAGTTAGATAGGTATTCACCATTTATATTGATTCCCTTTTCTTCCCAGTTTAGTTGTCTAAATATATGTTCCAGTAGAGCGGTAAATAAATTTGGTGAGAGCGGGTCACCCTGCTTTACTCCTTTTTGGATATTGAACGGTTTTCCCTTACCCTCAAGTTTTACTACTGCTTTGCTGTTTTTATAAATTTTTTGAAGTATCTCTACATATGTATTTTCTACCCCTTGCTCCTTTAATGCTGACCATAGAGGCTTATGTTGTATACTGTCAAAGGCTTTACAATAGTCTATAAACACTACATAGAGTTCTTTTCCATATTCTGAGTATTTTTCAATAAGTTGGGTCAGCGTGAAGATGTGATCAATGGTAGAGTAATTTCGTCTAAAGCCGGCTTGCTCTCTAGGTTGGTTGCTGTCTAATACCTTTGAAATTCTGTTCAATAGTACTGCGGCGAAGACTTTGTACAATGTTTGTTGTAAACTTATAGGTCGGTAGTTCCCCAAGTCGGTGGGGTCGCCTTTTTTATATAGAAGAGTTATGATCGATATTTCCCATTCTCTTGGTATTTTCTTGATAGCTAATATCTCATTAAATAGTTGTGTCAATATCGGTATTAGTGGGTCAATAATTGCTTTTAAAATGTCGTTTGTTATGCCGTCATCGCCTGGACTTTTTGCTGATTTTAAATGTTGGATTGCATAGCGCACTTCGCTCTCTAAGAGAGGTGGTGTATCGTCGCATATTTCAGGTACAATGTTAGAAATATAGGTTTCCTCATTTTCATAGAGCATCTCATAGAATTCAGTTGCAGTGACTATTAGGTGGTCCCTATTTGACATAGTGACGTTATCTTTGGTTTTTAGAGACATAATCCAAGGTTTAGATATGCTCAATCTATGTTGTGCTCTTTTGATTGATGATCTCTTTTCCAGCTCTTCTTCTATTATTTTATAGCGGTGTGCCTTATAATTTCGCTTAATTTGTTTGTTTATTAGTTTGTAAAGTGCGTTGAGTTGATTTTTTTCAGATCGTGTCTTGTTTTCTTTGATTTTCAATCTACTTCTTTCATTTATAAGTTTCTCTAAATATGTTGATATCGGCATCATATCTTTGTTTTTTATTCGAGGAAGTTGTTTTACGGATTCTTTTATGATCTGTGTTAGTTTTCCATACGTTAAATCAATATCTTGGAGATTGATACTGGATGTATGGTTTGCAAAGATATTTTTCAGTGACTCTGACTCCAGGGGTTTAAGTTTTGGTATCTTACATCCATAGTGTTTCCGCGACTTGTTTTTAGTACAATTTTTTGTCATGGTTGCTCTCACCAATCTGTGGTCTGTTGGAAAAGTAGTGTTTAAAACTTGTAAGTTAGAAATGTTTTTGATATCTTTAACCAGTATAAAATCTATTTCATTTCGTATTTTTCCGTTTGGTGAAATCCAAGTCCATTTTTGTTTGTCATTTTTCTTAAAATTATAGTTTGCAATGTAGAGCTGGTTTTCGAAACAAAACTGTAGTAGTATGTCGCCTCTTTTGTTTCTTTTTCCGTAACCCCATGAACCCATTACTTTTTTATCTTCAGGTGTTGGTTTTCCAATTTTAGAATTAAAATCTCCCATAACTATAGTGTCCTTTCCTGTATTTTGTAGTGCAAACTGTAGTTGTTTATAAAATATTTCGAGCTCTTCCAAAGTTACGCTTTCGGTGGGTGCATAGCACTGTATCAGGTGGACGGTTTTGCTGTTGAGAGATATGTCTAGGCGTATAACTCTGTCTGATATTGTCATAATATCGATTATACTAGATTTCAGTCTCTTATTTATGAAATCCAACGCCATTTCTTCCACTTTTTTCGCCATAATATATCATAATATAGTTTTCAGTTTCTAATATTTCCTTTCCTTCTTTTTTAACTTCTGATATACCGATGACATCCCATTTAAATTTTGTTAAACTATATTTTAATTCTATAAGTCTCGTCTCATTTACCAGTGATCTAACGTTCCAAGTGCAGATATAAATATTATTGTTTTGTTTTATTTTTGATATTAACTTTGTAGGTTGGTTGGAGGGTTTTAGTCTAATCTTCCCGCGGGGACCAGCCGTATTGGGAGATTTATTTACTTGATATCTTTTAGGAGATCCTTGACTGATGGGTAGAGGTAGAGGTAGAAGGGCCTGATTCAGTTTTTTTTATTTTTATTTTCCGGGGTACCTATGATTGAAGTACGAGTAGGAGTAGTGGGATTCAGTTGGGACGGACGCAAGTAATTAGTAATTTCATGCGGTCTATTTTTCTTTTGTGTTTGAGTAATTTTTTCTTGTCCTTTGCCAATGTCCTTGGGTATTGCGGTCTCAGGTGACTCAGGCAGTAATCTTTTATTAGAGTTTTTCTCTGTTGATGTTCGGTGTGTTTTATTTTGTGTATTTATTGTAACTATTTTATCATATCTTAGAGCTACCTTTGTACCGGACTCCCACTCTCGCTTGAGTTCATCTTGGAGTTCCTTTCGTTTTTCTAATATAGCGGGCGTGAAGTCTTCTTTAATATAAATATTTGTGCCTTGGAGCGTTTTTTTCTTTTGTAGGAGTTCAATTTTTCTACTTGTTGTTGTGATTGTCACCACTACTGGTCTAATTTTTCCATTTCTCTTTCCACGCCGTGCAACGATTTCAATTTCCCAGTTGTTACATTTTATTTTCATTTTTGTGTTGATTATACCCAGAATTAAATTTAGTAAATCACCATAGTTTCTTTCTGTTTCTTCAATGCCAAAGAACAGTATATTTTTCTTTCTCATTTGTTTGTCTAAAAAGTCTATCTGCTTTTGTTGTTGTTCTATTTTCTTTTCCAACATAGTGGTTTTTATATCAATCAAGCCGAATTTATCGTCTATATTTTTATTGATACCGTCCTTTATATTGGTCTCCATATTTTTCATATCATTTTTCTGCTGTGCCAGTTCATCTTGGATGTTATGAAGTAATTTTAATATATCCTCCATTTTTTATAACAACGGTCTCTATCGTCGAGTAGTCGCAGCTGTGCGTGTGGATCTATTATTTGCTTTAAGCTATTCGATACTAGATGGCGCTGCTGGTATATAATTATTTGACCTCAGAATGACTAATTGATTTTTTATTACCTTTGAGGTTATGTTTGTATAAACACATTAAATTTTCATTAATCGCACTATTTCAGGACGTGTAAGTGATGACTGACCTTTAGTTTTCGGTAAATTTGTATCCTCCTTCCGTATTTTCCATAGAAAGTTGGTTAGATTTATAAGAATCCGTTGGGAGCACCTTTGTTTTTTGTATCGAGTTTTCGCCTTTAATACTGTAGATCTTCTGCTAATAACGTTTGTTTAAATGTTTCACAACTTGATTCACAAAAACGTTACTAATTGCGAACTGAATATTGTGTTTTTATATTTTTTATTTGCAAATTATCACAGAGTCGATGTGTATGTTGGCACTGCAGCGCCCCCTATTTATAATATTCCCTTTAAATCTCTAAGGGACTTTCTTTTTAGCCTTTTGAATGTTGATTTATATTAACAGCTGGTAATTATATAAAGATTTATATAATTACCAGTTGTTTCCGTGGCGTTGGCCGCATAGTATATAGATAAAAGTAGCCTATGTGTTAATCCAGGTAATAAACTACATGTGTGCAAAATTTCATCCAAATCTGTTAACCGGTTTTTGCGTGAAGGAGTAACAAACATCCAGACAAACTTGCGCATTTATAATATTAGTAGGATTAATACTTTTATTTATAGCACAAATGTGGCTCCCTTTATGGTTAGCAATTACTGTAGCCTATAGATGTTTGCAACACTGGAAGTGTCATTGTCAGTGTCGGAACCCTATAAAAACTGTTTAAGTTTTATTAAGATAGGGAACTCTATTAATACACTATCAGCAAACGGAATGCCCATGCTGTCAGAATAGCCACTCCCCTAACGAGCTCTGGTCACCTTACTCACTCGCAGAAATACAACTATTGTTGTTTCACTGCGGTGTTCTGTAAGGCGGAGGTACTTGCCAAGTCGGTTCACTTGTGCATGAGAAATTAGTTTGATGACACTGGCTTCAATTTCTAGGAGGCGAAGAAAATGACCTAAAGATATGGAAGATTGGAGAACCAGAGGCTACCTTTGCAGCCAAGAACCTGCCTCACGACTGGCTGCAGCTGCGAAGACCCGTGTGGGTATCCGACCTGGTCTTCCTCAGAGGAGAAGGTGGTAGACTTGCAGCTGTGTGCTCTAGACATGGATACGTTAGGTGAGCTCTTCATCAAGATTTGCTGGGAAGTTTGTTGTGCCGCTTCTTATTCACAGCAAAAACAGTAAAAAGCGGTGAACGGCGGGCCTTTTTGGGGACTGTATTTATTGTCGACTTTTAAAAGGAGCCAATTAAATTTGGCCTACTTCTGTCTGTCCACCTTTCTGCGCAGACAAGGCGCGGACAAAACCATGTTGTAAAAATACAAATTCAATTTCATATCTGTAGCCTCAAGCCTAGTGGGGTGACCAATCAAACCAAAATCAAACGCAAGGCACACACCGCTGACTCTTCGGAAGTTATGTGCGTATTTATCACATGCTCAAACGGTGATGGAAAACATCGTGAGGAAACCTGCATGCTTGAGAGATTTTCTCGATAGCATGAGAAGTGGGCCAACCCGCAGTAGGCTAGCGTGGTGGACTATAGCCTAATCCTTCTCAAATGAGAGGACCCGTGCCCAGCAGTGGGAGAATAATGGGTTGATGATCTGTTTACATTACTTTACCAGGTTGTACGACAGTAGAGCTCAGAGACGACCGGTCACGTGCGTGGACTTCGAGAAGATGGCAGCCACCTGCATCGCCAACAGCTTCGACGAACGGTGAGTTCATGTAAAACTACCGGTTCCCCATAGCTTTACTCGCAACACGTTACAGAAGTAAAAAATAAATGGCATTTCCAAAATATTTTTACTGAAAAAATTGATTATTAAGTTTTATATTTCTTACTTAAATAATTATATTATTTAAGCCTCTAAAAGGGTTTTAAAAAAAATCTGAATTACGTATTTATTTATTTGAATTCACCAAGTGTAAAACTCAGGAGAGATAGGGCCTAGGTTCCTCATTCAAACTGAGCTGCCCGACTGGCACTCCTCCCTCAAATTGAAGGCTGTAGTGACCAGTCTGTACGGCGGAGGTCCTGCCTCAGTCGGGCAGCTCAATTTGAGCGAGGAATGTCGCTATGTCCTCAAAAAACTTCACTTCAAAAATGCCCTTAATATAATTTTCAGACAAGTGCTGGTGGGCTTCGGAAGGGGCCAACTCCACCAGGTAGACCTTCGGAAAGGCAAGCCGGATAAGGGCTACAAGGGGTGCGCGGGCGCAGTGACTGATATAGCCATTGTACCCGACTCCCGACTGATCGTCAGTTCGAGTCTCGACCGCCAACTTCGAGTACACCAGTATGAGAGCAAGGATTTGGTTTATAAGGTACGTTTTAAGATTAAATGTATTAATAATAATAATAAATAGAAGAATAAGAATAAGAAGAATAAGAATGTTTATTGTGTCTACAAAATATAGTATCTTACAAAAATTGAGGCAGCCCCAGTAAGTTAAAGAATACTTGTGTTGGGGTTGCCTCGCCTCTTCCCTAAGTAACTAGTTACAAAGTCGCGAGACAAACAATAACAATAGGATAAAACTATTAAGAAAGAACATAAGGTAAGTACAATAATTTTATAATTTTAAGAACGTTGGCGTGTTTGGTTTGTCTGTGTGTGTGTGTGTGTGTGTGTGTTTGTGTGTGTGTGTGTGTGTGTGTGTGTGTGTGTTTTATTTATTTTTAGCTAACTCTAATCAGGATGTCTTCTGTTTCCTCGTATGTAAGCGTTTTCAGCCACTCAGTTATACTTTTTTTGTTTTTATGAAGGACTTTGGGATAAATATTTAACTTCTTGTTTATTTTGTTATAGATATAAGCAGATTGGGTCGCGTATTGTCGTCTTGCATAAGATGTACGCACCAATGGGGATGTGGCCACTATATCATTTCGCCTTTTATTTAGATGGTTTGGGTTAAAGGGTAATGTCTTGTGTAAGTAGAGAGCAGTATTTAGATAGTATAATTTTCGAATTGTAAGTAAGCTGCTGATTTTATATAAATCATCAGTAGGATATCTATATGGTTTGAAGTACATTATCTTTATAAGCGACCGTTGAGCTCTTTCCAGCTCGAGAAATTTGATTTTTGTAGCTCCGCCCCAGACCGGAATGCAATAGGTAATGACTGATTGCACCAGGGCGAGATATATATTATTTAGCAGTTTAGGAAACATAAGATGACGGAGAGTCTTAAAAATCCAGCTTAATTTTCTTATTCGTTTCATAATTATTTCTATGTGTGAATGCCAGGATAACCTTTGGTCTAACACTATGCCTAAATATTTTATAGAATGAACCTTTTGGATAATTTGACAGTTACAGTGGTCGTGGTTGGCGCACTCATGGATTCGGATCCCGAAGTCAGCTCCCGGCTGTGACCGTATGGTTGGTGTGAAACAAATATAGTTGGTCTTTAGAATGTTGAGAGTAAGGAGATTTGCTCTAAGCCATCCACTTATAGTGGCTAATCCATTTTCAGCAACCTGTTTGACGGTTTCCCAAGTATCTCCAAAGTAAACGACAGCTGTGTCGTCCGCATAGGAGAAAATCCTCCCGACGCTGCCCCGCAGGTTGCATAGGTCATTTATGTAAACCAGGAACAGCGTCGGGCCAAGGACGCTCCCCTGTGGGACGCCAAAGATGGTGTTTTCCTCATCGCTATATGCATCTCCGATTTTAACTTGTTGTTTTCTACCACTTAAGTAGCTGTCAAAAAGGGACAGAGCTGTACCTCTTATTCCTACTGCCTCGAGCTTCTGCACAAGGGTAGGGACAGAAACGGTGTCAAAAGCTTTTTTTAGGTCTAAGAATGTGACTAGGCATTTAAGACCTTTGTCTACCTTAGCAACTATCTCTGATGTCAATGCTGTAATAGCATCCTGAGTTGAAAGCCCTTTTCTGAACCCATATTGTGCGCTTGAAAGGATATTATTTTTATTTAAATAGTCAACAAGTCTCTTATTTAATATTTTTTTTTCAATTATTTTTGATATAGACGATAACACTGATATGGGTCGGTAGTTATTGACATCGTTTCCGTCTCCCCCCTTGTGCACAGGCGTAACTATAGATCGCTTCAGGGCATCAGGAAAAACTCCTGTCCTAAAGCATATGTTTGTTAGCTGGCTTATTAAGGGGACTAAAAGGTCTCTAGCTAATTTAATAAACTTAATGGGTATACCGTCCCAACCAGGAGCACTCCCAGAGTCGAGGGCCATTAGTATGCCATCCACCTCAAACGGATCCGTCTCGAACAGGACAAATGATCTAGTCTGAGTTTGCGTTGTGTATGTATAACTATTTCCAAGTGAGTAGGGACCAGTATGTGTTGTTATGTCTTCCGCTAATGTTTTACCTATAGTAACAAAAAATTGATTTATACGATTTAACGAGTCTAGAGGGTGAGATGAGATATGAAGCAGATGCAAGTTAGTAGATTTAGGTGCTTTAAACTGAGTAATGTTATTGATGTTTTGCCAGAGGGATTTAGGTTTTTTTATTGAGTTTGAGATTTGTTGCCTGAGATATTGTCTTTTAAGTTTTTTAATTAAATTAGAACAAAAAGTTCTGAAACGTTTGTAAGTTATTTTTATTATTACGTTGTGAGGATTATCTCTAACTTTAAGTTGCATTTTGTTCCTAAGTCGTATACATCTAAGAGCTCCTGGAGATATCCAGGGCTTTAGGGTACGCTTGGAGCTAGATACCACTAGAATTCTTGTGTTATCAGATAATGCTGTCTTGATCATGTTTATTAATCTATTAGCTATAATGTTAGGGTCGTCGCATGTGTTGAAAAATGATATGTCGGACTGAATGAGGCATGAATAGGCGTTAGCAAAGTTTGTTACAGTTTTAACTTTAGGATAGATATTCGTTTTTTGTGTTTGACTTATATTTAGTAGTACCATCGAATGGTCGGTTATAGATGTGTTGAGCACTCCCACAAAGGCTGAGTTGGTGGTCTTTTCAAGTTTTATCAGTACATGATCAAGGCAACTATTTTCCCTAGTGGGCAGACAATGGCCCGGGAGAAGACCATGGAAGGACAGCATGTTTAGAAACGATAGTCTGTTACACCGCTGTTGAGATGTTTCGGTTGATTTCTCGATTAAGTTTATATTTATATCACCAGTGATGATAATGTTTTTGTGTGACTTTATGGATTCAAGGTGTTGATTTAATGAGTTTGTGAAGTTATCAGTGTGGGCGATGGAGGGGGATCGGTATATCCCTATAATGGTGAAGTTAGGGATTATTATCTGAAGAGCTGAGGCATGTGTAAGTTTTATTTCAGTTACACGGGGGGTATACTTATTTTGAATGTACGCTACTACCCCATCATTTTGGTTTAATTTATTTAACGTAAAGATTGAGGTATAGTTGTTTAGTTGAGGCAAAGGCTTATTATAATTTAACCTACATTCAGTTAGAATTAATATGTCCACATCAATATTTATTTGAGATAATGTTATCTGAAGGTCGTCCAAGTTACTATAGATACTCCTTATGTTTTGTGTCAAAACTGTGAAATTGTTGTTTTGGTGTTGCAGGTATGAGGTAAAATTTTCGAGATTAAGAATGGCAGAGCTTGCGATTTCTTCATTATCCAAGTCTTGTAATGTATTTAAGTTGCTATCCATTTTTATAAAACTGAGTAAGAATGCGTTTCTTAAAGTCAATATACATGAATGTTAATACTAGTACGTGATCGTGAATAAATGGATGAGCTGGGCAGAGTTTGTATACTTGTGAGTTTTTTATAATAAGAATGAAGTTTGTATGTCTGAGAAAGAAGTAAGTATGCCTGACCGTGATGTATGTGTATTTTTGTTGTAAATACATATAGGTATGTTATACGTCCATGACTCCAATACAAATGTTGATGCTCATCACACAAACATTTGTCCCTACCGGGATTCAATCCCGGGACCCATAGCACAGCAGGCAGCGTTAACTACCGCTGAGCTAAACGGGTCGTAGAAACTTTATTGTTTCAATATCTCTTGGGGCATCTTCCGTTTCCGTCTGAGTGTCGTTTGGTTTTCATTATTAAGTGACGAATATCTATTATTATTGTTACAGCAATATCTGACATCAAAGCTGTCCTGTCTGTTAGTACAAACGGAGAACTCCACTCCTCTCACGCGAGTAGAGAAAGAGATCAAAGAAGAGGAAGATGTGGCTGATGAGGTGAAGGTGGAAAGTGAAGAAGTGGATGAATACGACCAGCTCTTTGAGACAATGGAGACTATTGGGTAAGATTGGTAATCTTTTTATACCACTAGGTATTTCAAATTACCACTGCGGAATTTTTGTTGCGATATTTGTATTATATAAAGCGCTAGAAAGACTATTTAGGGAGGAGCATCTATTATTCTTACTTACCAGGGGGGGGGGGTTAATGACGGGTACCAAATAAGCTTCTGGCCCGCCTGATGGTAAGCGGTTACCGTACCCTATAGACGTTTGCAACACCAGAGGACACTGTAAAACCGTTTCAGGTTCCTTAAAATTCCCATGCTGTCAGAATAGTCACCCCCAACGAGCTCTGGTAAAGTTATTCACTCGCAGAAACACAACTATTGTTGATTCACTGCAGTGTTCTATAAGGCGGAGGTACTTCGCCAGTCGGGCAGCTTAATTTGAATCTCACTATGCCCTACCTCTCTGTAAGGCACGCACCACTGTCTTTTGTAAATTATGTGCGCATATCATCATCATCAGCCTATATTCGTCCCCTGCTGGACGTAGACCTCCCCTAGTCAACGCCACAGAGCTTTTATCACATATGCTTTCTTGAAAGTCTCAATGGTATCTAAAGTTCAAACCCCATATAGCTATATTTTATTATTATTTATATTTTCAGTGATAAACCAACAACTATGAAGAAGAAATCGCAACAAGAGACTGAGGTGTTGCCAGTGAAAAAAAACAAACCTTCGTCAGAAGGCTGCACAGATGTGGACTTGGAAGAGGATGATACAGAAGATGCGATCAAGAAGCTTCTGCGAAGCACGGAGAGACAGAAGCGGAAACGCGAACTGAAGAAGAAAGAGAAGAAAGCAAAGAGTGTTTTCCATAACGCTTAGAATAAAATACATTGGTATACTTATTGTTTTATTTCGTTTTAAAATATTCCATAATATCGAGAACTAGCCCGTGATTTCGTCAGCGTAGAATTAGTAATTGTATCCAGTCTGCTTTTTGCACCCCATTTGGCGATTTTAAGGGATGATTTTCGGGTCAAATCTGTCCTATACCTTCCCTGGGACTCACCATACCTCTCAATCGGTTTAACTGTTTGAAGAGGTAACAGACAGACAGATATACAAACTTTCACATTTATAAATACCTACATACACTCGGCCTTTTCCCATGGGGCTAGGCAGAAACTACAGAATTCCACGCGCTACGGTCACTGCATACCACTTTTGCCTCGTCCACCTAATAATATAGTATGGTTTATAAATACCTAAGCAATTTGATAAAAAAAGCAGATCGGATAACATTTCTAACTCTACGTAGAAGAAGTCGCAGGCAAAAGTTAGTTGATTATATTTCCTATCTTACTTATATTTGCTACTACTTAAGTAAAACACAACAAACAAACACCCACACATACACACGCGCATTCACGCACACACTAACACACCCATTCACACACCAATTATTTCTATTTTTATGTCGTCTTTTTAATATTTTTTCTTTGTATAATCATATAGTACCTATCGACTCCTGAAGAACACATTTTGTTAACTCGATCTCAAGGTCTCCACGAGACAGGCTAGTCCTAGTGTGGAGACCACTAGTCAAAATTTTCTTAGGTATATTAAATAAATTAGATGTAATTTAATTTAATTTTAGTACCTACCTAAGGAAATGTATTAGGCAAATTGTTTTACGGAAATAAATGATTATTATTATTTATTAGAACTTGTAAAAAGTAATGTCTACCCGAAATTGGCACAAAGAAATAACTAGTGCCACACTACTAAAAAAAAATTATCTGTCAATGTCAATATTGTTACCTGTCAAAGATGTCAATATAATATCGCGATCTTTATTTTCAATTCTTGGAGCTTGTTTTTCTCAGCATTTTTTTATATAAAACCTCTTGAATTCTAATAAGAAATCGATAATTTACAATAAACAATAAGCTATGTGTTAAACTACATGTATATAAACACCAGTTAGTGTCATTAAATGAGAATTCAGTTATAAATATGGATTTCACAGCAATTTGCCGAACTTGCTTGAATAAAAATGGTTTGAACCCGATTTTCGTGTCTGAAGAGCATCATGAAAGATACGCCAGTGCTATTTACTTATGTACTGGTATACAGGTAAATAATAAACGCTTAAAACTGCCAATATTTTGTGTTATAGACGTATTATTTCATTCTTGTATGAGTACTTTGTTTATTCTAATCTTTAATATATCCTTCAATATATGTAATTAGGGTAAGTTGTTATAATAAAAAGCACATAAAATAACATGTTAAAAATGTTAAGCCTTCAAGTATGCTAAAAACTGTACCATAAGTTTAAGTACTTATAAAAATTTGTAAAATGTTTTGACTATTAAATAATATTTTTCAGGTAAAACTAAATGATGGCTTACCACAACATATGTGCATGACATGTATGAATCAAGTCAACAGCATACTGAAGTTCAGGAAACAATGCAAGGAGGTTGAAACACAACTGTATACAATAAAAATTGATTTAATAAAACCTACAATGTCAACTACAGAAACAACATTAAACTTAATGAAAAATATTAAAGAACTAGACAGAATAAATGATAATGACACTGTTAAAATAGAACCAATTGATGAAAATCAGCCGTTGAAATTCTTTGTAAACAGACACACTTCAAACAATTTATTAAGTATTAGTAACAATTTTAATACCAAACCCTATTCTCAGACTGAAATATTGGATAATACTGTTGAAACAGAAAGCATCAACGAAGATAATGATAATGAAGACTATTTAAGTATTGAGAAATCTTTAGAAGGATTTGAGTCTCCTACCGATCACACAGATAACGAAACAAACACCAGTATCTATTCTGAAACCCATATACAGTCTACAACGGAAGAGAAATTAACGGATATCATCGGTAAAGAAGTGCCATACAATGTTATTACGGAATCCGTTACAAAAACTACCAGAGTTATTTGTAAGATTTGTCAGAAGGAACTATCTATTAGGAGTATTGATACGCATATGGCTCGGAGACACCCTGGGGCTGATGAGAGGAAGGTTAAGTGTGATTTCTGCGATAAATATGTGCTGAGAGAGAAGTTGAATAGGCATAGGATCATGACGCATGGGAATGCTGGATTCCGTTGTGGGGTAGGTGAATTTTATAAATAATATACCCGGATATTACGACACAGCAGCATCTAGTTCCATGGTAAGCAACGAGGCTTGTGTTGTACTTGATGGTTGATATACTACATAATTATATACTTTTTTGTTGTTGTAAATACATACATATTATACATAGATATATCCATGACTCAGATACACCTGTTGATGCTCATCACACAAACATTTGTCGCTACCGGGATGCGAACCATGGACCCGTAGCACAGAAGGCAGCTTAACTACAATCGGCTGTCGGTCGTCATTTATGTTTTTAATCAAGCTACGTTTGCAACACCAGAGGTGTCGCTCGCGCGTTTACCCCCTTAAAAACTGTTTAAGTTTTCTTTGACGACCTCTGTGGTCTAGTAGTTCGAGTACCGGACTGCTGATCACGAGGGTCATCATGGGTTCGATTCCCACAGGACACAAATATTTATGTGATGAATTTAAGTGTTTGTGTTTGTCTGGGTGCTTCCTATGTATTTACAAAAATAAAAGTAACATAAGTATTATATCCATTGTCTAGTACCCATAGTACAAGCTCTTAGTTTGGGACTAGATGGTGCTGTGTCAAATGTCACAGGATATTTATTTAATATGAATTTCTGTTTCAGTATTGTAAATCCGAGTTAAATAGCAAGGAACTTCTAGTGGATCATGTCGCCACCTGCACAGCTAAGAAGAGAAAGAGAAAAACTAATGATTCTGTGAGTATTTCATTCTTTTAATTTATTTTTATTAAATACTTTTAATTTTATTTATTCATCATCATCATCATATCAACCGATAGACATTCACTGCTGGACATAGGTCCTATAGGTCCATTGTATTTTTCTTCCCTCGTATCACAATGGGTAAAAAAAGGGTGTTACGTTTTTAACATACCATCACGCCTGTCGTCCACGACGGTTTAGGCAGAGGAGTAT